>JASDDO010000001.1:80345245-80945245 GCA_030015575.1 Agapanthus africanus
TGGAATAATGTCAGGAGCAACTCATCATTTACCGCGGGAGGATTTAGGGATTGGTTTTTGGGTCGGCATCTGCATTGCTGCACTGGGATAATACCAGGAGCAACTCATCATTTGCCCTTACCTGTTGAGGAGCGATGGCTTAGGAGACAGGTTTAGGTCTTTATCACCTGAGGCCTTTCAATTTTATGAGCCGTAAGGGTCCCATAAAAGCATTTTCTCCCTACGAGTCGAAAGGATCTCGTAGGTGTACTTTCTCCTTAGGAGTCGTGGGGACTCCCAAGTGTGTTTTTCCTTCGTGAGTCGTAAGGATCCCACGAAGGTGTTTTCTTACGAGTCGAGAGGATCTCGTAAGTTTTTTCTCCTCATGTATTGTGAGGACACATGAGTAGGTCTTCCCAAATGGAGCATAATTCCAAGGGCGAAGACCGGCCGCTGGACTGGTGATTGCGGCGGGGTATGGGTATGATAAGAATTATTTGAGCCCGTGGATTGTATACGGTAGTCAATTTAGGGACTAACCGTAGGGCCGAGAGAATTTTAGGAATTTGAATTTTGGTTGGCGTCTGCATTACTGCACTGGAATATGGTACCAGGAGCGACTCATCATTTGCCATTTGAGAATTTGGATTTTGGTTGGCGTCTGCATCGCTGCACTGGAATATGGTACCAGGAGCGACTCATCATTCGCCGTTGGGACATTCAAAATTTGGTTGGCGTCTGCATCGCTGCACTGGAATATGGTACAAGGAGCGACTCATCATTCGCCATTGGGGATTTGAGTTTGGAATTTGGTCGGCGTCTGCATCGCTGCACTGGAATATGGTACCAGGAGCGACTCATCATTTGCCGTTGGGACATTCAGAATTTGGTTGGCGTCTGCATCGCTGCATTGGAATATGGTATCGGGAGTGACTCATCATTCGCCGTTAGGACATTCAGAATTTGGTTAGCGTCTGCATCGCTGCACTGGAATATGGTACCAGGAGCGACTCATCATTCGCCGTTGGGGATTTGAGTTTGGAATTTGGTTGGCGTCTGCATCGCTGCACTGGAATATGGTACCAGGAGCGACTCATCATTCGCCGTTGGGACATTCAGAATTTGGTTGGCGTCTGCATCGCTGCACTGGAATATGGTACCAGGAGCGACTCATCATTCGCCATTTTTTTTACCGCGATTGTTCTATCATTTTAGATTTTCTTATCGCGAAGGTCGCGATTACCCTATCATTTCGGCTTTTTATTTGTGGTTGCCCCATCATTTCGGCTTTATTTTCTTATTTATTTTACTCGCTGATTTTAATTGCGAGTTGCCCCATCATTTCGGCTTTTTTTTTTATTTTATTATTTTTTTTTGTTTTATTTACACATTTTTACATTCCCAGTTTAACGACTTAGAAGTCGACGGTTCCCAGTTTAAAAACTTAGAGGTTTACTGTTTCCAGTTTAACGACTTAGAGGTCATCTGTTTCCAGTTTAAAGATGTGGAGGTCTACTGTTTCCAGTTTAACGACTTAGTGGTCATCTGTTTCCAGTTTCAAGACTTAGAGGTCTACTGTTTCCAATTTAACGACTTAGAGGTCATCCGTTTCCAGTTTAACGACTTAGAGGTCTACTGTTTCCATTTTAACGACATGGTGGCCATATGTTTCTAGTTTAACGACTTAGAGGTCATCTGTTTCCAGTTTAACGACTTAGAGGTCATCTGTTTCCAGTTTAACGACGTGGTGGTCATCTGTTTCCAGTTTAACGATTTAGAGGTCATCCGACGGGGAGCTTAGAGAAGATACCCGATTGAGCAGTTGTCAGAGGCGCCGCTGGAGTTTGTCCGAGATGCCTTATTACTTTGTCAGTGTTGATGGCCTTGCCCCCAGCTGGGGCCAAGGAAAGTCGTTCAAATACCGACTTGCGTTCGAAGATGGCAATTGAAAATTGTTAACCCCCTCTGCACAAAGAGGCAAGATTTCAGTACAGGTAATCGATATGTATATTGATTGAGTTTGCATTAACGCTTAACCCGAAATATGGGAGAAGAGATCGGTCCCACCGGGCGTGTCAGGATCTGTAGAGTGTTTTTCGTCACCCAATTGAGATGGAAATACGCGCGCTTGTCAGGCGTACTACAGATTCTCCCTGCCTAGGGTAGGCAGAGGTTTATTGATTGTGGGGATCCGAATCTCCGGCATCCGTGAACTAAGCTAATGTTAATTACCCCTCGCCTTTGGAGCGAGAGAACCTCCGATTGACGGGTCAAACAGGTCATGCGAACTCAATGTGCAGTGTTGTGTTTTGGAGGGGAATTGGATATATCGGGGGCCCCGCAGAGTTTTTATGGGGTTCCCGCTACCCGGATAGCGGGCTGAGGGTCAAGGGGGCTAGCAGCCCCCTTGCGAGGTGCGGGGTGCGGGGGGCGCCCCGTTAGAAATTTTTTTTCTAACAGGGACAATGTCGTGGAGTGTGTGTGTATCTATATATATACATATATACATATACATAAAAAAGGGAAAAAAGCGTCCAAAGGACGCATAGGGGCCAGCGCCTTACGTGCGTGGCACGCAGGCGCCTCACGTGCTTGGCACGGCGCCCCGCGTGCTGGGAACGCGGGCGCCGGGCACCAGCGCCCCGCGTGCTGGGCGCGCGGGTGCTAGGCGTCGACAGGAAAAGGGACTTGGTCTCTGCACTGGGAGCTGTGCTCCCGATTTGACTTATGGAGTTGAGCTCCTGACAGAAAGTGGGCTTAGTCTCTGCACTGGAAGTTGTACTCCCAAAAAGAAAGATTTATTATTTTGTATGTGTGTGTGTGTGTGTGTGTATTTATGAGGAGTTAAACTCCTGAGATATTTTTGGAGCTGATAAAAGGGGCTTCTCCCTTGAGCCCTGGATCTTTCCCAAAGTGGGATTTTTGGAGATGAGTTTTCTTCTTCTTCCTCTCTGTTGGCTGGATCTTGGATGAAAGGGGATGAGATTTAAAAATCTCCCCCTTTTGAGATCTGATGGAAAATCTGAGCTCCCCTTTATGGATTTTGTGGTGAAAAACTATTTATTTTGGAAAAGGAAAAGTGAAACTCTTGATTTAATTCAAAAAAAGTAGAAGGTTTAGAATCTTGAGGAAGGAGCAAGAGGCACAAAAACCCTAGAGTTTTTAGAGAATGAAAAAGTTCTTTTTTATTTCATTATCATGTTGCCTTTTATAGGCATATACATTTACATATAACCCCTTGGGCTTTACAAAATGGCATTTTGCCCATCCCATGCCTCATGTGCTTTTTTCTTTTGCACATGAGCCATGGGTTTTACAAAAATTTGACTTCATGCCCATTTTCATACATTCATGCATAAAAAATTACATCGAAATTATTTATTACATGATTTTTTTATTTCGACATGGGGGAGGCCGGCCACTTCATGTTCGGGCTCGACTCGGGCATGAGCCCACTTGATCTGGGCTTGGGCCTACCTGGCTTGGGGTTGATCTTGACTTTGACTTGGTCAACCGGGGTGCAATTTTCGACCCCAACATCCACGATGAAAGCTGAGTACATTACTGCAAATGATACTGCCAAGGAAGCCGTCTGGATGAGGAAGTTCATCTCGGAGTTAGGAGCAGTTCCAACCATTATTGATCCAATACCATTGTATTGCGATAATAATGGGGCTATGGCATTGGCCAAGGAGCCCAGGTCCCATCAGCGATCCAGACACATCTTGAGGCGATATCATTTGATCCGGGAGATAGTTGATCGCCGCGAGATCGAGATTCGGAGAGTAGATACAAAGAATAACACTGTGGATCCACTCACAAAGGCCCTCCCTCTGCCGCAACATGAGCGCCTTTTTGAGATGTTAAGTATGAGATACGCCAATAATTGGCCTTAGTGCAAGTGGGAGATTGTTGGATATATGTATGCCCTAGAGACCATTGTATGATAGTGGATATATCAGTATATATATATATATATATATATATATATATATATATATATATATATATTCAGAGGACATTCTTGCTCGACATGATAGTATGCTATCTGGTTGTACTTTATCCTGACATGTTCATTTGATCATGCATATTACTCATTTGGTACATGTTGATAAAGCCATTAGGATATTTGCTTGACTACTGAGATTATGATGCAAATCATACTAGTGGGACATGTGTAGTTTATAAGCATATCCTTTAAATGTTTCTAGTTGTGGGTGTATCGAGACGGGGAATCGATATTCTAGAGTAGACTATCGTATACGGTTCTGGACCCATTTGATGGGCGATGGATGATCCCATATCTATTGGTGTGGTGACACCAAAGACTGTATACGGGTGTTCAGTGGAGACTGGGTACACTGAACGGACTCGCCGAGAACTCCTATATGATATTATATCTATTGTCGGATAACAGTTCTCAGGTGATCCTGGTACAGGTTAATCTGTAGACCCGAGACCGCCATAAAGTCTTGTGTGTCCTCCCACTATACTTTGATCTCCACCCTACCACGGCTCTACTGAGTCGTGCAAACAGGTGGATTTTGGGTACAGTTCCGAGGCACATGGAGGCAATGAGCGATTGGAGGGGTTTCGTCTCTCCCGGTATTAGGGTTGATGTTGCGCTATGCTCGATTGGCTATAACAGGAAGTCCCTGGCCAGGGCTGATGAGATTTATTGATAAATGTTATCAGTAGTTTCTCGATCTGTTATAGGCCATATACCGACATGACTTATTGAGTAATTGGGGTCGACGATACCATCCCTAGACTCGATATGCAACATATCTGACAAAGAGACCGGACTGTACGGTAAGTGTTGCCAGTGGCTCGACGGGAGTTTTGACAGGTTCACTTGTTTTTCTTCTGATCGCTCAATACCTGAGAGCCGTTATGTACAGCTAGTGCCGCTAACGGTTTGTGGGTAAGTGATATGATCACTGCCTACTGTTAGCGTATTGACGAGTCTTAGAGTTCCACACAGGGGTTTTCTAGCTCAGGCGAAAAAATGTGGGGTGCATATGAGATATGCACGGGAGCTCGATTAAATGCGTATATATGATACCGTATTTTAATCGGGCGTTTTCTATTGGTCGGGTCGTATGTGATATGACCGGGTTATTAAATCAAGTGTTGGTTTAATATTGACTTTTAGCTCATTTATTTAAAACCTTTTCTTATATGATATATGCATGAATGTGTGTATGTATATATGTTGATATGAATGCACACATGCATGCATACATGTGTCATGGTTGATGATATAAAGGAGATGACAATGCAAGACTCACATGGTATAAATATTTATATATTATTGATATTGAGAAAAGGAAAAGAAAATTAAATCGTGGTTATATTTCTTCTACACTCTTCTTCACTTGACCAAAGTTTGACCATGGTTTGATTTTTCATTTGTTCTTTAACTCAATATAAAATATCTAAATATTTATTAACCATGGTTCTATATGAATATGACTCTCATTTATATATTTTCTTTTCTCATTTTTATTTGAGAATTATCACAAAAGAGCTCAAGCTTAGCCATCTCCTTCTTCTTCCTCCTTCTTGCTCTCTACCCTTTTTCAAGTGAGTGAAGGAAACAAAAAAGAAAGATTTTTAAGTGAGATCCATACCCAGATCACCAATCTTATATTAATCTAGCCCACTTGTGTAGATTGTTTTCTCCACTTCTTCAAAGATCAAGTGAAGCTAGGAGCTTGAGCAAAGAGACTCCGTAGTGGATCATCGTGGACTTGAAAGGATTCAAGCGAACCGGTTCAAATTCTAGTTGATCCAAGGATTCAAGGAGGGAGGTCTACAAAGGTTGTATTTCTCGCCTCTTTGTGTTAAACACTTCTAGTATGTGATATTAGTTCTTTGTTACCCTAAATTTCTAGTTAGATTCATGCTTGGTATTGTTTAGCACCCCCTAAAATTTTATTATACTATGTGTGATGCAACCCAAACCCTAGGCATGGTGCTAAGGAATCCCTACAACAAGTTCTTGACAATAGGCTGAGCCTGGGAACCGATCCAGACCACTCTCGACCCGACCCATAAATAGGTCGGGACGAGAGTAGGGGGCTAATGATGATACTCATAAATTGGAACTCCCCAGATCATGACACGTGGCAGATGACGTGTCCCGGGGCTCACGGAAACAGGGCAAGCACCATACATTGGAGGCATCCCCCGGGCTATTGTCCCTAGGCATGACCCGACATTCGATAGATCCCTGAACACTGCTATGCTCGTCTTACAAATAATCATCGGCTCGCCTCCGAGCCCTCTTACATGCTGAGCTTTCTCAGCCTCTCTGCTCGTCTCCGAGCTATCACAGAACCGAGCTTCCTCGATCTCCCCGTTCGCCTCCGAGCCTCCCGCCGAGCCAATCCTCCCCGGTTCTACCAAGCAACCAAGAACGCAGAGCCCAAGCACCTCCGCCACGGCTCCATGTATCTCGCCAGAAGCGAGATATCTGCCACCCAAAATCCCGCGTTCCATGCCGTCGTATTCTCCCATTAACGAGCGTATCTCGTCATTAATGGGAGGATCTTGTCATGCACGCAGGCGTAACGTCAGGGGCGTAACCGATGGCGAAGATTTCGTGCCAGCTCGCTCCAAGCGACCACTATAAAAACCCCTTTCTCAGACGGCTCAGGGAATGAATTTTATTCCAATAAGCCGCTACTCTGCCCAAATTTCTCGGCTAACTTGATCGTCCGAGGGTCCACGGTGATACAACCACCCCGGGACTTCTTTTGCAGATGGCTCGGTTTTGCCTCACAACAAGCCCACTGAGATCCACACGCTCAAGAAGGCAACCCTCAACATTAATCTCAGCCGTCCACCAATGCCCGTGACAGATCGACGGAGGACAACATCTGAAGGAGTTCCTAACCTCCATCAATATCTATGATCCATTTTCTGAAAATACGGATAGAGTGTATCCGCTTTATTATTAATCTTAAAGCCAATAACTTTGTGTTTTCACTCCCTTTCTATCTCAATGACTTTAACATCTCAGTTTTACACTGATACTTGGGAATATGTTTTATTTGGGTGCCTTTGAAAGTGGCTTTCCAATCGTGTATTTATCATTTTTCTTTTTTAAGGCTTTTTCTCTTTGAGATTTTTGAAGCCACCGTTCAATTTTAATTTCTAAACTTTTGTAGTTTTCTCATGCAGAAATTCAACAGTAATTGAATACAAGTTGATATTATTATTTGTTTTGACGGTCAGCCTCAAAACTATACCAAATCTTTATAAAGTGTTTGTCTCGACGGAAACCCTATATGATGATAACGATAAATTTGTCATTGAACCATTTGTGACTCTTGAGAGGAATTCTTCAGTGTGCCGGGTGTAATACGTATGGACAGCATGGCGAGAGAGGAGGAGCTTTCGGGCAATGTGTGGGACCCATACTTTTATTACTTCTTTTTCTTGTCCGGATGTATATGGCCGGCACATGAAATAATTTTTCCCTGTGGTGAGTAATTTAATTCTTGTCTGGTACATAATACATAATTTAGTAATATTAAGCAAAAGTGAAGTTGAGAAGGTGACATGCGCAGTTGAGATGTTTAATCCCAATATTATTCTTTTCAAATCACTATTTAACAAATGAGTTATAGGCTTATTACCTGTTTATATATTTTATACAAGTCATATCAGAGAATATTTCTTGGAGATTCCTTTTTCTTTCTTAGACATATATGGATGCAAAAGTTATCTCAACCCTCCTAATTTTCTCAAGATGAGAACTTGCAAAATAAAAAACCAATTTTAATTTAAGAAGACTGATATTTCATCACATCAATAAACTTCTTCTTTTATATAAAAATTCTAATTGAAAATATCCTTTAATTTATAATTTGAGAAATGTTATCCAATAACAAACAAAATATCGAAAAAATAAAGAAAATATATATTTTTGAGATTCTTTCAAAAGTTCGCAAACTTTTGTGTGCTATTACAAAAAAACATTAAAAAATCGAAGAGAACAGAAAATTTTGATATTTAAAAATCTTCATAATTTTCTTCTTCTCTAGCATGCAAAATATTTAAAAAAATGTAACAAAAAAAAATTTGAGATTTTTTGTTAATTTTCATGTGTGTTAGGAAACAAATTGAAAAGGCGAAACAACAGAAAATTTTGAATTTGAAACTTTCACGACTTTTGTATAAAATTTTTGCAAGTTTTGTGTGTAATTGAAAAACTTGAATAAAACATAAAGTTTTGAGATTTTTGAAATTTTCACAATTTTATTGTGCTGTATTGAATGCAAAATATCGAAAAATCAAACAAAACAGAAAACTTTTTCGATTTTTTATAAATTCACGAGCATCCAAAATATGAAAATTTTAAAGAAATTGTAGGATCTTTGAAATTTTCGTTATTTTCATGTTCTAAAAGTAGAATATTAAAGAACCAATGAAAAAAGAAACTACGAGATCTTTGTGTGTTATAACACACAAAATCATGGAAAACGGAAACAAAATTAAAATTTTAAGATTTTTGAAAATTTCATAATTTTGTGTGTTATATAGCATGCTGGAGAAAACAAAAAAGAAATTGAATTTTTTGAAAATTTCGTAATTCTTGTGTTATAACATACAAAATATTTTAAATTTTAGGATTTATAAAAATTTTGCAATTTTCGTATGCCATATGGAAAGTACTGAAATACAAAATTTCATGATCTTTGAAAACTTTCCGATTTTGTTGTGTTTATAGCATCCAAAATATTGAAAATTTTAATAAAAATAAAATGTTTTGAGATTTTTGAAAATTTTATGATTTCGTGTAAACAAGTACTATATTGAAAAACCGAAGAAAACAGAATTCATTATGATTTTTGAAAATTTTGCGACTACCTAGTGTTATAATAAGTAAAATATTGAAAAAACAAAGAAAATAGAAAATATTAAGATTTTTGGTAGCAAGCAAAATATTGAAAATCTAAAGAAAATAGAAAAACTTTTAGTTGTTTGAAAATCTCACGATTTGTATGCTATGATAATGAAAATATTGAAAAACCAAAGATAACAGAAATTTTGGAGATTTTTAAAATTTGGTGATTTTCGTATGCTATGGCGTTATAAATACAAAAACCTGAATATAATAGAATTTTTTTGGATTGCAAAATATTTCGTGATTTTCATGTGATATATCATACAAAATATTTAAAAATGATTATTTTTGGTGAGATTTTTGAATATATGGCGGGTTTCCTATGCTATACAAGCAAAATATTGAAAAACTGAATAAAGCAAAAATCGAAAGATTAAAACTAGTTTGAGATTTTCTTAAATTTCAAGAATTCCGTTTGCATTAGCATGCAAAATATTGAAAGATTAAAAAAAGATTGTGAATTTTGAATTTTTTTCGTGATTTTCGCTAGTTATATAGCAAACAATGTTAAAAACTAGAGAACACAGAAAATTTCAACATTTTCATAAATTTCACGGTTTTCATGTTCCACACCATTCAAAATATTTGAATTTTAAGGAAAGTTTTTTTTTTTTTTTGGGATTTCTTAAATATCGAGATTTTAGTGTGCTTTTAGTAACCAAAATGTTGGAAAACTGCAGAAAAAACATTAAGATTTTTAAAAATTTTGCGATTTTCATCGGCTATATCATTCAAAATTAAGAAAGACAAAAGAAAACGGGAAATTTTGAAAATTTTACGATTTCCGTGTAATATTCCTTGCAAAATATTGGAAAAACGTAGAAAACAGAATATTTTTTTCACAATTTTCATATGTTATAGAAAGTAAAATATTGAAAAACCGAATAAACAGAAACTTTTGAGATTATTGAAATTTCGTGATTTTTGGATGTTATGGCATACAAAACGTTGGATGTTATCCGGATTTTTGGATATATCACAATTTTAGTCTGCAATAAGAATTTATTAGGATTTTTGGATATATCACAATTTTAGTGTGCAATAGTAAAATATAAAAAAAACCGAAATCAGAAAAAATTGTGATTTTTGCTGCTATATCATGCTAAATATTGAAAAAACGCAAATAGAAAGAATTTTTTTTGTATCATTGAAAACTTCACGATTTTCGTGTGATATATCATGCAAAATATTGAAAAAACGAGGAAAATAAAATAGTTCTAAGATTTTCGAAAATTTCGGGAATTTTTTTGGTACACAGCAAGCATTTTTTTAAAAACCAAATAAACAAGAAATTTAAGAATTTTTGATAATTTCGCGTTTTTTGTATGCAATAGCAATCAAAATTTTGAAAAACCAGAAAAGTTTTAGAATATCGAAAATTTCACGATTTTCATTTGCTAAGAATGCAAAATCTAAAAAATAGAAAAAATTTAGAGCTTTGAAAATCTCGCGATTTTCGTTATGTAATAACTAGCAAAATAATTGAATACCGAAGATAACAAAATATTTTGAGTTTTAAAAAACATTTGCGATTTTTGTATCTTATACAAAATATTGAAAATTAAAAGAAAATATGAAATTTTTGGATTTTTGATGATTTTGAGAATTTTGTATCTTATATACCAAAGCAAAAATCTGAAAAACAAATGAAAACAAGAAATTTCGAGATTTTCGGAATTTTTGCAATTTTAGTGTATCGTATATCATGCAAAATATTGAAATACGTAAGAAACCAAAAAAAATTGAGATTCTTAAAACTTTTGTGCATTGTAGCATTCAAAATATTGATAAACTGATGAGAACATAAAAGTTTTGACATATTTGAAAATTTCATGGGTTTCGTGTGTTATATCATTCAAAATATTGAAAACTGAAAGTAAATAGATAATTTTGAGATTTTTGAATATTTCGCAGTTTTCTTGTGCTATTTATTAAGAATGCAAAATATAAAAAATTTGATAGAAACAGAAAATTTTTGGATTTTTTAATTTCATAATTTTCGTGTATTATAGAGCAAACAAAACGTTGGAACACCAAAAAAACTGAAATTTTCAATTTTTTTTAAATTTGTGCTTTACTGTGTTATATCTTGCAAAATATTGAAATGCAGAAGAAAACTGAAATTTTTGAGATTTTTAAATATTTGGTGTTTTTTTAAAAATTTCTTGATTTTTTGTGTATATAGCATGCAAAATATTGAAAAACGGATTAAGATTTTTTAAAATTTCACAATTTTCGTGTGGTATTAGGTAAAATAAAGAAAACGGAAAATTTAGGGATTTTTAAAAATCTCACGATTTCATTACAGTATGCAAAATATTGAAAATTTAAGAAAACAAAAAATCAGGATTTTTGAAAATATAGCAAGCTAGAAGTTGGAAAACCGAAGAAAACGAAAATTTTTGAGATTTTTGAAAATTTCGTGATTTTCATGATCTTTGACATGCAAAATATCAATAGAAAACATATTTAGATATCTAAATTTTCCTGATTTCCGTATGCTATATAGCAAGAGAAATATTGAAAACTTAAAGAAAAATGTTGAAGTGTTCATATATTTCACACGTGAATTTCACAAATATGAGAAATTGCAAGTTACTGATCATATCATAAAAAACTTTTAAATTAATCCGTTTTTCTGGATTTTGGACTTCGTACCCCAAATTGCGTGGGGTCCTTGCTAGTAGACTAAAATAAAAGACTAACATTTTTCCCTCTTCGGAAGAGTGAGGAGTTCGAATTCCAAAACCCAAGAGGAGAAGTGGCAATAAATTAATGCTTCGGAGCAAATTCATGGGTCTTTGAAGTGTGTTGAATGCTTGTGTGTAACGTGTGCATGTGTAATGTGTGCTTTGGTGTGTTGTGTGTGCTGTTATGCTCAGGGGCTTAAAAAATAAGGGCGATGCATGTTACAACTTACAACATCATAAGAGTAATTATGCAATAAATAAAGTCATGATACAAGGGATAGCTACTGCTTTCCCTAGATTCATTAGTTATGCAATAATTAATGTCATCTATCTCAATGCATATCTTTCCATTAATTTTCTATCCGTTGGTGATCTGAGCCTTAATTGTTCTTTGATAACACCATTTTTAAAATGCTATATTTGTTTCCAAAAAAGAAAGGAACAAAAATGATTGCAATAAAGATTTATGGGTATGAGGTGAGAGGATAAAGTCTCTCCATTAGATTGGTCAAAAGGTCGGCTTTCAATTTTTTTTGATAGTGGACACCGTCTATCTTTTATCTTGATAATCTAAAGCATATGTATATAGATTTCCACATGTGTTTATACTCTCTAACCGTCGATTGGTTACGTAAAATGTACTATTATTGGTAAACTGTTATATTTATGTATGCATGCCCGAGAATATATCTCGTTCAGTGTAGAAGTTGATAGAATGTTAAAATTTTGAGGGAATAGGAAAGTTTTTCTTCCCGGTGGCTGATTGTCAGGTGGGACGGAAATTAAATGAACTTATAATATTATAAGTAAGGTTGGAAATTAAAAAAGAAGAAGCTCTCATATACATCAAAATTTGGACAACATTTTCCAAACTAAGTTTATTATTGTCAAAAATCTTTTTCCGATAATTAATAAAATGAAATACCAATTAGGTTCTTATTTATACGATTGTTGGCCTAAGTTTCAACATATATTAAGATATGCCATGCGAATATGATTAGACATAGTACATTTCTTGTTTCGGTGAACATATAAAAAAACTTAAATGTATTATATGGGATTTACGGACCAATAACATAAAGAAACATTACAAATGAATGTATCGACTCATTTTCTATTCTAGAATATATTTTTATGCTAAAACAAAACAAAACCAGCTGTTTCCTATTTCTATTTTACAAACTAGGGTCTTTTATGCAGAAATGACATTGTAAAAATTAAGGATGCCCAAGGGGCTCAAACCCATGACATGTGATCCTAAGCATTCCTATTTCTATTTTACAAACTAGGGTCTTTTATGCAGAAATGACATTGTAAAAATTAAGGATGCCCAAGGGGCTCAATCCCATGACATGTGATCCTAAGCACCGGGAGGTATGCACAAACCACCGATCCATTTGCTTTTTTTCTTTTGTTGTAAGCCATAGAATAGTTTTTATATATAAACAACTTATTAAACGTGCATATCCATATCGATAACACGGATTCAGATGGGACGGTCATCTAGCCTCGGTTCTATATAGATCCACCCCTATCCTAACGCCACTGTACTATGAAAATATGTTAAGATATATACAAAAAGGAGAGGAGTTAGGGAGCATACGTGAATGTGCATGGGCTAGCCACTCATGTAGGCATAAAATACTTGCAATTTAGATCTAGAACTGACATTTTTAACAACATTTTAGCTACCTGATATCACAATTTGGAGCCACTTCATTATCTTCAAAGGAAAAGACAACAAAACAGTCACTTCATGCTCTCAATCTAAACAAACTTCATATCCAATCATGCAAAAATTGTAGGGGAATCTCATAATTCAATCATATATCCAAAATCAAAATCAGAAAGCATGATACTTTTTCCTTCTTTGTCAATCGCATGTGTTGGTTTCAATTGCTGCTTCAATACAAGCCAAAGCCAAAGCCAAAGCCAAAGAAATGCCAAATCACATGATTTCCTCTCCAAGATGCATGCAGCAGTAAAAGAAAAAGAAGACAAATAACTCAGCAGAAAAGATGAAAATGAAAGAATTGATATCACAATGCTTCTGTTGCTTTCACTTTTCTTTACAAGTTAAAACTGATCATACATGAATCATGAGGTCATTGTGGTGCAGATCACAGTTCAACATGTCCATTAATGCTCCATTGCTGTTCAAGTTGCTAACTTTGTCTCTTGGGCCCTCACAAGGGCTGTCAGCTTCTTCATCAAAAAACTCCAAAAAAATAAAGGTCACTGTAATTACAACTCCTCAAGTTTTCTAACAATTTGCTTGATGTCAGGTCTCAGCGCAGGAGTAGGAGAGCAACAAGCCATTGCAAGATGAAAAAACTTAAGCAAACTCTCTTCAATGTTAGAGATCTTATCTTTACTATCAGAGCTGATTTTTTCCGAAACTTCATTCTCGATCAACATGTTCTTCAAAGAAGCAGGGAGATGAAGATTTGTCGATTCCTTCCGAGTTAAAATCTCGAGGAAAACCACTCCAAGACTGTAGATGTCGCTTTCTTTGCTTGCATCCTTCATTTTAATCAGCTCTGGTGCTTTATAGCATTGAGAAGCCGATGCCTTGAGCATTTGTTGAGAGGATGTGGGGTTTAGGATGAGGTGAAGGCCAAAATCTAATAAGAGAGGCACATGATTCGAATCGATTAAAATGTTTTTCGATTTGAGATTTCCATGGATTAATGGCTTTTGCAATTCATTGTGGAGGTGATCCAAGCCTCGGGCGATGCCTAGAGATAGTTGGTAGATAATCTCCCATCTGTGCAACTCGGGTTTTCCGTCTGTAAATGAATGAAACAAATAATTGGATTAATTGAATTTATATGTAAAGAAGCTGAACAAAATATTATGATATAAATTATCCTCTACATGATAAAAGAATTACTTTTCTGATAAAAAATTACATGTTAATAGAGTTAAATTACAAGGGAAAAAAATTTACATCACAAAATCACAGTCGCTATAAAAAAAAAAGGATTAGTTTAATAAGAATAGAATTTAGAAAGATAGCAACTGAAGGGAACAAAAGTCACACCATTCTTTGAGAATCCAGCTAAAGTCTTAAAGGAAAACTAGAGAAAAAATCAACATCATAGAATCAAACTCAATTATACAATAGTTTGCAACCACAATGGGTTTAATATTTTGGGTCAGCTCTTGTAGAACTGAGCTGGATTTTTATGTCTTCCCTTTTTTTTAAGGCTGGTGTGAATTGATTGCTATCACTATCAACACTCGTTTTTTCAACAACCCTCCAAAATTTTCAATCTAATTTTTTATGGACTTTCACTTACATTTTAAAACAATGTTTCTAAGAGCTGTTAGAGTTGATTATAAAAAAATGAATGAAACGATCTTCACATAATATTTCTTGGTTATTCCTCATGGTACCAATTCACCAATCTACATCCAATGGGTAAATTTTATAAAGCACCAATGAACTTTTAGGGTTTGATATAGTATTATTAAACTATACAAATATCATGAACCCTGAACTAGTAATTTTTTTCGGAAAATGTTATTTTCTTTCGCTCATTTAAGGCATGAGCGAATTAAATATCCCAAAATGAATTGAATGACATTTTTTGGAAAAATATACCCACAAAAACTACCCTTCAACTGGAGATTAATAACATTTTGAATGTTCGATGGTATTGTCTGAAAACCTTGAATGTTCGATGGTGCTTTTTGGAAGTTACCCTACATCCAAAATTTTCCCTTTCAAAAATTTATAAATCAATTTAAAATTTAAAAATAAAATAGACCCATTAAGCTTAATCACAAAAAGAAAAAAGAAAAAAGAAAAAAGAAAAAGGAAAAAATTCAAGCAACATCAGTAGTAAGCAAAAACCCAAAATATAAAATTACTCAAATAATTCCAAAATTTGTAATGCCCCCACAAAATAACTCTAAAAATTGGAATTTTCTTTTTGTCCCTTTCCCCTTTCTTTCCCTCTGTCGACAATTTCCTCCAACAAATCAACAACATTAAGAACACAAAATTAAAACAATTGAAAGAAAGAAGAAGAAAAAAGTGGTCACCTTTCAAGAAATGGCACAAATTGGAACCTTCAACAAAAGGATGCACAAAGAGCTTCTCCCCTCTGGGTCCCACATACAATGCCCTCAGCTCCACCAGGTTCGGGTGCCGGGCCGACCCGATAACCCTCGCCGCCGCCTCCACCTCCTCCCTCCTCCCCACGCAACCGGGTCTGATGAACCGCAACAGCATAACCGATCCGCTTCTCGCGAATTCGGCCCGATAAAGCGTCCCGTAGCTCGACTTCCCCACCACTTCCCCCGGCGCATCCAGCACCTCCTGCACGCTCAAGTCCTCGCCGCCCGAGAACCCGATAAGCTCCTCGGTCTCGGGTTCGGGCTCGTAATGGGACCCGAAATCGCCGGTCTCGATGGATTTGTTGTTGGGCGCCCGCATCCGAACGCATTTGGAGCGGAGAAAGTAGAAGAGGAGGTATAGGAGGAAGAGGAAGAGGAAGGGAGAGGTTAGGGAGATCAAGAGGGTAAGTTTGTGATGGGTTTCCATTAAAGTTTGGAATTTTATAGGTTTTTTTGGGGGGAGGGGGCAATTGAAGTGGGTTTTAGATCTGAGATTCGAAGAGTGCAGGGATCGATTGATTGAGATTTGGCTGTCGAAGAGGAAGGGAAACCCTGGAGAGAGATTGATTGATTCCTGGGGTTTTCTTGTGGTTTTGGGAGTGGAAAGTGGGGAAAAGGCAGGATCTTTACGTTTCCTGGGAGCTGGTTTTTAGAGAGAGAAAGTGCTAGTTGAGCTGGTTTCAGAGACAGAAGAGAGAAAAAGGAGTGGGTGCATATTTTAAAGGGAGTGTGGACACGTGGACAGTAATGGTTGGCTGGATTGTGTGGGGCCAAAAGAGATCCATTTTTTTCTTTAGGAATTTTTTTGAGAATTTCTCCTTTATTATGTTGGTCAAAAAGATCATGCCACCTGTTTTATAACAATACAGTTAACGAAATAAAAATTTATGTGATTACGGTATTTTTTGCACTTGTATAGGAGGGTCGCAAGTTTAACTGCTTACCTATAATAGAACATTTTTTATTGCCATATCAATGGTCAAAGAGTATGAAAAATCACATGGAGATTAAGGTGCATGTATTTTAGGCTACGAAATGAAGATGGACAGTGTCGATCATCAAAAGGTCCTGAAAAGTTGACTTTTTGACCGATATAGGAGAGAGAATACCCACATTTCACATTCTCTCAGGTCATTATTTGGTAAAACATATCTTTGATTACTATCAAGTATGTTTCCTTTTACGGTAAATTGTCGAAAAGCCCCCTGTTAGCTATATGTATGTCCTAGAGGTCATTACTGTGCATACGATGTATATTGTAGTGGATGCTTCGACATATATAGGGAGGACTTTCTTGCTCGACATGATAGTATACTATCTGGTTGCTCTTTATCTTAACATGTACACTGATTGTCTCTATGATACATGTTGATAAAGCCCTTAGGATGAGTACTTGACTACCATGACTATGATGCAGATCATACTAGTGGGGACAGAGTAGTCGCTAAGTACATCCTTCAAATGTTCCTAGTCGTAGGTATATCGAGACAGAGCATCGATATACCAGAGTAGACTAGCGTATAGCTTCTCGACCCATGTAGATGGGCAATGGATGATCCCATATCCATTGGTGTTTGACATCAGAGACAGTATACGGGTGCTCAGTGGAGACCGGGTACACTGGACGGACTCGTCGAGAACTCCCATATGGTATTATACCTCACGTCAGATGACAGTTCTCAGGTGACACCGGTACAGCTTAGTCTGTAGACCCGAGATCGTCATAGAGTCTTGTGTGATTTCTACTGTGCTTTGATTTCCACCTTACCACGTTCAAGAGAACGTGCAAAACGGTGGCTTTTGGGTACAGTCCTGAGTCACATGGAGGCAATGAGCGATAGGAGGGGTTTCATCTCTCCCGGTATAGGGAGTTGATGTTGCGCTGTGCTCGATTGGCTATAACAGGAAGTCCTTGGCCAAGGCTGCTACTGAGATATACTGGTAAGTGTTATCAGTAGTTTCTCGACCCGTTATGAGCCTCATATCGACACGACTTATCGAGTTACCGGGGTCTGACGTTTACCACCCCTAGACAAGATATGCGACATATCAGACGAAAAGACCGGACTGTACGGTAGTGTTACTGATTGGATTCACAGGAGTGTGAGCAGACTTGCTTGTTGAGCGATAGGCCGTTACGTTTAGCAGACTGCTTGCGGCTTGTGGGTATTTGATATGATCATCATCTACTGCCGGCGTATTGACGAGTCTTTAGAGTCCTACACAGGGGTTTCCTGGCTCAAGCGAAACGGAGTAGGAGCACATATGTGATATGTGTGGGATCGAGATTGATACGATATGAGATACCGTATTCTATTCTCGCGATATGTGACATTGGTTGGTTATATGCGATATAGCCGGGTTATCGGATCAAGTGTTGATTCGATAAGTTGTTACACATGATATTAGTCGGTTATAGCCGGATTATTAAATTAAGAGTTGATTTAATAATTTAATGTATAATTATATATTAGATATATTACATTACATTAACTAGTATTAGCTCACTTAAGATTTCTTTTCTCACTAGATTGTGCACATTGTATATATGTGATATATGCAAGTGTACATATTTTTGTCATGCTTGATGATACATACAAGATGGGTGTATGAGACTTAAACCATATTAAGGTTAAATTAGGGTTTATTTATTTCTTAAAGAATAACAAAAGAGAGAAGACTTAGTCAATGTTGTCATGCTTTCATGAAGCTTGTAGAAACATTGACAAAGTCCACTCTTTTGTCATTCCTTAAGATATTACTTAACCCAACCCTTAACCTTATAGCTTAGTTAATTCACTACATGAGTTAAGTATGAGGACTTAACTCACCCATGGTTACATAATTCATTTGGATGAATTATTCACTTGAGTTTATCTTCATCTTCTTCTTCCTCTTCAAAAGCTTTCTAGCTTCAATGGAGATATGAGAAAAAGTGTGAGAAAATCAATTCTAAAGTGAGCCCACTTTCTACTTCATCATCCTCTACTACTTGCCATTTAGTATAGGGTGTTCTCTTCACAAAGTTCTTGACCTAGTGAAGAAATAGCTTGGGTTAGTGTCTCCTCGACGTAGATCATCTTCGGCCTCAAAGTCATCGAAGCAAGCATGTTCGTTTCTTCGTGGAGGCTCTCTAGAGTCCGGAGTTTACGATCGCAGCGAAGAGGACTTCTACACGGAGCTATTAAAGTGAAGGACCGGTCTACAAAGGTTGTATTCCTCGCTCTCTTTACCAAATGCAAAGTGTTTGCATTTGATTCCGTATATTTCTAGTTTACGATTCAAATTAGGGTTAGCTAAAATGGCAAATTTTTAATTTGGTATGGACGATACCTCCCGAAACCTTGCTGCCGTCGTAGGTAACCCTTCAGTGGTATTAGAGCCATGCTAGAAATTTATACAGATTTTGTTAAGATTACGAAACCGAAATACTCCGAAACTTGAAATGCGAAAATTATGTTTCTGTCGATTTTAAATATTTGTCAAAATTTTTTTAAACAAGTACAGAGTGATGTATAGGATATATCATGAACACACACAAAATTTCAGGTCATTCCATGAAATTTGGGCCGAGCACCACCTACCCCATATCGGCCAAATCCGAGCTGTTTCCTCTGAAATTTTGCCCGTGTTCCAGTGACTTGGTTTTGATGTTTCAGGTGTTGTTTGTTTTTACTAATTTTGCATGTGATGTAATCTTACACTATAAACAATTCGGAGTGTTTCGTATTCGTATTTTTAACATTGTTTCGGGTTATTCGCATGTTATCTAGGCGAAGTTAAAAAGTTCGATCGAATGTTAAAAACCCATTTTTCCATGTTTAACGTATTCGGAAAAACATGTAAGTAAGTCTATGAACTCTCTAGAAGAATGAAACTCTAACTCGACTTTTTGGATCATGGAACCGTGGTCAAACCCTAGGGTTTGCCGTAGTTCCGTGGCAACATGAGTGAGGCTTGGGTTTGCCTTTCTACGGCTGGTGCATAGGTACTGTGGCATATTCTGGGTATTACTAAAACTGTGCTCAAGTGTTGAGCTGTCGAGAAATTGTGGGACTTTGATGAATCGATCGAAAAGTTTAACGTCGTCCGGATATTATGTGATGGGATAAAATATTTGGAATCCACAAGTAGTTATGAGATAACTAATTTGAATGTTATAAATCTAACAGTTTAGTCTCATTTGATCGGTTGCCACGGGATTTTTATTGATCAAAAGTCCGTCACAATCACGTAGCGTACGCGGATACTCTCCGGATAAACTTAATAGATAGCCACTCCCCAAAGCCCCGACCAAGTGACTGTAAAAGAACCCCGTCGCCAAAAGTATCCGTTCGGATGCTCACGGCAGCGGTGTTCCGTCTTAGTGCACTTCTTCGACGGTATCGGGGGGTGCGGCCGTCTACTAAAGTTTCCGACGAGCATTCAATCAGGATGTCGGGAATCTTGTTGAATTGCCCGACTTGTTATTGAAAAGTGTTTTCGGTATCGAGACTAAAATGCGGGGTTTATAATTGTTAGGCATGCGATGTTTAAGGAATTCATTTGGTTAGGCATGTGATGTCTAAGGTGGTTGCGGATTCCAACTGTTGTAGTTTTTCACTTTCTTTTCTACGACCGTAAGTGTAATATGTAGTGTATCGCCGGTTTCGTTGCTATACGTCAACGACAATTGGGATACGCATATTTACTTACATTGATGACATGTGATGTTATGTGTTGCCGTGATATGTTATATTGGATCGTCGTGTTTTGAATAGCCGGGGTTTTTTATATGAGATGGGAGTTTTCATTTTCATTCATGTAAAATTCATTGTATGTAATATTCTTTTATTGGGGCACTTCCGGGTTGAGGATGATATCGCCATTGTATATTATTTACTTTTCTGCATTAGGATAGACCCAAGACGGGGAGCACAAGTAACCGGGTTCTAGGGTCCAGTGGGAGACCATCTCGAGGAGTCGAGTGTAAGTCCATGCTACCTCTCCCGGTACTTTCGGGCATGCGGAATTTGATAAAAAACGATTTTCTTAGAGGTGGTAACATGGACTTAAAACCCGGATCTTTGTTAAACATCTAACTAACAACCTAACTAGGAGTCGTTAACTACTCGGTTAGGGGGTTTATACCTTGCTTGTCTTGAACTCCTTCGTCTTCAAACTCCGATGGTGGTCCGGATCGGCTTCTTCCCGTCGTCTCCTTACGCCGAAGATAGATCCACCTGAAAGCTCCAACCTTTGGCTCCTTCTTCGTACTTTGAAGAAACTAGTTCACTCGGTTTGCTAAACCTTGTGAACTAGAATGAGTAGAGAAGAGTTTGTATGGGATTTTATCTATGGTTCTTGATTCTCAACTCATGAGACAAATGAACCATAGAGTCAAGAGAGAGAGCAAGAGGAAGAGGGTGAGAGCAAGAGCAAGAGAGCTCAAGAACAAGAGAGAGAATGAGCAAGTGAGAATATGAGGCTCTCTTTTGTCTTTCACCCTCTCATAATCCAAAACAATGATAACACATCATACCAATCAAGTGTTATGTGATGGTTGAAGCAACCATAGCCATATCATTCCATGCACTTATTTTGCACAAATGAGCAAGCAAGCAAAAGTCTTTGCCATGAAATGATAGCTATGGTTATCATGATGGTCAACTAGTCAAGCCTAGTCAACCGGTCAACAAAGTCAACAAGTCAACAAAAAGTCAACAAGTCAACAAAGTCAACAAGTCAACAACCATGTCACCATAATACTTAATTAATATAATTGTTAATCGCATATCATATTCTCATTAGGGTTGATCAAAAAGTCAATAGTCAACGGTAAACTGTCAACAACCCTAATGAGAATCCGCTGCCTCTGTCTCCCTGTCAACTGTGCATACACACCCGCATCCGTGTTCCGAGGAACACGAATGCAAACTGGATAAATCCAATCCCAAAAGGTACACTAGGATCTGGCTTAAACTAAAGCCCGCTAGTGTAAACTGTCCGGACACTGTACGTGCACAAGTGCACGGATGTGACCGAACCCTGTCGCAAAACCATGCGACCTGTCGCAAAACCATGCGACCTCTACTCTTTTGCCTAAAGGCGAAAAGCTTTCTGTGTGGGACTCTAAAGACTCGACACTACGCTGGCAGTGGGTTTAACCACAGACCGCAAGCGGCACTAGCTGTGCGTAACGGTCCCCAGGTAGTGCCGACAAGAAGACCGACGAGGCGAAACCCATCTGAACTCCTACTGAGCCTGAATGTGACATTCTCCGTACAGTCCGGTCTGTTCGTCTGATACATCGCATGGCGGGCCTAGGGGGCGGTAAACGTCAGTCCCCCAATAGCGGTACAAGTCGTGTCGGAGTGAAGCCCAAAACACCCTGAGATAACACTGGAAGCCTACCAGTATATCTCGATTGCCCTGGCCAGGGACTACTCGTGTAATGGCTCTTCTAGACACAGCGCGATGTCAACCCCCAATACCGGGAGAGACGAATCCTGTCTAACCTTCACTGACTCCAAGTGCTTCGGGACTGCACCCAACCACTACCTGTTTGCACGAATCCTTTGAGCCGTGGTAGGGTAGTAATCAAAGTACAGTGGGAACACACTCGAGGCGAAGTGACAGTGTCAAGTTAGCGGACTAAGCTGTACTCATGTCACCTGGGAACTGATAACTGACGATAGGCATAATACCAACTAGTCAGTTCCCGACGAGTCCTGTCCAGTATACTCGTAACCCAATGAGCACCCGCATACTATCTCAAGTACGACGTACTGACGGCTGTGGGACAGACCGTCTCCCACACTGGGATGAGAAGCGCATGCGCTAGTCTACTCCGGAGTATCGATGCCCTGTCTCGATAGTCCTGCGACTAGGGACCTGCATAAGGATGCGCTTATAGATTACCCAGCCCCACTAGTGTGACAGCCATCACAACGCTGGTAATCAAGCAAAGATCCTAAGGGCTCCACTAATGTGTATAGGTGATATACTAAAATAAACACATGTACACATTGAAGTAGAAACAAACCAAGTAGCATACTACTATTTTGAGCAAGATTGTATATACAAGGTGAATATCCCAAGCTTCCATTAAGTAATATACAAACTAGTATGATACAGTAATGGCCTCTAGGGCATATACACTAACATCGAGACCGGGTCTCCTAACTCTAGAATTGGTAGGGTTGCTTGACGCTCTCGTAGGGGTCTAGGGGTGTGGGATTGGCTATTCATCGCGACCGTGGAATCCGTGTTTTATACATGTTTAAAATAAAACACGGAAATCCTAGTATATCCAATATTTCATATGTTGTTTTCTGCTGCGATATCTGTGATGTGATCATTTGATATATTGATGAGATGATTACAGGATATAGTAAATGTGATATATTATATAGACGTTGCTTATGTTTTACACCCGCGCTAGCACCGCCCCGCTCTGCCGTTAGTTACCTAACCTAACGGTGCACGAGGGGACATCGAGGCGAATGCGAATGGTATAAGCGTACGTTATATTTATCTGTGATGTTTAGGTAACTTAAAATGATGGGACTTCATTAATGAGATTAATGAAATAAAAGAAACCTAAAGATATTGTAGAAACTTGTCTCGAAAACTGGTAGCTCTAGTTCTTACTTTGCATAGCGGTGTTCCTTGTAGAACATCCAGCACCTTATTCGATAAGGAAAGAGCCGAGATCCCTTCACCGGGAGTGATCTCTTTAGTGAAACTAGAAGATGCTACAACCTTCGGTTTGTCTTTTGATTGTTTCTATAGTTTTTGCTTTGCATAGTGGTATTTATGAAATATCCTGCACCTTATTCGATAAGGAAATAGCCGACGATCCCTTCACCGGGAGTGACTTCTTTCGCAAAATTAGTAAAAGCCTTAAAAACACTCATTTTTCAAAATCACTCGATTCTACAACGATATCAAGTTCATTACGCAAAGGGTTTTCTTAAAAACCTGTCGTAGCTCTCCGTCATTTCAGATAAGTACTTCATAGTATTCGTGCTACGTTTGTTAGCTTTCGTCAAGGCGCAGTGTGCGGTAGCTATTTATGCTTATCTGTATAAGCATATGATGCGATTGAGTTAGGGTAGTCGTGCGACTTTATTGGCTTTCGTCAAGGGTCGTGCGGGTGGGTTTAATTCAATCAGGAAATGTACAGGTTGAACTTGACTAGTAGCCTATGATTTGTTGGCTTTCGTCAAGGTCATAGGATGCTAGGGGTAAAATATTATCGGGAATTTCAAGTGTTGAAATTTGTAATAAGATTGCATACCTCCTATGAGATAGTTGGTTCCCGATACCCACTGCGAGTAAGAGTTACTCCTGGAAGAGTTTTACACATTACAATTAGCCGATCAAGTAGGTGTCTAGAAAGATGTCAATGGGGTTACGCCCCTGGGAAAACGAGGTTTATTTTAATTAGGTCCGTGCGAAAGCACGGGGAACCTCCCTCAAAGTACCGGCACTGGCCTGGCTGAAAGATTGGCGAACTTATAGGGTGTAATTAATCCCGGCTAGTCTTTCCTTTTAGGGTTTGAAGGAAGATTTGCCTAAAACAGTGGGAGCCATCCTGATTAGATAAATTAATAACCAATCTAATCTTGCAAGAGCATACGCTGAGTGTTTTCTTCTCTCTCTCTCTAGGTAGCGATCATGTCACGCCTTAATCAAGATAATAATACGGATGTATTGACCGAACCCGCTTGTTATACTGAGCTGGGGAATGTTGGTCCCGCTCCAACCTATAATTGTTATAAGACCGAGCAGGAAATAGGGGATTACCAGAATTCCCGTGCCACCCAAACGAAGAAAGTGCATGATGATGCATCGTCTTCGGGTGTGTTCATTACCGAGAACTGTTTTTCAGTATCCTCTACGTCCTGGGTATGTGATACCAGATCAAGATCCCATATATGTAATATGTTACATGGGCTATAGATAGGTAGAGAACTGAGAATGGGTGATAAGTTTCAAGAGTTGGAAATGGTGCAAGTGTTGCAACCAAGTTTGTTGGCAGTTATCACCCTGTATTACTAAATATATTGATTCTGAACTAATGTTATTAGATACCGAACCTGATATACAACATCATATCAATCTTTTTATTTAGTAAAGAAGGATATAATTTTGTATTGTTGAATAATATTTTGAACATTTCCTATATCAAGAGTTGATCGGTTCGGGCACGTTATCTAAAAGCATATACGTTCTAAATCAAACCACAGTTCTTAACGTACAAAACACACACAAGAGGAAGAGTTCAGAAATGAACGAATCCTTCTTGAGGCATTGTAGACTAGGTCATATCCATGCGACCCGACTAGCTAAGTTACATTAAGATGTATATTTAAATCAGTTTGAACTTACATCTTGTGAAACTTGCCAGTCATGTCACAAAGATAAGATGACCATAGCTCCGTTTATTGGAAACAGAGAAAGAGTTGGTGAACTATTGGGATTGATACATGATGATGTATGTGGGTCCCCTGTCTACACATGCCAGGACTGGTTCTTTGTACTTCATTACATTCACTGATGATCTCTCAAAACTTGCACATGTGTTCCTGTTGAAACACAAGTCTGAAGTTTTTGAGAAATTCAAAGAATATAAGTCAGAAGTAGAGAACCAAAAACAGGTATAAGTATTATGTCCTATGATGTGATCAGGGAAGAGAATACTTGAGCACGGAGATCCTGGACTATTCTAAAGGAGAATAAGATTCTCTCTCAGCATTACTCCTCAATCGCACCCTATGTGATAAGGTGTGCTCTATGATGAGTACTGCCGAGTTGCCTATTTCCTTTTGGGGGTTATGCACTTGTGAAGTTGCATACCTATTGAATAGGGTTCCAACCAAATCAGGTGCCTACCACTCCATATGTGATATGGTATGGGAAGAGCCCATCTCTTAAGGATGTTAAGATTTGGGGTTGTCCAGCCTATGTCTAAAAGCAAAATCCGAACAAGCTCGAGGCAAGATCAGTTCTGTGGAAGTTTGTTGGATATCCCAAGCATTCGCAATAGAATATCTTCGACCACACTGGGGAGCAAAAGGCGTTTTGTTTCTCAGCATGCCACCTTTTAGAAAGGGAATTTCTTATGAAGAAATTAGTGGTCATGAGGTAGAACTAGAAGGAGTTCCAGCTATACAAATTACAGTTGATGATTTGGTAGAACCGGAGGATTCAATAGCTCCCGACGAACCTCAGCCTCTCCGCCGATCTGGTAGGGTTCCTCATCCACATGAGAGATACTTCGGTTTCTCTATGACAGTGGGAGCGAGGATTGCATCATGAGATGATGACCCAACTAGTTTCGAGCAGGCCATCAAGAGTGGGGACTCTGTAAGAATGGCTGGATGCTAAGCGATCTGAGATGGAATCCATATACACCAACAAAGTATGGACTTTGGTTGCTTTATCTGAAGGGTTAAATCCCCATTAGGAGAAAGTATATCTTGAGAAGATTACTTGGTGTACATGGAAAAGTTGAGACTTTCAAAGCTAAGACTAGTTACAAAAGGTTTTCGTCATCGACCGGGTATGGATAATGATGAAACCTTTTCTAGTGGCTATGCTTAAGTCCATCCGGATCCTACTTGCCATTGCTACATATCATGACTACGATATCTGGCGGTTGGGTGTCATGACTGCATTTCTAAATAGTGATTTAGAAGAGAGCGTCTATAAGTACACATCCAGAGGGCTTCGTAGACAGTGGGAGCTGCGGAAACATGTGCAAGTTGCTTTATGAGTTAATGCAGGCATCGCGGAGTTAGAACATCTGTTTTGATGTGATAGTCAAAGCGTTTGACTTCATCAAAATGGTAGATGAACCTTGTATATACAAAAGGTAGTAGGGAGTATGGTGGTGATCCTCGTATTGTACGTGGATGACATACTCTTGATAGGAAATGAGTGTCCTATGCTACGCTCGGTCAATCTCCTCTTATCATAAGGATTTCCATATAGGATCAAGGTGATACCTCCTAAATCCTGGGTTTTGGATCTATGAGATAGATCTAAGTGGATGTTAGGATTCTCACTAGGTGTAGTGAGATGGTATCAAACGATCCTGGAGAGAATCATTGGATAGCTTCCAGGGTGGTAAGGTCGACTGAATGTCAGTCACAGGCATTGTCTTTACCCTCAGTAGAGGGACGGTATGTTGGAAGAGTTTCAAGCTAGATACCGTGACAAACTAGACGATAAAGGCTGGATACATTGTTACCAAAGATACTACCAAAGAGGAAGTCTGGATGTATATAGTTCATGAGATGAACTTCGTTCCTACCATTGTATGACAATGGAGTTATGGCTTTGGCCTAGGAACCCCCTTCCCATCAGTGATCCAGACATATTCTTAGGCAATATCACCTGATCATGGGGATGGTTGATCTCCAGGGAGATCGAGGATAGGAGAGTAGACACAGAGGACAACAGCGCGGATCCACTCACAAAGGCCTATTTCCCAGTAGTGACTTTTATGGGATGGTTGAGTATGAGATACTTCAACCACTGCTGATTGTTGGGTATGAGATACTACAACAGATGGCCCTAGTGCAAGTGGGAGATTTTTAGTTATATGTATGCCCTAGAGTCCATTACTGTGCATACGATGTATATTGTAGTGGATGCTTCGACATATATAGGGAGGACTTTCTTGCTCGACATGATAGTATGCTATCTGGTTGCTCTTTATTTTAACATGTACACTGATTGTCTCTATGATACATGTTGATAAAGCTCTTAGGATGAGTACTTGACTACCAGGACTATGATGCAGATCATACTAGTGGGGACAGAGTAGTCGCTAAGTACATCCTTCAAATGTTCCTAGTCGTAGGTGCATCGAGACAGGGCATCGATATACTAGAGTAGATTAGCGTATAACTTCTCGACCCATGTAGATGGGCGATGGATGATCCCATATCCATTGGTGTTTGACATCAGAGACAGTATATGGGTGCTCAGTGGAGACCGGGTACACTGGACGGATTCGCCGAGAACTCCCAGATGGTATTATACCTCACGTCAGATGGCAGTTCTCAGGTGACACTGGTACAGGTTAGTCTGTAGACCCGAGATCGTCATAGAGTCTTGTGTGATTCCCACTGTACTTTGATTTCCATCTTACCACGTTCAAGAGAACGTGCAAAACGGTGGCTTTTGGGTACAGTCCCGAGTCACATGGAGGTAATGAGCGATAGGAGGGGTTTCGTCTCTCCCGGTATAGGGAGTTGATGTTGCGCTGTGCTCGATTGGCTATAAAAAGAAGTCCTTGGCCAAGGCTGCTACTGAGATATACTGGTAAGTGTTATCAGTAGTTTCTCGACCCGTTATGAGCCTCATATCGACACGACTTATCGAGTTACTGGGGTCTGACGTTTACCACCCCTAGATGAGATATGCGACATATCAGACGAAGAGACCAGACTGTACGCTAGTGTTATTGATTGGATTCACAGGAGTGTGAGCAGGCTTGCTTGTTGATCTTCTGATCGCTCAATACCCGGGTGGCCGTTACGTTTAGCAGACCGCTTGCGGCTTGTGGGTGTTTGATATGATCATCACCTACTGCCGGCGTATTGACGAGTCTTTAGAGTCCTACACAGGGGTTTCCTGGCTCAAGTGAAACGGAGTAGGAGCACATATGTGATATGTGCGGGACCGAGATTGATACGATATGAGATACCGTTTTCTATTCTCGCGATATGTGACATTGGTCGGTTATATGCGATATAGCCGGGTTATCAGATTAAGTGTTGATTCGATAAGTTGTTACACATGATATTAGTCGGTTATAGCCGGATTATTAAATCAAGAGTTGATTTAATAATTTCATGTATAATTATATATTAGATATATTACATTACATTAACTAGTATTAGCTCACTTAAGATTTCTTTTCTCACTAGATTGTGCACATTGTATATATGTGATATATGCAAGTGTACATATTTTTGTCATGCTTGATGATACATACAAGATGGGTGTATGAGACTTAAACCATATTAAGATTAAATTAGGGTTTATTTATTTCTTAAAGAATAACAAAAGAGAGAAGACTTGGTCAATGTTGTCATGCTTTCATGATGCTTGTAGAAACATTGACAAAGTCCACTCTTTTGTCATTCCTTAAGATATTACTTAACCCAACCCTTAACCTTATAACTTGGTTAATTCTCTACTTGAGTTAAGTACGAGGACTTAACTCACCCATGGTTACATAATTCATTTGGATGAATTATTCACTTGAGTTTATCTTCATCTTCTTCTTCCTCTTCAAAAGCTTTCTAGCTTCAATGGAGGTATGAGAAAAAGTGTGAGAAAATCAATTCTAAAGTGAGCCCACTTCCTACCTCATCATCCTCTACTACTTGCCATTTAGTATAGGGTGTTCTCTTCACAAAGTTCTTGACCTGGTGAAGAAATAGCTTGGGTTAGTGTCTCTTCGACATAGATCATCTTCGGTCTCGAAGTCATCGAAGCAAGCATGTTCGTTTCTTCGTGGAGCCTCTCTAGAGTCCGGAGTTTACGATCGCAGAGAAGAGGACTTCTACACGGAGCTATTGAAGTGAAGGACCGGTCTACAAAGGTTGTATTCCTCGCTCTCTTTACTAAATGCAAAGTGTTTGCATTTGATTCCGTATATTTCTAGTTTATGATTCAAGTTAGGGTTAGCTAAAACGACAAATTTTTAATTTGGTATGGACGATACCTCCCGAAACCTTGCTGCCGTCATAGGTAACCCTTCACCCCCGGCCCTTATAAAATATGTGAAAAACTCCCTGGGCTTTTTCAACATGTTAAAAAACCCCTAGGCCCTGATGACTTATGATTTTGTTAGTTTTGATGACGTGTTACAAAATATGAATAGTCGTTTAGTGTCACTTGATTTATCTTGCCTTCTTTATCGACACTAAACTTCTATACACATGTTTATTAGTTTGTATATCATATAACGTGTATATATCGAATAGTATTTTAATATCTCATGCTTTATCTTGTTATACACTTGGATATTGAAATATTATTCCTTTTCATTATTTTGATATTCAAATTATGAACAGTTAGTTATGATATCGTTTTATGTGATCTTACCTATTTGTTAAACATCATAAATACCTATAGTATATCAATATCTCATGTTTTGCATTTGATTCCCATCTTGACATTGATATACTATTCATAATTTTGCGATATTGAAATAATGAATATTCATATACCTTGTTTATTATCATATTTATTTTATAACACTGTATATGATATGCTTGGTCGTGTTTGAGATTGGTTTTCAGGATATTTTCAGGACACAAGCATATCATAGAAAATGGAGGATGGAGGATATTGAGCTAAAACGTCAAATCTATTAGAGGTTGGAGAATAATGAATTAGAGCTCCTCAAAGTTCAAATTCAAGCTTCAAGGAACTAAGTAGTCAAAGTCCAAATTAAAATGGGTGAAACGTCGAAGCTACAAGATTTCAAGAGTTCGAGCTACTTTTTATTATCTAGGAAATCGATGTGAGTGCTTCATGGTTTATGAGATTAGCATGAAAGAGTTCAAACACACACACTATTGCATGCATGAAACTATTGGGCAAAACTTTGAAAAGGTTTTCATTCAAAACGATTTTCGTATTTGAAATTCAAAATATTATGTGTTTTTCTTCTTCAGACGTCAGTCACTTTTGCTTTCACACATCTATTTACTATTGCAAAACATGCACAGTTTCAAATATATGTTTTTCACTTCAGAACAAACGTCTGAAGTATTCCAGAACAAACGTCTGGATCCTATTGCAAACGTCTGGTTTTGTGTCAAACGTTTATGCCAGAGTTATTGGATGAAAATTGTTTTTTTTCTCCGGACGTTAATTTTTTTACCCTTCAGACGTCATTTGTCTCTTTGTGTTTAAAATTTTCTTCTTAGAAAAGATTGAAAAACGTCTGAAGTTTTACCCACCAAACATCTGAAGCACAAAATTATTTGAAAATATTTTCTTGTTCAGACGTCAGTTTAAATATTCTTCAGACGTCAGTTTCCTCTTTATGCTTAAAGGTTGTCTTCTTTGAAAGTATCGGCAAATGTCTGAAGTTATGGGTGACAAACATCTGAAACTTTAAAAGTTTCAAATTATGACCGTTACTATGCATTTAATGCTATAGCGACTTGTTTTATTTTTCCTTCAGATGTCAGTCCATATTGCCTTCAGACATTTGTTTTCCAGCCCATGCCGTAATAAATGCATGTACTTGTTATGTTTTGGTGTAGGGTATTTAAGGGCTTCTCTTGTGCATTCATTGCATCTCAACTTTTCTGAAAATTGGTATTCATTTCTTAAGTTCATTTTTACCCACCAAAACACAAAAGAAATACTTGAGCTTTAATTGCAAATCAAATACTCCATCAAAGTATTCTAGAGTTTTAATTGTAAATTCTTAAGAGAGTATATTGGAATATAATATTCTTCTTCTTCTTTCTTTGTGTGGAATCTCTTGAGTGCAAGAGAATTCTTGTAAGAGATGAGAGGCTTGTTGAAGAGTGTCTCTTGTGTGTAGAGAGACATGGTTGTAGTTGCGAGTGTGCAACAAGAGAGTCTCATTGGAGACGTGATTGTAAGAGATTGCAAGTGTGCAACGTGTGGTCTCGATGGAGACGTGGGTGTAAGAAGTTATGGGTGTGCAACGTGAAGTATCGATGGAGACGTGATATAAGTGGAATGGGCCCGTCGTCTAAAAAAAGTGTAGGTAGACACTCGTGCTCACGCCGCAAACTAGCGGCCAATGCGGAATATAAAACGAAAATTTACGAAACTTGAGCATGAACTGCTACAACTTAGAATCGAATCCAAACACTAAACTAGAAACTACAAGGAGGAGTTAACAACTCATGTCACATCCCGCTTCCTAAAATACATAAACATGGCATGTGACAGAGCCAACCATGCTACTTATGGCTAGGAATCATCCCTCCACAGTCATATTACGGCTGTCTATAGGATATCAAGAACAGTAAAATATATAATCTAGCTAACACATGTCCATTTGCTATAGTAAATAGAATCAAGAAAATGCATAAGCGGAAACGAATAAAGATCCAATAAACAATATCCAAATCATGTCCCAATATGGGCTCACATCAAAGGAAATAAAACTGCGGAAATAAACTAAACATCTCTAATAACACACGTTCAATTCCTCATTGCTCGGCTTAATGGCTAAAGTACTCCTGTTCAGCCTGCGATAAAGGTAGAGGAACCGGGCCATGCAAAACCCAGATGTCAGTGCGTCATAAATATCAAAGAAACAGTAATAACCAGGATAGGTTGTTGTGATTAAACATGAATGTAAATAAATAACACAGGTATGAACAGTGAGGTACATGTATGCGATGTGTATCCTAAAGTCTGTGCTTCTAAGTTATCTATTCTACAAGTCTTTGAAATCAATTTAATGGACTAGTCGATGAAATTCAATAGTATCCCGTGCGTGTCCGGGACCACGGTCAAGACTCTCGGGCTGAATCCGATACGTGTCGCTAAGCAGTAAACATGTAACATATACAGACGAATGATGTCAGCAGCATCATTCCGGGACTGGCCGAGCCAGTAAAGACTGATCAGTATAAGCATCGAACTGTTGAGTTACTGTTGGATATATGTATGCCCTAGAGGCCATTATATGTATAATGGATGCTTGGACACACACACACACACACACAAACACACACATATACAGACGACTTTCTTGCTCGACATGATAGTATGCTATCTGTTTTACTTTATCTTGACATGTTCATTTGATCATGCATCTTACTCATTTGGTACATGTTGATAAAGCCCTCAGGATATTTGCTTAACTACTGGGGCTATGATGCAGATCATACTTGTGGGACACGTGTAGTTTATGAGTATATCCTTGAACTGTTCCTAGTCATGGGTGTATCGAGACGGGGCATCGATATTCCAGAGTAGACTAGCGTATACCATTCTTGTCCCATATGATGGGCGATGGATGATCCCATATCCATCCGGTGTGATGACACCAAAGATTGTATGTGGGTGCTCAGTGGAGACTGGGTACACTGAATGGACTCGCCGAGAACTCCTATTTAGTATTATATCTATCGTCGGATAGCAGTTCTGGTGCCACTGGTACAGGTTAGTCTGTAGACCCGAGATCATCATAGAGTCTTTTGTTTCCTCCCACTGTACTTTGATCTCCACCCTACCACGGCTCTACCGAGTCGTGCAAACAGGTGGATTTTGGGTACAGTCTCGAGGCACATGGAGGCAATGAGCGATAGGAGGGGTTCGTCTCTCCCGGTATTGAGGGTTGATGTTGTGCAATGCTCGATTGGTTATAACAGGAAGTCCCTGGCCAGGGCTGCTATGATTTACTGATAAGTGTTATCAGTAGTTTCTCGATCTGTTATGAGCCATACACCGGCATGACTTATTGAGTTATTGGGGTCGACGATGCCATCCCTAGACTCGATATGCAGCATATCTGATGAAGAGACCGGACTGTACGGTAAGTGATGCCAGTTGGCTTGACGGGTGTTTTGACAGCTTCGCTTGTTTTCTTCTGATCGCTCAATACCCGGGTAGCCGTTACATTTAGCTGACCGCTTGTGGATTGTGGGTGTTTGATTTGATCATCACTTACTGTCGGCGTATTGACGAGTCTTAGAGTCCCATACAAGAGTTTCCTAGCTCAGGCGAAATGATATGGTGTGCATATGAGATATGCGCAGGGACTGGATTAAATTCGTGTATGTGATACCGTATATTAATCGGGCGTTTTTCTATTGGTCGGGTTGTATGTGATATGACCGGTTTTTTATATCAAGTGTTGATTTAACATTGACTTTTAGCTCACTTCTTTATTAAACCCTTTTTCAAAAGTGATGTATGCATGCATGTATGCACATGTTGATGTGTATGGACATATACATGCATACATAGTATCATGGTTGTTGATACACTTGAGATGGCAATGCAAGACTCACATGGTGAATAAATATGTATTTATATTTGTTTTCAAGTTAAAGAAAAGAAAAATGAAATAGAATTATCTCATGGTCAATGTTTCCACACACTTCTTTCACTTAACCATGAGTTTAACCCTTGATTTATTTTCCTTTGTTGCTTTAACTCATATGCAAAATATCTAGATATTTGTTTACCATGGTTTGAGATGAGAGTGTGAAAATATATATATTTTCTCTTCTCATTTTCTTTTATCTTGATCATTATCTTTTGAGCTTTTTCCATCTCCTTCTTCTTCCTCAAAGCTCTCTTGAAATTTCTAGTGAGTGAGGATCATAAAAAGAAAGGGTTTTGAATAGTGAAAAGAAACCACATCACCATTCTACACTACTCCAGCCCATTAGTGTAAAGTGTTTGCTTCATTCTCATTCCTGATCAAGTGAAGCAAGGAGTTTTGTGCAAAGGGACTTCGGGTAGATCATCGTGGACTAGGAAGGCCTCTAGCAATCCGTTTCAAACTCACAAAGATCCAAAGAGTCACCAAGGGAATTCTACAAAGGTTGTAATTTCTCCACTTAGTGATAGATTCTTTATAGTATGTGATACTATTAGATCTTACCCTAAAATTCTAGTTTCGATTCATGGTTAGTTTGTTTAGCACCTCCCTAAAATTTTAAAGTGGCATGTGTGATGCTTCCAAACCCTAGATTAGGTGCTAGGAAATAACAACAGTGGTATCAGAGCCAAGCTAGAAATTTAGACACGGTATTATAACTATTACGAAAACAAAAACAACTTCGACAAATACGATGTTTGAAACCCTAAATTTGCTCTCTGGAAATTTTTTAATTAGTCGTTTAAAAATTATTTAAACAACTGCAGAAGTTTACATGTGATGTACTGAGAACACCTGTGAAATACAAGGCCTGTTGCTCGGATTTTGGCCGAGCAAACCCATGCAAAGTCCGGCCTGGCCGGCCCCCCTCCTCTGTTCTGCCTCGTATTTCACCAGTGCTCTGTTCTGTAGGATTTGGGGTTTCAGGTATTGTTTGTTTAGCACAAATTTTCATGTAATGTTTATTTTGATTAGGGGCTAATTCCTAGTGTTTCGTAGTCGTATATTTTAACACTGTAAAGGTAACCTAGACAATATTTAACAGTTCGAACGAACTTCAAAACCCACATCTAGAACCTCGCTAAAATTTTCAAGAGTTGTAATTTTCCCAAGTTGAAAGTATTCGGAAAATCGTGCAAGTATCCCTATGGACCCTCTAGAAGAACATAAAACCTTAACTCGATCGAACCCTAGGGTTTGCCGTAGTTCCGCGGTGCCATAGGTGAGGCATTGGTTAACCCTTCTACGGCTGGTCCATAGACACTGTGGCACGTTTTTTTGGGTATTTTGACTTTGCTTAAGTGTTGATCTCTCGGGGTAATTTGTGGGTGTTAGTTGATTCGATCGAAACGTTTAACATCGTCTTGATATATGTGAATGTGATAATTGCAATTGTTGTTGTTTTTCACTTTCATTTATGCGACCGTAAGTGTAGTATGTGGTGTATCGCCGGTTTCGTTGTTATATATCAACGACAATCGGGGTACGCATACTTACTTACGTTGATGATATATCATATTATATGTTGCTGAGATATGATGTGCATGATTGTCGCGATTGAATAGCCGGGGTTTTATGTGAGATGAAAGTCTTTATTTTCATTCATGTAAAAATTAATTGTATGTAATATTCTTTTATTTGGGGCACTTCCGAGTTGAGGTTGATATCACCATTATTGTATATTATTTATTTTTCCGCATTAGGATAGACCCAAGGAGGGGAGCACAAGTGACTGGGTTCTAGGTTTCAGTGGGAGGCCATCTCGAGGAGTCGAGATCGGGTCTCCTAAACTCTAGAATTGGTAGGGTCACTTGCCGCTCTCATAGGGGTCTAGGGGTGTGGTCTTGGCTATTCATCACGACCGTGGAATCCGTATTTTCTATTGTTGGCTAAATACAAAATACAGACCTCCTAAATATCCTTTATTTTCATATGTGCTTCTGCTGTTGATATTCTGTGATGAGATTACTTAGTATCTGAGATGAATGGATTATTATTATATATATGATATATAATAAACATTGCTTATCTTTTACACCCGCGCTAGTCTCGCCCCGCTATGCTGTTAGTTAAGTAACCTAATGGTGCATAACGGGACACTGTGGCGAATGCGGATGGTATAAGTGTATGTTCTATTTTTGTTTCTTTTCTGTGGTGGCTTAGGAACTTAAATGATGGGATTACATTAATAAGATTAATGTAAAGAAAAAGAAACCTAAAGATGTTGTAGAATCAGATTTGAAACCTACTCGGCCTTTTTATGAAAAATGCAAGTTTCAAAAGATGAGGAGTTTAAGCCACTCCTTTTCTAAACTATTTAGATTCTACAACGAGATTAAGTTCAAAGCGTTAAAGGTTTTCATAAAAACCATCCGCAACCCTCTGTCATTTTAGGAAGCAGAGTACTTAGTATTCGTGCTACGTATGTTGATTATAGTCAAGACGTAGTGTACGGTAGCTAAGTGATGTCTTCCTACAAAGCATATGATGCGATAAGTTAGGACATTCATGTGATTATGTTGATCATAGTCAAGGGTCATATGGGTGGGTCTAGTTAATCACGAAATGATGGGTAGAACTTGACTAGTGCTTATGATATGTTGACCATAGCCAAGGTCATAAGCAGGTAGGGGTAAAAACCATATCGGGAGTTTTAAGAGTTGAAATTTGCAATGAGATTGCATACCTTCTATAAGATAGTTGGATCCCGATCCCACTATGAGTAAGAGTTACTCTCAGGAGAGTTTTGCACTTTACAATTAGCTAATTCAGTAGGTGTCTAGAAATGTGTCAACGGGGTAAGACCTCTGGGAAAACGAGGTTTATTTTAATTAGGTTCGTGCGAAAGCACGGAGAACCTCCCTCAAAGTACCGACACTGGCCTGGCTGACCGGTTAGCGAAACTGTAGAATGTAATTAATCCTGGCTAGTTTTCTTTTTGAGGTTTTGAAAGAAAATTTGATAAAAGCAGTGGGAGACATCGATTAGATAAATAAATAACCAATCTAAATCTTTGCAAGAGAATTTCGCTGAGTGTATTCTTTTCTCTCTCCTAATGGCAGATACCTGATGACGGGACTTAAGCTTCTTTTAGAGAAAAACAAACTGACAGGACCGAATTATAAAGAATGGTTGAGGAACTTGAATATTGCACTCACATATGATAAAGTATCATATGTCCTCACTGCCAAAGCCCCACCCGTCCCAGGTCCTGAATCATCTATTTCGGATAAGAAGATCCGAAAAATATAGGATATTGATTGTAACACGGCTAAGTTCCTCGCGCTTGCTTCTATGGACAGTATACATCAGAAGCAGCATGAGAAGATGGATGTTCAATCTATCTTTCTTCATACAAAGGAGTTGTATGCAGAGCAATCTCGGACTTTACGATACGAGGCATCTCGAAAGCTGTTTCAGATGCGGATGGCCCCTGGCACATCAGTAGGAGAACATGTCTTGAAGATGATTGTTCTTATAGAAGAACTTGAGGACCTGAGATGGACCATGGATAATGAGCAATATACTGATATTGTTCTACAGTCTCCCTTCCCCCGCCTTTGCCCCGTTCAATGTAAATTTCAATATGAACGATTTGGAGAAATCACTGCCTGAACTTCTCAATATGTTGAGAAGTGCAGAGAGCACGCTTAAGACAGCGAAAACTCCCGCTCTGCTTGCTAGGCCATCTTCTTCTTCCGTCCCAAAAGCTAAGGAAAAGGGAAAGAAGAAGAAGAAACCCACCAAACCGAAAGGTGGAGTTGTAAAGGCAAAGGGGAAAGACAAATCCGGGGCCGCGGGAAGTGGAAAAGGAGAATGTTTTTACTACACTCGAAATGCAATTGTGCTCTGTATCTTGCTGATCTTAAGAAGAAGAAGCATACTGATATTTCCACTTCAGGTGTGTTTGTAACTGAAAACTGTTTTTCTATAAATTCTGCATCTTGGGTATTAGATACCGGTTTTGGTTCTCACATTTGCAATTGTATGCAGGGATTGAGAAACAGTAGAGTTTTGAAGACTGATGACCATACACTTCGGGTTGGAAATGGTTCCAATGTACAGCTGTATCCGTAAGAGAGTATCATTTGGGGTTGCCTTCGGGTTGTATTTTGGTTTTGAACCCTTGTTATTATGTACCTAGTATGCTATGTAATATAATATCCGTTTCTTTGTTAGATAATGAAGGATATCATTTTGTGTTGCAAAATAATGTTATGAACATTAACTTGAATCAACAGTTGATTGGGTATGGTATACTAAATAACGGTATTTATGTCCTGAACCAACACATAGTTTTCAATATACAACATACTAATAAAAGAAAATTTTCAGATATAAATGAAGCTTTTCTTTGGCATTGTAGACTGTGTCATATTAATAAAACAAAGACTAAACAAGCTACATAAAGATGGATATTTAAATCTTTTTGAATATAAATCTTATGCGACTTGTCAGTCCTGTATTAAAGGTAAAATGACCAAAACTCCATTTACTGGACACGAAGAAAGAGTTGTGGAACTCTTAAGTCTCATACATAGTGATGTATGCGGGCCAATGTCTACACATGCTAGAAGCGGTTTTTCATACTTCATTACTTTTACCGATGATTTCTCAAGATTCGGACACGTGTTTTTGTTAAAGCATAAATCCGAAACTTTCGAGAAATTCAAGGAGTATAAACTTGAAGTAGAAAAACAAACAGGCTTGAGCATCAAGAAACTTCGATCGGATTGAGGTGGAGAGTATTTGAGTACAGAGTTTTCAGACTTCTTAAAAGAGAATGGGATTCTCTCTCAGCTCACCCCCCTTACACACCACAGCACAACGGTGCGTCAGAATGGAGGAATCGTACCCTATTAGATATGGTACGGTCCATGATGAATGATGCTGAGTTACCACTTTCCTTTTGGGGACATGCATTGGAGACATCAATGTATCTGTTAAACAGGGTTCCAACCAAGACCGTGTCTACCACTGCATATGAGATATGGTGTGGAAAGAGACCATCTCTTAAAAGAGTTAGGATATGGGGCTGTCCGACTTTTGTCAAAAAGCAGAATCCAGACAAATTCGAGACACGATCAGTCATGTGTAAATTTGTGGGATATCCAAAACATTCATATGGATATCTATTTTACCACAAGGAGGAACAAAAGGTGTTTGTTTCTCAACATGCCACATTTTTAGAAAATGAAATTTTTACAAATAGTACTGATGGCAATGCGGTAGAACTAGAAGAGGTTCCAGAGACACAAATTACTCATGATGAATTGGTTGAAACTGATGTTGCAGTAGAACTTCAAGAACCTCAGCCGCTCCGGAGATCTAGTAGAACTTCTCGTCCACCAGAGAGATACTATGGGTTTCTCATTGATGGTGATAGAGAAGATTGTATCATGGATGATGATGACCCTACTAGTTTTCAGCAAGCTATAATGAGTGGTGACTCAGTGAAGTGGCTGGATGCCATGAGATCCGAAATGGAGTCCATGTACACCAACAAAGTATGGACTTTGGACGTTGCACCTCCCGGGATAAAACCCGTAGGGTTCAAATGGATCTTTAAAAGAAAGATTGCTGTAGATGGACAGGTAGAGACCTATAAAGCAAGGCTTGTAGCGAAAGGTTTTCGTCAAAAACTAGGATTGGACTATGATGAAACTTTCTCTCCAGTAGCAATGCTTAAATCCATTCGGATCCTACTTGCAATTTCTGCTCACTACAACTATGAAATCTGGCAGATGGACGTAAAGACTGCATTTCTAAATGGTAATTTAGAAGAATGTGTATTTATGGATCAGCCAGAGGGTTTCATTGACAGTGGGAGCAGCGGAAAAGCATGTTGGTTGCTTAAATCTATTTATGGATTAAAACAGGCATCACGGAGCTGGAACATCTGTTATGATGATACAATCAAAGAGTTTGATTTTGTCAAAAATATAGATGAACCATGCATTTATAAGAAGATTGTAGGGAATACTGTCACATTCCTCGTATTGTACGTGGATGGCATTCTCTTGATAGGAAATGATATTCTTATGCTACAATCGGTCAAACTATTCTTATCACAAATGTTCTCCATGAAGGACCTGGGTGATGCCTCTTGCATTTTGGGCATTAGGATCTATAGAGATAGATCCAAGAGATTATTGGGATTGTCCCAATCAAAGTACATTGACACCATCCTAAAAAGGTTTAGTATGGAAGATTCAAAGCGTGGTGCCTTTCCTACTTGCCATGGAATCACTCTCTCCAAGGACTTCTATCCGAAGACTGATGAAGAGAGAGCTCGCATGAGCATTATACCCTATGCTTCAGCCGTAGGATCTATAATGTATGCGATATTATGTATTTGCCCTGATGTAGTTTATGCACTAGCTGTAGTAAGCAGGTATTGATTGAATGTTTCTCGGTGTGTATGTAGAAAAGTGTATAGAAATCACTACCAAAAATATTTTGACCGCAATCAATAACGGTGTCGATTGTAGCGCGTTAGCGAGTGCGGATCGTCCACAGGGAAAGTGTAATCCGTTCGTAATTCGAATTAGATGAATTGAAAATTAAAGAAAATAGAAAAGACAATTCAATTCAAGATTTATAAAATGAAGTTCAAGAATTATCTAAATCTAAATATAAAATCACGAAAAATATTAAAAATCAAGAATCAAGAAGTGATGGTTTCCAATCCAATAATCAAGAATCGAAGTGAGGCTCGTAGGATTCGATCGAATCTATAGACGTGATGAAATCTATTAATTACGTTTTCTTATCCATTAATGATTTGAGACTAGATAGATGACGATTGATCGAGGTTTAAGGATCTTTCGAAGAAACTAGGGTTTCTTCATCTCATCCTTTGTCCTTTCGATGAATCTCATTCAAATTCTAGCCTCTAGTAAATTCAAGAATCGATCGTGGATCACTAATTAAGAGCGAACACAATCAAGAAAGTATCGCTCGAAACTAGGTTGCCGATTCTTCAATTTACAAGTGTTTACAAAACTTATAGGAATTAAGAATCGTTTCAAGATTTGTAACATCATCATCTATTGATTCTCTCGACTCCTTCACGAGCGGAGTTTTACTCAAACATCATAACACGAAAGACAATCAAGAATTGAGATCGAATCATGATGCAAGAATGTAAAGAAAGCAAGATATAGAAATTTCACCTTTATTTATCAACAATTTTGTTACAATTCTCTCAAGATCTACAAGAGGAAAGAACTCGATCGTCGATTTCGGCTTCGCTCGTCTCCTTGAGTCGCGAATCTCCTTGGATCACTTTCTCCGATGAAGTCCGGCGTCGCTTTCTAAATGATCGAAGGCTTCATGCTTGATTTGGTACTCGGAGTTCTTGATTTTTGGCTTTGGAATTTGAATTGGGGATTAGGGTTTAAATGCACAAGTCGTGTCACTCAACTTGTGCGTGAATTGATGGAAGGATCAACAACCTTAGAAGTGAAGGCTTAGGGTTCCTTTTATAGCCTTCACTAGCTTTGGTTTCCTTTAGAAGCTAGGTTTAGTTTAGCTTCCCTTGTAAGCTAGGTAGTTAGGTAAAAGTTTCTAGAGGTAGTTAGTTAGGCTTTAGCTTCCTTCATAAGCTTGGAGGTTAGGGAGAAGCTTCTAGGCTTAGTTTGTTAAGTAGCTTGCTTTGGAAGCTTTAACATGATTAGCTTAAACAAGGAGCTTTGCTGTTCGTACTGAAGCTTCTGGAGATTTCTGGAGCTTCGAATGGCTGAAATGAGTTCTGAAGCTTAACCGAGAATTCTGGAGAATTATTTGCTGACGTCACCATCATTGCGCCACGGATCCGCCGCGCCAATGGGGTTCTTGCCGCGGATCCGCGGCCCAATAGAAGGCTCAGTGCATGAAAATTCTTGACTTTTCTTGAGCTGACTTCAGGTATGTTATCTGATATGTTGATTCTCAAAATTCTTTCTAGATTACTATCAGATCACAGGTCTTGGACTTGGCGTAATTTTGATCAGCACTTTTGACAATTTTGGCTCTGTTCCTGGAATTTCCTGCACAGATTCTCGAAACAAGTGTTGCGCTATACAAAGATGATGCGATGCCATGATAAACACTCAATTTCCCTTAAAATGTCGGTTTTAAGGTATAACACATGTAATTTGGTATTTTACGACTGTTTTGCTAATATGTGCTATATTAATACCGAACACCTTTAGATGAGTGCAAATGGCAGGGAAATTGTTGTGTTAAAAATGCAATATTTTCAACTGATCAAATTCCCCCAAACTTATTTTCGGTCGTCTCGAGCGAACTGTTTTATTAAAAGGAGAAGGAGAAAATAAAGAAAGAGAAAAACTAACTAGCACACTTTCGTAGGCAACACGATTGCACTGAGCACGTGCAAAAAGCCTTTAAACCTCTAGGTGTCCCTAGTAGGAGGAGTGTTGTCTCCTGAGGGTTTTCAGCGGATTGCACCCACAAAATCCAATAATAAAAGGAAGATCGTGAAAGTTATATATAAAGATAAGAATTGTAAAAGAAAAACTTTGAAAATTAGAGTTTCCAACTATACTAGCTTTTCGGTTGTCATGAGCCCTATCTTAATAGTCATGAAAAGATGTCAGAAATCACATCATCCCTCAATAAAACATCGCCTTTATTCTTCATTCCTATCTTTCTTCCAAACATCGATCATATCACCCTACGTGTGTGTAAAGAACATCCCTACACCCGGAGAATTCAATTCAAGCTATCATACTCTTGTCCATCTGCCTCAGTACTTTTTAATTAATGAATATTTAGATGAATTTGCTCACACATTTTCATGCGAACGTTAATACTTCTTGAAGTACTAACCGACTGATTACTCATGTGCTTGCTTATATGGTGTATTTTCCTCTTCTTGCACCACCTAAGACTTAGCAGTGACTCCCAGACCAGTTGGTCTAAGGCACTAGGTGAAGAGGCACCCTCGCTATATTTTTTTATTGCTGCCTTGGCGATAACAAAACCAGTGTTCATTTTTCTCACCAATTTTATTTTATTCATTTTTTTTACTTCCTTCATACTTTGGCTTTTAGACAAGAGCATTTCAAGGTATCCTCTACTATCCCGAGTTTCAAGACGTGTGTAAGTGCATATAGTAGGGTATCAACGTTCAAATGTTTGGCTTCCAGAATAGGAACTATTTTTCAGACTTATTTTTATCCTCAGATTAGTGACTTCCTTCATCTTACTAACCCTTGGGACAACGGCTCATAACTACTTATTACTAGTTCGTTTAAGAAAACTTCTAACTTTCTTGGTTTTCTTAAATTTTTCCAATCTTTTGGATGTAATTTTTCACTATCTAATCTTTTATTATCTTATTTATTTACACAAATATTTATTTATTTATTTATTTTTTTGAAATTTTTGAAATTTTTATAGGTTTTTAAATGTTTTGTGCTTATGCAAAGTATGATGCAAATGATGTGAAAATAAGCACAAACCTCCCCAAACTTGTTTTCAACAGTGTCCTCACTGTTACCATCTGCTAAATCTACAAAAACCTGTAAGCCTGAGAGGAAATTTATTAATGGGGGCAAAATATTTAAGTGGAGATCCTCCCCCAAACTTATTCTTTTCACTCACTTCCATTCAAAAGATGATACAGTAATTTACAGGACATGGAGGTGAGACGGAGGAATTTTAATCAAGATAAAGTGGCTCCTGTAAGAATAGGAGCTCCTCCGTGGGGTCAGTGGAGAAATACGGCTTCAATCTATGTCCATTCACTTTGAAAAATGTACCGTTTTTAACATTTTCTACCTCAACTGCCCCGTACGGTATACAGACTGCACAATAAAAGGTCCTTTCCACCGAGATCGTAGCTTACCCGCATGAAGGTGTAATCGTGAATCATAAAGAAGGACTTATTGACCAGGTGTAAACGTTTTCCTCAAAATGTTTTTATCGTGAAATACCTTAGTCCGATTCTTTACGATTACAGCGTTATCATAAGCTTCGTCGCGGAGTTCGCTTAGCTCGTTTAATTGCAGCTTCCGAAAGTTGCAGGCTTGATTTAAGTCAAAGTTGATTTCTTTAATAGCCCACATTGCTTTGTGCTCAATCTCGACTGGCAAGTGACAAGCCTTCCCAAACACTAACCTATAAGGAGACATCCCTAGATCGGTTTTATATGCAGTTCAGAATGCCCAAAGAGCATCCGTCAATTTGGTCGACTAATCTTTTCTATTCTTCGCAACAGTCTTCTCCAGGATTTTTTTGATCTGTCTATTCGAAATCTCAGCCTGCCCGCTCGTTTGGGGATGATAGGGTGTGGAAAGTTTGTGGTTAATTGCGTATTTCCGCATCAAAGTCTCGAAAGACCTGTTGCAGAAATGCGTCCCGTTATCGCTAATGATAGCGCGTGGGTGTCCAAATCGCGAAAAGATATTTTCTTTTAAGAACTTAATGACAACTTTCTTGTCATTAGTTCGACAAGGAATAGCTTCAACCCACTTTGAGTCGTAATCAACCGCAAGCAGTATGTACAGATTCCCAAAAGAGTTGGGAAAGGGACCCATAAAGTCAATGCCCCAAACATCGAAAATTTCAACCACTAAGATGGGTTGCTGTGGCATCTCATTTCTCCGGGAAATCCTACCCATGTGTTGACACTGTGTACAGGTTTTTCAATGATCAAATGCGTCTTTGAACAAGGTCGGCCAATAAAAACCGCATTGCAAAACCTTCTCCGCCGTCCTTTTAGGACTGAAGTGACCCCCACATGCCTGATCATGACTACAAGATAGAACACTCTTGAATTCCTCATTCGGGACACACCGGCGAATGATCTGATCAGGACAATACTTAAACAGATAGGATTCATCCCAGTAAAAGTGTTTTACTTGGGATAGAAAACGATGTTTGTCATGTTTTGACCAATCGCTGGGTATCAGTCCCGTGACAAGATAGTTCACAATATCCCTGAACCAAGGTTCATCGGATACGTTCAAGAGTTGTTCGTCCAGAAAAGAATCATTGATCGGCAGGGTCACAGGTGAAGAAGAGATGCGCGAAAAATGGTCGGCTACAACGTTTTCCCATCCTTTCTTATCTTTAATAACAAGATCAAATTCTTATAATAGAAGGATTCAACGTATTAGCCTACCTTTAGCATCCTTCTTCGCCAAAAGATGTTTCAAGGCGGAGTGGTCAGTGTACACAACAATAAGTGAGCCAATCAAGTAAGGCATGAATTTTTCTAATGCAAATACAACCGCCAAAAGTTCTTTTTCGGTAGTTGTATAGTTAATTTGAGCATCGTTCAGGGTCTTACTTGCATAATAGATCACGTGTGGCATCTTTTCAATGTGCTGTCCTAAGACTGCACCAACTGCAAAATCTGATGCATCACACATAAGCTCAAAAGGGTGGTCCCAATCTGGAGACGATAGAACGGGGGCTGTAGTGAGGGAGTGTTTGAGTGAGTCGAATGCTGCCTCACAATCCGAGTCAAAGTGAAAGGTCGTATCCTTGGCCAAGAGAAGAGTTAAAGGTCTAGCAATTTTGCTAAAATCCTTAATGAATCTCCTATAAAAGCCTGCATGGCCAAGAAATGATCGGATATCCTTGACGCTTTTGGGATGAGGAAGGTTTTGAATGACATCTATCTTAGCTCTGTCAACCTCAATGCCTTTTCGTGAAATAACATGTCCAAGCACAATTCCCTCTTGGACCATGAAATGGCATTTTTCCCAATTCAAGGTTAAGTTCTTCTCTTTGCAACGAGTAAGAATTGCGTCAAGATTCGATAGGCAGTTAGAAAAAGAGTCTCCGAAAATCGAGAAATCGTCCATGAAAATCTCCAAAAAATTCTCGACCCTGTCCGAGAATATCCTCATCATACACCGCTGAAATATAGCGGGAGCATTGCATAACCCAAAGGGCATGCGTCTATAAGCAAAGGTACCAAAAGGACAAGTAAATGTGGTTTTATCTTGATCCTTTTTGGCAATGGGGTCCTGATTATAGCCAGAGTATCCGTCCATAAAGCAATAATACTCACGTCCAGCTAAGCGTTCCAGCATCTGATCAATGAAAGGTAGAGGAAAGTGGTCTTTCCTCGTAGCGGCATTGAGTTTTCTGTAATCAATACATACACGCCACCCAGTTTGGGCGCGTGTCTGAATTAACTCATTTGCCTCATTGGTAATAACGGTGATGCCAGATTTCTTAGGGACGACATGAATTGGACTCACCCATTGGTTATCGGAGATTGGGTAAATAATACCATTGTCAAGGCATTTGACGATTTCTTTCTTCACCGCATCCTTCATGACGGGGTTCAACCGTCTCTGTGGTTCTCGGGTTGGTTTGGCATCATCCATCAAGTGTATATGATGTTCTACAATCAAAGGACTAATCCCTTTGATGTCCGCCATAGTCCAACCAAACGCCTGCCTATTAGATCTCAATACCGTCAAAAGTGCATTCTCTTGCTCTGATGCTAGAGAAGCGGATATGATAACCGGTAAAGACTCATTCTCACCTAAATATGCATATTTAAGATGAGAAGGTAAAAGTTTGAGATCTAATGCTGGCGGAGAAATAATAGAAGGTGGGATCATCGAATGATTTTCGGAGTCACAAAGAAGCTCATAGCCTGTGAAAGATACAGACTCGGATGGTGATGAGTCAGGAGTGTCGGACTCAAGCATGGAAAATGTGTCCTCACTAAGATGTGCTAGATCAAACATTGATGTGATAGTGTCGTCGAGATCTTCAAAGCAAAGTTCATCAACTCCGCAACTTTCGGGAGTAATCTCGTGGACAGAGCACACATCAAGTATATGAGCAGAGGGTTCAGATGGCTGACTTCCAATTTTGTAGATGTTCAGTTCAATTGTCATATTTCTAAATGATAAGTTCATTGAACCGTTTCTACAGTTAATGACAGTATTGGAAGTGGCAAAGAATGGTCGACCCAAAATCACCGGAATTTGACTCCGTGGGTTTGCTACATGTTGTGTATCAAGAACAATGAAGTCCACAGGGAATACAAATTCCCCGACTTTTATCAACACATCCTCTAGTTCACCCCTAGGTTTGGTGATTGAACGGTCTGCCATTTGGAGAGTGTAGTGAGATGGTTTCAACTCTCCAATCCCTAGCTGCTCATAAACAGAATATGGAAGTAGGTTAACACTTGCGCCAAGGTCTAGAAGAGCACGGTTGATGTTTTTACTCCCAATAGAAATCGATATCGTAGGACATCCTGGGTCCTTACGTTTCTTTGGTAGCCGTGGGATAAAAGCAGTGCTAACATTATTAGACATGAAGACCTTCTTTGGCACTTGAGTCTTCCTCTTCCTAGTGCACAAGTTTTTAAGAATTTTCGCATAAGCGGGGACTTGTTGAATAGCATCTAGGAGAGGGATGTTGATGTTAACCTGTTTGAACATTTCCATAATTTTCTCCATATGTGGACTCGATTTGTTACCCTGTAACCGATTCGGATAAGGAGCTTTAACAATAAGCGCTGGGTCCATCATAGGAGAAGGTGGTGTGTGTAGACGTGATCCCAGAATAGGAGTGAGGATCGTCTGTGGTGGACTAGAAGAGGGTTGCTGAGGTAACGAGCCTTGTGGGAAGCGGAGAATAGGCTCGTGAGAAGGCGGTGGGGCAGAAGAACAAGGATCAGAAGTAGAAGTGTGTGTGTGAGGAAAGGTCTCAGCCGGGGTGTTATTGATAGATTTTTCAGTATCATCAATCTCTTCCCCAACATGATTATTCAGCACTCTTCCTGATCTCAACGTTGTGATGGCATTTACATTGTAATGCCTAGGATTCGGTAGGGGTTGAGACGGAAGTTTCCCTTTTTCTCTCGCACTCATTTCGGCTTTTAGTCGTGCAATTTCTGCTTCCATCGATCTGATACTCTCAGCTTGGGACGTTGAGTTTTTCTTTATCTCACTGATGGAAGATCTAATCTCAGCCGACATTTCCATGAAATTTGACAAGAGTTACTTCATGGTTTGTGTGAATGCAGAGAACTCGTCAGAACAGGTCAACTGCAAAGGATTAGAGGGTGCAGGAGTGTTGACCTGGTTTTCAAAATTTTATGACTGGTAGGGATGCTGAGTGAGTGGAAGTGGTTGCTGTTGTGGTGGAAGAGCCCTTTGGAAATTGTTTTGGTTTGGAACCGTGTTTTGAGTTTGTGATTGGTTCCAAGAAAAGTTAGGGTGATTCCTCCAACCCGGATTGCATGTGGAAGAATATGGATCGTTTCTAGGTCTTTGAAATGCGGCATTAGTATGATCTTGACCTTGAAACGGAGAATTCAATGGACATTCTTCCATTAAATGAGAAGGATCAGAACAGCATCCATATACAGTTTTGGAGAGTGACATTTGATTTAGGGAGGCAGCTAAAAATTTGTTTTCCATAGTGTCGAATTTCTTGTGTAAAGCTGAAATTTCAGCTCTAACTCCTATGGAAACATCCGATTGGTTATTGCCACCCCTAAATGATTGACTCTCCCACTATAAAGATTTTTCAGCGAAATCTTCTAAGTATTTCCAAGCTTCCCCATCGTCTTTGGTCATAAAATTGTCTTGACACATGTTTTCAAGGCTCTGTTTAGTGGTAGGGTTAATGCCCTCATATATGATTCGGCACAGATCCCATCTAGGGATTCCGTGATGTGGACATTGAACCAACAGATCCTTAAAACGGTCAAGACATTTTGAAAATGGTTCATTTGGAAGCTGGGTGAATTGATTTATTTCGCTATGGACTCGAGCTGTCTTGTGATTATGGTAGAATTTCTTAAGGAATGCTGCAACGAATTCTTCCCAATTCGTAATGGAATGTGCGGTAGTGTTATACAGCCACTTCTCGGCTATATCGCACAAGGTAAATGGAAGAAGACGTAGACGCATAGCATCCACAGAAAGTTGTGACGTACCCATCATTGCGCATACATTTTCAAATTTGGTAATAAAGACATATGCGTCTTCAGTCTCGAGACCGTGATATTTGGGTAGAAGGTTGATGTATTGAGGTTTAATCTCAAAATTATCCCCGTTGGCTGGTGGGATGGATAAGCAGGTCGAAAGAGGACCTCGCATAGGATAGCATCTCTCCTGGAGAGAGATGCGGGGTAGATTCTGCGCACCTACGGACGGCGGCAGATTAGTGGTAAAGAAGTTCGATGGAGAAGGATCCATCGATGTGGGCGTGGTGGTGGGTAAAGAAGAAAGAAATGTAGAAATACCGACATCGGAGTCGATCGGGGGAACGCGGACTAAACGGGCACTAGAATCCCGTGTCCAGCCTATCTTGCACTAAAGGGTTTAGTACAAGTGGCAGCGTTGATATAATTAGGGAAAATGAATGAAGTAGTGTTTGTTTTGAAAAATATACGGATTTTTGAAAAATGATGCAAATCACAACAAATGCAACAAGCAACCCTAAGTCTAGTGGTCACCGAGGTCAAGGCTCTAGACCGCTCCTAACTGCCAAAAGACAAGTCACATGATCAATCCTCCATTGCCTCTTTGTCTCTCCTGTGGCCAGGTAAGTGCCAGGTAAGTGGGAGGTTCTCCACTACGTAAGTAGTGGGCCTAATTAAGTAACTACTTGCCTTAGACACACTTGCCTTAGACACCACAAAAGAAACGCGGATAAGCAATGAATTACCCACGGCTTTCTTCTGTCCTAAGTGAGCGCGACGGTCCTTAGAGTCATGTCTAGATATTTTTTAGTTAATGAGGGTAATGCGGATGCAAGTTTGTGATTTTTGGGGCTTAGGAAGGGTAATGAACTCCCCACCTAATCTGAATTTAGCCGTGCCCCTTAAATTCCGTATTAATATGCAAACAACCAAGATCAAAACACGCACAATTTTTGCTTTTTGCGGCGCTGCGAATTATTTGCAAAGAAACCTGCAGCAAATTGTTAATGGAGCAGATTGAGGAAGGAGATAAGAAAGTGAGAAATTCACCGAGAAGTTTTCGTGCAGCGATGTCCTAAGCCCGCCGCGGTTACGCCACAAAGAGCCTCTTATGCCGCGCTTCCGTGGTCCTGTAGCCTGATACCTGCACAAAAATTCTTGGAACTTTTCCTGTTCAATTCCTCAGCTCTCTGGAATATTCCAAATATTTTTCCAATTGCACAGCAGACTCCAGATTTCCTTGCAACACATCACAACGAATCGTTTAGTGTTTGCGCGAATTTTGATCTCAAAATTATGATGGAATAAACTTTTCAACTCAAATTTCAAAAAACGAACGAATTAGCACACTATCCCCGGAAACGGCGCCATTTGATTGAATGTTTCTGTAAGTCGATGTACAACACCCCACGACTTGCGGGGAGGCGGAATAATGAAAAACGATCTTGTTTTAAGCGTAAACATCGACTAACCGAGAATCTTTGCATAAACAATAACTAACAAGAAACCATAGAAGAGTTAACTACTATGATAAGAGATTATACCTATAGAACCGAGTCCTTCGTCTTGTCGTTCTCCACGTTCTCTCCGGCCTTCTCTATGTAGTAGAAGATCCACCCGAGAGCTTTACTACAAGCTTCACCTCTAACTTGAGGTAACTAAGTTTCTTAAATCGCTAATCTATGTAACCTAGGTGATATAGAGAATGGTTAAGGATTAAGTAGTCTACTCTAATCCTTGGTCTCAACACATGAGAGGGGAGGATTAGGGTTTGAAGAGAGAGAGAGAGCTTGAGGAGAGAGAAAGTGAGCAAGAGAATGGAATGAGATAATGATCTCTCATAATATATATGAAGCATTAACAATATCAATATAAATCAAATAAATGATTTAACAACCATGCTCCATAAATATCTAATGGGTGATTCATCTCCATGAGTCATTAAGCATTTATAATGCATTAATGACATTGATGAATCACTCAAATGAGTCACTAATCTCATTTAATGCATATGCCACCTTAACCCCCAAGTCACCATCTTCTAGAAGCTTCTCGCGTAATTACGAGAACGCCCCTCCTATCCGTGAAAACACGGAAAAACTTTAGACTGTATAAATCCAATAACCGGATACTAGAAACTGGCTTAAACCAAAGCCGGCTAGTAAAAACTGTCCGGATGTCGTACGTGCGTAAACACACGTATGCGTTCGAACCTTTGTCGTAAAACCATACGACCTCTATATCGTTTCGCCTGAAGTAGGGAAACTCTTTGTGTGGGACTCTAGAGACTCGACTACTACGCTGGCAGTGGGTTTAACCACAGACCGCAAGCGGCACTAGCTGTACGTAACGGTCCCCAGGTAGATGTCGATAAGAAGGCCGATGAGGAAACCCATCCGAACTCCTACTGAGTCTGATGTGACTATCTCCATACAGTCCGGTCTGTTCGTCTAAGACTATCGCATATCGGGCCTAGGGGGCGGCAAGCGTCAGTCCACTAATAGCGGTATAAGTCGTGTCGAAGCGAAGTCCATTACATCATGAGAAACTACTGGAACCTACCAGCAAATCTCGCTTTCCCTGGCCAGGGACTTTGCGTAATGGCTCTCTGACACAGCGCGATATCAACCCCCAATACCGGGAGAGACGAATCCTGTCTAACCGCCACTGCCTCCAAGTGCTCGGGACTGCACCCAACTGCTACCTGTTTGCACGACTCCTTTTAGCTGTAGTAGGGTAGCAATCTAAGAACAGTGGGACACACTCGAGGCGAAGTAGCAGTGTCAAGTCTGTGGACTATGCTGTACTCATGTCACCTAGGAACTGTTAACTGACGACTGGTATAAAACCAACCAACAGTTCCCTGTGAGTCCTGTCCGGTGTACCCGTAACCTAACGAGCACCTGCATACTATCTCCAGTACGACGTACTGACGGCTGTGGGACAGACCATCTCCCCAACTGGGATGAGAAGCGTACACACCAGTCTACTCCGGAGTATCGATGCCCTGTCTCGATAATCCTACGACTAGGGACCTGAATAAGGATGTGCTTGTAGACTACCCAGCCCCCACTAGTGTGACTGCCATCACAACGCTGGTAGTCAAGCAAGATCCTAAGAGCTCTATCAATACGTATACTCACATATTAAGATAGAAAAACCAAGTAGCATACTACCATGTTTAGCAAGACTGTTATATACATGTGAATATCCCAAGCTTCCATTAAGTAATATACAAACTAGTATGATATAATAATGGCCCCTAGGGCATATACACTAACAATCTCCCACTTGCACTAGGGCCATGTACTGGCATATCGAAGACCAATGATCTTGAGTAGCCTCTCGAACTGAATCTGAGATAGGGCCTTCGTGAATGGATCAGCTATATTCTCTTCAGTAGCAACTCTTCGAACCTCGATCTCCCGACGATCAATGATCTCCCTGATCAGGTGATACCGCCTTAAGATGTGTCTGGACTTCTGATGGGATCTCGGTTCCTTTGCTAAAGCTATAGCTCCGTTGTTGTCCCAATACAGAGGTATTGGATCAACAATGGTAGGAACCACTTGAAGTTCTGTTAGGAACTTCTTCATCCAGACCGCTTCTTTTGCGGCATCGCAAGCAGCAATATACTCCGCTTCCATCGTCGAGTCAGCAACGGTGTCCTGCTTGGAACTCTTCCAGCACACCGCCTCTCTATTGAGGGTAAAGACATAACCTGACATGGACTTGGAATCGTCCTTATCACTCTGGAAGCCAGAATCAGCATAGGCCTCCATCCTGAGGTCTTTTCCGCCGTAAACCAAGAACATCTCCTTAGTCCTCCTCAGGTACTTGAGAATGTTCTTTACTGCTATCCAGTGCTTCTCCCCTGGGTTTGACTGATTCCGGCTTACCACGCTCAGTGCGTAAGCTACATCTGGTCTGGTGCACAACATCGCATACATTATAAAGCCTACCGCAGAAGCATAGGGTATAATAGACATGCGTTCCCTTTCCAAATCAGTCTTGGGAGATATCTCTTTGGATAGGGTGATTCCGTGACAAGCCGGTAGATTACCGTGCTTAGAATCTTCCATAACGAATCTTTTCAGTACAGTGTCGATATACCTGGACTGCGAAAGTCCTAACATCCTCTTGGATCTATCACGATAGATCCGGATCCCCAGAATGTAAGAGGTATCACCCAGGTCTTTCATGGAGAACCTGTTGTAGGGTTCCTAGGCATCCTAATGAGGTCTCACAAGGCATCAACCATGCCAATTTCAAAAATTCTAGGTGCCGAGAAACCCGACTACGGATCGTTTGCTAGAAATCTAGGCGAAAAAGAACCTAGTTAACACTTAACTAAGGGAATACGGAAATACAACCTTTGTAGATCCGGTGCTCCACCTCCATAGCTCCGCAACGAAGTCCTCTCCGCTGTCTAAATCAAATCCGGGCTCTAGCGTCGGCTTCGTCGGAGAATGGGCAAGCTAGGTCGTCGATGTCCATGCCGAAGATGATCTACGTCGAGGCATCGCTAAATCAAGCTCCGACTTCACCAAGTCAAGAAACTTGTGAAGAAAACACACTCTACTACTTGGCAAGAGGTAGAGGATGAAGAAATAGGAAGTGGGTTAACTTTAGAATTGGATTTCTCACTCAAAAACATCAATCACCATTGATGGAGGCAAGCTTTCTTCACTTGAAGTAAGGAAGAAGAAGAAGAATAATATGATAAGATTAATTTTTAAAAGAAAAGAAAAACCAACCCTTATCATATATTGAACCATGGTTAGATGTAGAGAGTTAACTAAGGTTTAAGTGAGTGGTTAGGGTTAAGCATGAGACAAAATGGTCATTTGGTCAAAGTCTTCATGAAGGTTCATGAATGAACAAAAGAAAGCAACCATTTTCCTCATTTTGCCTTTTCTTTTTCCAAAAAGATAAATGAATAAAATGAAATCAAAAACCCTAATCACCCACTTAACTATAGTTTAATTCTTAACACTTAACCATAAGGCATGTATCATCAAATATGATACAAGCAAGTGCTCAAAACTATATCGAATATACAATGTGCACACCCGAGCGAGAAAATCCATTTAAAGTGAACCGATACTAGTTAATGCAAAGTAATATACCAAATATATAATTATGCATTAAATCATTAAATCAACACTTGATTTAATGATCCAGTCATATCGCATATAACCGACTAATATCAACAGTAACAACTTATCGAATCAACACTTGATCCGATAACCCGGCTATATCGCATATAACCGATCAATGTCACATATCGCGAGAATCGAATACAGTATCACATACTGGTATCATTCTCGGTCCCGCACATATCTCATATGCGCTCCTATTTCATTTCGCTTGAGCCAGGAAACCTCTGTGTAGGACTCTAAAGACTCGTCAATACGCCGGCAGCGGATGATGATCATATCAAACATCCACAAGCCGCAAGCGGTCTGCTAAACGTAACGGCCACCCGGGTATTGAGCGATCTGAAGATCGACGAGCAAGCCCGCTCACACTCCAGTGAATCCAACCAGTAACACTACCGTACAGTCCGGTCTGATCGTCTGATATGTCGCATATATTGCCTAGGGGTGGTATACGTCAGACCCCAATAGCTCGATAAGTCGTGTCGATATGAGGTCTATAACACTTCGAGAAACTACTGGTAACACTTACCAGTAAATCTCAGCAACCCTGGCCAGGGATTTCCTGTTATAGCCAATCGAACACAGCGCAACATCAACCCCCTATACCGGGAGAGACGAATCCCCTCCTATCGCTCATTGCCTCCATGTGACTCGGGACTGTACCCAAAAACCACCGTTTTGCACGCCCACTTGGACGTGGTAAGATGGAAATCAAAGCACAGTGGGAACCACACAAGACTCTATGACGATCTCGGGTCAACAGACTACTCTGTACCAGTGTCACCAGAGAACTGCCATCTGACGTGAGGTATAATACCATCTGGGAGTTCTCGGCGAGTCCGTCCAGTGTACCCAGTCTCCACTGAGCACCCGTATATCATCTCCGATGTCAAACACCAATGGATATGGGATCATCCATCGCTCATCTGTATGGGTCGAGAAGGTATACGCTAGTCTACTCTGGTATATCGATGCCCCGTCTCGATACACCCACGACTAGGGACTTTGAAGGATGTACTTATGGACTACCATGTCCCCACTAGTATGATCCGCATCATAGTCCAGGTAGTCAAGCACACATCCTAAGGGCTTTACCAACATGTAACAGAGAGACAATCAGTATACACGTTAAGGCAAAGAGCAACCAGATAGCATACTATCATGTCGAGCAAGAAAGTCCTCCCTATATATGTCCCAGCATCCACTACAATATACATCCTATGTACAGTAATGGCCTCTAGGGCATACATATAACTAACAATCTCCCACTTGCACTAGGGCCATCTGTAGCAGTGGTTGCAGTATCTCATACTCAACCATCCCATAAAAGTCTCTCTCTGGGAAAAGGCCTTTCGTGAGTGGATCCGCTGTGTTGTCCTCTGAGTCTACTCTCCTAACCTCGATCTCCCTGGAGATCAACCATCTCCATGATCAAGTGATACCGCCTTAGAATATGTCTGGATCACTGATGGGTCCGGCGTTCCTTGGCATAAGCCACTACTCCATTGTCACACAATGGTAGGAACATAGTTCATCTCATGAACCTATATACACCCAAACAGCCTCTTTGGTAGCATCTTAAGTAGCGATGTATCCTGCCTTTAGTATGTCACGGTATCCAGCTTGGAACTCTTCCAACATACCGTCCCTTTACTGAGGGTAAAGACAATGCCTGTGACTGACTTTCAGTCGTCTTTATCACCCTGGAACCCTTCCAGTGATTCTCCTCAGGATCGATTGACACCATCTCACTACATCTAGTGAGTATCCTAACATCCAATTAAATCTATCTCATAGATCCAAAACTCAGGATTTAGCAGGTATCATCATGATCCTATGTGGAGAATCATTGTGATATGCGGAGATTGATCGAGCGTAGCATAGGAAACTCCTTCCCTATCAGGAGTATGTCATCCACGTACTCTACGAGGATCATCACCATACTCCCTACTACCTTTTTGTATATACAAGGTTCATCTACCATTTTGATGATGTCAAACTCTTTGACCGCTTCATCAAAAAGATGTTCCAACTCCGCGATTCCTGCTTTATCCTATAAAGCATCTTGCACACGTTTCCGCTGCTCCCACTGTCTACGAAGCCCTCTGGCTGTGTACTTATAGACGCTCTCTTCTAAATTATCATTTAGAAAAGCAGTCAAGACACCCAACCACCAGATATCGCAGTCATGGTATGTAGCCGTGGCAAGTAGGATCTGGATGGACTTAAGCTTAGGTACTGGAAAAGGTTTCATCATTATCCATGCCTGGTCGATGACGAAAACCTTTAACAAGTCCAGCTTTGAAAGTCTCAACTTTTCCATGTACACCAAGTAATCTTCTCAAGATATACTTGCTCCTGATGGGGATTTAATCCTTCAGATATAGCAACCAAAGTCCATACTTTGTTGGTGTATAAGGATTCCATCTCAGATCGCTAAGCATCCAGCCATTCTTACAGAGTCTTACTCCTGATGGCCAGCTCGAAGCTAGTTGGGTCATCATCTCATGATGCAATCCTCGCTCATAGAGAAACCGAAATATCTCTCAGGTGGGTGAGGAACCCTACTAGATCGGCGGAGAGGCTGAGGTTCGTTGGTTACTACTGAATCTTTCGGTTCTACCAAATCATCTGCTGTAGTTTGTATAGCTAGAGCCTTTCCAGTTCTACATTACAGACCTTGCCTCGAGTTTGTCCGGATTTTACTTTTAGACATAGGCCGGACAATCCCCAAATCTTAACTAACTTAAGATATGGGCTCTTCCCTTTCCATATCATATATGAAATGGTAGGCAACTGATTTGATTGGAACCCTATTCAATAGGTATGCAACTTCATAAGTGCATAACTCCCAAAAGGAAAATGGTAACTCAGTAGTACTCATCATAGAGCACACCATATCAAATAGGGTGTATCTGCTCCGCCCCGACATACCATCGTGCCATGGTGTATACGGAGGAGTAATGCTGAGAGAGAATCTCATTCTCCTTTAGAATAGTCCAGGAATTCCATGCTCAAGTATTCTCCTCCTTGATCACATCAAAGGACATAATACTTATACCCATATTTTGGTTCTCTACTTCTAACTTATATTCTGTGAATATCTCAAAAGGTTCGGACTTGTGTTTCAACAGGAACATAGGTCAGAAACTCGAAAGATCATCAGAGAACATAATGAAGTATAAAGAACCAGTCCTGGCATGTGTAGACAGGGGACCTACATACATCAACATGTATCATCCCAAGAGTTCACTAACTCTTTCTCTGTTTCCAATAAACAGAGCTATGGTCATTTTATCTCTGTGACATGACTGGCGAGTTTCACAAGATGTAAGTTCAAACTAATTTAAATATGCATCTTTATGTAACTCTAGCCAGTCGGGTCGCATTGATCTGACCTAGTCTACAATGCCTCAAGAAGGATTTGTTCATTTCTGAACTCTTCCTCTTGTGTGTGTTCCGTATACTAAGAACTGTGTTTTGATTTAGAACATTAATGCTTTTAGATAACGTGCCTGAACCGATCAACTTTTGATATAGGAAATGTTCAAAACATTATCCAACAATACAAAATTATATCATTTCTTTACTAATAAAGAGACAGATATGATTTTGTATATCAGGTTCGGTATCTAATAACATTCGTTCAGAATCAATGTATCGATAATACAGGGTGACAGTGACCAACAGACTTGGCTGCAACACTTGCCCCGTTTTCTGCCTCATGAAACTTATCACCCGTTCTCAGTTCTCTACCTATCTGTAGCCCTATGTAACAGATTACATATCTGGGATCCTGATCTGGTATCATATACCCAGGACGTAAAGGACATTGAGAAACAGTTCTGTATAATGAACACACCCGAAGATGATGCATCAGCATGCACTCTCTTCGTTTGGGCGGCACGGGAAATCTGGTATTCCCCAATTTCCTGCTCTGTCTTATAACAATTATAAGTTGGAGCGGGACGAACGTTCCCCAGCTCAGAATAACAAGCGGGTTCGGTCAATAATCCGTATTATTATCTTGATTAAGGCGTGATATGGTCGCTACCTGGAGAGAGAGAGAAGAAAACACTCAGCGTGCGCTCTGTCAAGAATAGATTGGTTATTATTTTATCTAATCAGGATGGCTCCCACTGCTTTTTATCAAATCTTCCTTCAAACCCTAAAAGGAAAGACTAGCCGGGATTAATTACACACTACAAGTTCGCCAATCTTTCAGCCAGGCCAGTGTCGGTACTTTGAGGGAGGTCCCCCGTGCTTTCGCACGAACCTAATTAATGTAAACCTCGTTTTCCCAGAGGCGTAACCTCGTTAACACCTTTCTAGTCACCTACTTGATCGGCTAATTGTAATGTGTAAAACTCTCCCAGGAGTAACTCTTACTCGCAGCGGGTATCGGGATCCAACTATCTCATAGAAGGTATGCAATCTCATTGCAAATTTCAACACTTGAAATTCCCGATAATATTTTGCCCCTAGCTCGCTATGACCTTGACGAATGCCAAACAACCCATAGTCCACTAGTCAAGTTCAACCCGTACATTTCTTGATCGAATTAAACCCACCCGCACGACCCTTGACGAATGCCAAACAACGCCGTACGAATACCCTAATCCAATCGCATCATATGCTCAAGCAGATAAATACTAGTTAGCTACCGTACACTACGCCTTGACGAATGCCAAACTACCGCAGCACGAATACTAACTAGTACATATCTGAAATGACGGAGGGCTACGACAGGTTTTTCTGAAAACCTATTGCGTAATGAACTTGATATCGTTGTAGAATCAAATGATTTTAAAATGGAGTGTTTTTGAGGCTTTTCTAGTTTTGCTAAAGGAGTCACTCCCGGTGAAGGGATCGTCGGTCCTTTCCTCGTCGAATGAGGTGCGGGATATATCACATATATCACTGTGCAAAGCAAAAACACTTAAAAGCAATCAAAAGACAAACCGAGTGTGTAGCATCTGCCAGTTATTGCTAAAGGAGTCACTCCCGGTGAAGGGATCTCGGTCCTTTCCTCATCGAATAAGGTGCAGGATATATCTCATATACCGCTGTGCAAAGCAAAAACTGTAGCTACCTGTTTTATTTTGAAATTCGATTCTACAACATCTTAGGTTTCTTTTATTTCATTAATCATATTAATGAAGTCCCATCATTTATGTACCTAAACATCACAGATAAATACGACGTACACTTATGCCATCCGCATTCGCCTCGATGTCCCCTCGTGCACCGTTAGGTTAGGTGACTAACGGCAGAGCGGGGCAGGGCTAGCGCGGGCGTAAAACATAAGTAACGTCTATATAATATATCATATATACTATATACTGTATCTATCACAGAACATCACATGATCACATCACAGATATCGCAGCAGAAGAATCATATGAAATATTGGATATACTAGGACGTCCGTGTTTTCAATACGAGCCAGTATAAAACACGGATTCCACGGTCGTGATGAATAGCCAAACCCACACCCCTAGACCCCTACGAGAGCGGCAAGTAACCCTACCAATTCTGGAGTTAGGAGACCCGGACTCGACTCCTCGAGTTGGTCTCCCACTGGACTCCAGAACCCGGTTACTTGTGCCCTCCTCCTTGGGTCTATCCTAGTGCGGAAAAGTAAATAATATACAAAAGGTGACTACTTCCGCAACCTGGAAGCGCCCCAATAAAAGAATATTACATACAGATTTTTACATGAATGAAAATGAAAAAACACTCATCTCACATAAAAACCCCCGGCTATTCAAACACGACGATCCAATATAACATATCCAGCAACACATAACATCACATGTCATCAACGTAAGTAAATATGCGCATCCCAATTGTCGTTGACATATAGCAACGAAACCGGCGATATCACATATTACACTTACGGTCACAGAAAAGAAAGTGTAAAACTACAACAGTTGGAATCCGCAATCTCTTTAGACATCGCATGCCTAATCAAATGAATTACTTAGACATCGCATGCCTTAACAATTATAAACCCCGCATTTTAGTCTCTTTATCGAAAACACTTTTCAATATCAAGTCGGGCAATTCAACAAGATTCCCGACATCCTGATCGAATGCTCGTCACAAACTTTAGTAGGCGGCCGCACCCCCGACGCCGTCGACCAAGTGCACCAAGGCGGAACACCGCTACCGCGAGCACCCGAACGGATGCTTTCGGCGACGGGGTTCTCCTACAGTCACTTGGTCGGGGCTATGGAGTGAGGCTGTCTATTAAGTTTACCCGGCGAGTATCCGCGTACGCTACGTGATTGCGACGGACTTTTGATCACATCAAAATTCCGTGGCAACCGATCAAGTGAGACTAAACTGCTACGTTTATAATATTCATTCCGTTATCTTATAACAATTTGTGAATTCCAATTATTGTATCCCATTCCAGATAAATAGAAAATGTTAAACTTTCCGATCGAACAATCGAACACCCAAGTTTTCCCAATACAGATCAACACATGAAATAAGTCTAACAACATTCAGTTCGTGCCTCAGTACCAACGGTCCAGCCGTAGAAGGGTCAAGCCAACGCCTCACATGTGGCACGCCGTACTACCCCAAACCCGAAGGTTCAAAGGGCAGTTCAAGACGGTCACATAATCGAGTTAAGGTTTGTTGTCTTCTAGAGGGACCATCGCGTTACTTGCACTACTTAGAACGTCGTTAAACTTCGGAAAAATCCAACACTTGGAAATTTCTCGACAGGGGAAAAATTGGGTATTTATAACCGGTCGAACTTTTTAACATATTCTAAAATTTATCCGGAAAGCCACATAGATAAAATTTGATACTCCGATCGAAACACCGAATCCCCAAAACAACTGCAGAAAATTCAACTCTTGAATAAAATTTAAAAATACCCAGAGAACTCAGCACTGAAAACAATGAATTACTGTGCAATTTTTAAAGGCTGACGTCATAAATATGCCGCGGAACCGCCGCCGAAGGCAGGCTTATGCCGCGGTTCCGCGCCATGTTGCACTGTTCATGACCCCAATTTTGCGCCGTAATTCTTATATTTTCCTGCTGGGTTTTCTGAATATTTTTAATTTGGAAAAATCCACGTTTTCAGAAAAAGTACAGAGAGCAATTTGTATTGGGGTTTTCGGGTTCGTTCGGGTTTCAAAATCCGTCTAGACTTCGCCTAAGGCTCTAGCTAGGCTCTGATACCACTGTAGGGTTCCTAAGCATCCTAATGAGGTCTCACAAGGCATCAACCATGCCAATTTCAAAAATTCTAGGTGCCGAGAAACCCGACTACGGATCGTTTGCTAAAAATCTAGGCGAAAAAGAACCTAGTTAACACTTAACTAAGGGAATACGGAAATACAACCTTTGTAGATCCGGTGCTCCACCTCCATAGCTCCGCAACGAAGTCCTCTCCGCTGTCCAAATCAAATCCGGGCTCTAGCGTCGGCTTCGTCGGAGAATGGGCAAGCTAGGTCGTCGATGTCCATGCCGAAGATGATCTACGTCGAGGCATCGCTAAATCAAGCTCCGACTTCACCAAGTCAAGAAACTTGTGAAGAAAACACACTCTACTACTTGGCAAGAGGTAGAGGATGAAGAAATAGGAAGTGGGTTAACTTTAGAATTGGATTTCTCACTCAAAAACATCAATCACCATTGATGGAGGCAAGCTTTCTTCACTTGAAGCAAGGAAGAAGAAGAAGAATAATATGATAAGATTAATTTTTAAAAGAAAAGAAAAACCAACCCTTATCATATATTGAACCATGGTTAGATGTAGAGAGTTAACTAAGGTTTAAGTGAGTGGTTAGGGTTAAGCATGAGACAAAATGGTCATTTGGTCAAAGTCTTCATGAAGGTTCATGAATGAACAAAAGAAAGCAACCATTTTCCTCATTTTGCCTTTTCTTTTTCCAAAAAGATAAATGAATAAAATGAAATCAAAAACCCTAATCACCCACTTAACTATAGTTTAATTCTTAACACTTAACCATAAGGCATGTATCATCAAACATGATACAAGCAAGTGCACAAAACTATATCGAATATACAATATGCACACCCGAGCGAGAAAATCCATTTAAAGTGAACCGATACTAGTTAATGCAAAGTAATATACCAAATATATAATTATGCATTAAATCATTAAATCAACACTTGATTTAATGATCCGGTCATATCGCATATAACCGACTAATATCAACAGTAACAACTTATCGAATCAACACTTGATCCGATAACCCGGCTATATCGCATATAACCGATCAATGTCACATATCGCGAGAATCGAATACAGTATCACATACTGTTATCATTCTCGGTCCCGCACATATCTCATATGCGCTCCTATTTCGTTTCGCTTGAGCCAGGAAACCTCTGTGTAGGACTCTAAAGACTCGTCAATACGCCGGCAGCGGATGATGATCATATTAAACATCCACAAGCCGCAAGCGGTCTGCTAAACGTAACGGCCACCCGGGTATTGAGCGATCTGAAGATCGACGAGCAAGCCCGCTCACACTCCAGTGAATCCAACCAGTAACACTACCGTACAGTCCGGTCTGATCGTCTGATATGTCGCATATCTTGCCTAGGGGTGGTATACGTCAGACCCCAATAGCTCGATAAGTCGTGTCGATATGAGGTCTATAACACTTCGAGAAACTACTGGTAACACTTACCAGTAAATCTCAGCAACCCTGGCCAGGGATTTCCTGTTATAGCAAATCGAACACAGCGCAACATCAACCCCCTATACCGGGAGAGACGAATCCCCTCCTATCGCTCATTGCCTCCATGTGACTCGGGACTGTACCCAAAAACCACCGTTTTGCACGCCCTCTTGGATGTGGTAAGATGGAAATCAAAGCACAGTAGGAACCATACAAGACTCTATGACGATCTCGGGTCAACATACTACTCTGTACCAGTGTCACCAGAGAACTGCCATCTGACGTGAGGTATAATACCATCTGGGAGTTCTCGGCGAGTCCGTCTAGTGTACCCAGTCTCCACTGAGCACCCGTATATTATCTCCGATGTCAAACACCAATGGATATGGGATCATCCATCGCCCATCTGTATGGGTCGAGAAGGTATACGCTAGTCTACTCTGGTATATCGATTCCCCGTCTCGATACACCCACGACTAGGGACTTTGAAGGATGTACTTATGGACTACCATGTCCCCACTAGTATGATCCGCATCATAGTCCAGGTAGTCAAGCACACATCCTAAGGGCTTTACCAACATGTAACAGAGAGACAATCAGTATACACGTTAAGGCAAAGAGCAACCAAATAGCATACTATCATGTTGAGCAAGAAAGTCCTCCCTATATATGTCCCAGCATCCACTACAATATACATCCTATGTACAGTAATGGCCTCTAGGGCATACATATAACTAACACCTGTGTGACAAGAATTCTTTGACAGATTGTAGCATAGGAATGTCATTTCCTATCAATAGAATGTCATCCACGTACAAGACGAGGAATACGACACTTCTGGCTACAACTTTACTATATATACATGGTTCATCTGGATTTTTGATAAAGTCATATTCTTTGACTGTCTCATCAAAACAGATGTTCCAACTCCGCGATGCCTGCTTTAGTCCATAAATGGACTTAAGCAACATGCATACTTTCCCGCTGCTCCCACTCTGATTGAAACCCTTTGGCTGATCCATATAGACACACTCTTCTAAATTACCATTCAGAAAAGCCGTCTTTACGTCCATTTGCCAGATTTCATAATCATGGAAGGCAGCAATAGCAAGAAGGACCCGAATGGATTTGAGCATAGCCATTGGAGAAAAAGTTTCATCATAGTCCAAACCAGGTCTTTGACGAAAACCCTTTGCAACAAGTCTAGCCTTATAGGTTTCCACTTGTCCATCTACACCAATCTTTTTCTTGAAGATCCATTTGCATCCTATGGGTTTTACCCCATCTGGAGCAAAGTCCAAAGTCCATACTTTGTTGGTGTACATGGACTCCATTTCGGTCCGCATTGCATCTAGCCATCGTACCGAGTCGCCGCTCTGGATGGCCTGCTGGAAGCCAGTAGGTTCATCATCATCTATGATGCAATCCTCTCTATCCCCATCTATGAGAAAACCGTAGTATCTCTCAGGTGGATGAGACGGCCTATTACTCCTGCGGAGGGGTGCTGGAATGTCCTGTTCTTCTTGAACTACTTGTTCTACCAAACTTTCAGTATTAGTTTGTGGTTCTGGAATTTCTTCCAGTTCTATTTCGCTCCCATTTATTTCCTTTTCTAAAAACTGATATTCTAGAAAATGGGCATTACGAGAAACAAACACTTTTTGTTCCTTTGCGTAATAGAATAGATACCCCTTGGAGTTCTTTGGATATCCCACAAACTTACACTTTACTGATCGTGCCTCGAGCTTGTCCACATGCTGCTTTTTAACAAAAGCTGGACATCCCCATATTTTCAGATACTGAAGATAGGGTTTCTTCCCACTCCACATCTGATATGGCATGGTAGGCACAGTTTTGGTAGGAACCATGTTCAAAAGATATGCCGCTGATTCTAGCGCATAACCCCAAAAAGATCGCGGTAACTCAGCATTACTCATCATGGAACGTACCATATCCAATAGGGTTCGATTCCTTCTCTCCGATACACCGTTATGCTGTGGAGTGTATGGAGGAGTAAGCTGAGAGAGAATTCCTTTCTCTTTTAGGTAACCTAGGAACTCGGCACTCAAGTATTCACCACCTCGATCAGATCTTAGTGTCTTGATACTTTTGCCGGTTTGGTTTTCTACTATTCTTATACTCTTGGAATTTCTCAAAAGCCTCGGATTTATGTTTCATCAGATAAATGAATCCGTACCTTGAGTAATCATCCGTGAAAGTAATGAAATAGGAAAAACCACCTCTTGCATGTGTAGACATTGGACCACATACATCGCTGTGTATGAGTTCTAAGAGCTCGCTCGCTCTTACTCCATGTCCAGTAAATGGAGTCTTTTTCATCTTTCCTTTGAGACAAGATTGACAAGTGGCATAAGTTTGATATTCGAACGAGTCCAAATATCTTTCTTTATGTAACTTAGTCAACCTTCTCTCATTGATGTGACCCAGTATACAATGCCATAAGAAAGCTTTATTTAAATCTAGAGACTTTCTTTTTAGTGTGTTCTGGACATTGAAAATCTGGAGTTGGTTTAAGACATATATACCGTTATTTAGTGTACCGGACCCAATCAAACCATGATTAAGGTGGATGTTAACAACATCACTTACAAACGTGAAATCATAACCTTTATTTGATAACAAGGAAACTGATATGATATTACACGTTAAGCTAGGTACATAAAAACAGTTATGTAAAACCAAAATGTGTCCACTCGTCAATCCCAGGTGATAATCCCCGACGGACACAGCTCCCACGCTAGCTCCGTTAGCAACCTTTAGGGTCATATCACCTTCCTTCAGCATTCTACGGTTTCTCAGTGCCTGCAATGAATTGTATATATGAGATCCTGATCCGGTATCCAATACCCAGGAAGTAGAGTCGATTGACAGACAATTCTCAATTACAAACACAGCTGAAGTCGAAGCCACAGCTTGCTTCGGTTCCTGGTTCTTGGCGTTCCACACCTTGCAATCCTTTTTCCAGTGCCCTTTCCTGTGACAATGGAAGCACTCATCCTGGGCCACTAACGGTACCGCAAACTTTTTCTTTCCCTTCGTTCCCACCTTACTAACACCTCCCTAGGTCTGGTGGCGGCCTTCTTCTTTCTTCCTTTGGCCCCAGCCTTGGACCCGGAAGAAGAAGCACCGCTAACAAACATAGCGGGTGTTTCCCTTGCCTTCTGCAAGGTGCCCTCTGCACTCCTCAACATGTTAAGGAGTTCCGGAAGTTCAACTTCTTTTCTTTGAATGTTGAAGTTCAGAATAAATCGGGCGTAGGTGGAAGGAAGGGACTGAAGAATAAGGTCTGTATAAAGCCCATTATCCAAAGTCGTCCCAAGGTCTGCGAGCTCTTCTATGTAGCCAATCATCTTTAGGACATGTTCTCCTACCGATGATCCGACAGCTAACCTCGCTCGAAACAAGTTCTTAGAGGTCTCGTATCTTGCTATACGAGATTGCTCTCCATAAAGTTCCTTTGTATGGAGAAATATGGCATCTAGTTCCATATCCTCGTGCCTCCTCTGATGTTCATTTTTCATCGAGGCAAGCACGATGCACTTGGCTTTCGCGCAATCGAAATCCCAGGTTTTGCGGATTTCCTTATCCGCATTACTGGATTTGGGTCTAGGGACAACAGGTGCCTTAGCGGTGAGGACGTACCCCAATTTGTCATAGGTCAAAGCCATTTTGACATTCCGCAGCCAATCTTTATAGTTTAACCCTGTCAGTATATTTTTCTCTAAAAGTAACTTAAGTCCAGTCATTTTCAGGGTCGCTGCAATTAGGAGAGAGAGAAGAAAATCTCTTTAGCATGATGCTCTTGCAAGTTTAGAGTGGTTTTTAATTTATCTAAACTGGATGGCTCCCACTGTTTCTCGAATCCTTTCTCAAACCATAAAAGAAGAATTAGCCAGGACTATTCTCACTGTACAATACTTGCTTAACCGTTCAGCTAGGCTGGTGTCGGTACTTCGAGGGAGGTTTTCCAACGCTTTCGCGAAGTTCCTTAATTAAATAACCTCTTTTCTCTGGGGGCGTAACCCTGCTGACACCTTTCTTGACACCTACTTGGTTTATAGCATTGATCGTTAAGTGACGAATCTCCTGATGAGTAGCATATACTCACAGTAGGATCGGGATCCAAATATCATCGTATGATAATGTTGAAGGAATCCTACCAACATTCATCAAACTCCAAATGGTATGCATCTCTTTGCAAATTTCAGTTTCTTTAGAAATTAGCGATATAAATTTTTGCCCCATGCTCTTATGACCTTGGCGTTAGGTCAAAATGTCATAAGTCACATGTCAAGTTCTACCCATCATTATCTTGTTAATTTGAACCCATCCGTACATATCCTTGACGTTCGGCCAAAATGATAATACGACTGTCCCAAACTAACTCATCTATCTATGCGACAAATGAATACCTAGCAGCTACCAAACACTATGCCTTGGCGTTAGGTCAAAATACATAGCTTGAATACTACTGAATACCCAAATGAAATGACGGAAGGCTACGAATGGTTTTGGCGAAACCGTGAACGTAGTGAACTTGATATGACCGAAGGAACCTGATAGCTTTTAAAAGGAGTGGTTAAAGCTCCGCAATTAAAAATATCATCTGTTTTAAAATAACCGAGTGGTTTCTTTTAAATTGTTCCAACGATTCAACTTTTTGGTTTATTTTCTTTGCATTATAAATAATGCGTCCCATCATTAACCTATCATTGCAGAAAACAACGAAAATACAACGTCCTCTTATGCCATCCGCATTCGCCACGGGGTCCCATCATCACCCGTTAGGTTACTTAACTAACGGCAGAGCGGGGGCTGGGCTAGCACGGGTGTAAAACATAAGTGACGTCACTGTAAGTCGATGTACAACACCCCACGACTTGCGGGGAGGCGGAATAATGAAAAACGATCTTGTTTTAAGCGTAAACATCGACTAATCGAGAATCTTTGCATAAACAATAACTAACAAGAAACCATAGAAGAGTTAACTACTATGATAAGTGATTATACCTATAGAACCGAGTCCTTCGTCTTGTCGTTCTCCACGTCCTCTCCAGCCTTCTCTATGTAGTAGAAGATCCACCCGAGAGCTTTACTACAAGCTTCACCTCTAACTTGATGTAACTAGGTTTCTTAAATCGCTAATCTAAGTAACCTAGGTGATATAGAGAATGGTTAAGAATTAAGTAGTCTAGTCTAATCCTTGGTCTCAACACATGAGAGGGGAGGATTAGGGTTTGAAGAGAGAGAGCTTGAGGAGAGAGAAAATGAGCAAGAGAATGGAATGAGATAATGATCTCTCATAATATATATGAAGCATTAACAATATCAAGATAAATCAAATAAATGATTTAAAAACCATGCTCCATAAATATCTAATGGGTGATTCATCTCCATGAGTCATTAAGCATTTATGATGCATTAATGACATGGATGAATCACTCAAATGAGTCACTAATCTCATTTAATGCATATGCCACCTTAACCCCCAAGTCACCATCTTCTAGAAGCTTCTCGCGTAATTACGAGAACGCCCCTCCTATCCGTGAAAACACGGAAAAACTTTAGACTATATAAATCCAATAACCGGATACTAGAAACTGGCTTAAACCAAAGCCGGCTAGTAAAAACTGTCTGGATGTCGTACGTGCGTAAACACACGTATGCGTCCGAACCCTTATCGTAAAACCATACGACCTCTATATCGTTTCGCCTGAAGTAGGGAAACTCTTTGTGTGGGACTCTAGAGACTCGACTACTACGCTGGCAGTGGGTTTAACCACAGACCGCAAGCGGCACTAGCTGTACGTAACGGTCCCCAGGTAGATGTCGATAAGAAGGCCGATGACGAAACCCATCCAAACTCCTACTGAGTCTGATGTGACTATCTCCGTACAGTCCGGTCTGTTCGTCTAAGACTATCGCATATCGGGCATAGGGGGCGGCAAGCGTCAGTCCCCTAATAGCGGTATAAGTCGTGTCGGAGCGAAGCCCATTACACCCTGAGAAACTACTGGAACCTACCAGCAAATCTCGCTTGCCCTGGCCAGGGACTTTGCGTAATGGCTCTCTGACACAGCGCGATATCAACCCCCAATACCGGGAGAGACGAATCCTGTCTAACCGCCACTGCCTCCAAGTGCTCGGGACTGCACCCAACTGCTACCTGTTTGCACGACTCCTTTGAGCTGTGGTAGGGTAGCAATCTAAGAACAGTGGGACACACTCGAGGCGAAGTAGCAGTGTCAAGTCTGCGGACTATGCTGTACTCATGTCACCTGGGAACTGTTAACTGACGGCTGGTATAAAACCAACCAACAGTTTCCTGTGAGTCCTGTCCGGTGTACCCGTAACCTAACGAGCACCTGCATACTATCTCCAGTACGACGTACTGACGGCTGTGGGACAAACCATCTCCCCAACTGGGATGAGAAGCAAACACACTAGTCTACTCCGGAGTATCGATGCCCTGTCTCGATAATCCTACGACTAGGGACCTGAATAAGGATGTGCTTGTAGACTACCCAGCCCCCACTAGTGTGATTGCCATCACAACGCTGGTAGTCAAGCAAGATCCTAAGAGCTCTATCAATACGTATACTCACATATTAAGATAGAAAAACCAAGTAGCATACTACCATGTTTAGCAAGACTGTTATATACATGTGAATATCCCAAGCTTCCATTAAGTAATATACAAACTAGTATGATACAATAATGGCCCCTAGGGCATATACACTAACAGTTTCTCGGTGTGTATGTAGAAAAGTGTATAGAAATCACTACCAAAAATATTTTGACCGCAATCAATAACGGTGTCGATTGTAGCGCGTTAGCGAGTGCGGATCGTCCACAGGGAAAGTGTAATCCGTTCGTAATTCGAATTAGATGAATTGAAAATTAAAGAAAATAGAAAAGACAATTCAATTCAAGATTTATAAAATGAAGTTCAAGAATTATCTAAATCTAAATATAAAATCACGAAAAAATATTAAAAATCAAGAATCAAGAAGTGATGGTTTCCAATCCAATAATCAAGAATCGAAGTGAGGCTCGTAGGATTCGATCGAATCTATAGACGTGATGAAATCTATTAATTACGTTTTCTTATCCATTAATGATTTGAGACTAGATAGATGACGATTGATCGAGGTTTAAGGATCTTTCGAAGAAACTAGGGTTTCTTCATCTCATCCTTTGTCCTTTCGATGAATCTCATTCAAATTCTAGCCTCTAGTAAATTCAAGAATCGATCGTGGATCACTAATTAAGAGCGAACACAATCAAGAAAGTATCGCTCGAAACTAGGTTGCCGATTCTTCAATTTACAAGTGTTTACAAAACTTATAGGAATTAAGAATCGTTTCAAGATTTGTAACATCATCATCTATTGATTCTCTCGACTCCTTCACGAGCGGAGTTTTACTCAAACATCATAACACGAAAGGCAATCAAGAATTGAGATCGAATCATGATGCAAGAATGTAAAGAAAGCAAGATATAGAAATTTCACCTTTATTTATCAACAATTTCGTTACAATTCTCTCAAGATCTACAAGAGGAAAGAACTCGATCGTCGATTTCGACTTCGCTCGTCTCCTTGAGTCGCGGATCTCCTTGGATCACTTGCTCCGATGAAGTCCGGCGTCGCTTTCTAAAGGATCGAAGGCTTCATGCTTGATTTGGTACTCGGAGTTCTTGATTTTTGGCTTTGGAATTTGAATTGGGGATTATGGTTTAAATGCACAAGTCGTGTCACTCAACTTGTGGGTGAATTGATGGAAGGATCAACAACCTTAGAAGTGAAGGCTTAGGGTTCCTTTTATAGCCTTCACTAGCTTTGGCTTCCTTTAGAAGCTAGGTTTAGTTTAGCTTCCCTTGTAAGCTAGGTAGTTAGGTAGAAGTTTCTAGAGGTAGTTAGTTAGGCTTTAGCTTCCTTCATAAGCTTGGAGGTTAGGGAGAAGCTTCTAGGCTTAGTTTGTTAAGTAGCTTGCTTTGGAAGCTTTAACATGATTAGCTTAAACAAGGAACTTTGCTGTTCGTACTGAAGCTTCTGGAGATTTCTGGAGCTTCGAATGGCTGAAATGAGTTCTGAAGCTTAACCGAGAATTCTGGAGAATTATTTGCTGACGTCACCATCATTGCGCCACGGATCCGCCGCGCCAATGGGGTTCTTGCCGCGGATCCGCGGCCCAATAGAAGGCTCAGTGCATGAAAATTCTTGACTTTTCTTGAGCTGACTTCAGGTATGTTATCTGATATGCTGATTCTCAAAATTCTTTCTAGATTACTACCACTTTTGACAATTTTGGCTCTGTTCCTGGAATTTCCTGCATAGATTCTCGAAACAAGTGTTGCGCTATACAAAGATGATGCGATGCCATGATAAACACTCAATTTCCCTCAAAATGTCGGTTTTAAGGTATAACACATGTAATTTGGTATTTTACGGCTGTTTTGCTAATATGTGCTATATTAATACCGAACACCTTTAGATGAGTGCAAACGGTAGGGAATTTGTCGTGTTAAAAATGCAATATTTTCAGCTGATCAGGTATCAATCCAACCCAGGGGAGAAACATTGGATAGCAGTGAAGAACATTCTTAAGTACTTGCGAAGGACTAAAGAACTGTTCTTGGTGTATGGTAATGGGGATCTCCAATGGAGGCCTTTACCGATTCCAGCTTCCAAAGTGATAAGGATGACAACAAATCTATCTCAGGATTTGTATTTCCCCTCAATGGAGGGGCAGTTAGTTGGAAGAGTTCCAAACAGGATACCGTTGCAGACTCCACGATGGAAGCTGAGTATATTGCTGCAAATGATGCTGCTAAGGAAGCCGTCTGGATGAGAAAGTTCGTCCCGGAATTAGTAGTAGTTTCAACCATTGTTAATCCAATACCATTGTATTGTGATAATAATGGGGCTATGGCGTTGGCCAAAGAACACAGGTCCCATCAGAAGTCCAGACACATCCTGAGGCGATATCATTTGATCCGAGAGATAGTAGATCGCCACGAGATCGAGATTCGGAGAGTAGATACAAAGAATAACACCGCGGATCTAGTCACCAAGGCCCTTCCACAGCCGCAGCATGAGCGACTTTTTGAGATGTTGGGTATGAGATACGCCAATAATTGGCCTTAGTGCAAGTGGAAGATTGTTGGATATATGTATGCCCTAGATGCCATTATATGTATAGTGGATGCTTAAATATGTATATAGACACACACACACACACACACACACACACACACAAACAGATGACTTTCTTGCTCGACATGATAGTATGCTATCTGGTTTACTTTATCTTGACATATTCATTTGATCATGCATCTTACTCATTTGGTACATGTTGATAAAGCCTTCAGGATATTTGCTTAACTACTGGGACTATGATGCAGATCATACTAGTGGGATACGTGTAGTTTATGAGCATATCCTTGAACTGTTCCTAGTCGTGGGTGTATCGAGATGGGGCATCGATATTCCAGAGTAGACTAGCGTTTACCATTCTTGTCCCATATGATGGGCGATGGATGATCCCATATCCATCTGGTGTGATAACACGAAAGATTGTATGCGGGTGCTCAGTGGAGACTGGGTACACTGAATGGACTCGCTGAGAACTCCTATTTGGTATTATATCTATCGTCAGATAGCAGTTCTCAGGTGACACTGGTACAGGTTAGTCTGTAGACCTGAGATCGTCATAGAGTCTTATGTGTTCTCCCATTGTACTTTGATCTCCATCTTACCACGGCTCTACTGAGTTGTACAAACATGTGGATTTTGGGTACAGTCCTGAGGCACATGTAGGCAATGAGCGATAGGAGGGGTTTCGTCTCTCCCGGTATTGGTGGTTGATGTTGTGCAATGATCGATTGGCATTAGCAGGAAGTCCCTGGCCAGGGCTGCTGAGATTTACTGATAAGTGTTATCAGTAGTTTCTCGATCTGTTATGAGCCATACACCAGCATGAATTATTGAGTTATTGGGGTCGACGATGCCATCCCTAGACTCGATATGCAGCATATTTGACGAAGTGACCGGACTGTACGGTAAGTGTTGCCAGTTGGTTCGACGGGAGTTTTCACAGCTTCGCTTGTTTTCTTCTGATCGCTCAATACCCGGGTGGCCGTTACGTTTAGCTGATCGCTTGCGGCTTGTGGGTGTTTGATTTGATCATCACCTACTGCCAACGTATTGACGAGTCTTAGAGTCCCACACAAGAGTTTCTTAGCTCAGGCGAAACGATGTGGTGTGCATATGGGATATGCGCGGGGACAACATTAAATGCGTGTATGTGATACCGTATATTAATCGGGCGTTTTTCTATTGGTCATGTCGTATGTGATATGACCGGTTTGTTAAATCAAGTATTGATTTAACATTGACTTTTAGCTCACTTCTTTATTAAACCCTTTTTCAAAAGTGATGTATGCTTGCATGTATGCATATGTTGATGTGTATGGACACATACATGCATACATAGTATCATGGTTGTTGATACACTTGAGATGGCAATGCAAGCCTCACATGGTGAATAAATATGTATTTATATTTGTTTTCGAGTTAAAGAAAAGGAAAATGAAATAGAATTATCTCATGGTCAATGTTTCCACACACTTCCTTCACTTAACCATTAGTTTAACCCTTGATTTATTTTCCTTTGTTGCTTTAACTCATATGCAAAATATCTAGATATTTGTTTACCATGGTTTGAGATGAGAGTGTGAATATATATATATATTTTCTCTTCTCGTTTTCTTTTATCTTGATTATTATCTTTTGAGCTTTTTCCATCTCCTTCTTCTTCCTCAAAGCTCTCTTGAAATTTCTAGTGAGTGAGGATCATAAAAAGAAAGGGTTTTGAATAGAGAAAAGAAACCACATCACCATTCTACACTACTATAGCCCATTAGTGTAAAGTGTTTGCTTCATTCTTATTCTTGATCAAGTGAAGTAAGGAGCTTTGTGCAAAGGGACTTCGGGTGGATCATCGTGAACTAGGAAGTCCTCTAGCGATCCATTTCAAACTCACAAAGATCCAAGGAGTCACCAAGGGAAGTCTACAAAGGTTGTAATTTCTCCACTTAGTGATAGATTCTTTATAGTATGTGATACTATTAGATGTTACCCTAAAATTCTAGTTTCGATTCATGCTTAGTTTGCATAGCACCTCCCTAAAATTTTAAAGTGGCATGTGTGATGCTTCCAAACCTTAGATTAGGTGCTAGGGAATACCAACAGTTACAACTCAGGTTTCATTATTGATTTCCCCTTACCCCTAAGGTTTTGTGTTCAGGTCAGGTATTGAAGATGTGAAACTAATGCCAACATAGGATCAAGCAAGTACAGGTTTTATCTATGCAGACAACAAGTCACGTCCGTCAGGACAACAAGTCAGGATTGCCGACATTAAAAACTAGATCCAAGTAACAAGTCAGGTAGTGTGTCGTGAACATGTTAGGTAATATGTATTAACCTAATAGATGCCAAATGTAAAACCGTAATCAATATCGAAATACTATTAATGCCAGGATGTATATATATCTATCTGCAATAGCCATTACACGTCCACTACCATGTATGATGCAAACTAGATAACATGTAATACCAATATAGTAGTACAATTGTAGGGTTCCTAGGCACACACTAGAGGTCTCACAAGGCATCAACCATGCCAATTTCAAATTTTAACGGTGCCGAGAAACCCTAATACGGATCGTTGGCTAGATGTCTAGGCGAAAAAGAAACTGGTTTACATCTAAACTAAAAGAGCGGAAATACAACCTTTGTAGATCCGGTCCTCCACCTCCACGGCTCCGTGATGAAGTCCTCTCCACTGTCCAAATCAAAATCCGGGCTCTAGCGTCGGCTTCATCGGAGAAATGGGCGGGCAAGGTCGTCGGCTTCGTGCCGAAGATGATCTACGTCGAAGCATCACAAGATCAAGCTCCCACTTCACCAAGTCATGAAACTTGTGAAGAAAACACACTCTACTACTTGGCAAGAGGCAGAGGATGAAGAAATAGGAAGTGGGTTCACTTTAGAATTGGATTTCTCACTCATTTTCATCAATCACCATTGATGAAGTGAAGCTTTCTTCATGGAAGAAGATGAAGATCGTGTTATGATAAGTTAAGTTAAAATAGAAAAGAAAATCAAAACTTATCATAATCCAACCATGGTTATGTGTAGAGACTAAACTCAAGTTAAGTGAATGGTTAGGTTAGGTATGAAGACAAAAATGATGACTAAGTCAAAGCTTCATGAAGTTTCAACATATATCCAAATTAGCCACCATTTTCCTTTTGCCAAAAATGAATAAATAAACAAATAAATGAATAAGAAATAAAACCCTAACCATTTACTTAACCAAGGTTTAACTCTTTACACAAAACCTAGTAATCTTGCATCATCAAACATGATACAATCAAGTGCACAAAAGTATATCACATATACAATGTGCACACCCGAGTGAGAATATCCATTTAAAGTGAACCGATACTAGTTAATGCAAAGTAATATATCAAATATATAATTACACATTAAATCATTAAATCAACACTTGATTTAACGATCCGGTCATATCACATATAACCGACTAATATTCAATGTATCGGCTTATCGAATCAATCCTTGATTCGATAACTAGGTTATATCGCATACAACCATTCGACACATTCATCGCGAGAATAGAATACGGTATCACATACTCGAATCATTCTCGGTCCCGCACATATCTCATATGCGCTCCTATTTCGTTTCGCTTGAGCCAGGAAACCTCTGTGTAGGACTCTAAAGACTCGTCAATACGCCGGCAGCAGGCGATGATCATATCAAACACCCACAAGCCGCAAGCGGTCTGCTAAACGTAACGGCCACCCGGGTATTGAGCGATCTGAAGATCGACGAGCAAGCCCGCTCACACTCCAGTGAATCCAACCAGTAACACTACCGTACAGTCCGGTCTGATCGTCTGATATGTCGCATATCTCGCCTAGGGGTAGTAAACGTCAGACCCCAATAGCTCGATAAGTCGTGTCGATATGAGGTCTATAACAATTCGAGAAACTACTGGTAACACTTACCAGTAAATCTCAGCAACCCTGGCCAGGGATTTCCTGTTATAGCCAATCGAACACAGCGCAACATCAACCCCCTATACCGGGAGAGACGAATCCTCTCCTATCGCTCATTGCCTCCATGTGACTTGGGACTGTACCCAAAAACCACCGTTTTGTACGCCCTCTTGGACGTGGTAAGATGGAAATCAAAGCACAGTGGGAACCACACAAGACTCTATGACGATCTCGGGTCAACAGACTACTCTGTACCAGTGTCACCAGAGAACTGCCATCTGACGTAAGGTATAATACCATCTGGGAGTTCTCGGCGAGTCCGTCCAGTGTACCCAGTCTCCACTGAGCACCCGTATATCATCTCTGATGTCAAACACCAATGGATATGGGATCATCCATCGCCCATCTGTATGGGTCGAGAAGGTATACGCTAGTCTACTCTGGTATATCGATGCCCCGTCTCGATATACCCACGACTAGGGACTTTGAAGGATGTACTTATGGACTACCATGTCCCCACTAGTATGATCCGCATCATAGTCCAGGTAGTCAAGTACACATCCTAAGGGCTTTACCAACATGTAACAGAGAGATAATCAGTATACACGTTAAGGTAAAGAGCAACCAGATAGCATACTATCATGTCGAGCAAGAAAGTCTTCCCTATATATGTCCAAGCATCCACTACAATATACATCCTATGTATAGTAATGGCCTCTAGGGCATACATATAACTAACAATCTCCCACTTGCACTAGGGCCATCTGTAGCAGTGGTTGCAGTATCTCATACTCAACCATCCCATAAAAGTCTCTCTCTGGGAAAAGGCCTTCGTGAGTGGATCCGCCGTGTTGTCCTCTGAGTCTACTCTCCTTACCTAGATCCCTTAGAGATCAACCATCTCCATGATCAGGTGATACTGCCTTAGAATATGTCTGGATCACTGATGGGACCGGCGTTCCTTGGCATAAGCCACAACTCCATTGTCTCACAATGGTAGGAACGTAGTTCATCTCATGAACCAATATACACCCAAACAGCCTCTTTGGTAGCATCTTAAGTAGCGATGTATCGAGCCTTTATCGTCTAGTCTGCCACGGTATCTAGCTTGGAACTCTTCCAACATACCGTCCCTCGATAGAGGGTAAAGACAATGCCTGTGACTGACATTCAGTCGTCTTTATCACCCTGGAACCCTTCCAGTGATTCTCCCCAGGATCGGTTGATACCATCTCACTACAACTAGTGAGAATCCTAACATCCAATTAGATCTATCTCATAGATCCAAAATCCAGGATTTAGGAGGTATCACTTTGATCCTATATGGAGAATCATTGTGATAAGCGGAGATTGACTGAGCGTAGCATAGGAAACTCCTTCCCTATCATGAGCATGACATCCACGTACTCTACGAGGATCACCACCATACTCCCTACTACCTTTTTGTTTATACAAGGTTCATCTACCATTTTGATGATGTCAAACTCTTTGACTTATCCATCAAAACAGATGTTCCAACTCCGCGATGCCTGCTTTATCCTATAAAATATCTTGCACACGTTTCCGCTGCTCCCACTGTCTACGAAGCCCTCTGGCTGTGTACTTATAGACCCTCTCTTCCAAATCATCATTTAGAAAAGCAGTCAAGACACCCAACCACCAGATATCGTAGTCATGGTATGTAGCCGTGGTAAGTAGGATCTGGATGGACTTAAGCATAGATCCTTAGAAAAGGTTTCATCATAATCCACGCCTGGTCGATGACGAAAACCTTTAACAAGTCAAGCTTTGAAAGTCTCAACTTTTCCATCTACACCAAGTAATCTTCTCAAGATATACTTGCTCCTGATGGGGATTTAACCCTTCAGATATTGCAACTAAAGTCCATACTTTGTTGGTGTATAAGGATTCCATCTCAGATCGCTAAGCATCCAGCCATTCTTACAGAGTCCCTACTCACGATGGCCTGCTCGAAACTAGTTGGGTCATCATCTCATGATGCAATCCTCGCTCCCACTGTCATAGAGAAACCGAAGTATCTCTCAGGTGGGTGAGGAACCCTACTAGATCGGCGGAGAGGCCGAGGTTCGTTGGTAACTATTGAATCCTTTGGTTCTATCAAATCATCAGCTGCAGTTTGTATAGCTGGAACCTTTCCAGTTCTACATAACTGACCTTGCCTCGAGTTTGTCCGGATTTTGCTTTTAGACATAGGCCGGACAACCCCAAATCTTAACTAACTTAAGATATGGGCTCTTCCCTTTCCATATCACATATGAAGTGGTAGGCATTGATTTGATTCGAACCCTATTCAATAGGTATGCAGCTTCTCAAGTGCATAACTCCCAGAAGGAAATAGGTAACTCAGTAGTACTCATCATAGAGCACACCTTATCACATAGGGTGTAATTGCTCCACCCCGATATATCATCGTGCTATGGTGTATACGGAGGAGTAATGCTGAGAGAGAATCTCATTCTCCTTTAGAATAGTTCAGGATTTCTATGCTCAAGTATTCTCCTCCTTGATCACATCAAAGGACATAATACTTATACCCGTATTGGTTCTCTACTTCTAAATTATATTCTGTGAATATCTCAAAAGGTTCGGACTTGTGTTTCAACAGGAACATAGGTCTGAATCTTGAAAGATCATCAGAGAATGTAATGAAGTATAAAGAACCGGTCTTGGCATGTGTAGACAGGGGACCTACATACATCAACATGTATCATCCCAAGAGTTCACTAACTCTTTCTCTGTTTCCAATAAACAGAGCTGGTGTCATTATATCTTTGTGACACGACTGGCAAGTTTCACAAGATGTAGATTCAAACTGATTTAAATATGCATCTACATGTAACTTCAGCTAGTCGGGTCGCATTGATATGACCTAGTCTACAATGCCTCAAGAAGGATTCGTTCAGTTCTGAACTCTTCCTCTTGTGTGTGTTCCATATACTAAGAACTGTAGTTTGATTTAGAACAACAACGCTTTTAGATAACGTGCCTGAACCGATCAACTTTTGATATAGGAAATGTTCAAAACATTATCCCACAATACAAAATTTTACCGTTTCTTTACTAATAAAGAGACAGATATGATTTTGTATATCAGGTTCGGTATCTAATAACATTCATTCAGAATCAATGTATTGGTAATACAGGGTGACAGTGACCAACAGACTTGGCTGCAACACTTGCCCCGTTTTCTGCCTCATGAAACTTATCACCCGTTCTCAGTCCTCTACCTTTCTGTAGCCCTATGTAACAGATTACATATCTGGGATCTTGATCTGGTATCACATACCCAGGACGTAAAGGTTACTGAGAAACAGTTCTCTGTAATGAACACACCCGAAGATGATGCATCATCATGCACTCTCCTCGTTTGGGCGGCACGGGAATTCTGGTAATCCCCAATTTCCTGCTCTGTCTTATAACAATTATAAGTTGGAGCGGGACCAACGTTCCCCAGCTCAGTATAACAAGCGGGTTCGGTCAATTTTCCGTATTATTATTTTGATTAAGGCGTGATATGGTCGCTACCTGGAGAGAGAGAGAAGAAAACACTCAGCGTGCGCTCTTGCAAGAATAGATTGGTTATTATTTTATCTAATCAGGATGGCTCCCACTGTTTTTTATCAAATCTTCCTTCAAACCCTAAAAGAAAAGACTAGCCGGGATTAATTATACACTACAAGTTCGCCAATCTTTCAGCCAGGCCAGTGTCGGTACTTTGAGGGAGGTCCCCCGTGCTTTCGCACGAACCTAATTAATGTAAACCTCGTTTTCCCAGAGGCGTAACCCCGTTGACACCTTTCTAGACACCTACTTGATCGGCTAATTGTAATGTGTAAAACTCTCCCAGGAGTAACTCTTACTCGCAGCGGGTATCGGGATCCAACTATCTCATAGAAGGTATGCAATCTCATTGCAAATTTCAACACTTGAAATTCCCGATAATATTTTGCCCCTAACCTCCTATGACCTTGACAAAGGCCAACAAACCATAGGATGCTAGTCAAGTTCAACCCGTCATTTCCTGATTGAATTAAACCCACCCGCACGGCCCTTGACAAAGGCCAACAAGGTCGCACGACTACCCTAACCCAATCTGCATCATATGCATAAGCAGATAAGCACCAGTTAGCTACCGCACACTGCGCCTTGACAAAGGCCAACAAACGCAGCACGAATACTAACTACTACTTATCTGAAATGACGGAGGGCTACGACAGGTTTTTCTGAAAACCTATTGCGTAATGAACTTGATATCGTTGTAGGATCGAATGAATTTTTAAAATGGAGTGCTTTTGAGGCTTTTCTAGTTTTGCTAAAGGAGTCACTCCCGGTGAAGGGATCGTCGGTCCTTTCCTCGTCGAATGAGGTGCAGGATATATCATATATACCACTGTGCAAAGCAAAAACTCTTAAAAGCAATCAAAAGACAAACCGAGTGTGTAGCATCTGCCAGTTATTGCTAAAGGAGTCACTCCCGGTGAAGGGATCTCGGTCCTTTCCTCATCGAATAAGGTGCAGGATATATCACATATACCTCTGTGCAAAGCAAGAACTGTAGCTACCTGTTTTATTTTTGAAATTCGATTCTACAACATCTTTAGGTTTCTTTTACTTTCATTAATCACATTAATGAAGTCCCATCATTTAAGTACCTAAACATCACAGATAAATACGACGTACACTTATGCCATCCGCATTCGCCTCGATGTCCTCTCGTGCACCGTTAGGTTAGGTAACTAACGGCAGAGCGGGGCAGGGCTAGCGCGGGTGTAAAACATAAGTAACGTCTATATAATATATCATATATACTATATAAAGTATCTATCACAGAACATCACATGATCACATCACAGATATCGCAGCAGAAGTATCATATGAAACATTGGATATACTAGGACGTCCGTGTTTTCAATACGAGCCAGTATAAAACACGGATTCCACGGTCGTGATGAATAGCCAAACCCACACCCCTAGACCCCTACGAGAGCGGCAAGCAACCCTACCAATTCTAGAGTTAGGAGACCCGGACTCGACTCCTCGAGTTGGTCTCCCACTGGACTCCAGAACCCGGTTACTTGTGCTCCCCTCCTTGGGTCTATCCTAGTGCGGAAAAGTAAATAATATACAAAGGGTGACAACTTCCGCAACCTGGAAGTGCCCCAATAAAAGAATATTACATACAAGTTTTTACATGAATGAAAATGAAAAACACTCATCTCACATAAAAACCCCCGGCTATTCAAACACGACGATCCAATATAACATATCCAGCAATACATAACATCACATGTCACCAACGTAAGTAAATATGCGCATCCCAATTGTCGTTGACATATAGCAACAAAACCGGCGATATCACATATTACACTTACGGTCACAGAAAAGAAAGTGTAAAACTACAACAATTGGAATCCGCAACCTGCATAGACATCACATGCCTAATCAAATGAATTCCTTAGACATCGCATGCCTAACAATTATAAACCCCGCATTTTAGTCTCATTATCGAAAACACTTTTCAATATCAAGTCGGGCAATTCAACAAGATTCCCAACATCCTGATCGAATGCTCGTCGCAAACTTTAGTAGGCGGCTGCACCCCCGATACCGTCGACGAAGTGCACCAAGGCGGAACATCGCTACCGGGAGCACCCGAACGGATGCTTTCGGCGACGGGGTTCTCCTACAGTCACTTGGTCGGGGCTATGGAGTGAGGCTGTCTATTAAGTTTACCCGGCGAGTATCCGCGTACGCTACGTGATTGCGACGGACTTTTGATCACATCAAAATTCCGTGGCAACCGATCAAGCGAGACTAAAGTGCTATGTTTATAACATTCATTCAGTTATCTCATAACTTATTGTGAATTCCAATTATTGTATCACATTCCAGATAATTAGAAAATGTTAAACTTTCCGACCGAACATTCAAACACCCAAGTTTTCCCGATACAGATCAACACATGAAACATGTTCAAAAACATTCACTTCGTGCCTCAGTACCAACGGTCCAGCCGTAGAAGGGTCAAGCCAACGCCTCACATGTGGCACGCCGTACTGCCCCAAACCCGAAGGTTCAAAGGGCAGTTCAAGACGGTCATATAATCGAGTTAAGGTTTGTTGTCTTCTAGAGGGTCCATTGAGTTACTTGCACTACTTAGAACGTCGTTAAACCACGGAAAAATCCAACACTTGGAAATTTCCCGACAGGGGAAAAATTGGGTATTTATATCCGGTCGAACTTTTTAACATATTCTAATATTTATCCGGAAAGCCACATAGACAAAATCTGATACTCCGATCGAAACACCGAATCCCCAAAACAAACCCAGAAAATTCAACTCTTGAATAAATATTAAAAATTCCCAGAAAATCCAGCATAATAAAATAAGAGTTACTGTGCAAACATGGAATGATGATGTCACCTTTTTGCCGCGGAACCGCCGCAGAAGCCAGGCTTCTGTCGCGGTTCCGCCGCACTATGAACAGTTCATGGAAAAAATTTTGCACCGTAATTCTTAGATTTCCCTGCTGATTTTTCTGCATATTTTTAATCTGGAAAAAACAACGATTTTAGAAAATGTCCAGAGAGCATGGAAATTTTGGGGTTTCGGTTCGTTCGGACTTCAAACTCCGTCTAGACTTCGCCTAAGGCTCTAGCTAGGCTCTGATACCACTGTAGGGTTCCTAGGCACACACTAGAGGTCTCACAAGGCATCAACCATGCCAATTTCAAATTTTAACGGTGCCGAGAAACCCTAATACGGATCGTTGGCTAGATGTCTAGGCGAAAAAGAAACTGGTTTACATCTAAACTAAAAGAACGGAAATACAACCTTTGTAGATCCGGTCCTCCACCTCCACGGCTCCGTGATGAAGTCCTCTCCACTGTCCAAATCAAAATCCGGGCTCTAGCGTCGGCTTCATCGGAGAAATGGGCGGGCAAGGTCGTCGGCTTCGTGCCGAAGATGATCTACGTCGAAGCATCACAAGATCAAGCTCCCACTTCACCAAGTCATGAAACTTGTGAAGAAAACACACTCTACTACTTGGCAAGAGGTAGAGGATGAAGAAATAGGAAGTGGGTTCACTTTAGAATTGGATTTCTCACTCATTTTCATCAATCACCATTGATGAAGTGAAGCTTTCTTCATGGAAGAAGATGAAGATCGTGTTATGATAAGTTAAGTTAAAATAGAAAAGAAAATCAAAACTTATCATAATCCAACCATGGTTATGTGTAGAGACTAAACTCAAGTTAAGTGAATGGTTAGGTTAGGTATGAAGACAAAAATGATGACTAAGTCAAAGCTTCATGAAGCTTCAACATATATCCAAATTAGCCACCATTTTCCTTTTGCCAAAAATGAATAAATAAACAAATAAATGAATAAGAAATAAAACCCTAACCATTTACTTAACCAAGGTTTAACTCTTTACACAAAACCTAGTAATCTTGCATCATCAAACATGATACAATCAAGTGCACAAAAGTATATCACATATACAATGTGCACACCCGAGTGAGAATATCCATTTAAAGTGAACCGATACTAGTTAATGCAAAGTAATATATCAAATATATAATTACACATTAAATCATTAAATCAACACTTGATTTAACGATCCAGTCATATCACATATAACCGACTAATATTCAATGTATCGGCTTATCGAATCAATCCTTGATTCGATAACTAGGTTATATCGCATACAACCATTCGACACATTCATCGCGAGAATAGAATACGGTATCACATACTCGAATCATTCTCGGTCCCGCACATATCTCATATGCGCTCCTATTTCGTTTCGCTTGAGCCAGGAAACCTCTGTGTAGGACTCTAAAGACTCGTCAATACGCCGGCAGCAGGCGATGATCATATCAAACACCCACAAGCCGCAAGCGGTCTGCTAAACGTAACGGCCACCCGGGTATTGAGCGATCTGAAGATCGACGAGCAAGCCCACTCACACTCCAGTGAATCCAACCAGTAACACTACCGTACAGGCCGGTCTGATCGTCTGATATGTCGCATATCTCGCCTAGGGGTGGTAAACGTCAGACCCCAATAGCTCGATAAGTCGTGTCGATATGAGGTCTATAACAATTCGAGAAACTACTGGTAACACTTACCAGTAAATCTCAGCAACCCTGGCCAGGGATTTCCTGTTATAGCCAATCGAACACAGCGCAACATCAACCCCCTATACCGGGAGAGACGAATCCCCTCCTATCGCTCATTGCCTCCATGTGACTTGGGACTGTACCCAAAAACCACCATTTTGCACGCCCTCTTGGACCTGGTAAGATAGAAATCAAAGCACAGTGGGAACCACACAAGACTCTATGACGATCTCGGGTCAACAGACTACTCTGTACCAGTGTCACCAGAGAACTGCCATCTGACGTAAGGTATAATACCATCTGGGAGTTCTCGGCGAGTCCGTCCAGTGTACCCAGTCTCCACTGAGCACCCGTATATCATCTCTGATGTCAAACACCAATGGATATGGGATCATCCATCGCCCATCTGTATGGGTCGAGAAGGTATACGCTAGTCTACTCTGGTATATCGATGCCCCGTCTCGATATACCCACGACTAGGGACTTTGAAGGATGTACTTATGGACTACCATGTCCCCACTAGTATGATCCGCATCATAGTCCAGGTAGTCAAGTACACATCCTAAGGGCTTTACCAACATGTAACAGAGAGACAATCAGTATACACGTTAAGGTAAAGAGCAACCAAATAGCATACTATCATGTCGAGCAAGAAAGTCTTCCCTATATATATCCAAGCATCCACTACAATATACATCCTATGTATAGTAATGGCCTCTAGGGCATACATATAACTAACAATAATGATATCATGATATTCCGGCATGCAACTAGATAAACGATTATCAGTACAGATACGAACAGATATCATAAAACTGTAAATCGGTAATATCCGTTGAATAATAAAACACATGTACTATTCTTATTTATATTAATCTTGATATAATATAACATAGCATGTTGCAAGTTTAAAACTTGCCTAATCTGATCTCACGACGAGATACGGATGCTACGTCCCGACGTCGGAATAATGTCGCGATGCTAAACTTACACACGCAGGACTGGACCTGGCTGACGTGACGTAGTGACTAGGCTGGATGACGATGGTGACTGGGTCGTCCGGATCATCGGCGACACGCGCAACTCTGACGAGATGGCCGGAATACCAAGAAAGAAAGAAAGGAAGGAAGAAGAAGAATTGGGGTGGCTTCTCGGTTCTAGGGTGGCGAGAACAACGGCGAGGTGACGGCGACGATGGTGGGTTTCCGTCGGCGACGAGGGCAGTGGGGTTTCTTGGGTTTCTGTTGGGTAGTCGGGGGTTGACGAGGGTATTGGTGGTGGTTTGTGGCGTCGAGGAGCGGAGAGGGAGGTGAGGAGGTGACGGTGGGGTGAGGGTGATGGCGAGTCTCCGGCGAGGGGTTGAGGTTCTTGAGTCGGGGTTCTTGGGTTGCTACAGGTTGGCGTCGTCAGGAGGTGCAAGGTGCTCAGGGATAGAGAGAGGAGGTGGAAGCGGAGGCGGTGAAGGTGGTGGTGAGGGTGGCGACGAGGTGAGGTGATCGGCGGCGGCGGCGCATGCATGGGCTAGGTTTTGGGTTCGGGTTTCTTTGTGGCGAGGGAAGCAGAAGAAGAAAGAGAGATGCGAGGTGTTATAGTAATTAGGTTTAATATATATATATATATATATATATATATATATATATATATATATATATATATATAGAGAGAGAGATGAGGGATAGAGGGGATAGAGAGAGAAAGTGACAGAGAGCGAGAAGAAAGAGAGAGATACTAAGAGAGATAGAGAAATGATGTGTGAGAGAGTGAGTAATAATTTATTAGTTATATATATATATACTGTATAAATAACAGTTAGTTTTAAAAATATTATAATATATATATATTTTGGGTTTAAACAGCTAATATCAAAATACTCCGAATATTACCCGGGTCTCATCTAAAAATCTAGTTTTTAAATATGGTGAATATACGTACAAGTTAAAAGCATAATGCGATATCCGGTCAATAAAAATGCATACCCCCAAGTACGGATCTATGTAAATATACGTAGCGATCCAAATGAGTCTGTTTTAGCAATTTGGACATGAACATGATGTATGGATGTAACCATATGATATGGGGTGTGATGACATGCAAGGCTAGATATCAAAATATATTATTTGGTTTTTATTTGTATTATTTAAATGATATGTGGACACAAAAATATATTATACATGTATATAGAATCTAAATGTGCATGGATCCTCTGTACTAAAAAATATATGATGTAATCTTGAACCATGATGGGTTTCAAATATGCAGGTTGGGTCGGATACTAACCACAGTTACAAAATGCACTATCCGTACCCAAAAGCAATAATAATAAAAAATCCGTCACATGATTTGAAATGCCCTAAATAAAATATATTATAATAGTGCTAGGGTGTTACATTATACCCAACTTCAAAAGAATTTTCGTCCTCGAAATTCTCGGAACAAGAAAATACAAGAAAACATGGATTTAAGAAAAGAGGTGCGGAAACATCTGTTGAATCTCGTCTTCACGTTTCCTAGTTGATTCTCCGTGCGAACGATTCCCCGATGAAACAAGTACTAGAGGGATAACCTTGTTCTTGAGGACCTTGTCTCGTCGATCCACAATCGCCATCGGTCTTTCTTTATACGTTAAATCCTCCCTTAATGTCAGCTCCGAGTGATCTAAGACGTGCGTCTCATCTAGAACATACTTGCGGAGTTGAGATATATAAAACACGTCATGAACACTCGCCGAGAATGGTGGTAAGGCCAATCGATAAGCTATCTCTCCAACACGCTCGATAATACCGAAAGGATCCACGAAGCGAGGACTAAGCTTGCTTCGACTACCAAAACGGATCACTCCTCTGGTCGGTGATATCTTCAAGAATACAAGATCACCAACTGCGAACTCCAGAGGTCTTCGTCCTGTATCAGCCCAACTTTTCTGTTGATCTTGTGCCGCCTTCATATGATTTCAGATCACGTTAAGTTTCTTCATCGTTTGCACAATAATATATGGTCCCAATAATCTTCTTTCTCCCACATCATCCCAACAGACGGGCGAGCGACACTTATGACTGTATAATGTTTCGAATGGAGCCATTTGTATAGTCGCCTGAAAACTATTATTATAGGAAAACTCCACCAAGTGCAAATGATCCTCCCATGAACCCTTGAAATCTAACATGCATGCTCTCAACATATCTTCAAGAGTTTGGATCGTTCTTTCTGACTGGCTATCTGTCTGAGGATGATAGGCTGTGTAAAACTTCAAGAGAGTCCCCAAACTTTCCTGTAGACTCCTCCAAAAGTGCGATAAAAATCGGGTATCACGATCAGAAACGATGCTCACAGGTACTCTATGCAATCTCACAATCTCCTGCATGTTGTTAGTTATATGTATTGTAAGTCTACGGTAGTGCCCCGGCCGTCAAACTAATGCCAAATGCGGAACAAAAACTTTTAATTGGCCCTATCATATACTATAACCCGGATCTGCCATTATTGCTAAACTAACAATCTGTAAAGAGGGTAGAAAGGTTATACCGAACGATCCGAGTCCTTCGTTCTTTAACCATCATCCCACGCTTTGTTGCGGCTGCTCTGTTTTCGTCGATCTCCGATCTACTCGTCCAGGTGGCACCACGTCAACGGATCTTTAAACGGGCACCCGCCTCTGACTCGAGGTAACTCGGTCGTCAAGTTTGCTAAAAGAGACGACCAAGATTGATGTAGAGAATGAGTAGAATACTTTGTCTCACTTCGTCCAAAGCCGTGGACGAACGGTTAATGAAGTTGCCACTCAAAATGAAATGGAACGAGAAATGAGTTATCAAATTTCCATACACTCAAAACCATAGTCTTTTTTAATCAAAATCAATCTCTCTCTCTCAAAGAGGGGCCGGCCTTCATATATGAAGGGGGTGAGGGTAGGAGCAAAAAGTGGTGACAATAAGGATAAAGATCATGAAGAAATATCCTAAGGTTAACAAGAAACATTAATGCTAAAGGATGAGTCACAATAACACATCATCAACCCATTAATGCAACAATTAATACCAAGATGAGTCACTAAGCCACCTCACCATCTAGAAGCTTCCAGAAGCACGACTCACCCTCATGACTCACCCGAGTGACGGAAAGATAAATCCGCATTTAACCGAATGTTAAATACGGAAACTGGAAACTAGAAACTGGCAACTTCCAAAAGCGATCCTGAAACGAATTTCAGGACAACCCCGTAACTGTATAAAAATACCCGCATTTGTATTACGACCGAATACAAATGCAACTGAGACAAAGATATTATATCTACTCAATATAATACTCGGATCCGGCTTAAACCAAAGCCCACCAGTATTATCTGCCCGAAATATGACACGTGTGTAAACGCACGTGCATTTTCCGAACCCTGCCATAAAACCATACGGCCTCTACAACGTTTCGCCCGAACTTGGGAAACTTTCTGTGGGGGACTCTAATGACTCGTCAGTACCCTGGCAGTGAGTTTAACCACAAGCCGTCAGTGGCACTAGCTGTGCGTAACGGCTGCCCATGTACTGACCTCAAGGGAGGCCGATGAGCGAACTCATCCGGAAACCCTACCGAGCCTAACAGTGACAATGTATATACAGTCCGGTCCGTTCGTCTATGAGTATCGCATATCTGCCTAGGGGGCTGGTAACGTCAGACCCCCAATAGCAGTTTAAGTCGTGTCGGAGTGTAGCCTAAAAACACCCTGAGATACTACTGGAGTACCTACCAGTAAATCTCCTGCCATGGCCGTAGGCTTTGTGTAATGGCTCTCCTAGACACAGCGCGATCTCACCCCCAATACCGGGAGAGACGAATCCCCTGCCGATCCGCTCACGTGCCTCCATGTGGCTCGGGACTGTACCCAAAAACTACCTGTTTGCATGACTCCTTTGAGCCGTGGTAGGGTAGAAATCAAAGCACAGTGGGAACTCACACGAGACAAATGACGACCTCAGGTCAATGAACTAACCTGTACACATGTCACCAGGGAACTGCTATCTGACAATAGGTATAGTACCAACTAGCAGATTCCCGGCGAGTCCTGTCCGGTGTACTTATAACCCAATGAACACCTGTATATATCTTAGGTGATCCAACTGACACCAGTGGCTTGTGAGACCGGCCACCGCCCCTCGTCGGGGTCTCGACTATATACACTAGTCTACTCCGGAGTATCGATGCCCTGTCTCGAAAATCCGATGACTAGGGACCACAATTAAGGATATGCTTATAAACCACCCAACTCTCATGTATATGATCGCTATCATACTGTTGGTAGTAAAACAAGATCCTAAGGGCTCTATCAAAGTGTAACAGTGATCAGTCACCTGAACCTGTACACGACTGATAAAGGCAAACCAGATAGCATACTATCATCTCGAGTAAGACTGTCCTACCGGTATAGGTCCTCCGCAATTATTGCAATCACGTACCTGCGATCCAATAATTGACTCTGAGGGCACTATATCCAACAATCTCCCACTTGCACTTAAGGCTAATTATTGCGATGTCGACTACTCACAGCCCGTGTGAAACCGAACATCCAACTCTTCTACTAATCAGTTTCACAAAGCCCGTTTGTAAAACTATTGTGTTCGAGAAATAGCCTCAGTGAGTGGATCCGCCCTGATGTTTCTTTCTATGTCTCTCTTAATCTCAAGTTCGCGGAGAAAGCCATCTCCCGAATTGAGTAATACTTGTCTTAGAATATGTCTGGATATCTGATGGGACCTAGTTCATAAATGAACTCCAAATCCAAACTTCTTAGACTGTATCGATCACTGAACCTAATCAGTATTCGACTCCATGCCTCCCACAGTATCCTCTTGGACTACCTGTCCTTAATACTGTCCCCTTCGTCAGAGGGAAAACTATAACTCTGACAATCTCTCTGTCATCTATGTCACCTTTGAAGCCTGGAATGATAACCGTCTCCGAAGGAGGCTGCCGTCATCAAATCCGTAGAACATGCACTTATGTTCTAAAACTGCTTCCTTATGTTTCTCCAGGATTGGATTAATACAAACTTATCGCATCTCTTGCAAAAACAACATTTGGTGTGGTACTTGACATCTCATGATTGACTCAATTGCCTAAGCAAGTGATCTGCCAATCATGCACATCCCCCTCCCCTTTAGTCTTTAAGACACCTTTAGAGAGGGTGACTCCATCACCTGCAGGTACACCACCATGCCAGGAGTCATCTATTCTAAAAACCATTAGAATACTGTCAAAGTACCCACATTGGGAAACTACCCAAATCCAGATCTAAAACCATAGATCTAGAAACCAGAATGTCTGATATTATATCCATATCCTGTCTGGAGAAACAACTGTGTGACGACCACAGTACAACCGATCGTAGTATAGGAATTTTACTTCCTACTCTGTGTATGATATCCAAATACCAGGACATCACACCCTACTACCTTCTTAACAGATCCATCCTCTATTCCGATGAAGTCAAACCTATGACTGTCACATCAAAATTAGATGATCTATCTCCGCTATAACTGCTCAAGTCTATAAATAGACATAAGCATCTTGCCCACTATGCTTCCGCTGCTCCCACTGACCACAACAACTCTCTGGCAGAATAATATATACGTGCACTTCTAAAGCTAGTTTATAACGACGCTATATTTTATCCTCCTGCCGGGTCTCATAGTCTGGAACAACAGTAGTGACAAGTCTGGGTAAACAAGAACCTCCCTGTCACCGTCCTTGAGGCTACCGGAGTACCTCTCGGGTGTCTGAGGTTACCCATCATATCTCGGAGTGGCTATTGGAATGTCAAACCTGATTGAATCTATAGGTCCTATTAAATTTTCCGTAATCGTTTGCGGTTCTGGAATCACTTTGTTCAGTCGATAAAACTGCACATGTGTTATTACATTTTTCCTACCATTTTCATATTAAAAAAGACTTTATTATAATATATCATACATATGAGGGTTATGTGTAAAAATACTATTTTCCATGTGTTGATATATTATAATTAGTATTTGGTAGAAAAATGTATATAATATTATTGACCTAATTCTAGTAGAACTAAGTCTACTAAATATTATTTAAGTTGTTGTGCAGAATTTTCAGGTCTTAAATCAAGGAAATCAAGTTGTTAAAGCTAACCTGCCTAATTAAGAAATCAAAATTAAGAAATCAATTCTGGCAGAAGAAAAGAAAAGATTTCTAAATTCTGAAGGTTCCAAGGATCGCCACATGTCATAAGGAGCAATGCATAAAAATTTGATCAAGGGATCAGATCATAAGGGCGCGGATCCGCGGCCCAAGCCCCTTTATGCCGCGGATCCGCCGCGTGATAATGGAGTCAAAGACTGAGATTTTTGTGGTGGAATCATAACTGAAGGTTGCCAATTTAGGAGACTACATTTCTGGCCTTTGGACTATAAATAGGGACCGAGAGCCTTTTGGAAAATGGATCAAGCCGACGAGATCACGAAGTCCAAGACGGCTCACGCATCCAGGCTGATCATCAACTGTTCGTCTACCTCCTTGGAAGAGATCGAGAAGCAAACTAGTCTTTGTAATCATTTTCTAAGGAATCAAAGTGTAATGAATATTGTTGATTAATAAAGGTAGCTTTCTTTTTCTTATTCTATTTCTTCGTAGTTTAATTATGCATTTTCTCTCCATCTCTTTTTCTCTAAACATGCGCGAGTAATTCTCCGCTTGTTAGGGTTCGTAGGATTAGGGTAGGCTAATGGATGATGAACATCTCTAAACCCTTTTTAAGTCCTATAAAGTTTATGAACTTTATCAAAAGAATCATTAACATCCTAATCGGGCGCGCTAACAATTCTTTGTCAGTTCCGACCGCGATTAAAGATTAGATTGATGATTGTTTTGGTAAAGGCTAGATATGAACGGAGTTCCATGTCAAGATAAGGGTTAAGAGTGGGATTCCTTTTCCCTCCAGAAACCCTAATCTACACGCATCATTGTCGTTCTAGTTTTAAATCTATTAAAGGATAAAAGGGTAACTTTTAATTAATCATCCATAACTACTAAATCCTAACGAACCCTACAAGCCCCCTTATTATAGTAACTCCATCCCTAAAATAATCTAGATCTATATTTTTGCATTCTTGCTTAACGTAGATCTAGAAACCATTCTTCAAAATTCTTATCCCTCCTCTCTTTCTCAACACATCTAAAGTAACATTAAAAGGTTCAACGTTTCCCTGAGGACGACCCGTACTCACCTCGGTCTAGCTACACGCGACACCGTTCTGATTGCGGTTAACTACAAACACACACTCTTTCGAGTCAATCAAATGGCGCCGTTGCCAGGGATACGTGCGTAATTTTTTATTCTTATTATTTGTGTTGAATTCTTAGACGATCCATATCATTATTAAAACAAAACTGCAAATTGCATATTTAACGATTTGTGCGTGAATTTTTGCAAGGAGATCTGGAGTCACGGACTTGAGGAAACAGGAGATCTAGGGTTTCACACTTCTCTGGTATCTTTTTTAACTCTTTCTCTCTCCTCTAAAATCCAATAAAATCTATTTTCTGCAGGATTCTTTGCAAAATAGCGCCGCTCAAAAATCTTTTTGCAAAAGTTTTGTAATTGGTTTTGTTTTGCATATTTTAATACGGACTTTAAGGGGCAAAGACCAAATCAAGATTAGGTGGGGATTTCATCACCCTTCCTAAGCCCCACAAATCACAAACCGAGCATCCGCATCAACTCTACATTAATTTAAAAAATATCTAGACCAGACTCTAAGGACTGTCGCGCTCATTAAGGACAGAGGAAGGTCGTGGGTAATCTATCGCTTATCCGCATTACTTTTGTGGTGCCTAGGCAAGTGTGTCAAAGGCAAGTGGTTACTTAATTAGGACCACTACTTTCGTAGTGAGGAGCCTCCCATTTACCTAGCACTTACCTGGCTACAAGAGTAGTAAAGAGGCGGTAGAGGATTTATCCTGCGGCTTGTCCTTTGGAAGTCTAGGAGCGGTCTGGAGACTGGACCCAGGTGACCTTAGTTCTAGGGTTGCTTGTGCATTTTAGAGTGATTTGTCTTGAGTCCCACTTTTTCAAAACAAGCAAATTTTAAATCACACACACGCTGCCACTTGCACTAAACCTGCTTAGTGCATGCTCGGCTGGACACGGGATCCTAGTGCCCGTCTTGTCCGCGTTCCTGCTATCGACACCGAAGTCGGTACTTCTTCATCTTCTTTTCCCCCACCACACACGACTGATATGGACGGCACTCCATCAGATTATAACACCACGTTGCCACCGCCCGTAGGTGCGCAGAATCCACCGCGCATCTCTTTCCAAGAGAGATGCTATCCTATCCGTGGTCCTCTTCCCACTTGTCTATCTCTTCCACCACCTAATGGGGATAATTTCGAAATTAAACCCCACTACATCAATCTGCTGCCCAAATTTCACGGGCTTGAGTCGGAAGACGCGTACGTTTTCATCACCAAATTCGAGAACGTATGCGCAATGATGGGTACTTCACAATTGACTTTAGATGCTATGCGCTTACGTCTTCTCCCATTCACACTGTGCGACTTGGCAGAAAAATGGCTTTACAATACTGCCGCACACTCTATCACTAATTGGGATGAATTCGTCATAGCATTTCTTAAGAAGTTTTACCCAAACCATAAGACTGCCCGTGTTAGAAGCGAGATCAACCAGTTCACCCAGCTTCCCAATGAACCATTTTGGAAGTGCTTTGAACGTTTCAAGGATTTGCTTGTCCAATGTCCTCATCATGGAATCAATAGATGGGATTTATGTTGGATTATATATGAGGGCATTAATCCAGCGACAAAGCAGATACTTGAAACAATGTGTCAATGCAATTTCATGTCTAAAGACGACGGTGAAGCTTGGAAATATCTGGAAGACCTTGCTGAACACACTTTGCAGTGGGAAAGCGTAAGACCACCTTCTTCTAAGGGAAGTATTCATCAGCTCGATGTTTCCATCGCAGTAAAAGCCGAAATGGCAGCGATACAGAAGAAACTCGATGCTATTGAGAACAAATTCTCATCATTCTCCCTAAATCAGGTTACGCTTCCTAAGACTGTCTGTGGTTTCTGTTCGGATCCTTCACACTTAACGGAAGAATGTCCTATGAATGCATCGTTTCAAGCTAATGCTGCTTTTCAGCAGCGACCTAGAAACGACCCTTATTCTTCCACGTACAATCAAGGATGGAGGAATCATCCTAACTTTACTTGGAATCAAAACTAACAAAGGAATTATCAAAGACCTCCTCCACAGCAGCCTCAACCACAGAATCAGCCCCCCTTTCAGTCACAGAATTTCCAAAATCCGGCCAACATTTCTACACCACAAGTGGCCGGTACTGACAACTCACTTGCACAAACTTTGGATATATTCATGAAACAATCCATGCAATTGTCGGCTGAGATGAAGTCTTCTATTGATACCATAACAAAAAACTCTGCCTCCCATGGTGAGAGTATTAAATCATTAGAAAACCAAATCGCACAGTTAAATGCCGCAATAAGTGCGAGAGAGAAAGGGAAACTCCTATCTCAACCCATACCTAATCCTGGTCACTGACAAAGTTATAATGTGAGTATTGTTACCACGTTGAGATCGGGAAAAGTGCTGAATAACCGAGTGGGTGAGTAATGTGATGATAGTGACACCAATAATACCCTAGCTTCTTCTTCTTCCCCTAATTCGTCTAATCTCCCACCTTCGCCCGAGCCTATTCTCCGTTTTCCCCAAGGCTCGAACATTTCGCCGAATCTATCTAAGTCGATTCCCACTCCAATTTTGGGATCGAATCCGTCCCCACAGTCTTCTCCACAAACGTTGGACCCAAAACTTATTGATCAAGCACCTTATCCAAACAGGTTAAGGGGCAACAGACCAAGTCCACAAATGGAGAAGATTGTGGAAATTTTTAAGCAAGTTAACATAAACATTCCTCTCCTAGATGCTATTCAACAAGTTCCGTCATATGCGAAAAGGACTTGTGCACTAGGAAGAGAAAAGTTCAAGTACCTAAAAAAGTTTTCCTTGCGAGTAATGTGAGCACAGCTTTTACACAACAACTACCCAAGAAACGAAAGGACCCCGGAAGTCCTACAATTTCAATTTCTATTGGGGGTAAAAATATCAATCGTGCTCTATTCGATTTAGGTGCTAGTGTTAACTTGCTTCCGTATTCTGTTTATGAGCAATTAGGGATCGGAGAGTTATAACCTGCGCATTGCACTCTTCATATGGCCGATCGATCTATCACTCAACCTAGGGGTGAGCTAGAGGATGTGTTAATCAAAGTCGGGGAATTCATATTCCCTATGGACTTTATCGTTATAGATACACAACCTGTGGCAAACCCATGCAATCAAATCCCGGTGATACTCGGTCGACCCTTTTTGGCCACTTCCAACGCAGTAATCAATTGTAGAAACGGCTTTATGACCCTATCCTTTGGAAAGAAGTCAATTGAGCTTAACATTTACAAGTTGGGAAGTGAACCCTCCGAACCCTATGCTCATGTGTGTTCTGTCGAATTAATGGATGTCGACAGCAGCGAATATGATCAACCTCATAATTCTGACTCTTTTCATATGTTGTTGCTTGACACGGACTCTTCCACCGAGTTGTCCGGGTCAACATCTAACGCTGATAGGGAACTTTTTATAGAGTCTGACGATCACCCCATTTTTTCTGATGACATTATTTTTCGGGGTATCGATGAAAGCTTTGAGGAAATTTTCGCTGATGAACTCGCATTTTTACAAGACACGGGTGTTGAGATGAATCAACTCCAAGATGAAGAAATTGGACCTCCACCCCTTCTTTTGGACAAACATGATAATGCGAGTAATCCATCATTACTATCACTGTGTCGTCTCTCCAAATTGAGACGCAATCCTTTTCCATTACACCTCTTATCACCTCCCCACTTCTTCACGTCGAAAGGTGACATGTTCTTCCACCAACCTTGGTGCTTCATCGATAAAATTTTTAAATGGTTGGTGTTGACCTTTGGTCTTTGCAAAACTTGGCATTGACCAATAATCTTACCCCCTCGTGTGGTTTTAAAAGATTAACATTGTTTAACTCAAGTTTGGGGGGGGGGGTATATTTTGGCTCTTGAAGGAAAATGATTTTTACAAAATTGTGAGCCAAAAATAAGTTTGCGGGAGGATTTCACTTGCATATATTCTTTCCCCCATTAATAATTTCCTCCCAAGTCTACAGGTTTTTGAGCTTAACGAATGACATCAGTGAGGACACTGCTGTAAACAGGTTTGGGGGAGGTTTGTGCTTATTTACACATACTTTGCATTATACTATATATAAACACAAATTTTCTTTTTGATAATAAAAGAATAGAAAGTGAAAAATTACATATGAAAGATAGGAATAGTTTAAGAAAACCAAGAAAATTAAAAGTTTTCTTAAACGAACTGGTAATAAGTAGTTATGAGCTGTTGTCCCAAGGGTTAGTAAAATGAAGGAAGTCACTAATCTGAGGATAAAATTAAGTCTGAAAAATAGTTTCTATTCTGGAAGCCAAACATTTGAATGTTGATACCCTACTATACGCACTTACACACGTCTTGAAACTCGGGATAGTAGAGGATACCTTGAAATGCTCTTGTCTAAAAGCCAAAGTATGAAGGAAATAAAAAAATGAAGAAAAATATAAAATTGGTGAAAAGAGAAAAATGAACACTGGTTTTGTTATCGCCAAGGCAGCAATAAAAAAATATAGCGAGGGTGCCTCTTCACCTAGTGCCCTAAGGCCAACTGGTCTGGGAGTCACTGCTAAGCGTTAGGTGGTGCAAGACGAGGAAAATATTATCACCTAATCAGCAAGCACATGAGTAATCGGTCGGTTAGTATCTCAAGAAGTATTAACGGTCGCATGAAAATGTGTGAGCAAATCTAAATATTCATCAAGTTAAAAAGTACTGAGGTAGATGGACAAGAGTATGATAGCTTGAATTGAATTCTCTGAGTGTAGGGATGTCCATTTCACACACGTAGGGGTATATGATCGATGTTTGGATTAAAGGTAGGAATGAAGAATAAAGACGATGTTTTATTGAGGGATGATGTGATTTCTAATATCTTTTCATGACTATTAAGATAGGGCTCATGACAACTGAAAAGCTAGTATAGTTGGAAACTCTTATTTTCAAAGTTTTTCTTTTATGGTTCTTATTTTTATATGTAAATTTCACCATCTCTCTTTTATTATAGGATTTTGTGGGTGTAATCCGCTGAAAACCCTCAGGAGACAACACTCCTCCTACTAGGGACACCTAGAGGTTTAACGGCTTGTTGCACGTGCTCAGTGCAATCGTGTTTGCCTACGAAAGTGTGCTTAGTTTTCTCCTTTCTTTTTCTCCTCTTGAATAAACTAGTTTGCTCGGGACGATCAAAGATAAGTTTGGGGGTATTTGTTCAGTTGATAAAACTGCACATGTGTTATTACATTTTTCCTACCATTTTCATATTAAAAAAAAGACTTTATTATAATATATCATACATATGAGGGTTATGTGTAAAAATACTATTTTCCATGTGTTGATATATTATAACTAGTATTTGGTAGAAAAATGTATATAATATTATTGACCTAATCCAAGTAGAACTAAGTCTACTAAATATTATTTAAATTGTTGTGCAGAATTTTCAGGTCTTAAATCAAGGAAATCAAGTTGTTAAAGCTAACCTGCCTAATTAAGAATCAAAATTAAGAAATCAATTCTGGCAGAAGAAAAGAAAAGATTTCCAAATTCTGAAGGTTCCAAGGATCGCCACATGTCACAAGGAGCAATGCATAAAAATTTGATCAAGGGATCTGATCATAAGGGCGCGGATCCGTGGCCCAAGCCCCTTTATGCCGCGGATCCGCCGCGTGATAATGGAGTCAAAGACTGAGATTTTTGTGGTGGAATCATAATTGAAGGTTGCCAATTTAGGAGACTACATTTCTGGCCTTTGGACTATAAATAGGGACCGAGAGCCTCTTGGAAAATGGATCAAGCCGACGAGATCATGAAGTCCAAGACGGCTCACGCATCCAGGCTGATCATCAACTGTTCGTCTACCTCCTTGGAAGAGATCGAGAAGCAAACTAGTCTTTGTAATCATTTTCTAAGGAATCAAAGTGTAATGAATATTGTTGATTAATAAAGGTAGCTTTCTTTTTCTTATTCTACTTCTTCGTAGTTTAATTATGCATTTTCTCTCCATCTCTTTTTCTCCAAACATGCGCGAGTAATTCTCCGCTTGTTAGGGTTCGTAGGATTAGGGTAGGCTAATGGATGATGAATATCTTTAAACCCTTTTTAAGTCCTATAAAGTTTATGAACTTTATCAAAAGAATCATTAACATCCTAATCGGGCGCGCTAACAATTCTTTGTTAGTTCCGACCGCGATTAAAGATTAGATTGATGATTGTTTTGGTAAAGGCTAGATATGAACGGAGTTCCGTGTCGAGATAAGGGTTAAGAGTGGGATTCCTTTTCCTTCCAGAAACCCTAATCTACACGCATCACCGTCGTTCTAGTTTTAAATCTATTAAAGGATAAAAAGGGTAAATTTTAATTAATCATCCATAACTACTAAATCCTAACGAACCTTACAAGCCCTCTTATTATAGTAACTCCATCCCTAAAATAATCTAGATCTATATTTTTGCATTCTTGCTTAACGTAGATCTAGAAACCATTCTTCAAAATTCTTATCCCTCCTCTCTTTCTCAACACATCTAAAGTAACATTAAAAGGTTCAACGTTTCCCTGAGGACGACCCGTACTCACCTCGGTCTAGCCACACGCGACACCGTTCTGATTGCGGTTAACTATAAACACACATTCTTTCGAGTCAATCACACTTCCAGTTCTACCATACTCCCACTACTGTTTTCTGAAAAAAATCCATTTTACTAAAACTGTGGCGAGTCAAGAACAATATCACTATTGATCTTCCAGATGGTAGAAAATCAACCCTCGTCTTAGCCAGGGTCAACCCACAAACAACCATTACAGAAACGCGGCCTGAGTTATCCAGAGTCTGGTTTTAAGCATAAGCTGGACAACTCCTCGTACCTTAACATCGTTAAGATATGAACCATTCTATATCCAATATAGAAACTTTGGCACAGATTTAATTGGAACCAGATTCAAATCATGTAGCTGTCTCCAGTGCATATCAACTTAATGGAGAGAGGCTAATCAACATTACTCAACTTAGGAATCCATCCAATTATGAGCAACCTGAAAGAGAAACAAGTTTCTAAAAACCATTACTATCATCTGAATACCAATCACAAGAATCTACATCTTCGATCTCTTTGAAGAATCCTGATACTTATGACTCCTGGCTCTCTACTTTATTCTTATACCCACAACTTCTCAAAACTTAGACCTTGTATTTGTATGAAACACTTGTCTAAAAACTAGAGAAGTCATAAGTAAACAGAACATAGTACGAGGACCTACCCCTTTGTCCTGATGGACACTGGACAATATACAATACTCTGTATAAGTCCGCTGAGTTGAATAACTCAAAAACTTTGTGCGTCGTAGGTTGAAAACTGTACCCTGGCGATTTCCTCAAATATCACCAATTACAACGAATTCCGATATAATGAGGATAATCACCTAATTCCCAATAACTTACTCCCACTCATTATCTGTAAAACCATACAGATATGAGAATGAAACCTGGTAAATACATACCCTTGGAGTAAGTATCTAATCGGGAAAACAGTTTTCTTTTAACAATGCACCGAAACATGAAAATTTTTCGTACGGGTATCTTGGTATTCCTACCAATGCCTTTTCCATAATCCAATTCATGACTATAACCGTATATTTCTTTGTCATCTCTCCAAATCCCTTTATTTGTCTTTAGTCGTTACCTTCTGTACACCATCGTTAGGCTAAATGGTTTTCTTCCTTCCCTACCGTTCGGCACCGGCCTATGGTTTGGAAGAAGACTATCCAGTAAGCATAATAGGTGTACCCTTCTAAACCAAGGAGTACTCACATCTTGAGAGAAGGTGATGATAAAAGACAACTGAATAATACCTTATTCTTTCAAATGTGAAATAGGAGTGGCGATGAAGTACGCGGTTTGGTCGTGAATGATAACAGTCGCAATTTACTTTGCCCTCTTTCTAATCCCATTATTTTGTCTTTATATATTACCTTCTGTATACCCTACTTAGGCTAATTGGTTTTCTTCATTCCTTACCTTTCGGCACTTGCCTATGGTTTGGAAGAAGACTATCCAATAAGCGTAATAGGTGTACTCTCCTAAACCAAGGAGCCCTCGCAATCTGAGAGAAGGTGATAATAAAAGACAACTGAATAAACCAATTCTATTTCTCCTGAACCTGGATCCATCCTCGAAGAAGTCCCTTCGAGTTCATATATAACCATACGATGGATCTATCCAATGGAAGTGGATGTCCGTAGTAATACGGGGTGTTCTGAGAAATTCAAAGAGTAAAAGAAGGAGTGGCAATGACTTATGCAACTCAGACAATCCAAAAGCCAGTATTTTAAGAAGGTTCGGTCAACTTGGTCATTGAGTCATAGTCTAGGGTCGGTCAAAGGTCGCTGCCAAAGAGAGAGAGAAAAGAAACACTTTGCGTGCACTCTAACCTAGATCAGAATGGTTATCATATTATCTAATCAGGAAACCTCCCACTGTACTGTCAAATTCTCCTCCAAACCTAAAAGAAGAATCAATCGGGATCACCCGAAGAGTAAACTAACTCATCAGTGGGAATCAGGATCCAACTCTCATCGCATGATAACGTGACGGAATCCACTCACGTTACTCACACTCCAGAAGGTATGTGCATACTTGGCAAGTTTCAGTTTCTTTAGAAACTCCCGATATGATTTTTGCCCCATGCTCTTATTGGCTTTGGTCAAAATGTCATAAGTCACATGCCAAGTTCTACCCGTCACTATCTTGTCAATTTGAACCCACCCGCACATGCCCCTGATTTTGGCCAATCGGCAGAACGACTGTCCCAAACCAACTCATCTATCTATGCAACAAATGAATACCCAGCAGCTACCAAACACTATGCCTTAACTTTGGCTAAAATGCATAGCTTGAATACTACTGAATACCCAAAAGAAATGACGGAGGGCGACTGCTGGTTTTTGGCGAAAAACCTTTAACGTAACGAACTTGATATCGCTGAAGGAACCTGATAGCTTTTTATAAAAATATAGTGGTGAAAACCTTTGCTAAAGAGGTCACTCCTGGTGAAGGGATCTCGGCTCTTTCCTCGTGGAATGTGGTGCAAGATATTCCAACTGAATACCTCGATGCAAAGCAACTTGTAATCGACTATAGTGAAGTTATTACCCTGATGCAAACTTCTGCCCAAGGGGTCATTCCCGGTGAAGGGATATCGACCCTTGCCTCGTCGAATGAGGTGCAGGATATTCTAACCGAATACCGCTATGCAAAACAAAAGGAAACGTCTTTGTAATAACACTTTTTAAATTGTTCCAACAACTGCCAAATAGGTTTGTTTTCCTTTGCATTGATCAGAATCAACGCAGTCCCATCAATTAATCACACCAGAAAAGAACGAAAATAAAATGTACGTATATGCCATCCGCATTCGTCACTGGGTCCCGTCATCACCCGTTAGGTTACTTAACTAACGACAGAGCGGGGACTGGACTAGCGCGGGTGCAAAACATATACAACATCTAATAGTATATATACCAATATACAATAATCGCTCCAGGCGTGATAATATGCAACATTACAGAAAAGTAATAAGCATCACAGAACAATACAGATAAACTGGGATCCCCGGGTTTCACAGAGCCGCTGCTGAAACCCGACGTTTCCCTGGTCGTGTGGATAGCCTGTGCAATGAAACCTAGACCCCTACGGGTGCAGCAAGTTACCCGCCAAAACCTGAAGAGAGGCAGCCCCTTACAGAAAAGTGAATGGACCACCCAGCATTTCACGGAATCCGGTAACTTGAGCACCCCTCCTTGGGTCAACCAGTACCCCCAACGAGTGCGGCGAATAGTCTGCCAATTCTAGAGTGAGGCCCATCTTCCTCTCAAAGCCATGAGATGCAGACCCGTTGCCCTCCAGAACCCGGCTATCCGTGGACCTCGTCGCGGGGTAAACCTAGTACAGAAATAAAAAATATGTACAACGGGTACATCGACCTCAATCCGGTCGTGCCCTAAAAAAATATTATACAACAGGCAGTGACGGCAGTCCACATGTTGGACGCTCGCCCCGCAATATCAAATGTACAAATAAATCCAAACTGCACTACCATTGCACACTGCTATCCACCACGATAAATCCGCAACATCACAGCACAACACAGAACATCAACGCGAATGTCACGTTTGCAAACCCGTCTAAAAGAACTATAGCAATCAGACGCAGTTTACCGATCAAATGACATTCACGGTCGGAGATATAATATAAGTACTGTAAACTAACGTGTTTAAATTTTGATCGACTAAATATCACGAAGTGGGCCCCACGTACATCTGCTGTAAAGTAACAAAATCTGGGCCCAAAAGAATATTACCAAAACCCACAATTTACCCAAGAGAAGCAACTGTACAAATTTGGATCAATGATCCCACAGATTGGCCGTGGATGCGTGGTCAAACCCTAGGTTTGACCGCGATTCCGCGGCGGTCTTGTAGGGTCACGTGACCAAATTTGTACCATGTGCTTAGAAAAGCCTGCTGAATTTTCTGTGATGTGTAAAATTATTTTTAGAACCCTTTTAAAATCGATAGAAACTCAGAACTAGGAATTTGCGGTTTTCGAAAATCCGTTCGATCGATCTTTTAAACGCGTTAGCACAAGTTAGTAAAGCATAATGGTGAGGCTCTGATACCACTGTAAGTCTACGGTAGCGCCCCGGCCGTCAAACTGACGCCAAATGCGGAACAAAAACTTTTAACTGGCGCTATCGTATACTATTACCCGGATCTGCCATTATTGCTAAACTAACAATCTGTAAAGAGGGTGGAAAGGTTATACCGAACGATCCGAGTCCTTCGTTCTTTAACCATCATCCCACGCTTTGTTGCGGCTGCTCCGTTCTCGTCGATCTCCGATCTACTCGTCCAGGTGGCACCACGTCAACGGATCTTTAAACGGGCTCCCGCCTCTGACTCGAGGCAACTCGGTCGTCAAGTTTGCTAAAAGAGACGACCAAGATTGATGTAGAGAATGAGTAAAATACTTTGTCTCACTTCGTCCAAAGCCGTGGACGAACGTTTAATGAAGTTGCCACTCAAAATGAAATGGAATGAGAAATGAGTTATCAAATTTCCATACACTCAAAACCATAGTATTTTTTAATCAACATCAATCTCTCTCTCTCAAAGAGGGTCCGGCCTTCATATATGAAGGGGGGTGAGGGTAGGAGCAAAAAGTGGTGACAATAAAGATAAAGATCATGAAGAAATATCCTAAGGTTAACAAGAAACATTAATGCTAAAGGATGAGTCACAATAACACATCATCAACCCATTAATGCAACAATTAATACCAAGATGAGTCACTAAGCCACCTCACCATCTAGAAGCTTCCAGAAGCACGACTCACCCTTATGACTCACCCGAGTGACGGAAAGATAAATCCGCATTTAACCGAATGTCAAATACGGAAACAGGAAACTGGAAACTGGCAACATCCAAAAGCGATCCTGAAACGAATTTCAGGATAACCCCGTAACTGTACAAAAATACCCGCATTTGTATTACGACCGAATACAAATGCAACTGAGACAAAGATATTATATCTACTCAATATAATACTCGGATCCGGCTTAAACCAAAGCCCACCAGTATTATCTGCCCGAAATATGACACGTGCGTAAACGCACGTGCATTTTCCGAACCCTGCCATAAAACCATACGGCCTCTACAATGTTTCGCCCGAACTTGGGAAACTTTCTGTGGGGGACTCTAATGACTCGTCAGTACCCTGGCAGTGGGTTTAACCACAAGCCGTCAGTGGCACTAGCTGTGCGTAACGGCTGCCAATGTACTGACCTCAAGGGAGGCCGATGAGCGAACTCATCCGGAAACCCTACTGAGCCTAACAGTGACAATGTATATACAGTCCGGTCCGTTCGTCTATGAGTATCGCATATCTGCCTAGGGGTTGGTAACGTCAGACCCCCAATAGCAGTATAAGTCGTGTCGGAGTGTAGCCTAAAAACACCCTGAGATACTACTGGAGTACCTACCAGTAAATCTCCTGCCACGGCCGTGGGATTTGTGTAATGGCTCTCCTAGACACAGCGCTATCTCACCCCCAATACCGGGAGAGACGAATCCCCTGCCGATCCGCTCACGTGCCTCCATGTGGCTCGGGACTGTACCCAAAAACTACCTGTTTGCACGACTCCTTTGAGCCGTGGTAGGGTAGAAATCAAAGCACAGTGGGAACTCACACGAGACAAATGACGACCTCAGGTCGATGAACTAGCCTGTACACATGTCACCAGGGAACTGCTATCTGACAATAGGTATAGTACCAACTAGCAGATTCCCGGCGAGTCCTTTCCGGTGTACTCATAACCCAATGAGCACCTGTATACATCTTAGGTGATCCAACTGACACCAGTGGCTTGTGAGACCGGCCACCGCCCCTCGTCGGGGTCTCGACTGTATACACTAGTCTACTCCGGAGTATCGATGCTCTGTCTCGAAACTCCCACGACTAGGGACCACAATTTAGGATATGCTTATAAACCACCCAACTCTCACGTATATGATCGCCATCATACTATTGGTAGTAAAGCAAGATCCTAAGGGCTCTATCAAAGTGTAACAGTGATCAGTCACCTGAACCTGTACACGACTGATAAAGGCAAACCAGATAGCATACTATCATCTCGAGTAAGACTGTTCTACCGGTATAGGTCCTCCGCAATCATTGCAATCACGTACCTGCGATCCAATAATTGACTCTGAGGGCACTATATCAAACATGTATGCCCTAGAGGCTATTATTGTACATGTGATGTATATTATAGTGGATGCTGGGACATATATAGGTAGGACTTTCTTGCTCGACATGATAGTACGCTATCTGGTTGCTCTTTATCTTAACATGTACACTTATTGTCTCTGTGTTACATGTTGGTAAAGCCCTTAGGATGTATACTTGACTATCAGGATTATGATGCAGATCATACTAGTAGGGCATGGGCAGTCCATGATTTCATCCTTCAATTGTTCCTAGTCGAGGGAATATCGAGACAGTGCATCGATATTCCAGAGTAGACTAGCGTATACGCTTCTCGGCCCATATGATGGGCGATGGATGATCCCATATCCATTGGTGTTTGACATCAAAGATTGTATACGGGTGCTCAGTGGAGACTGGATACACTGAATGGACTCGCCGAGATCTCCTAGATGGTATTATACCTCACGACAGAAAGCAGTTCTCTGGTGACACTTGTACAAGTTAGTCTGTCGACCCGAGATCGTCATAGAGTCTTATGTGTCTCCTACTGTGCTTTGATTTCCATCCTACCATGGCTCTACTGAGTCGTGCAAACAGGTGGTTTTTGGGTACAGTCCCGAGTCACATGGAGGCAATGAGCAATAGGAGGGGATTCGTCTCTCCCGGTATTGGGGGTTGATGTTGCGCTATGCTCGATTGGCCATAACTGGAAATCCCTGGACAGGGTAGATGAGATTTACTGGTAAGTGTTATCAGTAGTTTCTCGACCCGTTATGGACCTTACATTGGCATGACTTATCAAACTATTGGGGTCTAACGTTTACCACCCCTAGACGAGATATATGACATATCAGACGAAGAGACCGGACTGTACGGTAGTGTTACTGATTGGAGTCACAGGAGAATGAGCAGGCTTGCTTGTTGATCTTTTGATCGCTCAATACCCGGGTGGCCGTTACGTTTAGCAGGCCTCTTACGGCTTGTGGGTGTTTGATATGATCATCACCTACTGCCGGCGTATTGACGAGTCTTTAGAATAATACACAGAGGTTTTCTGGCTTAGGCGAAACGGAGTAGGAGCACATATGTGATATGTGCGGGACTGATATTAATACATGTATGTGATACCATATTCTATTCTCGCGATTTAAGTTATCGGTCGGTTATATGTGATATAGCCGGGTTATCGAATCAAGTGTTGATTCGATAAATTGATACATATGATATTAGTCGGTTGTATGTGATATAGACGGATTATTAAATCAAGTATTGATTTAATAATCTAATGTATAATTATATATTTGATATATTAATTTACATTAACTAGTATTAGCTCACTTAAGATTTCTTTTCTCACTTATGTGTGCATTAAGTATATATGTGATATATATTTGTGTACATGATTTTGTGTCATGTTAGATGATACATGCTTCATGGGTGTGTGTGTGACTTACACCATGCTATATATAATGTAGGGTTTTTATTTATCTTATTAATTCAAAATTGGTGGAAATTTGTCATGCTTGGAAGCTTGGAGAAGCTTGAAGCATCTTTCACAAAGTCCACTTGTTTTGTTTTATTTAAGATATTTATTAACCAAACCATTATAATTAGCCATGGTTAAGTCTCTACAATGCTTAGTATATGATACTAACTCATCCATGGTTGCAATTCTTGACTTGATTTTTATTCATGAGAGTTTTCTTCATCTCCTTCCTCTAGCTCTCTTGCTTCTTGGGAGATGATGGAAATGAGTGAGAAAAGCATTTCTAAAGTGAGCAAAATTCCTACTTCATCATCCTACTCTACTAGACATTTAGTTTAGGGTGTTTTCTTCACAAAGTTCATCACTTGGTGAAGAGGTAGCTTAGGTTTGAGTCTCCTCGACGTACATCATCTTCGGCCTCGAAGATTTCGAGCAAGCTTGTTCATTTCTCTAAGGGAACCCATACTAAAGTTCGGGAGATCACTACTTGCAGCGAAGGGACTACTACACGGAGCTTTAGAAGTGAAGGACCGGTTTACAAAGGTTGTATTCCTTGTTCACTTTCTTGTAATGTTTGATTACATGTTTAGATTGTCTAGTTACTCTAGTTAGATCCTAGTCTAGGGTTCCTTAGCACTCTTGTATTTTTTGAAATTGGCATGGAAGTTGCATAGAAAACCTAGTAGGGTGGTGAGGAATCCCAACAGTGGTATCAGAGTGAGGCTAAAGTATTAGACGATACTTGTTAGATTACGAAACCGAAACAACTCCGTAACACCCGATACCAAATCCCAGTTTCTGTCGATTTTGAAATGGCTTCTAAAAATTTTTTTAGCAACTGCAGAATGATGTATAAGATACAACATGAACACTACCAAAATTTTGTCCCATTTTGACAAACTTTGGTCTACCACAACCCCTAAAAATCCGAGCTCCTCGGCCAACTTAAGGATTTTGGGCTTCAAATTTTGGTATTGTTCCAGTCTCTGGGTTTTGGTTCTTCAGGTGTTGCTTGTCTTTTCTAAGATTGCATGTGATGTGGTCTTACCGTATAGGCAATTCGGAGTGTTTCGTATTCGTAGTTTAATATGGTTTCGGGTTTTCACATGTTATCTAGGCGGAGTTAAAAATTTCGAACGAATGTCAAAAACCCATTTTTCCAAGTTTAAGGTATTCGGAAAATCATGCAAGTCATTCTGTGAACCCTCTAGAAGAATGAAACCCTAACTCGATATAATAACCATGGAACCGCTTTCGAACCTTAGGGTTTGCGGCAGTTCCGCGGTGCCATTAATGAGGCTTGGGTTTGCCCTTCTACGGTTGGTCCATAGGTGCTGTGGCATGAATCTGCGTATTTATAAACTGTGCTCAAGTGTTGAGCTCTCGTGGAATTGTGGGATTTTGATTAATCGATCGAAAAGGTTAACGTCATCCGGATATTTGTGATGGGATACAATACTTGGAATCCACAATATTTGAATTTTATAAATCTAGCAATTTAGTCTCATTTGATCGGTTGCCACGGGATTTTGATGTGATCAAAAGTCCGTCGCAATCACGTAGCGTACGCGGATACTCGCCGGGTAACCTTACTAGATTGCCATGCCCCATAGCCCCGACCAAGTGACTGTAGGATAACTCCGTTTCCAAAATCATCCGTTCGAGTGCTCGCGGCCGCGGTGCTCCGCATAAGTGCACTTCGTCGTCGGTATCGGGTGTGCGGCCGTCTACTAAAGTTTCCGACGAGCATTCGATCGGGATGTCGGGAATCTTGTTAAATCACCCGACTGGTCATTGAAAAGTGTTTTCAATATCGAGACTAAAATGCGGGGTTTATAATTGTTAGGCATGCGATGTCTGAGGAATTCATATTGTTATGCATGAAATCCGGAATATGGGATATTTTGGGTTTATGATATCTAAGGTAGTTACGGATTCCAACTGTTGTAGTTTTCACTTTCTTTTCTGTGACCGTAAGTGTAATATATGGTGCATCGCCGGTTTCATTGCTATACGTCATCGACAATTAGGATATGCATATTTACTTACGTTGATGACATGTGATGTTATGTGTTGCTGTGATATGTTATATTGGATCATCGTGTTTGAATAGCCGGGTTTTTTTTATGTGAGATGGGAGTTTTTCATTTTCATTCATGTAAAAAACTTGTATGTAATATTCTTTTATTGGGGCACTTCCGGTTGAGGAGGATGTCACCGTTGATGTATATTATTTACTTTTCCGCATTAGGATAGACTTAAGGAGGGGGGCACAAGTAACCGGGTTCTAGAGTCCAGTGGGAGACCATCTCGAGGAGTCGAGTCCGGGTCTCCTAACTCTAGAATTGGTAGGGTTGCTTGCCGCTCTCGTAGGGGTCTAGGGATGTGGGGTTGGCTATTCATCACGACCGTGGAATCCGTGTTTTATACAGGCTTAAATTAAAACCCGGAAATCCTAGTATATCCAATATTTCATACGCTGTCTTCTGCTGCTGATATTCTGTGATGTGATCATTTTATATTCTGAGATAAATACTATATATACTATATATGATATATTATAGATGTTGCTTATGTTTTTCACCCGTGTTAGCCCTGCCCCGCTCTGCCGTTACTTACCTAACCTAACAGTACATGACGGGACTTCGTGGCGAATGCGAATGGCATAAGCGTACGTTGTATTTATCTGTGATGCTTAGGTAACTTAACTAATGGGACATTCATCAATGAGATTAATGAAAGAAAATAAACCTAAAGATGTTGTAGAATCGAATTTGAAACCCACTCGGCTTTTTACGAAAAAGCAAAGTTTCAAAAAGCGGAGCTTAAGCCACTCCCTATAAAACTATTTGATTCTGCAACGAGATCAAGTTCAAAGCGTTAAAGGTTTTCACAAAAACCATCCGCAATCCTCCGTCATTTTAGGAAGTAGAGTACTGTTCCCCTCCGAATGGCGGCCAAGACATGGACGTCCTGCCTGAGATTCGGGGCAGATGCTATTTGGTTTTATCCGTCCACCTCTCCGAAGATGCCAAGTTGATTTATGGCACCGTGTATCGAAGGTTTAGACGGATGCGGCCGATGTAGCAGACTTCATCAGATTCCCCTTCGCTTAAGGGGTTTTTGATTGTGGGGACTCTCTTCCCTGCAGGCGCAAGCCCCTGCAGTTAATTACGCTACCGCATCGCGGTAACAACTTTCTCCTTCTCCAGATGGTCACTTCGTGTCGTGGGTGTTTTTTTTTTGTGGTTGCCCGTGGATTGTATACGGAGACTAATTTATGTCGTCACCCGTAGGACGTGGATTAGTCCAAATCCGTATTTTCTTAGATTTGGGTTTGGGGTTTTGGTTTAAGGATACGTTAGCCCTATTTAAGGCTAAGATCAACCTAAACTTTTGTTAAGGATACGTTAGCCTAATCTCCAGACTAAGATCAACTTAACGGGATCGTTTGGATCCGACAAGAGAGCAATTGGCTCTATTGTTCCAGTTTAGGGACATAGTGGTCCATTGAATGTATGGCCGTCGGGACCCATCACCTCTCTGACGACGTTGAAGGATTACAACGACAGATATCAGAGGAGTTCAGAGATGTACCCTTGAACCAAAGTTGGTTGGGAGACCTGTAGTCCAATTTGGGACTAAAGTCTGTTTGAGGGTTTAAAGATACGTTAGCCGTATTTGAGACTAAGATCCACTTAAACGTTTGTTAAGGATACGTTAGTCCAGTTTGAGACTAAGATCAACTTAACGGGATCGTTTAGATCCGACAAAAGAGCATTTGGGCTCTATTGTTCCAGTTTAGGGACATAGTGGTCCGTCATTCCCATTTGGGGACGAACATTAGTTTAAGGACATTTCGGTCCAACGTTCCCATTTTGGGATGAATATTAGTTTAAGGACGTTTCGGTCCACGAGTTTAAGGACCTCGCAGTCCGTATCGATGTGTGGTTGTTGGGACCCGTCACCTCTCTGAAGACGCTGAAGGATTACAACGACAAATATCAGAGGAGTTCGGAGATGTACCCTTGAACCGGGTGTAAATTAATTTAAGAGAGCAGTCGTGCTCATTCAATTTTAATTTGAGGACTTATGGCCATGATTGGGTTAAGTCCAGTTGAAAATATTCAACATTTTATTTGCATTTGGCCTATTAGGCCATTATTAGGGCTCTGCCCCTGCACTGCATTTTATTCTGGCCTGTTAGGCTTTTTAAATTGGGCTCTGTTCCCTTTTTTTTTATAATGCAGAGCATTTGTTTTGGTCCATTAGGCCTCTTAATTGGGCCCTGCCCTTTAATAATGCGCTGCATTAGTCTGACAGAGCACCATGTGGCTTGTCAGGCGCTTTGCGCCAATTGAGGAGCGCAAGGCGCAAGTCCATGTGGAGGTGACACGTGTCATGCTCTGGTGAGCGCAAGTCTGCTGGCACAGTGCGCTGCGACAGTGCGCTGCGCTTTTACGCTGCTGACACGTGGCGCGCTCTGGTGACTTTCGCCAAACAAACAGAGCAGTGCTCTGTTTTAGTAGCGCATAGCGCAGTTCGTTCTGGGGCTGACACATGGCGCTCTCTGGTGGCTTGCGCCAACCCAAGAGCGCAACAGTGCAGATTTACAAGTGCATAGCACTGTTTAATATCTTAATCCAATTTTTGGATTAAAGAAAATAATCTTTTAAGATTCCAGAACCAATGGTTCATCAAAAGGCAATGCCTTTATGTAGATCAAATGATCTAATAAAGAAGTATATTACTTCTTATTTTATTCTTATTATTTGATCTTTTTTTTTATTTTAAGCTCTTGATCTTGTTCTTAGATCATTGATCTTTTTAGAGGAAATTCTTCTTTTCAAAGGTTTACCTTCTTTTCTTTCTGAGTTCTTCTCAAACTTTCTTTTTAGGAGTTCTGTGTATCTCTCTGTGTTCATCCCTTTTTAGACTTGGAGTCTAGGGGCCTTTTTATAGTGCCAATTGATTTGTTAAATCAGTTAGAAAGATTTTTCTCTGAGTGATTTAGGGATTTTCCCCACCGTTGGATCTTTGATCCAAGGGCTTCTGTTTTACAGAAGAGAATCTTATTGTTTTAATAAGATCAGAAAGATCTTTCTAGAATTTTAATTCTGTTTTTGTGCTGGCACAGTTGGCGTAAGCGCTCCTGCGCTTGACACGTGTCGAGCAGCGCAGAGCGCAGCGCAACTGCGCTGCCACGTGTCGCGCAGCGCAGAGCGCAGGTCAACTGAAGCGTTGCTTCCTTTATTATTATTTGAATTTCTTTTAAAACAGAGCCTTGCTCTGATTGGGGGAAACAGAAGCGTTGCTTCATTTTCCGTCTTGGAATTTGAACAGAGCTTTGCTCTGATTGGGGTAAACAAATGCCCCCCACCGTTGCGCTTACGTGGCCCCAAACGTGAGCGCAGCGGTGGCAGAATTCCAACCGTTGCGGCAACTTTTGGAAGTTGAAAGGGCTCTCAATGCCTATAAATAGGACCTTTGGTCCCTTAGATGATTTTCATCTCTTTTGTTAAGAATTTTTATTCAGAGCCTTGCTCTCTTGTTTAAACATTTTTAAGAGTTCAGATTCTAGAGAATCTTTAGGTAAAAATTAAAGTAGATTAAATTAATTTTTTAAGAGCTTTGCTCTCAATAGATCCCTGATCTAAAGAAAACCCATTTAGGGTTTCACTTAGCAGAGCTTTGCTCTAAAGGGATCCAGAGAGAACTAAAGAGAACTCTATTAGAGTTCCGTTAATAGAGTTCTGATCTTCTGAAAGGATTTTATTTATAATTTCTTGATTCATTAATGGAGCTTTGCTCTTTTAAATCATATAGCAGAATTCTTAAGAGTTGCTAATTTTGTCGATTTTCTTTTATAGGAGTGATGGACGCCCACATGTATGATCTCGACGAGATCATCTCTTACGGGGACATCCGCCAACTCGGCCGTTCTCAAAATCGAGAATTCACAAACGCGGAGTGTGCCGAAATCATGAGCCGCTTCGACGCATATAACGGTCAACTGCTTCCCCGACGTTCCTCTCTCCTGAAGCTTATCGTGGGAGCCATCTAGGAAGCGCTTCCCTTATTCTGTTCCGGTGTGCCGCTTAGGGCGTTGGATGCTGCCGAGGATAAGGTACACTCGGTGTACCTGATGAACTTAATCTCGAAAAGACGGCGAGACAATCTTGTCGATCTCCTGCACCAGGCCTTCCAACAGTCCGCCATACTCGCTGCTTATTGGAGGGAAGATGACATCAGTGGGGACCCCGACGCTTGTGCTCGTGAAAGAAAGCACACTGGAATGGTTCGCCAGGCTTGGAAAGTCTTAGATAAGGTTACTTTCGAGTTTCTCAATCCATGTCCTGGGTCCGAGGTCATACCGTTGTAAACCTTTCAATAATGTTGTTTTTGCTTATTGTTTTTATTGATGTAAGAATTTTTCGAGTATGAATGACAAATCCTTTGCCTCCTTCCTTTTATTTTCTGCTTTGTTACTGTTGGCATGTTCCTTAAGCAAGCGCAGCCTGTAATCGATGTAGAACATACTGTCTTGAACACCTTGGGGAGTAGTGATGGCTTAGGAAGCAGGTTCAGGTCTGCTACCTAAGGCTTTTCAACTTTATGAGTCGTGAGGGTCCCACAAAGACTTTTCTCCCTACGGATCGAGAGGATCTCGTAGGTGTATTTTCTCCTTAGGAATCGTGAGGATTCCTAAGTGCGTTTTCTCTTATAAGTCGTAAGGATCTTTAAGAGAATTTTTCCCTCTTACGAGTCGAGAGGACCCGTAAGCGGTTGTTTCCCTCCTTATCAAGATTTGAATTCGGAGAGTGTGACCCGTGAATAGTATGCAAGAGTCCGTTTTGGACCGACTTGCAGAGTCCCAGTGCTTAGGAAACAGGTTTTTCAGTCCCCACTGCCTAAGGCTTTTTCTCACGAGTCGAGCCGAATCGCAAGAATATCCTAACGTCACAGTTAACCTCTGCTCTTTACGACAGAGGTCCGTTAGGGTCTGTGGTACTTAAGGTTTTGGTCGTCGTACCGTCGCGTTGGCTGATATATTCCTCGATATGCAATCTTGCTGTTCGAGTAGCCTTGCGATTGTCGTGTCTCTGATCCCTTCGGGGGCTGGACAAGACGTTTTCAAGTAATCTTCCAGGTAATCTTACCGTCGAAAGAGCAAGCGTAGGGATATTCCATGTCACTTTTTACTTGAGGTTAGGCTCATTTTGGAGAGCCCCGATGAGTCATAACCACTCCGCGCTGGTGTGGGATGATCTCCGATAGTCTTTCAGGCTTTATATGACTTGCCGTCAGACCCTAAAGCTAGGAATTTGGCCTTTGCTTCATTTGCTGGCATTGCGTCCTCTATATCGAGACGTATGTCGCGGTTGTCTTTAGGTTGTTGGTGAACCGTCGAGGTTTGGAACTAGGGACTTTGCCGTGGCTCCGCTGTTTGATGATGTTGCGTCTGCTGTGTCGAGACGAACGTCGAGGTGGTGACCATTCCGCACTGGTGTGAGATGATCTCCGGTTGTCTTTCAGGCTTTATATGACTTGCCGTTAAGACCTTGAAGCTAGGAATTTGGCCTTCGCTTCGTTTGCTGGCATTGCATCAGTTGTATTGAGACGAATGTCGCGGTTGTCTCTAGGTTGTTGGTGAACCGTCGAGGTTTGGAACTAGGGACTTTGCTGTGGCTCCGCTGTTTGATGATGTTGCGTCTGCCGTGTCGAGACGAACGTCGAGGTAGTGACCATTCCGCACTGGTGTGAGATGATCTCCGGTTGTCTTTCAAGCTTTATATGACATGCCGTTAAGACCTTGAAGCGAGGAATTTGGCCTTTGTTTTGTTTGCTGGCATTGCGTCCTCTATATCGAGACGAATGTCGCAGTTGTCTCTAGGTTGTTGGTGAACCGTTGAGGTTTGGAACTAGGGACTTTGCCATGGCTCCACTGTTTGATGGTGTTGTGTCTGCTGTGCCAAGACGAACGTCGAGGTGGTGACCATTCCGCACTGGTTTGAGATGATCTCCGGTTGTCTTTCAGGCTTTATATGACTTGCCGTTAAGATTCTGAAGCTAGGTATTTGGCCTTCGCTTCGTTTGTTTGCATTGCGTCCTCTATATCGAGACGGATGTCGCGGTTGTCTCTAGGTTGTTGGTGAACCGTCGAGGTTTGGAACTAGGGACTTTGCCGTGGCTCCGCTGTTTGATGATATTGCGTCTGCTGTGTCAAGACGAACGTCGAGGTGGTGACCATTCCGCACTGGTTTGAGATGATCTCCGGTTGTATTTCTGGCTTTATATGACTTGCCGTTAAGACTCTAAAGCTAGGTATTTGGCCTTCGCTTCATTTGTTTTGTCATATCCAAATCTTGTTGGAGGAAGGACATTGTTGTTGATATTGCGTCTGATGTAACGAGACGAATGCTGAGGTGGAGCTGGGATTTTGCCGTCACTCCGCTTTACTGACCATGGGGTCTTTTGTTGACGCTGCATCTACATCCTGCTGGACTGCGAAGGAACGCCGTTGTTGACATCTCGTCTGCTGTATCGAGACGAATGTTAAGGTGAAGCTGGGATTTTGCCGTCGCTTCGCTTTGTTTCGACCGCGAGGTCTTTTGTTGGCGTTGTGTCTGCATCTTGCTGGACTGCGAAGGAACGCCGTTGTTGACACCTCGTCTGTTGCATCGAGACGAATGTTGAGGTGAAGCTGGGATTTTGCCGTCGCTTCGCTTTGTTTCGACCGCGAGGTCTCTTGTTAGCGTTGTATCTGCATCTTGCTGGACCGCGAAGGAACGCCTTTGTTGATTCTTAGGCTGTAGATATTGCCATCAAGATTTGGAACTAGGGACTATGCCGTGGCTCAGTTTCATTGCGACTCTGAGGTCGGTTGTTGACGTCATGTCTGCATCTGGTTGGAGTGAGGAGAAACGCCGTTAGCGATCTCTAAGTTGTCGATATCGACGTCGAGACCCTGAAGCTAGGGATCTTCTTTTGCTCCGTTTGTTGACATCGTGTCTGCAATATTGCGACAAATGTCGAGGTTGTCTCTAGGTTGTCTATGAACCGTCGAGATTTGGCTTCGCTTTCTGGTGGAGCCTGTTGGGAAGGTATGGTTCTCTCTTTGTTTGTGCCCTGGATTGTATACAGGGATCGATGTGATCTCACCTGTAGGGCATTGGTTTCATTCATTTTTTTATACTATTATTTTATTTCCACGATGCTCAATCATTTCAGCTTTTATATCGCGAAGGTCGCGATTGCCCAATCATTTCGGCTATTTTTCGCGGTGCCCAATCATTTCGTCTATTTATTTTATTTTTACTCGCTGCTTTTTATTGCGAGTTTCCCAATCATTTCGGCTATTTTGCATGCATACATTTTTACTTGCTGTTTTTTATTGCAAGCTGCCCCATCATTTCGGCTATTTCGTATGCATGTATGGCTCGCTGATTTTTTTTATCGCGTGTGTGGAACTTGGAATCTGACGCCAATCTCAGCATCAGCATCGCTACAACTGGAATATTACCAGGAGCGAATCATTATTTGCCATGAAAGGGCTTGGAATTTGATACCGGTTTAGGCATCGGCATCGCTACAACTGGGATATTGCCAGGAGCGAATCATCATTTGCCTCTGTCGATGTCGAACAAAGATGGCTTAGTAAACAGGGTTAGGATCCTGTCGACTAAGGCTTTTGACTTCATGAGCCGTAAGGGTCTCACAAAGGTATTTCTCTCTACGAGTCGTGAGGATCTCGTAGGTGTGTTTTCTCCTTAGGAATCATGAGGATTCCTAAGTGTATGTTCCCCTGTAAGTCGTAAGGATCTTACAAAAGGGTTTTCTCCTTATAAGTCGAGAGGACTTATAAGGGTTGTTCACCATATGGACATATCCCTAGTCACGGGTGGGACTTGGTTAGGAAAATGTTTATTCGCGCCCGTGGATTGTATACAAGGGTCAGTATTGAGCCACTTGTAGGGCAATATCGAAGGTTGTTGGAGTTGCTTAAGAACAGGTTCAGGTCTCTGTAACTTAAGACTTTCAAATTTTATGAGCCGTGAGGGTCCTATAAGAGAGTTCTCCTTACGAGTCGTGAGGATCTCGCAAGTGTATTTTCTCCTTAGGAATCGTGGGATCCTTAAGTGTGTTTCTCCCTTGTGAGTCGTAAGGATCTCACGCGGGTGGTTTCTCCTTACAAGGTCGAGAGTACCCTGTAAGTGTCTTTTAACGAGGTTGCGCCCTTTCGGGTTTTCACAAACACTCGTCGGTAGCCCTGCTGTTTTTACTCACGGAGCTCTTTCGGGTTTTCATCCGTGCCCATTTTGCTTATGGACATACCGTCTTTTTTTTATTCTTTTTATTCTTTTTTCTAACGAGGTCGCGCCCTTTCGGGTTTTCACGAACACTCGCCGGTAGCCCTGCTGTTTTTACTCACGGAGCCCTTTCGGGTTTTCATCCGTGCCTATTTCGCTTATTGACATACCGTCTTTATTATTATTTTATTATTATTATTATTATTTTTATTCCTTTTTTTTTATCTCGTCAGCCTGAGGATGCTGCGGTAGTAGTTTAAAGACGTTTCGGTCGTCAGCTAGTTTTAGGACGTAGTGGTCCGTCATTAGTTTAAGGACGTTTCGGTCATCAGCCAGTTTTAGGACATAGTGGTCCAATGTTAGTTTAATGACGTTTCGGTCTTTCGCCAGTTTTAGGACATAGCGGTCTATCGTAAGTTTAACGACGTTTCGGTCATTTGCCAGTTTTAGGACATAGTGGTCCAATGTCGCCGTATTTGAGGCGAATCTCTAGTTTACTGACTTTTCGGTCGATGGGGCTTTCCCTGAGTATGATGCTCCCGGCATATCCATCTTTCTCGAAGCATGTGGTTGTGGCGGGTTTACCTTCCAGTTTTCGGACAACGCGAACTTGCCCTGTTGGTATTGGTCTTCGACCCAGTTTTTGAAAACGTAGCAGTTTTCGATCGGATGGCCCAATACTTGGTGGTAAGGGCAATAATTAGGATCATTGACGTCGTTTGGCTGCAACGGGCGTCTTGGATCTGGCAGATTGATGAGCTTGTTGCACAGTGCCAGCTCGAACAGTCTTCTCGTTTTATCTTGAAGAAACGAGTAAGGACGTCCTAGCCTCTCCTCGAGGGATGGGCGTGGACGCACGTTGTTTTGGCGAACAACCGGCTTCGGGTCACTCGATTGTTGTTGAGCGTTGGCGACGAAGGTTGCTTTCCCTTTGCCCTTTTCATTCCAAGGCACCGTCTTTGAAGAGGAAGGCCTATGGCCCATCTGGTCCATTTGGGCCAGCTTGTCAATCAAGGCCTGAAAAGTGGTCGGCTTGAAGAACATCATAAATTGCGAGATGGTCGCTTGCGGATCAAGAGTGCCCACGAACATGCCTACCGCAGGCGCTTCTTCTATGCGTTGCTCGCACTTCGACCATAGATTCCGCCATCGTATTGCATACTGGACCCATGTTTCTCTAGGCTTCACCCTAGCATTGATCAATGAGGTGATCGGGGTGCGTTCACTAGCACTCGCGAATCTTTGTGTAAACAGTAGCTCCATTTCTGCAAATGTTTTGACAGAGTCGTTAGGTAGCTCCGAATACCATTCAAAGGCCGTTTCTGCTAAGCTGCCGACGAATTGGCGAAGCAACAGTTTTTCGTCGCCTCCAGTGTTACCACAAAGAGCCCTGAACTGGGCGACATGCTGATGTGGATTCTCCGTCCCTTTATACACATGGAACTTAGGGATCGTATATCCCGGCGGATACCTTATTTGGTCATACCAGTCCGGATAGGGTCGTCCGGTCTTGACAATTTGGCCAGCCGCTTCATTCGCCTGGTGAGCTCGTATTTGCGGAGCTATATAGTCATCCAGTACGGCCTTGGAAATGGTTTCCTCCTTGGCTGTTGAATGAGCCGGAGGAGGATTAGATGTTTCCCCTCTATCGTCTCCAATAATGATTGGAGGGTCTTCAGCTGGAGGGTCCGGCTGTAACATCATCCCTACCATATCTTGGAAGAGAAGTGCTATTTGCTTTATGTTAGCCGCCTGCTCTGCGGCTTCTTTGTCCTTCTTTTTGAGGACTCTGCGTAAGAAGTCAGCATCGGTTTCTTGTTCGTGACGCTGCTCTGATGATGCCTCCGGGATTTCTTTTGGCTCGGTGAGTGCGGCCATCGCGGTCATCATCTCTTGAAGCTTTTGCTGTTGCTCCTGGGCTTTTGTCACGGATCGGGTGAGCGGTCGGTGACCCATCGAAGCGCGGCTATCCTCTTTCCCGGATTCCATATAAACAGTATGCATCACTATGCCCCCAGACTTGGGGCGTTTGTGTTCAGCGCTTTTACGACTCACCATATTCACAGGGGCTTTTTGCGGCCTCCTTTTCTTTTGAGTGATTGACGTTGAGGGAGCCGTTGCAGTGGGTACCCAGCCAGCTGTTGCTTTTTCTGGTTTGACAGAGTAGTCCTTCTCCTGCCGAACCTTCATCTTTTTCTATCGGCGGAGATAGTCTTGATCCATTACGGAGTCTTGGACTTGACGCCAGACCTTGTAAATTTTAGAGGACAGCCGTTGAGGGGGTTGCTCCAGCTTCACCTTTGGGGCATGATCCACAGGTGTAGGAGATCTTTTCAATACGGCAGTTGGAGAGTTTTTGCGCACCCTTCTTAGCGGTTCAAAGCTATTCCCGGTCGGAACAGCAACATTGATTTCCAACATCGGAGCTGGCGGAGTTATCTCAGAGGGGGAGTTGCCCCCAGCTTTCCTTACCCGGCGCCAGTGACGATGGCGAGCATGTCGCGTGGATGGTGTTGTTTCAGTTATAAGGGTGACTTCATCATGCCCCCTCTGGGCAGGGGAAGCAGCTTTGAGGACCTTGCCTGGAGCAGAAAACGGAATGGGCAGCCTTATAAAAACTGACTTCTTGGAAGGAGAAGCCTTTTCAATGATTTCGTCCGCTTGAGCCGGGATGGCTATCTGCTTTGGGATGGCAGCTTCGGGTATCGCGGGCTTGTAGACGTTCTGGCCCAGTCTGTTGAAAACTGAGGTATTGAAGTTGGGCGACCCGTTGAGAGGGGTCGCGGCAGTGGTAAGTCGATCAAAGACCGGTTTCTTTGGAGCTTCTTGCGATGTCATTGTGGCATTGAAGCTCATCGGTAGGAGCATGGTCCCGAAGAATAGTCCAGCGGTGGCTTGAGTTACCTGCCCTACTGGTATCTTGAAAAAGGAGGCTGCTTGGGGCCCATATGTCACTCCTCCAGCAAGAACGAAGCGAGAGTTGCAGTTGCAGGTAGTGCAGTTTGAAGCCATTGATCTTCTGTTTTCTGCACGGAGCAAGACACCAAATCTTAGTACCTCGAATCCACAGGCAACCACAGCAAATCGCGATTAGTTTGTGAACACGACACACGAACTGTGGAGTGGAAAGAGGAAAAGGTCCCACCGGGCGTGCCAGAATCTGTTCCCCTCCGAATGGCGGCCAAGACATGGACGTCCTGCCTGAGATTCAGGGAAGATGCTATTTGGTTTTATCCGTCCACCTCTCCGAAGATGCCAAGTTGATTTATGGCACCGTGTATCGAAGGTTTAGACAGATGCGGCCGATGTAGCAGACTTCGTCAGATTCCCCTCGCTTGAGGGGTTTTTGATTGTGGGGACACTCTTCCCTGCAGGCGCAAGCCCATGCAGTTAATTACGCTACCGCATCGCGGTAACAACTTTCTCCTTCTCCAGATGGTCACTTCGTGTCGTGGGTGTTTGTTTTGTTTGTGGTTGCCCGTGGATTGTATACGGAGACTAATTTATGTTGTCGCCCGTAGGACGTAGATTAGTCCAAATCCGTATTTTCTTAGATTTGGATTTGGGGTTTTGGTTTAAGGCTACGTTAGCCCTATTTAAGGCTAAGATCAACTTAAACTTTTGTTAAGGATACGTTAGCCTAATCTCTCGACTAAGATCAACTTAACGGGATCGTTTAGATCCGACAAGAGAGCAATTGGCTCTATTGTTCCAGTTTAGGGACATAGTGGTCCATTGAATGTATGGCCGTCGGGACCCATCACCTCTCTGACGACGTTGAAGGATTACAACGACAGATATCAGAGGAGTTCAGAGATGTACCCTTGAACCAAAGTTGGTTAGGAGACCTGTAGTCCAATTTGGGACTAAAGTCTGTTTGAGGGTTTAGAGATACGTTAGCCGTATTTGAGGCTAAGATCCACTTAAACGTTTGTTAAGGATACGCTAGTCCAGTTTGAGACTAAGATCAACTTAACAGGATCGTTTAGATCCGACAAAAGAGCGTTTGGGCTCTATTGTTCCAGTTTAGGGACATAGTGGTCCGTCATTCCCATTTTGGGACGAACATTAGTTTAAGGAAATTTCGGTCCAACGTTCCCATTTTGGGACGAATATTAGTTTAAGGATGTTTCGGTCCACGAGTTTAAGGACCCCGCAGTCCGTATCGATGTGTGGTTGTCGGGACCCGTCACCTCTCTGACGACGTTGAAGGATTACAACGAAAAATATCAGAGGAGTTCGGAGATGTACCCTTGAACCGGGTGTAAATTGATTTAAGAGAGCAGTCGTGCTCAGTCAATTTTAATTTGAGGACTTATGGCCATGATTGGGTTAAGTCCAGTTGAAAATATTCAACATTTTATTTGCATTTGGCCTATTAGGCCTTTATTAGGGCTCTGCCCCTGCACTGCATTTTATTCTGGCCTGTTAGGCTTTTAAATTGGGCTCTGTTCCTATTTTTTTATAATGCAGAGCATTTGTTTTAGTCCATTGGGCCTCTTAATTGGGCCCTGCCTTTTAATAATGCGCTGCATTAGTCTGACAGAGCGCCACGTGGCTTGTCAGGCGCTTTGCGCCAATTAAGGAGTGCAAGGCGCAAGTCCATATGGAGGTGACACGTGTCACGCTCCGGTGAGCGCAAGTCTGCTAGCGCAGTGCGCTGCGCTGCTGACACGTGGCGCGCTCTGGTGACTTGCGTCAAACCAAGAGAGCGGTGCTCTGTTTTAGTAGCGCATAGCGCAGTTCGTTCTGGGGCTGACACATGGCGCTCTCTGGTGGCTTGCGCCAACCCAAGAGCGCAACAGTGCAGATTTACAAGTGCATAGCACTGTTTAATATCTTAATCCAATTTTTGGATTAAAGAAAATAATCTTTTAAGATTCCAGAACCAATGGTTCATCAAAAGGCAATGCCTTTATGTAGATCAAATGATCTAATAAAGAAGTATATTACTTCTTATTTTATTCTTATTATTTGATCTTTTTTTTTTATTTTAAGATCTTGATCTTGTTCTTAGATCATTGATCTTTTTAGAGGAAATTCTTCTTTTCTTTCTGAGTTCTTCTCAAACTTTCTTTTTAGGAGTTCTGTGTATCTCTCTGTGTTCATCCCTTTTTAGACTTGGAGTCTAGGGGCCTTTTTATAGTGCCAATTGATTTGTTAAATCAGTTAGAAAGATTTTTCTCTGAGTGATTTAGGGATTTTTCCCCACCGCTGGATCTTTGATCCAAGGGCTTCTGTTTTACAGAAGAGAATCTTATTGTTTTAATAAGATCAGAAAGATCTTTCTAGAATTTTAATTCTGTTTTGGTGCTGGCACAGTTGGCGCAAGCGCTCCTGCGCTTGACACGTGTCGAGCAGCGCAGAGTGCAGCGCAACTGCGCTGCCACGTGTCGCGCAGCGCAGAGCGCGGGTCAGCAGAAGCGTTGCTTCCTTTATTATTATTTGAATTTCTTTTAAAACAGAGCCTTGCTCTGATTGGGAAAAACAAAAGCGTTGCTTCATTTCCCACCTTGGAATTTAAACAGAGCTTTGCTCTGATTGGTGTAAACAAGTACTTAGTATTCTTGCTGTGTTTGTTGACCATAGTTAAGGCACGGTGTATGGTAGCTAAGTGATGTCTTCTTAGACAGCATATGATGCGATTAGTTAGGACATTCATGTAATTATGTTGACTATAGTTAAGGGTCATATGGGTGGGTCTAATTAATCACGAAATGACGGATAGAACTTGACTAGTGCTTATGATATGTTGACCATAGTTAAGGTCATAAGTGCTAGGGGTAAAAACCATTATCAAGACTTTCAAGTGTTGAAATTTGCAATGAGATTGCATATCTTCTATGAGATAGTTGGATCCTGATACCCACTGCGAGTAATTGTTACTCCCGGGAGAGTTTTGCACTTTATAATTAGCCGATCAAGTAGGTGTCTAGAAAGGTGTCAACGAGCTTACGCCCCTAGGAAAACGAGATTTATTTTAATTAGGTCCGTGCGAAAGCACGGGGAACCTCCCTCAAAGTACCGGCACTGGCCTGGCTGAAAGATTGGCAAACTTGTAGGGTGTAATTAACCTCGGCTAGTCTTTCCTTTTAAGGTTTGAAGGAAGATTTGATAAAAACAGTGGGAGCCATCCTGATTAGATAAAATATATAACCAATCTAATCTTGCAAGAGCGCACGCAGAGTGTTTTCTTCTCTCTCTCTAGGTAGCGACCATGTCACGCCTTAATCAAGATAATAATATGGATGTATTGACCGAACCCGCTTATTATACTGTGCTGGGGAACGTTGGTCCCGCTCAAACTTATAATTGTTATAAGACCGAGCAGGAAATAGGGGAATACTAGGATTCCTATGCCGCCCAAATGAAGAAAGTGCATGTTGATGCATCTTCTTCGGGTGTGTTCATTACCGAGAACTGTTTCTCAGTATCCTCTACGTCCTGGGTATTTGATACCGGATCAGGATCCCGCATATGTAATCTGTTCCATGGGCTACGAATAGGCAGATAATTGAGAATAAGGTGATATGTCTCTAAGTGTAGAGAATGGTGCAATTATTGCAGCCAAATCAGTTGGCAAATATCACCTTGTATTACCAAGTACATTGATTCTGAATGAATGTTATTAGATACCGAACCTGATATACAACATTATATCAGTCTTTTTATCATGTAAAGAAGGATATAATTTTGTATTGATGGATAATGTTTTGAACATTTCCTCTATCAAAGTGTTGATCGGTTCAGGCACGTTATCTAATGGCATATACGTTCTAAATCAAACCACATTTCTTCACGTATAAAACACACACAAGATGAAGAGTTCAGAAATGAACGATTCCTTCTTGAGGCATTGTAGACTAGGTCATATCAATACGACTCGACTAGCTAAGTTACATTTAGATGCATATTTAAATCAGTTTGAATTTACATCTTGTGAAACTTGCCAGTCATGTCACAAAGATATAATGACCATAGCTCCGTTTATTGGAAACAGAGAAAGAGTTAGTAAACTCTTGGGATTGATACATGATGATGTATGAAGGTCCCTTGTCTACAAATGCCAGGACTAGTTCTTTGTACTTCATTACATTCATTGATGATCTCATGAGATTCGGACATGTATTCCTGTTGAAACACAAGTCTAAAGCTTTTGAAAAAATCAAAGAATATAAGTCAGAAGTAGAGAACCAAGACTGGGTATAAGTATTTAAGTCCTTTGATGTGATCAGGGAGGAGAATACTTGGGCATGGAGCTCCTGGACTATTCTAAAGGAGAATGAGATTCTCTCTCAGCATTACTCCTCCGTATACACCACAGCACAACGATGTATCGGGACGGGGCAATCACACCTTATTTATATGGTGCGCTCTATGATGAGTACTACCGAGTTACCTATTTCCTTTTGGGAGTTATGCGCTTGAGGAAGCTGCATACCTATTGAATTGGGTTCCAATAAAATTAGGTGCCTACCACTCCATATAAGATATGGTATGGGAAGAGCTCATGTCTTAAGCAAGTTAAGATTTGGGGTTGTCCGGCCTATGTCAAAAGCAAAATCCGAATAAGCTCGAGGTAAGGTCAGTCCTGTGGAAGTTTGTTAGATATCCCAAGCATTCGCAAGGGAATATCTTCTACCAAACCAAGAAACAAAATGTGTTTTATTTCTCGGCATGACCACCTTTTTAGAAAAGGAATTTATTTTGAAAGAAATTTGTGGTCATGAGGTAGAACTGGAATAGGTTCCAGCTATACAAACTACAACTGATGATTTGGTAGCACCAAAGAATTCAATAGTTCTCGACGAACCTCAGCCTCTCCGCCGATCTGGTAGGGTTCCTCATCCGCCTGAGAGATACTACGGTTTTCTCGATGACAGTGGGAGCGAGGATTGTATCATGAGAGATGATGACCCAACTAGTTTCGAGCAGGCCATCAAGAGTGAGGACTCTATAAGAATGGCTGGATGCTAAGCGATCTGAGATGGAATCCATGTACATCAACAAAGTATGGACTTTGGTTGCTATATCTAAAGGGTTAAATCCCTATCAGGAGCAAGTATATCTTGAGAAGATTACTTGGTGTAGATGAAAAAGTTGAGACTTTCAAAGATAGACTTGTTGCAAAAGGTTCTCGTCATCGACCAGGTATGGATTATGATGAAACCTTTTCTCCAATAGCTATGCTTAAGTCCATCCAGATCCTACTTGCCATTGCTACATACCATAACTACGATATCTGGCGGTTGGGTGTCATGACTGCTTTTCTGAATACTGATTTAGAAGGGAGCGTCTATAAGTACACAGCCAGAGAGCTTCGTAGACAGTGGGAGCAGCGGAAACGTGTGCAAGTTACTTTATGTGTTAAAGCAGGCATCGCGGAGTTAGAACATCTGTTTCGATGTGATAGTCAAAGCGTTTGACTTCATCAAAATGGTAGATGAATCTTGTATATATAAAAAGGTAGTAGAGAGTAAGGTGGTCTTCTTTGTATTGTACGTGGACGACATACTCTTGATAGGAAAGGAGATTCCTATGCTACACTCGGTCAATATCATCTTATCACATTGATTCTCCATGTTGGATCTAGGTGATACCTCGTAAATCCAGGTTTTTAGATCTATGAGATAGATATAAGTGGATGTTAGGATTCTCACTAGATGTAGTGAGTTGGTATCAAATGATCCTGGGGAGAATCACTGGATAGCTTTGGAGAAACTTCTTAAGTACTTGTGAAGCACTAAAGAAATATTCTTGGAGTTTGGTAACGGTGAACTCCAGTGGGACTCCTTTACCGACTCAAGCTTCCAGAGTGATAAAGTCGACTGTCAGACAGTCACAGGCTTTGTCTTTACCCTAGAAAGGGGCGGTATGTTGGAAGAGTTCCAAGCTAGATACCGGGAAAAACTAGACGATAAAGGCTGGATATATCGCTATCATAGATACTACCAAAGAGGCAGTTTGGGTGTATTTGTTCATGAGATGAACTGGGTTCCTAACATTTGTAACAATGGTAGTATGGCTTTGGTCTAGGAACCCCGGTCCCATCAGTGACCCAGACATATTCTAAGACAGTATCACCTGATCATGAAGATGGTTGATCTCCAAGAGATCGAGGTTAGGAGAGTTGACGCGAATGACAACACAGCGGATCCACTCACTAAGGCCTTTCCTACGAAAGGCTTTTATAGGACGTTGGGTATGGCATACTACAATAAATGTCCCTAGTGCAAGTAGGAGATTGTTAGTTATATGTACGCCCTAGAGGCCATTATTGTACATGTGATGCATATTATAGTGGATGATGGGACATATATAGGTAGGACTTTCTTGCTCGATATGATAGTACGCTATCTGGTTGCTCTTTATTTTAACATGTACACTTATTGTCTCTATGTTACATGTTGGTAAAGACCTTAGGATGTATACTTGACTACCAGGATTTTGATGCAGATCATACTAGTGGGGCCTGGGCAGTCCATGAGTTCATCCTTCAATTGTTCCTTGTCGAGGGAATATCAAATCAAGGCATCGATATTCCAGAGTAGACTAGTGTATACGCTTCTCGACCCATATGATGGGCGATGGATGATCCCATATCCATTAGTGTTTGACATCAAAGATCGTATACGGGTGCTCAGTGGAGACTGGGTATACTGAACGGACACACCGAGAACTCCTAGATGGTATTATACCTCACGTCAGATAGCAGTTCTCTGGTGACACTTGTACAAGTTAGTCTGTCGACCCGAGATCGTCATAGAGTCTTGTGTGTCTCCCATTGTGCTTTGATTTCCACCCTACCACGGCTCTACTGAGTCATGCAAACAGGTGGTTTTGGGAACAGTCCCGAGTCATATGAAGGCAATGAGCGATAGGAGGGGATTTGTCTCTTCCGGTATTGGGGGTTGATGTTACGCTATGCTCGATTGGCCATAACTGGAAATCCCTGGTCAGGGTAGATGAGATTTACCGGTAAGTGTTATCAGTAGTTTCTCGACCCGTTATGGACCTTACATAGTCATGACTTATCAAACTATTGGGGTCTGACGTTTACTACCCCTAGGCGAGATATGCGACATATCAGACGAAGAGACCGGACAGTACGGTAGTGTTACTGATTGGATTCGCAAGAGTATGAGTAGGCTTGCTTGTTGATCTTCTGATCGATTAATACCCGTGTGGCCGTTACGTTTAGCAGGCCTCTTGCGGCTTGTGGGTGTTTGATATGATCATCACCTACTGCCGGCGTATTGATGAGTCTTTAGAGTCATACACAGAGGTTTCCTGGCTCAGGCGAAACGGAATAGGAGCACATATGTGATATGTGCGGGACCGAGATTAATACGTGTATGTGATACCATATTCTATTATCGCGATTTAAGTTATCAGTCGGTTATATGTGATATAGCTGGGTTATCGAATCAAGTGTTGATTCGATAAATTGATACACATGATATTAGTCGGTTGTATGTGATATAGCCGGATTATTAAATCAAGTGTTGATTTAATAATCTAATATATAATTATATATTTGATATATTAATTTACATTAACTAGTATTAGCTCACTTAAGATTTCTTTTCTTACTTATATGTGCATTAAGTATATATGTGATATATATTTGTGTACTTGATTTTGTGTCATGCTAGATGATATATGCTTCTTGGGTGTGTGTGTGAACTATATATAATGTAGGATTTTTATTTATCTTATTAGTTCAAATTTGGTGGAAATTTGACATGCTTGGAAGCTTGGAGAAGCTTGAAGCATCTTTGACAAAGTCCATTTGTTTTGTTTTATTTAAGATATTTATTAACCAAACCATTATAATTAGCCATGGTTAAGTTTCTATAATGGTTAGTATATGATACAAACTCACCCATTGTTGCAATTCTTGACTTGATTTTTATTCATGAGAGTTTTCTTCATCTCCTTCCTCTAGCTCTCTTGCTTCATAGGAGATGATGGAAGTGAGTGAGAAAAACATTTCTAAAGTGAGCAAAATTCCTACTTCATCATCCTACTCTACTAGCCATTTAGTTTAGGGTGTTTTCTTCATAAAGGTCATCACTTGGTGAAGAGGTTGCTTTGGTTTGAGTCTCCTCGACGTCGGCCTTGAAGACTTCGAGCAAGCTTGTTCATTTCTCCAAGGGAACCCATACTAGAGTTCGGGAGATCACTACTCGCAGCGAAGGGACTACTACACGGAGCTTTAGAAGTGAAGGACCGGTCTACAAAGTTTGTATTCCTTGTTCACTTGTAATGTTTGATTACATGTTTAGATTGTTTAGTTACTCTAGTTAGATCCTAGTCTAGGGTTCCTTAGCACTCTTGTATTTTTTGAAATTGGCATGGAAGTTGCATAGAAAACCCAGTAGGGTGCTGAGGAATCCCAACACATGTACCGCTCTGCTAAAGCCTTCGTCAACTGACCAACTCGAAATGGTATAAAATGAGCTGCCTTGGTCAATCGATCAATAATCACCCAAACTGCCTCATTGCCCTTTGGACTCCATGGTAATACTGTCACGAAATCTATAGTTATATGTTCCCACTTCCATTGAGGAATCAGGAGTGGTTGCAACAAACCAGCTATCCTTTGATGTTCAGCTTTGACTTGCTGACACACCAAGCACTTTGATACGTAGCGAGTAATCTCCCTTTTCATGCTTTCCCATCAGAAATGTTGTCATAGATCTCGGTACATCTTTGTGCCTCCCGGATGTACGGAATATGTGGAACTATGATCCTCCTTCATGACTTCTTCACGAACATCTCCTTTGTGCACACATAGATGGATACCATATCGTAACGAGCCATCTTCATGAATTAACAAATCCGTTTGAAGTCCCGCTTCAACTTGTTCTCGAAACTTTTGAAACCTTGGATCGTGCGACTGCGCTGCTTTAATATTATCGATCAAGGATGACTGTACTCGCAACTGCATTAACTTCCCGAAGAATGCGGCAGTACAATCTCCAACTCGAATCTCTGAAAATCAGCTATAATCTCTTTATGTGCAGTCAACATCCGCGTTGCTGGCAACCGACTTAGAGCATCCGACACTACATTAACTTTTTCCGGATGGTATTTTAGATCAAGATCATAGTCAGCCTTCAGCTCCAACCATCCACGCTACCTCATGTTGAGCTCTTTCTGTATGAACACATACTTTAGGCTCTTGTGATCAGTAAATACTTCTACCCTTTCTTCCAATAAGTGGTGTCTCCAAATTTTCAAAGCAAAAATCATTACTGCTAGCTCCAAATCATGAGTTGGATAGTTCTTCTCATGGGTCTTCAATTGTCTTGACACATAAGCTATAACCTTCCTATGCTGCATTAGAACACATCCCAAGCCTTTCCCAGATGTGTCGCTGTGAATAACCAACCCTCCGGAACCGTCTGACACTGTCAATATAGGAGCGGTGGTCAATCTTTGTTTCAACGCTTCAAAAGCCGACGCACATTTTTCCGTCCATACAAACGGTACCTCCTTTTGCATTAGCTTGGTCAATGGTTCTGCTATTCGAGCGAAGTTCTCCACAAACCTTCTATAATATCTGGCAAGTTCAAGAAAACTTCTGATCTCCCCCACATTCGTTGGAATTGGCCAATCATGAACAACTGCAATCTTTTCAGGGTCAACGACAATCAATCTCCGGATACAACATAACCCAAGAACTTCACTTCTTCAAGCCACAACTCGCACTTGCTCATCTTAGCATATAACCTTTCTTGTCTCAACGTTTGCAGTGCGATCCTTAAGTGTTCTTCATGCTCTTCTTTGCTCCTTGAATAGACCAGAATATCATCAATAAACACCACTATGAACTGGTCTAGGTACGGTGAAAAGATTCGGTTCATCAAGTCCATAAATATTTCCGGTGTGTTAGTAACTCCAAACGACATTACTAAGTACTCGTAATGCCCATATCGAGTTCGGAACGCTGTCTTGCAAATATCTTCTGATTTCACCCGAACTTGATGATATCCGGATCGCAAATCTAACTTCGATAATACCCTCGCGTCACTGAGTTGATCGAATAATTTGCCAATGTGAGGGATTGGGTACTTGTTCTTAATAGTCACCCGGTTTAATTCTTGATAATCAATTCACATCCTCTGCGTGCCATCCTTCTTCTTGACTGGAAGAACTGGGACTCCCCATGGTGAACCGCTGCTGCGAATCCAACCCTTCTCTAGTAATTCGGCAGCTTGTTTCTTTACCTCTTCTAGCTCCATTGGTGCCATCGGATAATAAGCCTTTGAAATCGGTGCTGCTCCAAGAACAAGATCAATTGCAAACTCTATATCTCGTTTTGGCGGTAAACCCGAGATGTTCTCGAACACATCCATAAACTCTCGAACTATTGCTGGCGCTTCCTCCTTGTCTATTTCCATTGACGAAAGAACGGCATCAGTCGGCCTAGCCCTAAATTCATCTGGCCCGACAGATCTGCTACCTCCTGAAAATATAAACTCTGGATGTCCGGGAATCTGGAAAATCACTTTCTTTGCCCTGTGTTCATATCATAATTTTTCATTATTACATTCCCCATTCTTAATCATTTTACAAATAAATAGGTGCATTTGATCCATGTCTGCTACATAGTTGCAGGTTACAGGTTCTCGGAACAAAACAGTGAAAATGATAAAAAGACGATACAAAAGTGAGACTACGACCAACAAATAGAAGAATCTTGATCATGCCTACAGTTTAAGGGACAAATGAAGATCAATGAACAAATTCACAAAGTACAAAGGCAGTGCAAGATTCAAGACTTCAATACGAAGCAAACGGTAAAAGTCCACCACATTCTACACTGTGGAAATCTGGAAGAAACTAGAAGACATTCTAAAGAACTAAGTAAAGAAAAGTCAAGGAAAAAGCAACATAAAATATACCTGAGAAAACAGAGCCAAGAGCCTCCAAGATGGCCGCGGATCCGCGGCCAAACAAGGCAGTTGGCGGCGGATCCGTGGCCATATAGAACACGTGTCGGTGCATTTTTGACGGCGGCGGCGGTGCGTTGACCAGGCTTCTCAGGGTAGTTTTGTAAATATAGATAGGGATCAGATGTAAACCCTAGGGTTTCTATAATCTATAAATAGGAACCCTACAGCTCTTTTTGAAGCATGCCTCTTCTTATGCCTTTTTTTAATTCCTAATTTCAGAATTTTATTCGCTGTAAATGTTTGAAGAGTGCATCAAATAAAAAGTAAGTTTTTCTTTTCTATGCCTTAGTTTAATTTCTTTTCTGTCCTAGTATAAATTTTATTTATTTGCCTTAGTTATAAACTTTATTTATTTGCCGTAGTTTAGATAATTAGGTTGTTAAAAACAAAAAAAATGTCTCTTTTTATCAATTCCCTAATGAGTGAGTAGTTCTTCACTTGTTAGGGTTTGGAATAGGAAAAGTTTGAGAGATGAAAATCTCTCACTCCTTTCTTGCCCGTTATACATTTTAAATAGAACTCTATGCATACATACACACACCGCTCACTACGGCACCCTATCCCACGAGGTAGCGGTGATACCGTAGTTAAAAACCGGTTGTGTATGTTTTCCATGGAGGTTAGGGTAAGAGTTAAGAAAGGACGGATAAGGACCTAGAGGAAGAAACCTAGTTTCTTCTCGATCGTGCTAATCCCCTTTGTTAATTATTACCTTAACACCTAAATAGTTCTAATTAGGGTATAGAAAGCGGTGAGAAATATTGAATTTCCAAACTTAACCTAAACCAAACCCTAGTAAGGTTTTAATCTTAATCAAACTCATTTCAGTTTTTAGTGATAATCAATCCTACCACAATTGGAATTAACTCGTTAGAACAACTAGAAAATACACAAAATCCCTGTGGACCGACCCGTACTCAACCGGCTAGCTACCAAGCGGCACCGTTCTTGATTGCGGTTAACTATTCTTTGATTTATCTTTTAAAAGCGCACGCACGCAAAAATATCTTCCAATCAAATGGCGCCGTTGCCGGGGATGGCGTAGTTATTTTCTTTTTGTAATTTGGGGTTGATTAAAAATTAAAAAAATCATAAAAACTGAAAAATAAAAAATATAAAAATTTATCATCTTGTTATTTTTTGAAGGGTTTTTGTTTGAATTGTACAGGATCTAAGAGACGAACGGATTCAGATCTGGAAAATTCCAGTGAGCAAAACAGCAAACATCAGATCTGAACAGACAGAGGAAAATCAGAACAGAGAAACAAAAGAATTTTTGGGAACTGAACCGCCAAGTCAACCACGGAACCGCCGCTGTTAGGCAATTTTGACCGCGGAACCACCGCGGTCTGCTGACGTCAGCAGACTGAATCTCCTCTGTAAGCTTTCTTTTCTTCTTCTGAACCCCCTGATCTTCTCTGAAAAATTTTCCTGCAGGGTTCTTTGCGCAAAAACATCTCTCCCTTCTTCAATAACTTGATCTTGTGCAGGATTCTTTGCGCCGCAATAAAAAAAAAAATTTGGCAAGTGTTTGTGTGTTTACTGCTTTGCATTCTTTAAAACCGACTTTAAGGGGCTTTAACACCAATCCAGATTGGGTGGGGATTTCATTACCCTTCCTAGGACCTCAAAAATCACAAAAATCATATTGCATTGACTATCGAGTTAATTAAAAAAGATTAGACTCAGCCTATAAGGACTGTCGTACTCGATAGGACAAAGGAATAATTGTAGGCATTGATCGTTTATCTAATCCAGACTTTGTGGTGCCTAGGCTAGACAAGTGGGGAAAGGTAATTTAAAAGGCCCCTCTCACGGTGATTCATGAGCGGATCCCTCCTTTCTTTACTTGTGCTTACCTGGCCACAATTGGCGGTGAAGAGGCGATTTGAAGATCTCACAACTTGCCCTTTGGAACAGTTAGGAGCAGTCTAGTTGACTTAGGAGACCCTAGATCTAGGCTTGACTGTGCATATTGTGATTGCTTGAACGTGTGTCTAAGCTTCTTATTAAAAATATTTTTGCAAAAGCTCCTTATAAAAAAAGCACAAAACAGAAAATTTTACAAAAAGACTTGCCAATTTTTGTCGCTAGAAATCCACTTGCACCACTTCCTTCCATTGACGTTTTCTTACCCCCACCTTCTGTTTTTACTTTTTGACTACAGTACACCTCTTTAGTGTATGTCCGGTTGGACTAGGGACACTAGTGTCCGTTTAGTCCGTGTCTCGTTAGTGCCGACTGACGACGCTTTCGACTCCGAAGTCGAAATTCCATCCACTTCTTTACCTTCACCTTCATAATCTTCGTCTTCTAAGGAGATGTCGGGATTCAATCCTAACAACCCCTTACCCGCGGGACTGATTCCACCTCCACTAGGTGCGAATAACCCTGTCCACACCACTTATCTCTTTCCCACTTCTTCTTGGCTCTATAGAACATGTTCTCCCACCAACCTATACTTTACATTGATAAATTCTTCAAATGGTTGGTGTTGACTTTTGGTCTTTGCAAAGCTTGGTATTGACCAATAACTTTGAACCCCCTCTTTAGAAGCTTAACATTGTTTAACTTAAGTTTGGGGGGGGGGAGGGTATAATTTGGCTTTCGAGAATAACATAAAAAATAAAAATTTGAAAATAATTTTTTTTTGGGTATTTTTGTAAATTTCCAGTTTTAATAAAAATAAAAAAAAGGGGGAGTGACCCTCTTGGTGTGGCATGACAGTGAGGACACTGTCAAGTTTAAGTTTGGGGGTGTGCTCGGTAATCTTTCTTCCTTTGCATTCATATGTATATTTTTGCATTTGCATACTTATTTTAAAACCCATAAAAATTGAAAAATTTTAAAAATTGAAAAATTCAATTTTGGCCATAATTGACTTAAGTTCGACAAGACGGTTAACTAGCTAGGAAAAACTAGTTCCTAAACTTAGTAAATTAAAAACCCTAAAAATAACCTTTCTTAAAGTTTAACCTTAGAAAATATATTCCCTTGTAGATTATTTAGAAATAGGCAAATTTTGAGTTCAGTTCTAGGGTTAAGTCAAAATAAAAGAAGAGGTATTGAAATTTTTATTTGAAGTGTAAGTTTGAAAAATAATTCTGAATCTTTAGTCTAAATTCTGATAATATATACTCTACAAGTTGCACAAACACGCACCTTTAAACTTGGAATAGTAGAGGATACCTTGAAATGCTCTTTTCTAAAATCCTTAGTATGAAGGAAAATAAAATAAAAGTACAAGTGTGAATAAAAAGACATAAAAAAAAATGAACACTGATTTTGTAATTACTTAAGGCTGCATAAATAGAAAAAATATATAGCGAAGGTGCTTTATCACCTAGTGGCTTAGACCAACTAGTTTGGGAGTCACTGCTAAAAGCCATATGTATTACAAGACGAGGAATTACGCCTTAATGCGCAAACACATTTTGTAATCGGTCGTTAGTACCTCTATAAGCATTAATGGTCGCATGAAGGATGTGTGAACAATTTCATCTAAAAAATTCACCAACTAAAAGTACTTTGGACAATGGACAAGAGTATAAGAGCTTGAATTGAATTTCCAAGTGTAGAGGTGATACACACACACGTAGGGGTATATGATTGGGGTTTGGATGAGAGATAGGAATGAAATATAGGACTTATATCTTTAGTAGAGATGATAAAAATTCCTAAGTTGAGATGGAACCTTAGAAGGAAAATTCAAAAGATGCTGAAAGCTAAGTAAATTTACAGAACATATACTATCTTAAGTTAACTACAGGTTGATAATTTCTGAGTTAAAGATAATAGAATTTCTTGCTAGAAAACCGAATTGAAGAATAAAAGTCAATAGGCCAAATTGATCGGATTTTGTGGGTAGTATCCGCTGAAAACCCTCAGGAGACAACACTCCTCCTATTAGGGACACGTAGAGGTTTAACGGCTTGTTGCACGAGCTCAGTGCAATCGCGTTTCCTTGCGAAAGTGAGGTTAGGTCATTTTTCGAGAATAAACTAGTTTTGCTCGAGGACGAGCAAAAGATAAGTTTGGGGGTATTTGTTCATATCATAATTTTGCATTATTACATTCCCCATTCTTAATCATTTTACAAATAAATAGGTGTTTTTGATCCATGTCTGCTACATAGTTGCAGGTTATAGGTTCTCGGAATAAAACAGTGAAAATGATGAAAAGACGATACAAAAGTGAGATTACGACCAACAAATAGAAGAATCTTGATCATGCCTACAGTTTGAGGGACAAATGAAGATCAATGAACAAATTCACAGAGTACAAAGGCAGCGCAAGATTCAAGACATCAACACGAAGCAAATGGTAAAAGTCCACCACATTCTACACTGTGGAAATCTGGAAGAAACTAGAAGACATTCTGAAGAACCAAGTAAAGAAAAGTCAAGGAAAAAGCAACATAAAATATACCTGAGAAAACAGAGCCAAGAGCCTCCAAGATGGCCGCGGATCCGCCGCCAACTGCCTTGTTTGGCCGCGGATCCGCGGCCATCTTGGAGGCTCTTGGCTCTTTTTTCTTAGGTATATTTTATGTTGCTTTTTCCTTGACTTTTCTTTACTTGGTTCTTCAGAATGTCTTCTAGTTTCTTCCAGATTTCCACAGTGTAGAATGTGGTGGACTTTTACCGTTTGCTTCGTGTTGAAGTCTTGAATCTTGCGCTGCCTTTGTACTTTTTGAATTTGTTCATTGATCTTCATTTGTCCCTCAAACTGTAGGCAAGATCAAGATTCTTCTATTTTTTGGTCGTAGTCTCACTTTTGTAGCGTCTTTTCATCATTTTCACTGTTTTGTTCCGAGAACCTGTAACCTGCAGCTATGTAGCAGACATGGATCAAAAGCACCTATTTATTTGTAAAATGATTAAGAATGGGGAATTTAATAATGCAAAATTATGATATGAACACCCTGCAATCGATGTGAGCGTGGAAAGTGCCAAGAAAGTCCATTACCAAGACAATATCATAGCTGCCAGTATCAACCACCAAGAAATCCGTGAATAGCTCTCGTTCGCATATAACAATCAACCAATCTTTGCACTCACTATTAGATATAATTTTCCCATTCCCAGTGTGTATGTCCCAGCAACTAGACAGGGTCGTGTATGGAATCGAGTGTGCACTAGTAAACTTGGACGACATAAAGCAATTGGATGCACCTGAATCGAATAATGCTAATGCGGGAAAATTATAAACGAGCAAGATACTTGAAGCAACTTCATCTGAAGCTTTGGCCTCCTTGGCCGTCAAAGTGAAGGCCCGAGCTTGATTAGGCCTCTGAGTAATCTACTTTTGCCCATGAATCTGCTTCTGCGGTGGCTTCTGAATATCATCCTTCAATCGTAGCTTTGAAGGGCAAGCACCGATGGTATGGTCAGCTGATCTGCAAACAAGACAGAGTCTAAGCCTCCTTCGACATTTCTTCTGTAGGTGTTCGGGTAGATGGAAAAAGTCACAAATCACACTTCTTTTCTGATCGGATACAACGGGCTTCTTCATGGGTATAATGTCTTGCTTGTTCATCGGAATGCTTCTGTGTACATGAGCCCTGTTTGGCGTAAACGCCGGCTTCCGTACTACGACGGCTTGCTGTCGAGTACCCTTCGCTTTCACCAATAAACTCTGCTGCTCCTTGGTTGCTTTGAGAACTTGGGAGAATGTGGTCAATCCCAGAGATATGATATATCTCTGAATCTCCACATCCAAGCTATGCATAAAACTTCATGCCCTATCTGCCTCGTTGGCAACCAAAGGCCCTGCAAAACGACTGAGCCGAGTCCACTCAGCCGCATGTGCATCAACGGATCCGCCATTCTGCTTCAAGCTAATGAACTTCTCTTCCATTTCCTCCCGAGAAGATTACGGGAATAACTTCTCCACGAAGCTGTGTGAAAACATTGACCAACTGATCAGTTTGGTCAGACGGGTCTTCTCTACGAGCCACCACTCGTGAGCGTAATCTACCAACTGGATGCATACTATATCCACCTTTTTCTCATCTGGAATTTGCGCGGCGACAAGAAGGTTCTCTATATAAACTAGCCACTGCTCCGCTGGCAATGGCTCCTCCAATTCTGTAAATGTGGACGGACCAAGCTTTCTAAAGTCCTCCATGGTGCCCTCACGCTGTGCTGGTCTGGGTGCTATTGCGACTACAAATTGCTGGACTATCCACAGACCCTCCTAGAAAGTCTCGGCCTGCCACTGATTCAGCTCAGTTTGCCGCTTCTAGTTTTCAAGCATACCACGTATAACTTCAAGCAGTGCGGCGTCATCAAACCGCCTCTGGTATGACCGCAAATCTCTATCCGCTATGATTCTGAAGCCAAGACACTGAAGAGGATTATCAACGGTAAACCTGATTCAATAAACAAGATAACTATAGATTCAAGACTGGCAAGATAGCAATGTGGCAGGAAATGTTCCTAATTCTAGGTTTTCTGGTCAGTGTATTGGGTTTAATACCCAATTACAAAAGAACCAAACCCGACTAACCCTAAATCCTAGGGCTCTGATACTAAACAAACCCTGTCACGCCCCGCTTCCCAAAATACGTAAATACGACAGTGATAGAGCCAACCATGCTACCTGTGGTTAGGAATCATCCCTCCACAGTCATGTTACGGCTATCTATAGGATATTAAGAACAGTAAAATATATAATCTAGCTAACACATGTCCATCTGCCACAGTAAATAGAATTAAGAAAATGCATAAGCGGAAATGAATCAAGATCCAATAAACAATATCCGAATCATGTCACAATATGGGCTCACATCAAAGAAAATAAAACTACGGAAATAAACTAAATATCTCTAATAACACACGTTCAATTCCTCATTGCTCGTCTTGATGGCTAAAGTACCCCTATTCAGCCTGCGATAAAGGTAGAGGGACCGGGCCATGCAAAACCCAGACGTCAGTGTGCTATAAATATCAAAGAAACAGTAATAACCAGGATAGGTTGCTGTGATTAAACATAAATGTAAATAAATAACACAGGTATGAACAGTGAGGTACATGTATGCCATATGTATCCTAAAGTCCGTACTTCTAGGTTATCCATTCTACAAGTGTTTGAAATCAATTTAATGGAATCGTCGATGTAACTCAATAGTATCCCGTGCGTGCCCAGGACCACGGTCAAGACTCTCGAGATGAATCCGAGACGTGCCGCTAAACAGTAAACAGGTAACATGTACAGACAAATGATATCAGCAGCATCATTCCGGGGCTGGCCGAGCCCGTAAAGACTGTTGGAGATAGTGCCCTCAGAGTCAATTATTGGATCACAGGCACGTGATTGCAATGATTGAGGGAGGAACTATCCCGCTAGGACAGTCTTACTCGAGATGATAGTATGCTATCTGGTTTATCTTTATCATCGTGTACTTCTTTAGGTGACCTGACATGTCGCTATTACACGTTGATAGAGCCCCTAGGATTCTTGCTTGACCACCAGCAGTATGAGGGCGATCATATAAGTGGGAGCTGGGGTCTATAAGCACATCCTTAAAAGGTCCCTAGTCGTGCGAGTTTCGAGACAGGGCATCGATACTCCAGAGTAGACTAGTGTATACAGTCGAGACCCCGACGAGGGGCGGTGGCCGGTCTCACAAGCCATTGGTGTCCGTTGGATCACCTAAGATGTATACAGGTGCTCATTGGGTTATGAGTACACCGGACATGACTCGTCGGGAACATGCTAGCTGGTCTTATACCAGATGTCAGATAGCAGTTCCCAGGTGACATGTGTACAGGTTAGTTCATCGACCTGGGGATCGTCATTTGTCTCGTGTGAGTTCCCACTGTACTTTGATTACTACCCTACCACAGCTCAAAGGAGTCGTGCAAACATGTTTTAGTTGGGTACAGTCCCGAGCCACATGGAGGCAGTGAGCGTATCTTCAGGGGTTCGTCTCTCCCGGTATTGGGGGTGAGGTCGCGCTGTGTCTAGGAGAGCCATTACACAAAGCCCTCGGCCGAGGCAGGAGATTTACTGGTAGGTATTCCAGTAGTATCTCAGGGTGTTCTGGGCTACACTCCGACACGACTTGTACCGCTTTTGGGGGTCTGACTTTTACCAACCCCCTAGGCCCGCCATGCGATGCTCATAGACGAACGGACCGGACTGTACGGATATTGTCACTGACAGGCTCAGTAGGGGTGTCAGGCTGAGTTCGCTCACAGACGTCCCTTTTTGTCAATACCTGGTAGCCCGTTACGTATTGTCTTATACCTTTGACGTGCTAGTGGTTAAATCCACAACCAAGGTGTTGACGAGTCTTTAGAGTCCCCCACATTCAGTTACTCAAGCTTTCGGGCGAAAAGCTGTAGAGGCCGTATGGAGATATGGCAAGGTCCGATCAGATACGTGCGGTATTGCACGGATCAGGATCGGACAGTTCGTACTAGAGGCCGTATGGATATATGGCAGGGTTCGATCAGATACGTACGGTATTGCACGGATCAGGATCGAACAGATAATACTAGCCGGCTTTGGTTTAAGCCGGATCCTAGTATAGTACAGTGTAGACTTTGTCTCATTGCATTTGTATTTCGGTCGGAATACAAATGCGGGTGTGTATGCACAGTATCGGGGTTTTTCCTGTAATTTATTACGGCACCAGTTTTCTGGAGTTGCCAGTTTGCTTTCCGTTTCGGCCATATTTCTTTGTATCCTTCATTGGCCGAAGATTGGTGGAGGAGGGCTTATTTGCATTTGTGCAAATAAGCTTTTGTGGAGGGGGTCTTTGCATTTTGTTGTATCATGATGACTTAGCCTCCATTGACTTCTAGGATCATGATGGTTCATGATTGCTTATCTTTTGTCATGGTGATGGTGATGGATTATGATGGTGGAGTATGATTTTGGTTGTGATGATTCTTGATCATCATCACACCTTTTCTCTCTCTTTCCCTCTTGCATTATTGTGTAGCCTCTCTCATTCTATCACTCTCTCCCCTCATTCCAATCCCCACATATGAGATGGCCGGCCACTTCCCTAGAGGGGCTGTCCAAAAATTGTAGTGGGGAATTTTTGTTCATTTCATGCTCCAAAAATCCCCAAGTTCCTCTACATAGTTCTTGTATCATCCCTCCACCAAAATGGCACCTCCATGAACCCCAAAATGAGACATAGCCTCTACACTATATTCTACAGCAAATCTTGGGCACGTCGACTAGCTAGCTTCGTGCCCGAGTTGCCTCGGCATTGAGGTGGGAGCCCGTAAAAGATGTAGGCGATGTGGTGCACTTTCGGCGACGAGGTGGAGAGAGGACATTCCGCGGGAGATCGGGACGACGACGAGAAGACCGGAGGACTCGGATCACTCGGTATATCTCTATTCCCCTTCTTGTAGTTAGCTAGGACTAGTTAATGGTTCGATCCGGGTGTCTAGTGCGCGGTGGTGCCGGTTTGCTAGTTTGCAAAATTAAAGTTTATCACCGCTTCCGCATTTGGCCGTCGGATTGACGGCCGGGCCGCCGCCGTCCACTTACAGTGGTATCAGAGACTCGCCATTAACTTAGTCTAGCTTTGTTTAATGTGTTTACATTTCCGATCGACCAAAATCCCAAAAACCGTATTTTCCTACACATCAGTTTTCTGTCGAAATTTTCTGGTCTCGAAATTTTTTTCAGGTTGTGGAAAAGTGATGTACTGGAAATTCTAAGAGTTCTGTAAAAATTCGATACACTAACTCGACTACGGGAGCGCGGAACCGCGGCCAAACACCCCTTTGGGCCGCGGTTCCGCCGCACAATGTTGAGATCGCTGTGTCAAATTTCTACAGTTACTTTCTGGGTTGAAAATAGGGTTTCTGGAATATTAATATTGGGCCCAGAATTTCTTGGTGTGCTACAGTAGTACTTGGGGGCCCACTTGTTAAAATTTGATCGATCGGATATTTTAAACACATTATTTCACAGTATTTACATTATATCTGCGACCGTGAATGTCACTTGATCGGTAAATCCTATCTAACTGCTATAGCCCGGTTAGACGGATTTGCGAACGTGACTTTCACGTTGATGTTTTGTGATTTTGCTGTGATGTTGCGGATCGGTCGTGGGGATAGCCTGGATGCAATGCTAGTACAGTGTTTTGTTGTATTATGTACATTTGATATTGCGGGGGGAGCGTCCGACATGTGGACTGCCGTCACTGCCTGATTGTATTATTATTTTGGGGCACGACCAGGTTGCGGTCGATGTACCCGGTGTATGTATATTTTACTTTCTGTACTAGGATTACCCCGCGGAGGGGTGCACGGATGGCCGGGTTCTAGAGGGCAACAAGCCCGCATCTCATGGCATTGAGACGGAGGGGGCTTCACTCTAGAATTAGCGGGCTATTCGCCGCACTCGTAGGGGGTACAGGTTGACCCAGGAGGGGTGCCCAAGTTACCGGATTCCGTGAAGTGCTGGGTGGTCCATTCACGGTGCTGAAGGGGGCTGCCTCGCTTCAGGTTTTGGCGGGTGACTTGCCGCGCCCGTAGGGGTCTAGGATTTCATTGCACAGGCTATCCACACGACCAGGGGAATGTCGGGTTTCAGTAGTGGCTCTGTGAAACCCGGGGATCCCAGATATCTGTATTGTTCTGTGATGCTGTACATTTCTGTGATGTTGCATTTTTTATCACGCCTTGAGCGAATATAATATATTGGTATATATATTAGTGGATGTTGTATATGTTTTGCATCCGCGCTAGTCCAGTCCCCGCTCTGTCGTTAGTTAGCTAACCTAACGGGTAATGACGGGACCTAGTGGCGAATGCGGATGGCATATACGTACAACAGTATATTTTCGTTCTTTGTGGTGTGATCAATTGATGGGACTGCGTTGATTCGGATCAATGCAAGTTGAAAACAAACCTAATCTGATGTTGTTGGAACACTTTTCAAAAAACTGTTATTGCAAGGACGTTCACTTTTGTTTTGCACCGTGGTATTCAGTTGGAATATCCTGCTCCTCAGTCGACGAGGCAAGGGCCGAGATCACTTCACCGGGAGTGACCCCTTGGACAAAAAGTTTGCGTCAGGGCAATAACTTCACTATAGCCGATTACTTTTGCTTTGCACCGTGGTATTCAGTTGGAATATCCTGCACCTCATTCTACGGGTAAAGAGCCGAGATCCCTTCACCGGGAGTGACCTCTTTAGCAAAGGCTTTCGTCACTATATTTTTTTAAAAGCTATCCGTTCCTTCAATGATATCAAGTTCATTACGTTAAAGGTTTTCGCCAGAAACCATTCGTAGCCTTCCGTCGTTTCATATGGATAGTCAATAGTATTCAAGCTGTGTATGTTGGCCAAAGTCAAGGCACAGTGATTGGTAGCTATTGGGGTATTCATATGCAGCATAGATAGATGCGTTGGTTTGGGACAGTCGTACTGCCATTTTGGCCAAAGTCAAGGGTAGGTACGGGTGGATTCAAATTAACCTTGAGAATGACGGGTAGAACTTGACATGTGACTTATGATATGTTGGCCAAAGTCAAGGTCATAAGAGCATGGGGTAAAAATCTCATCGGGAGTTTCAAAAGAACTGAAACTTGCCAGATATGCGCATACCTTCTGGAGTGTGATGACGTGAGCGGATTACGTCACGTTATCATGCGATGAGAGTTGGATCCCGATTCCCACTGATGAGTTAGTTTACTCCTCGGGATATCCCGACTAATTCTTCTTTCAGGTTTGGAGGAGAATTTGAGGTGACGGTGGGAGGTTTCCAGATTAGATAAATTGGTAACCATTCTGATCTAGGTTAGAGTGCACGCTGAGTGTTTCTTTTCTCTCTCTCTTTGGCAGCGACCATTGACCCGACCCTAAGACTATGACTCAGAGACCAAAATTGACCGAACCTTCTTAAACACTGGCTTTTGGATTGTCAAAGTTGCGAACCTCATTGCCACTCCTACTTTTACCTATTTCTCCAGGACAGCCCGTATTACTACGAACGTCCATTTCCATTGGACAAAACCATCGTATGGTTATATACGAACTCGAAGAAATTCGAGGATGGTTTCAGGTTCTAGAGAAAACGGATAGGACAATTCAGTTGTCTTTTCCTTTTACATTCTCTCAAGTTGCGAGTACTCCTTGGTTTAGGGGATAGTACACCTATTACGTAAATTGGATAGTCTTCTTCCAAACCTTAGGCTGGTGCCGACCGGTAGGGAATGAAGAAAACCAATTAGCCTAACGATGGTGTACAGAAGGTATTAAGTTAAGACAAAGCAAGGGATTAGTAAGAGGGCAAAGTAAATTGCGACTGATATTCACAACCAAACCAGGTATTTCATTACCACTCCCAAATCACCTTTGTATTTCTCCAGGACACTCCGTATCACTACGAAGATCCACAGTTTATTGGATATTCCATCGTATGGTTATATACGAACTCGAAAGGAACTTGTTCCAGTTCGGGGATGGATTCTGGTTCAGGAGAAATAGGAATAAGATTTATTCACGTTGTCTTTTATCTTCACCTTCTCTCGCATTGAGAGTGCTCCTAGGATTAGGACAGTACACCCATTATGCTTATTGGATAGTCTTCTTCCAAACCATAGGCTGGTGCCGAACGGTAGGGAAGGAAGAAAACCATTTGGCCTAAGGGGGTGTGCAGAAGGTAATGACTAAAGACATATAAAGGGATTTGGAGAGGTGGCAAAGAATTATACGGTTACAGTCGTGAATCTGGAAGAGGCATTACTAGGAATACCCAGATACCCCATCGAAACATTTCAATGTTTCAGTTTCACTGTGTACTGTTAAAAGAAAACTGATTTCCCAATCAGATCTTGCTCCAGGGTATGTATTTACCAGGTATGATTCTCACATCTGTATGGTCTTACAGATGATGAGTGGGAGTAAGTTATTGGGAATTGGGTGATCGTCTTCATTATATCAGGATTCGTTGTAATCGGTGATATTTGAGGAAGTCACCTGGACTGTTTGCCGGTCGGCAAATATTTGGTTTTGAATATCCGCTGTTGTGCACCAATTTCAAATTGATATATCTGTACGTCTATTTTCATAGAGTGAGATATACCTTTTTGAAATTATGTCTATGACATTTACCTATATCAGTGGATGGTTAGGTAAGGAGCATTAAACAGCGGTGTAATTCTTCTTAACCATAAGTACAGTTTTCAACCTACGACACACAGTGAATGAGTTATCAGACTAAATGGACTTATACAGAGTATTGTATGTTTTCCAGGGTCCATCAGGACAGAGGGGTTGGTCCTCGTACTATATTCGGTTTACTTATGACTTCTCTGGTTTTTAGACAGGTGTTTCGTGGAAACACAGGGTCCGAATTTGGAGAAGTTATAGGTATTTGAATAAAGTAGAGAACCAGGTGTAGCAAGTATCGGGATTCTTCAAAGTGATTGAAGATGTAGATACTTGTATATGGTATTCAGTTGATAGTAATGATAAAGAGAACTTGCTTCTCTTTCAGGTTACTCATAATTGGAAGCATTCCTAAGTTGAGTAACGCTGATCGTCCTCCTTCCATTTAGTTGACATGCACTGGAGACAGCTGCATGATTTGAATCTGGTTCAATTAAATCAGTGCCTCTGGTTCTATATTGGATATAGAACAGTTCATATCTTAACGATGTTAAGGTACGGGGAGTTGTCCGGTTTATGATTAAAACCAGACACTAGACAACTCAAGGCACGTTTCTGTAATGGCTGTTTGTGGGTCGACCCAGGCTATGACGAGGGTTGATTTTCTACCATCTGGAAGATCAATAGTGATATTGTTCTTGACTCGCCACAGTTTTATTTAAAATGGATATTTTTCAGAAAAACAGTAGTGGGAGTATGGTAGAACTGGAAGTGATTCCAGAACCACAAACGATTACTGAAGATTTCATAGGAACCTAAAGATTCAATCTGGTTTGACATTCAATTGGCCACTCCGCAGATAAGGTGGGTAACTTCAGGCACCCGAGAGGTACTTCGGTAGCCTCAGGGACGGTGACAGGGAAGTTCTTGTTTACCCACACTTGCCATTGCTGTTGATCCAGGTTGCGAGACCCGGCGGGAGGATGGGTATAGCGTCGTTCTAAATTAGTTTTAGAAGTGTACGTATATATGACTCTGCCAGAGGGTTGTCGTAGTCAGTGGGAGCAGCGGAAGCATTGGTGGACAGGTAGCTTATGTCTATTTATAGACTAAAGCAGATATAGCGGAGATAGATCATCAATTTCTGATGTGACAGTCATAGGTTTGACTTCATCAGAATAGGGGATGGATCTGTTGAGAAGGTGGTAGAGTGTGATGTCATGGTATTTGGATGACATACACAGAATAGGAAAAGAAACTCCTATACTACGATCGGTTATACTTTGGTCGTCACACAGTGGTTTCTCCACATGGGACTTGGACATTATATCAGACATACTGGTTACTAGATCTATAGTTTTAGATCTAGATTTGGGTGGTTTCCCAATTATGGGTACTTAGACAACATTCTAAGAGTATTTAGAATGAACGACTCCTGGCACGGTAGTGTACCTGCAGGTGATGGAGTCATCCTCTCTAAAGGTGTCTTACAGACTAAAGTGGAGAGGGATGTACATGATTGGCAGATCACTTGCTCAGGCAATTGAGTCAATCATGAGATGTCAAGTACCACACCAGATGTTGTTCTTGCACTAGATGCAATAAGTTGATATTGATCCAATCCTGGAGAAACAGTCGGAAGCAGTTTTAGAACATAAGTGGATGTTCTAGGGATATGATAACGACAGCCTCATTCGGGAGACGGTTATCATTCCAGGCTTCCAAGGTGACATGGACGACAAGGAGGTTGTCAGAGTTATAGTTTTTCCTTCTGACGAGGGGCAGTATTTTGGACAGGTGGTCCAAGGCAATACTGAGGGAGGCATGGCGCAGGATACTGATTAAGTTCAGTTGACGATACTGTCTAAGATGTTTGGATTTGGAGTTCATTTATGAGCTAGGTCCCATCAGACATCCAGACATATTCTAAGACAGGTATTGCTCATTTCGGGAGATGGTTTTCCCCGCGAACATGAGATATAGAGAGACATAGAAAGAAACATCAAAGCGGATCCACTCACTGAGGCTATTCCTCGAACGCATTAGTTTCGCAAACGGGATTTGTGAGACTGACTAGTAGAGGAGTTGGGTGTTCGGTATCACACGGGCTGTGAGTATGCGACATCGCAATAATTAGCCTTGAGTGCAAGTGGGAGATTGTTGGAGATAGTGCCCTCAGGGTCAATTATTGGATCACAGGCACGTGATTGCAATGATTGAGGGAGGAACTATCCCGCTAGGACAGTCTTACTCGAGATGATAGTATGCTATCTGGTTTATCTTTATCATCGTGTACTGCTTTAGGTGACCTGACATGTCGCTATTACACGTTGATAGAGCCCCTAGGATTCTTGCTTGACCACCAGCAGTATGAGGGCGATCATATAAGTGGGAGCTGGGGTCTATAAGCACATCCTTAAAAGGTCCCTAGTCGTGCGAGTTTCGAGACAGGGCATCGATACTCCAGAGTAGACTAGTGTATACAGTCGAGACCCCGACGAGGGGCGGTGGCCGGTCTCACAAGCCATTGGTGTCCGTTGGATCACCTAAGATGTATACAGGTGCTCATTGGGTTATGAGTACACCGGACAGGACTCGCCGGGAACATGCTAGTTGGTCTTATACCAGATGTCAGATAGCAGTTCCCAGGTGACAAGTGTACAGGTTAGTTCATCGACCTGGGGATCGTCATTTGTCTCGTGTGAGTTCCCACTGTACTTTGATTACTACCCTACCACGGCTCAAAGGAGTCGTGCAAACAGGTTTTAGTTGGGTACAGTCCCGAGCCACATGGAGGCAGTGAGCGTATTTTCAGGGGTTCGTCTCTCCCGGTATTGGGGGTGAGGTCGCGCTGTGTCTAGGAGAGCCATTACACAAAGCCCTCGGCCGAGGCAGGAGATTTACTGGTAGGTATTCCAGTAGTATCTCAGGGTGTTCTGGGCTACACTCCGACACGACTTGTACCGCTTTTGGGGGTCTGACTTTTACCAACCCCCTAGGCCCGCCATGCGATGCTCATAGAAGAACGGACCGGACTGTACGGATATTGTCACTGACAGGCTCAGTAGGAGTGTCAGGCTGAGTTCGCTCACAGACGTCCCTTTTTGTCAATACCTGGTAGCCCGTTACGTATTGTCTTATACCTCTGACGTGGTAGTGGTTAAATCCACAACCAAGGTGTTGATGAGTCTTTAGAGTCCCCCACATTCAGTTACTCAAGCTTTCGGGCGAAAAGATGTAGAGGCCGTATGGATATATGGTAAGGTCCGATCAGATACGTGCGGTATTGCACGGATCAGGATCAGACAGTTCGTACTAGAGGCCGTATGGATATATGGCAGGGTTCGATCAAATACGTGCGGTATTGCACGGATCAGGATCGAACAGATAATACTAGCCGGCTTTAGTTTAAGCCGGATCCTAGTATAGTACAGTGTAGACTTTGTCTTATTGCATTTGTATTTCGGTCGGAATACAAATGCGGGTGTGTATGCACAGTATCGGGGTTTTTCCTGTAATTTATTACGGGACCAGTTTTCTGGAGTTGCCAGTTTGCTCTCCGTTTCGGCCATATTTCTTTGTATCCTTCATTGGCCGAAGATTGGTGGAGGAGGGCTTATTTGCATTTGTGCAAATATGCTTTTGTGGAGGGGGTCTTTGCATTTTGTTGTATCATGATGACTTAGCCTCCATTGACTTCTAGGATCATGATGGTTCATGATTGCTTATCTTTTGTCATGGTGATGGTGATGGATTATGATGGTGGAGTATGATTTTGGTTGTGATGATTCTTGATCATCATCATACCTTCTCTCTCTCTTTCCCTCTTGCATTATTGTGTAGCCTCTCTTATTCTATCACTCTCTCCCTTCATTCCAATCCCCACATATGAGATGGCCGACCACTTCCCTAGAGGGGCTGTCCAAAAATTGTAGTGGGGAATTTTTGTTCATTTCATGCTCCAAAAATCCCCAAGTTCCTCTACATAGTTCTTGTATCATCCCTCCACCAAAATGGCACCTCCATGAACCCCAAAATGAGACATAGCCTCTACACTATATTCTACAGCAAATCTTGGGCACGTCGACTAGCCAGCTTCGTGCCCGAGTTGCCTCGGCATTGAGGTGGGAGCCCGTAAAAGATGTAGGCGATGTGGTGCACTTCCGGCGACGAGGTGGAGACAGGACATTCCGCGGGAGATCGGGACGACGACGAGAAGACCGGAGGACTCGGATCACTCGGTATATCTCTATTCCCCTTCTTGTAGTTAGCTAGGACTAGTTAATGGTTCGATCCGGGTGTCTAGTGCGCGGTGGTGCCGGTTTGCTAGTTTGCAAAATTAAAGTTTATCACCGCTTCCGCATTTGGCTGTCGGATTGACGGCCGGGGCGCCGCCGTGCACTTACAAAGACTAATCAGTATAAGTATCGAATTGTTGAGTTACAAGTCAGGTTTCATTATTGATTTTCCCTTACCCTTAAGGTTTTGTGTTCAAGTTAGGTATTGAATATGTGAAATTAATGCCAACACAGGATCAAGCAAGTACATGTTTTGTCTATGCAGACAACAAGTCAAGTCCGTCAGGACAACAAGTCAGGATTGCCGGCATTAGCAACTAGATCTAAGTAACAAGTCAGGTAGTGTGTCGTGAACATATCATGTAATATGTATTAACCCAATAGATGCTAAATGTAAAACCGTAATCAATATCGAAATACTATTAATGCCAGGATGTATATATATCTATCTGTAATAGCCATTACACGTCCACTACCAAGAATGATACAAACTAGATAACATGTAGTACTAATATAGTAGTATAATGATATCATGATGTTCCGACATGCAACTAGATAAACGATTATCAGTACGGATACGAGTGGATATCGTAAAACTGTAAATTGGTAATATTCGCTAAATAATAAAACATATGCACTGTTCTTATTCATATAGATCTTGATATAATATAATATACCATGTTGCAAGTTTAAAACTTGCCTGATCGGATCTCACGACGAGATACGGATGCTACGTCCCGACGTTGGAATAACGCCGTGATGCTAAATTTACATGCGCAGGACAGGACCTGGCTGATCAATGATGTGACATGATAACTAGGCTGGATGACGACGGTGACTGGGTCGTCCGGATCATCGGTGACGTGTGTAACTCCGGCGAGACGTCCGGAATACCAAGAAAGAAAGAAAGAAAGGAAGGAAGGAAGAAGAAGAATGGGGGTGGCTGCTCGATTATGGGGTGGCGAGAATAGTGGAGAGGTGACGACAACGATGCTGGGTTACCGTCGGCGACGAGGGCAGTGGGGTTTCTTGGGTTGCTGTTGGGTAGTCGAGGTTGATGAGGGTGGTGGTGGTGGTTTATGGTGTCGGGGAGCTGAGAGGGAGGTCAGGAGGTGACGGTGGGGTGAGGGCGATGGCGAGTCTCCGGTGAGGGGTTGAGGTTCTTGGGTCGGGGTTCTTGGTTTGCTGCAGGTTGGCGTCGTCGGGGGGTGCAAGGTGCTCGGGGATAGAGAGGTAGTAGAAGCGGATGTTGTGTTATGCCAGAGCCATGGCCATCTACCGTGACCGTTTTCGGAACAAAAATTTTATAAACTGGCGCTAGAACAACCCGATAACCCGGATTTACCATAAACTTATAAGGTAGCAAACTAAAGAGGAGTTAGAATGGTTATACCGAATGATCCGAGTCCTTCGATCTTCTACCATCTTCCTAAGCTCCTTGAGGTATCATGGATCGAGTATGGCCTTCGGTCTCCCTCCATCGAAGATGATCCACCTGAGGATTTATAGTTCAAGCTCCAACCTCAATACCGAGGTAATTCGGGTACCTAGTTCGCTAAACTAGATAGTCTAGAGGATGTAGAGAGTGATGATGGATTGATTTGTCTCAAAATACTCTAGGTTTCTTAACACATGAGACATTAAGGGTTGAGGGAGAAGAAGGAAGCTTTAGGAGATGAGAGTATAGCTATGAGCATTTCTTGAAGAATGGCTAAGTGTTGTGAAGCCTTAAAGCATAGCAATAATTCACACAACAAGTGAATCAAGCATAGAACAATAGTAAACCATGAGTCACTCTATGAGTCACCAAGAGATCCATGCTACATTAAATGCAAAGAACACCTCATATCCTCCACCTCATTTAACCATTTATTCTAAATGGTTAAAACACAAATGAGGTGTCTTCTTCTAGAAGCACCCTTGTAAAAATTATAAGAATACCCCTCACCGTATATATATACCCGTATCCGTATTCCGAAAAATACAAATACAAAGAGACGAAAATAATTCAACAATATAATACTAGAATCCGGCTTAAACCAAAGCCTACTAGTATAATCCGTCCAAATCATGATACGTGCACAAATGCATGTATATGATCGAACCATGCCGTAAAACCATACGGCCTTTACATCATTTCGTCCGAAGTAGGGTAACCCTCTGTGTGGGACTCTAAAGACTCGTCAATATGCTGGAAGTGGGTTTAACCACAAGCACGTCAGCGGTACTAGCTGTACGTAACGGCTACCCAGATATTGAGCGAAGGGAAGGCCGACGAGCAAACTCATCCGAACCCCTACTGAGCCTGTCCGTGACAATCTCCATACAATCCGGTCTATTCGTTTAAGAGTATCGCATATCGGGTCTAGGGGGTGGATAAAGTCAGACCCCTAATAACACGATATTTCGTGTCGGTATGAAGCCCATCACCAACTAAGAAAATACTCATCCAAATCAGTAATTCTCGTCTACCTTGGCCAAGAATTTCCGGTGATGGCCACCCGTGCACTACGCAACATCGACTCCCAATACCGAGAGAGACGAATCCCCGACGATCCACTCACTGCCTCCATGTGGTTTGGGACTGTACCCAACAAAAACCTATTTGCACGATTCCTTTGAGCCGTGGTAGGGTAGTAATCAAAGCACAGTGGGAACTCATACGAGACAAATGACGATCTCTGGTCGACATACTAACTTGTACACATGTCACCTGGAAACTGCTATCTGACAATAGGTATAATATCATCTAGCATGTTCCCGGCGAGTCCGTCCAGTGTACTCATAACCCAATGAGCACCTTCATACTATCTTAGGTGACAAACTGACACCAATGGTTTGTGAGACCGGCCACCGCCTCTCGTCGGGGTCTCGATAAGTATACACTAGTCTACTCCGAAGTATTGATGCCCAGTATCGATACTTCTTGGACTAGGGACATTTAAGGATGCGCTTATAGACCACCCAGTTCCCACGTATATGATCGCCATCATAATGCTGGAAGTCAAGAAAGAATCCTACGGGCTCTATCAATATATAATAGTGATCTGTAATACCACATAATGCATATACATGATGACAGAGACAAACCAGATAGCATACTATCATTTTGAGTAAGATTGTTCTATCTGTATAGGTCTTCCCTCAATTATCATAATCACCTGCCTACGATAACAATAATTGCCTTGAAGGCACTATAGCCAACAATCTCCCACTTGCACTTAAGGCAAATAATTGCGGTGTCGCATACTCACAGTCTGTGTGATACCGAACACCTAACTTCTCTACTAATCAGTCTCATAAAGCCCGTTTGTGAAATTATTGTGTTCGAGAAATAGCCTCAGTGAGTGGATCTGCTCTTATGTTTCTATCTTTATCTCTCTATATCACAACTTCACGGAGAAAGAATATCTCCCGAAATGAGCAATACCTGTCTTAGAATTTGTCTGGATATCTGATGGGACCCAGTTCACAAATAAACTCCAAATCCAACAAACTTCTTAGACTGTATCAGTCAGTGAATTTAATCAGTATCTTGCGCTATGCATTTCTCAGTATCTGCTTGGACTACCTGCCTAACATACTGTCCCTCAAAAGAGGGAAAACTATAACTCTGACAGTCACTCTGTCATCCAAGTCATCTTGGAATCCTGAAATGATAACCGCCTACTGAAGGAGGCCGCCGTTACCATATACCTAGAACATCCACTTATGTTCATAACTGGTTCCTAATGTTTCTCCAGGATTGGATATATATATATATATATTGCAGCCAGTGCAAAATCAAAATCTGGTGTTGTACTTGACATCTCATGATTGACTCAATTACCTAAGCAAGTGATATGCCAATAATGCAAATCCCTCTCCTCATCAGTCTAGAAGACATCTCTTTAGAGAGGGTGACTCCATCACCTGTGGGTACACCACCACGCCAGGAGTCATCCATTCTAAAACACTTTAGAATAGTGTCAAGTACCCAAATTGGGACACTTCCCAAATCTTGATCTACAACTATAGATCTAGTTACCAGAATTCCTGATATTTTATTCAGATCCTTTGTGGAGAAATACCTTGTGACAACCACAGTATAACTGATCGTAATATAGGAATATCACATCTTATCAAGAGTATATCATCCAAATACCAGGACATCACTCTCTACTACCTTCTTATCTGGTCCATCTTTTATTCTGATGAAGTCAAACTCTATGACTGTCACATCAACAAAAAAAGACGACCTATCTCCGCTATACCTGCTTTAGTCTATAAATAGATACAATCTCTTTACCCACTATGCTTCCACTGCTCCCACTGACTACAACAACCTTCTGGCAGAGTCATATACACGTGCAATTCTAAAGCTAATTTTGAACGACATTATACTCATCCTCCTGCTAGATCTCATAGTCTAGAACAATAGTAGTGGCAAGTTTGGGTAATCAAAAACCTTCCTGTCACCATCTTTGTGGAGACCGAAGTACCTCTCCGGTGTCTGAGGTTACCCACCAAATCTACGCAGTGGCTAATGGATTGTCGAATCTAATTGAATCTTTAGGTTCTACTAAATTTTCAGTAATCGTTTGTGGTTTTGGAATCACTTCCAGTTCTACCATACTCCCATTAATGTTTTCTGAAAAGAATCCATTTTACTAAAACTGGTGGCGAGTCAAGAACAATATAACAATTGATCTTCCAAAATGGTAGAATATTAACCCTCGTCAATGCCCGGGATAACCCACAAACTGCCATTACTGAAACGTGCCTTGAGTTTGTCCAGATTCTGGTTTTAAGCATCAGCCGGAAAACTCTATATACTTTAACATCGTTAAGATATGAATCCATTCTATATATCTAATATAGAAATAAAGGCACTAATTTAATTTGAACCAGATTCAAAAATCATGCAGCCGTTTCCAGTGCATATCAACCAAATGGAAGAAAGCCATATAACATTACTCATCAAGGAATGCACCCACGCATGAGTAACCTAAAAGAGAAGCAAGTTCTCAAACATTATTACTTACAACGGAATATCTAACACAAGTATTTACATCTTTGATCACCTTGAAGAATCCTAATACTTGTAGCATATGGTTCTCTACCTTATTCTTTTACCTATATCTTCTTAAAATCTGGACCTTGTATTTCAACGAAATACTTGTCTAAAACTCGAGAAGTCATAAGTAAACAGAATACAGTACGAGTACCAACCCCTTTGTCCTGACGGACATCGGAAAACATACAATACTTTGTATAAGTCCACTAAGTTTAATAACTCAAATCCTGTGCGTCGTAGGTTGAAAACTGTACTATGGTTAAGAAGAATTATACCGTTGTTGAATGCTCCTTACCGAACCATCAACTTATATAGGTAAATGTCATAGACATAATTTCAAAAAATTATATCTCACTTTATAAAATAAACGTACAGATATTTCTGTTTAAAATTGGTGCACAACGACGGATATTCAAAATCAAATATTTGCCGTTAGGCAAAACCCAGGTGATTTCCTCAAATATCTACAAAGAATTCTGATATGTATTGAGAATCTTATCATCCAATTCCGAATATTCTACACCCACTCAGCATCTGTAACGCCATACAGATGCGAGAATCAAATCTGGTAAATACATACCCTGGAGTCAAAATCTAATTGGGAAAACAGTTTTTAATTAACATCGCACAGTAAAATTGAAACATGAAAATGTTTCGAAAGGGTAAGCGGGTATTCCTAGTAATGCCTCTTCCACTATCCATATTCATGACAGTAACCGTATACTTCCTTGTTCTTACTTCAATCCCTTTATATATCTTTACTTCTTACCTTCTGTACACCACACTTAGGCTAATTGATTTTCTTCCTTCACTACCTTTCGGCACCGGCCTAAGGTTTGGAAGAAGACTATCCAATAAGCGTAATAGGTGTAAAATCCCAATACCAGGAGCCCTCGCAACCTGAGAGAAGGTAAAGAGAAAAGGCAACTGAATAATTCTATTCTATTTCTCCAGAACCAGAAACCATTCTCGAACTGGAACAAGTTCCTTCGAGTTCGTATGTAACTATACGATGACATATCCAATCAATATGGATCTTCGTAATGATATGGAGTGTTTTGGAGAAATGCAAAGGTGATATAGGAATGGCAAGGGATATACGCGGCTTCATCGTGAATGATAGCAGCTGCAATTTCCTTTGCCCTTACCCTAATCCCTTTCTATGTCTTTATTTATTACCTTCTATATACCACACTCAGGCTAATTGGTTTTCTTCCTTTCGTACCCTTCGGCACCTGCCTATGGTTTGGAAGAAGACTATCCAATAAGCGCAATAGGTGTACTCTCTTAATACTAGGATCCCTCGCAACCTGAGAGAAGGTAAAGATAAAAGACAATCGAATAATCCTATTCAATTTCTCCCGAACTAGAAACCATCCTCGAATTGAAACAAGTTTCTTTGAGTTTGTATGTAACTATACGATGGCATATCCAATCAATATAGATTTTCGTAGTGATACGGAGTGTTCCGGAGAAATGTAAAGGGGATGTAGGAGAGGCAGGGATATATGTGACTAAATGACAATCCAAGAGCCAAAGTGTTTTAAAGAAGGTTCAGTTAAGTTGGTTCATGAGTTTTTAAGGTCAGGCCATGGTCGCTGCCAGAGAGAGAGAGAGAGAGAGAGAGAGAGAGAAAAGAAACACTCAGCGTGCACTTTAACCTAGATTAGATTGGTTTATCACTTTATCTAATCAGGATGGATCCCACTGTTTTCTCGAATTATCTTTCAAACCCAAAAAGGAGAATTAGTCGGGATCATCTAAAATCACCCGAGGACTAACACCTACTCATCAGTGGGAATAAGGATCCAACTATCACCGCATGATAACTTGATGGAAGCCACTCAAGTCACCACACTCCAGAAGGTACGTGTATGCCTGGCAAGTTTCCTGTATATTTGAAACTCACGATGTGGTTTTTACCCTTAGGACCCTAGTGACCTTGACAGAGTCAACAAATCAAAGAGTCATAGTCAAGTTCAACTCGTCATTATCTTGATTGCATTAAACCTACCCGCTCGAGCCCTTGACAGAGTTAACAAGGCCGCACGACTGTCTTAACCAATCACATCGTTTGCTACAAATAAGCACCACTTAGCTACCATACACTACGTCTTGACGGAGTCAACAAACGCAACATGAATACTAAGTACTACTCATAGGAAATGACGGACGGCTACGGCTAGTTTTTGGCGAAAAACCCTTTAACGTAATGAACTTTTGCTAAAGAGGTCACTCCCTGTGAAGGGATCTCGACTCTTTCCTCATCGAATGAGGTGCAGGATATTCCTAACTGAATACCACGATACAAAGCAAAAGAATCGACTATAGTGAACTTATTACAATGACCCAAACTTTTGCTCAAGAGGTCACTCCCTGTGAAGGGATCTCGGCTCTTATCTCGTCGAATGAGGTGCTGGATATTCAGAACCGAAAATCATTATGCAAAGCAAAAGAGAACGTCTGTAATGCCAGTTTTCAAAAAATTGGTTCCATCAACATCATTTAGGTTTGTTTTCTTTGCATTAATCAGAATTAATGCAGTCCCATCAATTAATCCATATCACACTAGAAAAAGGAACAAAAATACAATGTATGTATATGCTATCCGCATTCGCCACGGGGCTCCGTCATGCACCGTTAGGTTACTTAACCAACGGCAGAGCGGGGGCTGGACTACCGTGGATGTAAAACATATACAACATCTACTAGTATATATAAATATATATATAACATTCGTCCTAGGCATGATATAAGAAACATCATAGAACATCAGCAAGCAACACAGAATGGTGGATAATCTTGGAGCCTCGGGTTTCATTTGAGACGCAAATGAGACCCGACGTTCCCTATCGTGTAGATAGCCTGTGCAATGAAAACCTGGACCCCTTCGAGCGCGGAAAGTTACCCGCCAATCCTAGAAGTGAGTCAACCCCAATCAACAAAGTGAATGGGCCACCCAGCACTTCACGGAATCTGGTAACTTGAGCATACCTCCGTGGGTCATCCTATACTCCCTACAAGTGTGGCCAATAGCCCGCTAATTCTAGAGTAGGGCCCCCTCCGTCTCAACGCTATGAGATGCGGGCCCGTTTCCCTCTAGAACCTAGCTATTTGAGCACTCCTCCGCCGGATAATCCTAGTACAGAAAATGAAAATATATGTACAAGGGTGACATCGACCTCAACCCGGTCATGCCCCAAACAAATAATATACAAACTGGTAGAGACAGAAGTCCACATATCAGACGCTCGTCCTGCAATATCAAATGTACAACTGAATCTCAACTGTACTACTACCATTGCACCACAAGCTATCCACCACGACAATCCAACCACAATCTCAGCACAACACAGAAACATCAACGTGAATGTCATGTTCGCAAACCCGTCTAAAAGAACATATAGCAGTTAGACGAGTTATACCGCTCAATGATATTCACGGTCGCAGATATATCACATGCACTGATAAACACACTTAAAATTTCGATCGACTAAAATTTTCCAAATTGGCCCCAAATGCAAACCGACACTCAAAAAAATCTGGGCCAAAACCAAATGTACCAAAAATCATATTTCTAACTTGCAGAGTACCAGAACAAATTTGGCACAATGTGGCCTCAAACGAGCCGCGAAACCGCTGCCAATAGGTATCAAACGCGGTGGTTCTGCGGCAACTTTGTGGACTCACGTGCCCAAATTTGCCAGCACGAATTTTTAAGATGTTCTGAAATATTTTTTGAATAAGTTTTAAAATCGGCAACAAGCATGTCATTTTGGAAAAACGATTTGGAAAAATAGGTCGATCGAGATTTTAACCTTGTGCAAACTAGCTAGTAATGGTTTATGGGATGGTTCTGATACCATGTTGGGTTATGCCAGCGCCCTGGCTATCTACTGTGACCGTTTGCGGAACAAAATTTTTATAAACTGGCGCTAGAACAACCCGATAACCCGGATCTACCATAAACCTATAAGCTAGCAAACTAAAGAGGAGTTAGAATGGTTATACTGAATGATCCGAGTCATTTGGTCTTCTACCATCTTCCTAAGCTCCTTGAGTCGTCATGGATCGAGTTTGGCCTTCGGTCACCCTCCATCGAAAATGAACCACCTGAGGATTTGTAGTTCGAGCTCCAACCTCAATACCGAGATAACTAGGGTAGCTAGTTCGCTAAACTAGATAGCCTAGAGGATGCAGAGAGTGATGATAGATTGATTTGTCTCAAAATACCCTAGCTTTCTTAACACATAAGATATTAAGGGTTGAGGAAGAAGAAGGAAGCTTGAGGAGATGAGAGTGTAGCCATGAGCATTTCTTGAAGAATGGCTAAGTGTTGTGAAGCCTTAAAGCATAGCAATAATTCACAAAACAAATGAATCAAGCATACAACAATAGTAAACCATGAGTCACCCTATGAGTCACCAAGAGAGCCATGCTACATTAAATGCAAAGAACACCTCATATTCTCCACCTCATTTAACCATTTATTCTAAATGGTTAAAACACAAATAAGATGTCTTCTTCTAGAAGCATCCTTATAAAAATTACAAGAATACCCCTCACCGTATATACATACCTGTATCCGTATTCCGAAAAATACGAATACAAAGAGACGGAAATAATCCAACAATATAATACTAGAATCCGGCTTAAACCAAAGCCCACTAGTATAATCCGTCCGAATCATGATACGTACACAAGTGCACGTATATGATCGAAACCCGCCGTAAAACCATACGACCTCTACATCGTTTCGCCCGAAGTAGGGAAACCCTCTGTGTGGGACTCTAAATACTCATCAATACGCTGGCAGTGGGTTTAACCACAAGCACGTCAGCGGCACTTGCTGTACGTAACGGCTACTCAGGTATTGAGAGAAAGGAAGGCCGACGAGAAAACTCATCCGAACCCCTAATGAGCCTGTCCGTGACAATCTCCGTACAGTCCAGTCTGTTCGTCTATAAGTATTGCATATCGGGTCTATGGGGATGGATAAAGTCAGATCCCTAATAACGCGATATTATGCGTCGGTATGAAGCCCATCACCAACTGAGAAACTACTGATCCAAATCAATAATTCTCGTCTATGTTGACCAAGGATTTCTGGTGATGGCCACCCATGCACTATGCGGCATCTACCCCCAATACCGAGAGAGATGAATCCCCGACGAACCGCTCACTGCCTCCATGTGGCTCGGGACTGTACCCAACTAAAACTTGTTTGCATGACACCTTCGAGCCGTAGTAGGGTAGTAATCAAAGCACAGTGGGAACTCACACGAGAAAAATGACGATCTCAGGTCGAAATACTAACCTATACACATGTCACCTGGGAACTTCTATCTGACAATTGGTATAATACCATATAACATGTTCCCGGCGAGTCCGTCCAGTGTATTCATAACCCAACGAACACCTGCATACCATCTTAGGTGACAAACTGACACCAATGGCTTGTGAGACCGGCCACCGCCCCTCGTCGGGGTCTCGATAAGTATACACTAGTCTACTCCGGAATATCGATGCCCAGTCTCGATACTCTCTTGACTAGGGATATTTAAGGATGTGCTTATAGACCACCCAACTTCCACGTATATGACTGCCATCATAATGTTGGTAGTCAAGAAAGAATTCTACGGGCTCTATCAACATATAATAGTGATCTGTAATACCACATAATGCATGTACATGATGACAGAGACAAACCATATAACATGCTATCATTTTGAGTAAGACTGTTCTATCCGTATAGGTCCTCCCTCAATCATCATAATCACCTGCCTGCAATTACAATAATTGCCTTGAGGGCACTATAGCCAACAACGGAGGTGGTGAAGGTGGTGATGAGGGTGGCGACGAGGTGAGGTGATTGGCGGCGGCGGTGCAGGCGTGGGCTAGGGTTTGGGTTCGGGTTTCTTAGTGGCGAGGGAAGCAGAAGAAGAAAGAGAGAAGTGAGGTGTTATAGTAATTAGGTTTAATATAATAATTATATATATATATATATATATATATATAATTAGAAAGAGAGGGATTGAGGGATAGAGAGAGAAAGAAACAGAGAGCGAGAAGAGAGAGAGAGAGAGAGAGAGAGAAACGACGTGAGAGAGGGGTAATAATTTATTAGTTATAATAAATATTATATATATACTGTATAAGTAAGAATTAACTTGTAGCTCACTAGTAAAGCCTTTGCACTGCTGTGACGTAGCCTGTGTGTTCGATTCCCATCAGACATAATTATTTTTTTCTATTTTTTTTTAATTTTTGGGAAGCCCAAGAGTTGCACGTGCAATATACGAGAAAATAAAAAGTTCAGAAAAATCAAACATGCGCAAAATAGTGTAAACACAGAAAAACCCACGTGGCACGAATCTCGAGGCCAGAGATCCAAATCCGACCGGCCAAATTGGTCATAGGGCCGGCGCCGACGGCTTTGATGAGCCCGTTTGCCTCCGTGCTTTGCGCACTTGTCCCTTCAGCTCCTCTTAAATCCTTTGCACCGTTTGATTTTCCTGCAATCAAACAGAGACCTTTCATTTCACCAATTAACACCATTTTAATATTTTTTAATCCAAAATTTTAATTTTCAAACCCTAATTCTCCACTATAAATACCACCCCATACTTTATCTCAGCACCATTCTGAAAATTCTAGCAAAAATTCTCTCAAAAAGTTCCTAAGTGTATGCGGAGTAAAGTGGAGTTAGCGAGCAAGCTTGATCCGTCGAAAATCGAAGCCATTTCTGGAGCTCCCGCAACGCCACGAAAACACTCTTTCTCTTCCTCACCCTTTTCTTAAGATTTCCAAACCGTAAGTCCCTCTTCTCTCTTTCTTTTTCATCTCAATTCGTATTTTTTCAAAATATCGACAAAAGTGGAGATAACACGTAACAATTTTTGTTTCTAAACAATTTATCTTGCTTGATATGTCTAAATGTCATATAATCACCCTAATATCTTTTTCAAACAAAACTCATATCTATTGTCTTTTTATGAGACCAAAATTTCATGTTCAATACGCAAATAACGAACTTTTTCATTAAAATACCTTGAACTTTAATATCACCTCTTTCGATAATTGTTAAATACCTTTAGGAAAAAAACTTCACAGGGTAACGACCTACCCCACACGCACACTTGGTTTTCATAGCACGATGCATATATATATATATATATATATATATATATATATATATATATGTTTGGTTCAAAGAATAATTTTTACAATAAAATACTATATATTTTAAAAAAAATCGGGTTTGTTTTAAAGCGGTATTTGTATTCCTTTACAATTATATATCTACAACTCTCGTTAGGGGACCCACTAATGGATGGTGCGGATTATTGCACATCCTGGGGATAGTAGAGCGAGATGCAACACTCCTCACGGAGTATTCGATCTCGAAAGGAAATAAAATACGGTTTTTTAAGAAATGCGAATTTTCTAAATAAAACTAATTTTTAAAATTAAAAATTATATAAAATTATAAATCCATATTTTCATTATATTATGAAACTATATTTTTTCTAAAAATGAAAGATTAAAAAATGTTAATAAAATACCATCAAGTTACCAAAAAAGACTAGTTTTCAATAAAATACCATAAACTTTTAAAAGCTAGCTATTTATCATTAAAATACCCCAATAATTAAAAAACATGCTCATGAAAACCCTAAATGCTATATATCACCCTCGAGATTTTATTTTTAATCTATATTAAAAACATTTTTCATAAAACCCCTTCGAGATATACAAAACAATATTTTTAGAAATTTAGTAAATATAGCTTTAAGCGGGATCAATTCTCTTGAGCCTCAGGGAGCCAGAGAAAGTGAGTGCTTGCCTATTCAGGTTAGATAACTTAACGGAGTCATCAATGGCAATTGTCTTGGAAAAAGACATAAATCCCGTCGTTCATGTGCAGCAGTTGCCGATTACTTCCGAACTTAAGAATTCAAGAGTTAAATCAGTTTACAAGTGTCTGACTCAATCTGAGTCCAAACTCAACCCGAATCCAAAATCATACACGAACTCGAATACTTGATCATGAACATGAACACTCAAAATCAATATCAAATTCAAACATGTATATTTGACTTGACTTGACCGAACCATGGTTATAACTTGACATAAACTCAACATGACTACTTGAACACATGATTATATCCTGAACAAGAACCTGAACATTTTTGTATCCCTGGTTCAGCCAAGACTTGTAAACATAATCTATACAATACATTACTCAGTGATAAAGGGGTAGATTGGTGTCACGCCCCGCTTCCCAAAATACGGAATACGAAGGGTTGACAAGGCCAGCCATGCTCCTACGGTCAAGGAATTATCCTGCCGTAGTCACACTTCGGCTTCTAGCTTTACGTGGTAATCAGTAAACAACACATAGGTAATGAGAGATGCAGTATCGAAACAAAACAAATACAAAGAACTGACCTGATGGAGGTAAAAATAATATAGCTCTGGATAACTGATCAAGATGTCCGCGATGTACGTCTAATCTTGGTCCAGGCTAGATCCACTCCTCACTCTGAGCATGCAACTCAGGTCGTCAGAGCGACACGATAGCAATAAATATATAGATGCAAGTGACAACTCGAACAGTGATAATAGATATATAACAGTAAATCACGACGGTAAATATATGAACATGGAGTAACCAATGAAGTGTCCAATAAATCAGGTGAACAGTAAAGCAGTAAAATAGTATGCCAGGTATGTCAACATAGTAATTAATGTATATCAATGCCATTTTTCCTATCAGTCTCTAAGTCTCACTGTACAGGTCACTAAGCCTATCGTCAGTCCAAGTGTGAGAGTCAACCACTCGCGAGTGTCCTCTACCCAAGGGTAGGACCCAAGGGCAAGGGACCACGGGCCCAAAATATAACTCACGGTAATAATCATGTACCCTGTAAATCTCCATATATCTCCATATATATAAGCCGGCATGGGACTCCCGAGACTCTGTTGAACTGTAACACCCGAGCCCAATGCTACTAATTTCTGTTACCGTTTGAGCGTAGTGTGGTACTCGTTTCACTTATCTTGCTTGATTGTTATTTACTGTAAATTTTTCCCGGCAAATTCATTCCTGCATATAACAAATTTTGGCATCTAAAATAAAATTAAAAATATTCATCTTGGCCTGCTTGACACCGCTAACCCTGTTGTAACATCCGTGCATCGTGTTCTCGTCCCGTTCAGTGAAACGGGCGAGTTTGGACGGCTACGTGCACGTACGTGTGTCCGTTTTGGGGGTATGCTTTTTGATCATAAAACACTTCATTTTCACTTTTGGATCCCGCTAAAAATTCTATTATTTCAATTTCAAATTTTTGGACCCGACCGGGGCGCGATTTGGAAATGTTTCACTTTGCGCCAAAATCCCAAATTTTAATATTTTTTTAAACCGTCGAAATTTTCCTAAACCTTATAATATAATTACTGTTCATACATAATCTTTTAAATCTTTTATTCCTAACCTCTAACCTCTCAGCCAATCAAGGCTCTCTCTTTTCCCGTAGGCCCCACTCCCGTACCTCTCTCCTCTCTCTCTCACCGTCTCTATCCTCTCTCCTCTCTCTCTCACGGTCTCTCTCCTCTCTCTCTCTCTCAAATTTTGTAAAATCTCCTTCTCCCTCCATTTATTTCCCCTCGCGTAAACCCAACCAGCGAACCCCCTAGCCGCCGTGCCTCGCCGCCGCAGCCCCAACGCCGGCACCACCGTCACCTGCATCCTCGCCTCCTCGCCCTCGACCGATCCACCGCACCTCCCTCCTCCTTCTCCCTTCTCCCTGTTCTCCCTGCATCTTCACCGCGGCCAGCGCGCCCCTGCACGCCGTTGCACCGCCGTGAGTCGCCGCCGGTGACCCCGTCCTCGTGTCCCCGGCCTCGCGAGCCCCCTCGGTGAGCTAGCTCCCGTCCTCTTTTCTTTTCTTCTTGCTTTCTCTGTAAACAATTTTCTTGAACCGGAAACTTCTTGTCGCTGTCGGGTAGGCCACCGCCGGATTTTCTTCGACGCCGTCGATCCTCTCGACCCCTCTACAGACCACTGTAAGCCTCCTTCTCCTCAGATCCTCCTTCCTTCTTCTCTATTTTCTTTTCCCTCCTTGGCTGCTAGTCGTGATTGTTTACTGTTCATTCCTTGGCCGGAATCCGACGGTGCCGACGACCTGACCCGACGTTCCAGCAAGGTACCCCGACCCGTGTGGTTCCTTTGTTCGTCGTTTGGGTTCATTCCGTGAACCGTGCACCCGTCGCGAGTTTTCCCTTCCGACGTTTATCGTTCCGTATCCTCGGTTCGCGGCCCGTCGAGGCAAGTACACCTTGCTACATGCTATACAATATTTACATATATTTTATGACACCCTAAACCTGTAAATTTAACTTGGTACGATCAGTTCTCATTTTTCATGTACAATATTGTTATATGTCATTTTATCTTTAAACTTGGAACTTACAGTTTGCAATTGAACCTAATAACCACATTTACCGTTTAATTACATTTTTAATATTGACATAGCTTATGGCATTTATCTCTATAGTTTTGTTCCATTCGGACACCCGTATGCATTTTAACCTGTAATAGCCGTATTGGACCTTTATATAAATCATTGCACCTCTAAAGTGCTTAAACTTGTTAACATAATTAAAAGGCCATAATTGTCTTACTGCATGCTTATATGGTTGGAATCATATCTGTGACACAATTGATAATGGTATTGCTAATTGAATGAAAATGCCTATTGCTTACTTCATTGCTTATCTCATGCTGTTGATACCCATTGTTTGTCGTTTTTCCGGGCGTTACGGAATACCTATTGTTTGCCGTTTTTCCGGGCGTTACGGAATGCCCATTGTTTGCCGTTTTTCCAGGCGTTACGGAATACCTATTGTTTGCCGTTTTTCCGGGCGTTACGGAATAACTACCAACGAGTTACGATGAGGATTACATTATTTGGTTTCAAAGACTTTAGAACAGAAAACCCAATAGAACAGTTTAGTTTACCCACTGCACATTACCCTGCACTGCTCTGACTTATATTATTATTACTCTTGCTTTATTCATGTTTATATTCGCATTGCCTGTTTATTATGTTATTACTTGATGACTTGACGCGTTGACGTCTGGGTTTTGCATGGCCCAGATTCTTCTACCCTGTTGCAGACTGATTAGGAGTTTTGCCGCTGTTAGACGAGCGGTGAGGTTCCTGTCGGTATGTAGTTTCACTCCAGGTGTTTCATTTATTGTATCTTTTAGCTTCCGCATATTGTTATCTCTTGACTCTTTTACTCTGGCTTATGGACATGTACTAGATAGTTAGTTTACTTTCCTGTTCTTGATATCTCCACAGCCGTAATGTGACTGTAGAAGGATTTTTCCTATCCACAGGTAGCATGGTTGGCTATGTCACGTGCCCACTTTAGCGTACTTTGGGAAGCGGGGCGTGACATAGTTCTTTTGGTATCAGAGCCATAGGATAGTCGGGTTGATTCTTTTGTAGTTGGGTATTGTACCCAATACACAAATCAGAATACCCGTGTTTAGGAAACATGTCCTGCCACCTTGCCGTTTACCATTCTTGAATCACATTCTTCCTGATTATATCCTTTACGATGTGCAAACTTCCTTTGCATATCAACTCGAAAACCTGATTCCTTGTTATCTCTAGGACTTAGGAGACTTGGGTGGAGTTATGTACTTGTGACTATGATACCGCGGCATAGTTACAATGCGGCACTCTATTTAAGTATCTTGGAGTTCTAGCCTTGATCTATATTTCGAATCTATCATCATGCTAGTGTTGGGTGTTGTATTATGGCCGGTAAGAATTTGAAGACGTACCGAGGTGTATGGACGAAGCCGCCATGCTTGGAATGATAAGAGGAATGCCGGAGAATCAAAAGAGACAGACCGAGCTGATCAAGCAGCAAGCAGAATCGTTTCAGGAAGGTTTGCAGATCGTTCAGCAATCTGTGAACAGTGTTGGAGCTAAACCAGTTGCCCGAGTAGGGACCATAGCAGATTTCAGGCGTTTGGGTCCGTCTACATTTACTGGATTGGAGGAGCCGTTGCCAGCAGAACAGTGGCTAGAGGACCCAGAGAACTTGCTTATTGCGGCACAATTTCCAGATGAGAAAAGAGTTGATGTGGTACGCATTCAGTTAGTGGACTACGCCCGAGAATGGTGGCTTGTGGAGGAGAACCGTTTGCCCAAGCCGATCAAGTGGACGGATTTTCAAAGAGTTTCCTGGAGAAGTTCTTCCCGCGGACTGCACAGGAGGAAATGGAAGAGAAATTCATCGGGCTAAGGCAGAATGGAGCACCCATAGATGTACATGCAGCAGAATGGACGAGACTCAGCAGATTCGCTGGACCTTTGGTTGCCAACGATGCAGACAGGGCACGGAGGTTCATGCGCAGCTTGGACGTGGACATCCAGGGGCAGATCGTCTCCCCGGGTTTGACCACTTTCTCACAAGTACTTGTGGCAGCCCGAGGGCAGCAGAGTTATCCGGGATGAAGGGGAATTTGCAGCAGACAGCAGTTGCGGTAAGGAAGCAGTTCTGTCGGGCCAGTCGAGTTAGGGCTAGGCCGACAGACAACATTCTTGAAAGTTAATAAAAGTGGAGAACCGGCTGTTGTTCGCGATTTTATGGACGTGTTTGAAGATATATCGGGTTTACCGCCGAAGCGAGACTTGGAGTTTGCAATTGATCTTATTCCTGGTGCAACGCCGGTATCCAAAGCGTATTATCCAATGGCACCAGTAGAGTTGGAAGAAGTCAAGAAACAGGTTGCTGAATTGCTTGAAAAAGGTTGGATTTGAAGCAGTAACTCGCCTTGGGGAGCTCCAGTTCTTCTGGTAAAGAAGAAGGATGGCACAAGAAGGATGTGCATCGACTATCGAGAATTAAACTGGGTGACTATTAAGAACAAGTACCCGATCCCTTGCATTGGTGAACTTTTTGAGCAGCTTAGTAGCGCGAGGGTATTCTCGAAGCTGGATTTGCGATCCGGATATCATCAGGTTCGAGTGAAAGCAGAAGATATTTGCAAGACGGCGTTTCGAACTCGGTATGGACATTACGAATACTTAGTGATGCCCTTCGGAGTGACAAATGCGCCGGCAGTATTCATGGAATTGATGAACCGAATCTTTTCACCGTTCTTGGACCAGTTTATTGTGGTGTTCATTGACGATATTCTGGTTTATTCGAAGAGTTTTGAAGAGCATGCTGAGCATTTGAAGATCGCACTGCAGACGTTGAGACAGGAGAAGTTGTTTGCGAAGATGAGTAAGTACGAGTTTTGGCTGGAGGAAGTAAAGTTTTTAGGGCATGTTGTGTCTGGCGATGGAATTTCCGTCGATCCAGAAAAGATTGCAGCAGTACGAGATTGGCCAATTCCAAAGAATGTTGCGGAGATAAGAAGTTTTCTCGGACTAGCCGGATATTACAGAAGATTTGCGGAGAACTTTGCTCGTCTGGCGGAGCCGTGAACCAAGCTTACGCGCAAGGAGGTACCTTTTGTATGGACGGATAAATATGCGTTAGCTTTTGAGACGTTGAAGCAGAAGTTGATAACCGCCCCTATTCTGACCGTGCCAGACAATTCCGGAGGATTGATGATTCACAGCGACGCATCTGGGAAAGGATTGGGATGTGTTTTGATGCAGCATGGGAAGGTTGTAGCATACGCATCGAGACAGTTGAAGACCCATGAGAAGAATTATCCAACTCATGACTTGGAACTTGCGGCTGTGATTTTCGCTTTGAAGATTTGGAGACACTACCTTTTGGGCGAAAGGGTTGAAGTTTTTACTGACCATAAGAGCTTGAAGTATGTGTTCACACAGAAGGGGCTTAGTATGAGGCAGCGTAGATGGTTGGAGCTGATGGCTGACTACGATCTTGATTTTAAGTACCATCCGGGGAAGGTTAACGTCGTGCTGGATGCGCTTAGTCGGTTACCAGCAATTCAGGTGTTAACTACGCAGAAGGAGATCGTTGCAGATTTTCGAAGATTTGACTTGGAGGTTGTGCTACCGCATTCTACGGGGTAGTTGATACAGTTGCAAGTACATTCATCGTTGATCGAGAATATTAAAGCAGCACAATCGCAGGATCCTAGACTGCAAAAGTTTCGAGAGCAGGTTGAAGCCGGACTACGAACAGATTTATTGATCCACGAAGATGGTTCGTTGAGGTATGGTAGAAGTTTGTGTGTGCCTAAGGGGGATATTCGTGAAGAGCTTATGAAGGAGGCACACAGTTCATCTTATTCTGTACATCCAGGAGGCACAAAGATGTACCGAGATATTCGACAGCATTTCTGGTGGGAAGGCATGAAACGGGAGATTGCTCACTTTGTGGAGAAGTGCTTGGTGTGTCAGCAAGTTAAGGCTGAACATCAAAGGGTTGCTGGTTTATTGCAACCACTTCCGATTCCTCAATGGAAGTGGGAACATATAACCATGGATTTTGTGACGGCTTTACCGCGGAGTCCAAAGGGCAACAATGCAGTATGGGTAATTGTTGATCGATTGACCAAGGTAGCTCACTTCATTCCTTTCCGGGTTGGTCAATCAACAGAGACATTGGCAGAGCGGTACATGCAAGAGATTGTAAGATTGCATGGAGTACCGGTGAGCATCGTGTCCGATCGGGACACTCGGTTCTTATCACACTTCTGGAGGAGTTTACATGAAAGTTTGGGGACTCGATTGAAGTTTAGCACAGCTTATCATTCTCAAACTGATGGTCAGTCGGAGAGAAAAATCCAAACTCTTGAATATATGTTGAGAGCATGCATGTTGGACTTCAAGGGTTCTTGGGAGGATCATCTATATTTGGTGGAGTTTTCTTACAACAACAGTTTTCAGGCAACTATCCAGATGGCTCCATTTGAAGCTTTGTATGGTCGTAAATGCCGTTCACCTGTTTGTTGGGACGATGTCGGTGAACGAAGATTATTGGGACCAGATTTGGTTATGCAGACAGTTGAGAAGGTAAACACTATCAGAAATCATATAAAGGCAGCACAAGACCGACAGAAGAGTTGGGTAGACACGTCAAGAAGACCTCTAGTGTTCGCCGTGGGTGATTTGGTGTTCTTGAGGATATCATCGACTAGAGGGTGATTCGTTTTGGAAGTCGAGGAAAGCTTAGTCCTCGATTCGTTGGACCCTTTGAGATCTTGGAGCGGGTTGGTGAGGTAGCGTATCATTGGGCGTTACCACAGTCCTTGGCGAGTGTGTACGATGTGTTTCACGTATCTCAACTACGAAGGTATGTTCGAAATGAAACGCACGTATTGGATCATTCGGAGCTAACTGTACGAGAAGACTTGACTTTTGAGGAATGACCGATTGAAATCGTGGATCGAAGGGAAAAGGTTCTTAAGAACAAGGTGATCCCTTTTGTGCTTGTTTCTTGGGGTAATCGCTAGCATGGAGAGTCCACTTGGGAACGAGAAGATAAAATCCGGCAGAAGTTTCCTCATCTTTTCTTGTAGTTGTTTGTTTATCTTTGCATTCTTGGAATTTCGAGGACGAAATTCTTTTTGTAGTTGGGTATAATGTAACACCCGAGCCCAATGCTATTAATTTCTGTTACCATTTGAGCGTAGTGTGGTACTCATTTCACTTATCTTGCTTGATTGTTATTTACTGTAAATTTTACCCGGCAAATTCATTCCTGCATATAACAAATTTTGGCATCTAAAATAAAATTAAAAATATTCATCTTGGCCTGCTTGACACCCCTAACCCTTTTGTAATGTCCGTGCATCGTGTTCTCGTCCCGTTCAGTGAAACGGGCGAGTTTGGACGGCTACGTGCACGTACGTGTGTCCGTTTTGGGGGTATGCTTTTTGATCATAAAACACTTCATTTTCAATTTTGGATCCTGCTTAAAATTCTATTATTTCAATTTCAAATTTTTCGACCCGACCCGGGTGCGATTTGGAAATGTTTCACTTTGCGCCAAAATCTCAAATTTTAATATTTTTTTAAACCGTCGAAATTTTCCTAAACCTTATAATATAATTACTGTTCATACATAATCTTTTAAATCTTTTATTCCTAACCTCTAACCTCTCAGCCAATCAAGGCTCTCTCTTTTCCCGTGGGCCCCACTCCCGTACCTCTCTCCTCTCTCTCTCTCACCGTCTCTCTCCTCTCTCTTCTCTCTCTCTCGCGTTCTCTCTCCTCTATATCTCTCTCTCTCTCTCATATTTTGTAAAATCTCCTTCTCCCTCCATTTATTTCCCCTGGCGTAAACCCAACCAGCGAACCCCCCAGCCGCCGTGCCTCGCCTCCGCAGCCCCAATGCCGGCACCACCGTCACCTGCATCCTCGCCCTCGACCGATCCACCGCACCTCCCTCCTCCTTCTCCCTTCTCCCTGTGCTCCCTGCACCTTCACCGTGGCCAGCGTGCCCCTGCACGCCGTTGCACCGCCGTGAGTCGCCGCCGGTGACCCCGTCCTCGTGTCCCCAGCCTCGCGAGCCCCCTCGGTGAGCTAGCTCCCCTCCTCTTTTCTTTTCTTCTTGCTTTCTCTGTAAACAATTTTCTTGAACTGGAAACTTCTTGTCGCTGTCGGGTAGGCCACCGCCGGAGTTTCTTCGACGCCGTCGATCCTCTCGATCCCTCTACAGACCACTGTAAGCCTCCTTCTCCTCAGATCCTCCTTCCTTCTTCTCTATTTTCTTTTCCCTCCTTGGCTGCAAGTCGTGATTGTTTACTGTTCATTCCTTGGCCGGAATTCGACGATGCCGACGACGTGACCCGACGTTCCAGCGAGATACCCCGACCCGTGTGGTTCCTTTGTTCGTCGTTTGGGTTCATTCCGTGAACCGTGCACCCGTCGCGAGTTTTCCCCGCCGACGTTTATCGTTCCGTATCCCCGGTTCGCGACCCGTCGAGGCAAGTACACCTTGCTACATTCTATACAATATTTACATATATTTTATGACACCCTAAACCTGTAAATTTAACTTGGTACGATCAGTTCTCATTTTTCATGTACAATATTGTTATATGTCATTTTATCTTTAAACTTGGAACTTACAGTTTGCAATTGAACCTAATAACCACATTTACCGTTTAATCACATTTTTAATATTGACATAGCTTATGGCATTTATCACTATAGTTTTGTTCCATTCGGACACCCGTATGCATTTTAACCTGTAATAGCCGTATTGGACCTTTATATAAATCATTGCACCTCTAAAGTGCTTAAACTTGTTAACATGATTAAAAGGCCATAATTTTCTTACTGCATGCTTATATGGTTGGAATCATATCTTTGACACAATTGATAATGGTATTGCTAATTGAATGAAAATGCCTATTGCTTACTTCATTGCTTATCTCATGCTGTTGATACCCATTGGTTGCCGTTTTTCCGGGCGTTACGGAATACCTATTGTTTGCCGCTTTTCCGGGCGTTACGGAATACCCATTGTTTGCCGTTTTTCCGGGCGTTACGGAATACCTATTGTTTGCCGTTTTTCCGGGCGTTACGGAATAACTACCGACGAGTTACGATGAGGATTACATTATTTGGTTTCAAAGACTTTAGAACAGAAAACCCAATAGAACAGTTTAGTTTACTCACTGCACATTACCCTGCACTGCTCTGACTTATATTTTTGTTACTCTTGCTTTATTCATGTTTATATTCGCATTGCCTGTTTATTATATTATTACTTGATGACTTGACGCGCTGACGTCTGGGTTTTGCATGGCCCAGATTCTTCTACCCTGTTGCAGACTGATTAGGAGTTTTGCCGCTGTTAGACGAGCGGTGAGGTTCCTGTCGGTATGTAGTTTCACTCAAGGTGTTTCATTTATTGTATCTTTTAGCTTCCGCATATTGTTATCTCTTGACTCTTTTACTCTGGCTTATGGACAAGTACTAGATAGTTAGTTTACTTTCCTGTTCTTGATATCTCCACAGCCGTAATGTGACTGTGGAAGGATTTTTCCTATCCACAGGTAGCATGGTTGGCTATGTCAACATAGTAATTAATGTATATCAATACCATTTTCCCTATCAGTCTCTAAGTCTCACTGTACAGGTCACTAAGCCTATCGTCAGTTCAAGTGTGAGAGTCAACCACTCGCGGGTGTCCTCCACCCAAGGGTAGGACCCAAGGGCAAGGGACCACGGGCCCAAAATATAACTCACGGTAATAATCATGTACCCTGTAAATCTCCATATATCTCCATATATATAAGCCGGCATGGGACTCCCGAGACTCTGTTGAACTCACACTCAAACTACCCCACACCTCGTGGTCTACATCAAACGCCAACCATAACCTCAAATACCGGTCGGTCCATGACAAGTCTGCGCGAGAACTGGAGACAGGATCTCCATCAAGCACGTCCCGACTAATACCCAAGATAAATGGGCAGTGTCTGGTGCCTTATCTGTGACACCCATGCAAGAACTTCCATAAGTGTCCCATACCACTTATAGTCACCCTTACACACGTCCCACAGACGTCGACAATGCAATAGAATAATAGGGTTCACTGATTGTGTACAAGTACGTGTCACTTTCACTTATCCACTCATGCACGAACACTAACGTACTTGCCACAATCATCACTAATACCTAACACTGGGTAATGCACATGATCACTAGGTTATCAATGCAGTGACATATGTATGATATGATGAGAAAACAGTATGTAAAGCATGATTAAGATGTCATAAATCGGTATTCTGCCACTTGCATAATTTATCATAAATCATACGTGCACAATTTAGCGAAACGATGAACGGGGGATAAGTAGTATGTTTGATTTTCTATCCATCAAATTTGGTTTCATGTCGATCGGGTTTCGGGATCACTAGATATGACCATTTCATTTTAAGCGTTCACTTCTGGAAATCCGGTTTCTGAATCAGAAGTCCGGTTCGCAACGCATTTTAATCCCAGTTGGGATCAGAATTTAGCGACGCTACAGTTTAATGAAATCTATAGTTTTCAATAGGGTATTCAACGCAATAGACGGATCCTCAATCGTGTCTGTACGTCGAAAGTTATACACTATTTAACACTGGTATGCCACTTCTGAATCTGTTCTGGACTGTTATACGTCCTGCCCTCTTAATTTACAAATTAAAATAGCAAACGACGATGAAACGGAATGAAACCACTTGTGTTATTTAGCTAACAGATTTAACTTTAATAAACTGCAGAGTTCCGCAACATAAGATTTAAGGAAACAAGGTGGTACCCAATACGGGACAGCAAACAGTAACCCGAGTCGCTCTGGACTGCAGTCCAGAGTCGCACTCCGACCCAATTATCGTCACAACATCAGTACAGAAACAAATAGAAATTTGGATAGGGTTATATTTCGTCGAGTCGGATTCGATTTAAGCCCTCGAACGTAACATTCCAGTATGTACATAATTTATGGTGATTTTAACAATTTTCAGATACGGGAAAATTCTAGTTTTACGAGTATATTTGGGGGTATTCATTTTAGTCACTAACAGTCGTATTTTCTAGTGAGATTCATACAAGATATTCGTCACTACAAGGGCCAACATAAACAATCCAATTCCATCAAATTAGGTGAGTATTTTCATTGGGATCATGCATCGAACAGGTATGCCACATAATCTACTGGAAATTGTGAACTTGTAATCTATACGATTTAAGTTTGTAACGCGAATATATTAGCATGTAGCAAGTAAAAAATACTTGCCTGGAGACGCTCGGCAGTGGAAACGACACACGCGCGACACAGCAACGACGATTCCGGCACGGCACGGCCCACTAGTGACAAAAGTCTCGACCTTGGCTCGAGCTTGGATTTGATGTTGATGCGGCGCAACAAGGGGGCTCGTGGGTGCGGGCTGGCGGTTGGAGGGCTGCGGCTGTCGAATGAGAAGATGATGACGGCAAGGGAATGGCAATGGTGTTCGAAGGAGGAGGCGCGGGAAGGAGGAGAGAGGGAGAGAGATTTAGAGATTGAGAGAGACAGAGGGATTGAGAGGGAGACAGAGAGAGAAAGATGTAGAGAGAGAGGGAAACAGAGAGAGAGATGTAGAGAGAGAGAGAGAGGAGCAGTTGCAGAGAGAGGGAAACAGAGGAGTCGCAGTGGGGCTTGGGCTTGGAGGTGACGGTGATGGTGCTGATGATGAGGAGGGTGCGGAGGAGTCGACGACGTGATGGGGAGATCGCCGGTGTCGTAGGTGCCGGTGGTGGTCGAGCTCGGGTGCAGTGGGTTGGGTGTGCAGGGGGTGCTCGGGCTCGATCTCGGTTGAGGGGTGAGGTAGCGAAGGGAGCTCTGTTGGTGGAGAGGAGTGAGCGAGAGAGGAGGGTGAGGGGTTGTAGTTGTAGTCGTCGCCGTCGGGGTGAGCGGGTGAAGGGTGCGCAGTGGGTTCGTGGGGAGATTTTTGGGGGAACGATAGAGAGATTGAGAGTTTAGAGAGAGAAAGGAGTAAGGGGAGACGTGAGGAGAACGTTGAAGGGTGCGTGTCGTGGGGAAACGGCAAGGCATGGGCGTGGGGTCCGGCGAAGAGAGCTGATCGGGAACAGAAGAAGTGAGCGGGAAAAATATAGCCGTTTGGAAGAAGGAGAGTTAGAGGCGAAGCGGGTCGGGTCGGGTTTAGAAAGTGTGGGCTTGGGGTATGGGCCGGTAGAGAGGAAAGGAAATCAATTGGGGAAAAATAAAGAAGTGGGCCGGGGATTTAAATTAAAGGGGAAGCCCTATGGGCTGAGGGCGCTGGGCTGAGAAAAAGGCCGGGGTTTGGTGTTTAATGTTAGACTTTAAATTAATTTGCTGTGGCTTAACTTAATATGGGTTGGGGTTTGGAATAAGGAAAAAGAAAAGGAAAGATTTGGGTTTTAAAATAAATAAATAATTATAAATAAAAAAAATAAATTTTATAAGTGAAAGAGAAATATAGATATTGGTATAAAAAGGGGCTGGGTATTACAATTGGTATGGAACGTATATCGTGGCAGGAGAGGTCACTTAAAAGGCACCTACATGAAGTCACGTGCTGTTGTCCTGTGGGTTATGACGGGGCCTTGTACTACATGTTACCATAGTCCACGTGGTAAGATGGACTCCTGTCATATACATGAATACCTTTTTTTATCAAACTACAAATAACCACATTAGAATAACTATCCTATACCTGTAAACGATCACATACAATTTTACCTGTTCATTTCACACGTTACATACTATCTTCTATTTCTTTTTTTTGGGACTTACTGAGCGCTAGTTCGCTGAAGACATTTCTTTCTGTTTCTTTCTTTGGAATGTTCGTCAGGAGGACTGGACTCTGAGGAGATAGAGCCGAGCCAGGAGGACTTGGACCAGCTTACAGCTCAGCCTGACTACTTGCACTTATTTTCTGTATGCCATTATTTAGGCATTTTCTTTTTATCATTGTATCTTTTTATTACAAACAGTTGTATGTAAAGTTGAATGTAAATAAAGTTGCTGTTTCATTATATTACACTTGTCATTCTTGTTCATTGTTATATTGTTTAATTACTCTTAACGTATTTATTTCATAGTAAATACGTTGCGGGCTTGTCACGTCATCGTTTCCGTTTACTGGGAAGCGGGGCGTAACAGGTTTTCTTGGCGGCCTATGCAGGTCAGTTCTGCATGAAGTTTTAAGCAATATATCATAAGAATTATAAGAATCAGCAACTATACATTCCTTACATTTCAAATTTCTTGAATCTATCCTAACCATTACTTTCTATCAAGGTAATGGATTCTCCCAACAACACCAGCACGAACGTCAACGACAATACTCCACCGCCTACTCCACGACCACCACCTACCGTTGCAGCTCCTATCAATGAGCAATTGGTACTGCTTGAGGCTATCAAGAGCCTATTGGAGGGTCAGCAGCAGCAGACTGCTATCCTCATGCACCGCCCCGAAGCCGAGGCACTCGGAGTCAAGCAATTTTGGGCACTGCACCCAAAACAGTTCTCGGGAAAAGGGAGCCCACTTGAGGCAGAAGTATGGGCTCAAACGATCGAAGATGATCTGGCAGTAGTTCAAGTGCCAGATATTTCCTGGGTGAGAGTTTCTAAGTTGCAAGTGACCGACAATGCAAGAGTCCGGTGAAAGGCTGAGGAATGCCGTCTCACACAGCCAATAGAGTGGAAGACATTTCACGATCTGTACGATTCGAAGTTCTTCCCCGAAGCTACCCATTTTGAGATGGAGCAACAGTTCATCCACCAGCAACAAGGCTCCATGTGGGTAAAATCGGTGAATGAATATGATGCCGAATTCATCATGCTTAGCAGGTAAAGAATTCGTATCAAATTTTGTTCCGTAAAACACATCTCTATCCTGACATCAACATCTTATCAGTTTTGCGGCGCATTTGATCCCGACCGATGAGATATGGGCTAGATGATTCCAACAGGATTTTAACCTGGAGATTCAGGCGGCATTAGCCACAGGCGAATACCCAACTCATGAACTTGCCCTAAAGGCAGTACGTCGTTACGAAGCTGTGGTCAAGAAGAAGGGTAAGCCCCAAACAGCTGGAATCAAACGCCCTGCCACACAGATGGCAGGAAGAGCCTCTTATAGGCCGACTTTTGCGCCCAGGAGGCCAGAAGGATCATTTAACCGGTCTAGTCTTGATTTCTGTTTCTACTGCAAGAGAACTGAACACTTGGCGAAGGACTGCAGGTGTGCAAATGGCTTGTGTTTGATTTGTGGCGCATCTACTCATGCTATAGGAGCATGCTCATATCGTCTTAGCACAATACCAACACCCAGAACCGCAATCATAGTCCCGTAGAGGCCATCTATTCAGGCACCTGCACCCCTCCTAGCTCTTCCTGCACCAGTTCCACGTGGACCACCTGCACAGTCTCAACGTCAATTCCATTAGGCACAGAGAAACGTACCTCAAGGGCAGAGAAACGTGCCCCAAGGACAGAGGAATGTGCCTCTGGCAAGTAGGAATGTACCAAGACGACAGGCTTTTACAATGACGGTCGAGGAGGTCGAAACCATAGGACAAGTCATCACTGGTAACTTCCCATCCTTTCAACTTTTTAATCCTTGTGTATCGCTAAATTTTTCCTATATCTAAACCCAAGCTCACACAACTTATGTACTATACTAGTATCCAACCTTCCTGCACTCGCACTTTTCGACACTGGAGCTTCACACTGCTTCATGTCACAATGATTCGTGAGAACGCACGCGATTCCCGTGAAGCCACTCATTTCAAGCTAAAATGTCAGTTCTGGGAATGGAGTCTTGAAAGCAACTATGGGGTTTGATCAGTGTCCAGTTGGAGTTTTTGGAAGAGAATTCTACTCAAATTTCAAAGTACTAGACATTCCAAATTTTGATGTTGTGTTAGGAATGGATTGGCTGGGAGTATTCTATGATACTATTGACTGCCGTCAAAGGATGGTAGTATTTTAGATACCAGATCACCCAGTCTTCTATTTCAAAAGTGGAGATAGAACTTTGGAGCAGGAAGCTACTGTGCTTAACCGAAGAATGCAGAATTTTTCTCGCTACCGGCCGAAGAAGAAAAGCCCGAAGTAGTTCGAGAGTTTGAGGATGTGTTCCCTGAAGACATATCAGGTTTGCTTCCTGATCGAGCTCTTGAGTTTAGTATTGATTTACAACCTGGTGCGCAACCTGTAATCAAAGCTCCATACCGGTTAAATCCGATGGGATTGAAGGAGATCCGTATTCAGTTGGACGAACTGCTGAAGAAAGGTTGGATCCAACCCAGTACTTCAAGTTGGGGATCTCCGGTATTACTCATGAAGAAGAAGGAAGGTTCATACAGGATGTGTGTAGATTATCAAGCTCTGAACGAAGTGGGGATTAAGAACAAGTATCCACTACCACGCATCGATGATTTTTTCGATCAGTTAAGTAGGTCTTGTGTATTTTTAAAGCTAGATCTTCGTTCGGATCATCAGGTAAAGGTCAAAGAGTCCGACATTCCGAAGACGGCGTTTAAGACTCGATATGGTCATTATGAATATCTCGTAATGCCATTTGGAGTGACCAATGCACCTTCCATTTTTATGAACCTGATGAACCAAGTTTTCCGAGAGTACTTAGACAGGTTCATTGTCATATTCATCGACGACATCCTGGTGTATTCAAAGAATCGGAAAGAACATGTCGATCACTTATGGATTGTCCTGGAGACATTGCGACAAAATTAGCTCTACGACAAGTGCAACAAGTGTGAATTTTGGCTAGATCAAGTCGAATCTCGGACATATTATTTCAGGCGAAGGAATCTCTATAGATCCAGCTAAGGTGTCAGCTGTCAGCGAGTGGCCGACACCAAAGACGGTGAAAGATATACGAAGTTTCTTGGGATTAGCAGGATACTACCGACGATTCATCGATGGATTTTCAAAGATCGTAGCACCCCTGACCAAGCTCACACGCAAAGACGAAGCATTTGTGTGGTCAGAAGTTTATGAAAAGGCTTTTGTAGAACTCAAGTCGAGGTTAACCTCTGCACCTATCCTTGTAATACCGGATCAATCTGGAGGATTCGTTGTACATTGTGCTGCGTCCGGTAAAGGATTAGGATGTGTTCTACAGCAACATGGAAAAGTTGTGGCTTTTGCATCAAGACAGTTAAAGGTTCATGAGCGCAACGATCCATTACATTATCTGGAGTTGGCAGTCGTCATCTTCGCACTTAAGATTTGGCGCTACTATCTCTTGGGAGAACGAGTGGATATATACACTGACCACAAGAGTCCGAAGTATGTATCTACTCAGAAGGAACTAAACAAGCGCCAGAGAAGATGGCTAGAACTCATTGCGGATTTTGACATCAACCTACAGTATCATCCTGGGAAGGTGAACGTAGTTCCTGATACACTTAGTCGCTAGCCATTAGCAATGAAACTCACCGCTCAGTGGAATCTACAGCAAGAACTGCATGGATTGGAGATCGAAGTAGTTAGGTAACGCTTCATATTTGATGAACTTACAAGTCCAGTTCACTCTTGCCAATCAGATCAAGGCAGCTCAAGCAAATGATGCCATGCTGCAAAAGATCCGAGAACAAGTAGAAAGTGGACTTCGAAATTACTTCATCATTCACAAAGATGGATCATTGCGATGTGGAAGTCGATTATGTGTGCCAATCGGCCCTGTTCGAGAAGAGTTGATGAAAGAAGCTCACAGCTCTCCGTATTCGGTACACCCCGGTGATACAAAAATGTAAAAGGATCTACGGAAACACTACTGGTGGCATTGAATGAAGCGCGGAGTAGTTAGAAGCATAGCCAAGTGTTTGGTATGTCAGCAAGTGAAGGCTGAATATCACAGAACTGCCGGTCTACTTCAGCCGTTACCAATTCCAGAATGGAAATGGCAGCACATTACCATGGACTTCGTGACTGCCCTTCCTCGCAGCATGAAGGGTAACGACGCAATTTGGGTTATTGTGGATCAACTAACCAAGTTGGTTCACTTTATTTCATTTCGAGTTGGCCAGTTAACCGAGACGTTAGCAAAGAAGTACATGGAGGTAAGCATAAATCTAAAGTAAAATTTAATCCTTCAAGATATACCATATTTGATACCCATGAACTCACGCAGGAGATCGTGAGATTACATAGAGTACCTGTTTGCATCGTCTCTGATCATGATACAAGATTCTGATCACAATTTTGGCAGAGGTTACAAGCTAGCCTGGAATGAGTCTGAATTTTAGCACGGCGTAATATCCACAAACGGACGGACAGTCTGAGTGAACAATTCAGATTCTGGAAGACATTCTAAGAGCCTATATGTTAGAGTTCGGAGCTTTGTGGGAAGATCACCTACACCTTATGGATTTTTCATACAACAACAGCTATCAGGCAAGTTTTGGAATGGCACCATTCGCAACACTCTACGGACGGATGTGTCGTTCACCGCTGAGTTGGGATGACGTTGGAGATCGTGAACTCCTTGGACTAGAGATGATTGTAGCAACTGTGGACGTAGTTTGCACAATCAGGGAAAGAATACGTATAGCCCAAGACCGACAGAAGTATTGGGCCGATGCAATGCATCGACATATGGAGTTCTAACCTAGAGATCATGTATTCTTGAAGATCTCTCTAAACAGAGGAGTGATCCGTTTTGGCAAGAGGGGTAAGCTAAGTCTAAGATACATAGGACCGTTCGACATACTCGAACGAGTTGGAGAAGTGGCATACCGTTTAGCATTACTACTCCATTGGAAGGAGTGCATAACGTGTTCCACATATCCCAACTACGACGATATGTGAGCGACCCCAGCCACATACTTGATCACCTAGAGCTCACAGTACAGACCGACCTAACCTGCGAGTAGCAACTAGTTGAGATCCTGGACCGAAAGGTGAAGACATTGCAGAACAAGGAAGTAAACTTTGTCCGAGTGATGTGGAGAAAGGATTCGCCAGGAGAATCAACATGGGAACGAGAAGAGGATATGTGTACATGATACCCTTATCTATTTGAAAATTAATCCCTATGTAATTGTAAATTTCGAGGACGAAATTTTTATAAGGAGGGTAGAATATAACGAATCTGAAATCTCTGTACAGAAATTTTCCTGTTAAAATACAGAAAAGAGTATTACAGCCTGTGTAAGAGTTAAAAGTTACTTTTGTTAAATAAAAAAGCAAGAAATAACTTGTAGCTCACTGGTAAAGCCTTTGCACTGCTGTGACGCAGCCTGTGTGTTCGATTCCCATTAGACACAATTAATTTGTTCTGATTTATCTTTTTAATTTTTTGGAAGCCCAAGAGTTTCACGTACAATACACGGGGAAATGAAAAGTTCAGAAAAATCAAACATGCGCAAAATGGTGTAAACATAGAAAAACCCATGTGACACGAATCTCGAGGCCAGAGATCCAAATCCGACCGGCCAAATTGGTCATGGGGCCGGTGCCAACGGCTCTGATGAGTCTGTTTGCCTCCGTGCTTTGCACACTTGTCCCTTCAGCACCTCTTAACTCCTCTGCACTGTTTGATTTCCCTGCAATCAAACAGAGACCTCTTATTTCACCAATTAACACCATTTTAATACTTTTTAATCCAAAATTTTAATTCCCAAACCCTAATTCTCCACTATAAATACCACCCCATACTTTAGCTCAGTACCATTCTGAAAATTCAAGCAAAAATTCTCTCAAAAAGTTCCTAAATGCAAGTGGAGTAAAGTGGAGTTAGCGAGCAAGCTTGTTCCGTCGAAGATCGAAACCATTTCCGGAGCTCCCACGACGCCACGAAGACACTCCTTCTCTTCATCACCCTTTTCTTAAGATTTCCAAACCGTAATTCCCTCTTCTCTCCTTCCTTTTCATCTCAATTCGTATTTTTTCAAAACATCGATAAAAGTGGAGTTAACACGTAACAATCTTTATTTCTAAACAATTTATCATGATTGATATGTATACATGTCATATAATCACCCTAATATCTTTTTTAAACAAAACTCATATTTATTGTCTTTTTATGAAACCAAAATTTCATGTTCAATATGCAAATAATGAACTTTTTTATTAAAATACCTTGAACTTTAATATCACATCTTTCAATAATTGTTTAATACCTTTAGGAAAAAAACTTCATGGAGTAACGACCTACCCCACACACACACTTAGTTTTCATAGCACGATACCTATATATATGTTTGGTTCAAAGAATAATGTTTACAATAAAATACCACATATTTTTAAAAAACCGGGTTTCTTTTAAAGCGGTATTTATATTCCTTTTCAATTATTCATCTAAAACTCTCGTTAGGGGCCGCACTAATGGATGGTGAGGATTATCGCACATTCTGGAGATAGTAGAGCGAGATGCAGCACTCCTCATGGAGTATCGATCTCGAAAGAAAATAAAATATGGTTTTTTAAGAAATGCGAATTTTTTAAATAAAACTAATTTTTAAAATTAAAAATTATATAAAATTATAGATCCATATTTTCATTATATTATGAAACTATATTTTTTCTAAAAATGAAAGATTAAAAAATGTTAATAAAATACTATCAAGTTACCAAAAAGGACTAATTTTCAATAAAATACCTTAATAATTAAAACACATGCTCATGAAAACCCTAAATGCTATATATCACCCTCGAGGTTTTATTTTTAATCTATATTAAAAATATTTTTCATAAAACCCCCTCGAGATATACAAAACAATATTTTAAGGACTTTAGTAAATAAAGGTTTAAGCGGGATCAATTCTCTTAAGCCCCAGGGAGCCGGAGAAAGTGAGTGCTTGTCTATTCAGGTTGGACAACTTAACGGAGTTATCAATGACAATTGTCCTGGAAAAAGACACAAATCCTGCCGTCCATGTGCAGCAGTTGCCGATTACTCTTGAACCTAAGAATTCAAGAGTTAAATCAGTTTACAAGTGTCTGACTCAATCTGAGTTTAAACTCAACTCGAATCCAAAATCAAACACGAACTTGAATACTTGATCATGAATATGAACACTCGAAATCAATATCAAACTCAAACTTGTATACTTGACTTGACCGAACCATCGTTATAACTTTACATGAACTTAACATGACCACTTGAACACATGATTACATCTTGAACATGAACCTGAACATTTTTGTATCCATGTTTTAGGCCAAGACTTGTGAACATAATGTATACAATACATTACGTGGGGATAAAGGGGTAGATTAGTACGAAACGTATATCGTGGCACGGGAGGTCACTTAAAAGACACCTACATAAATTCACGTGCCGTTGTCCCGTGAGTTATGACGGGGCCTTGTACTACATTTTGCCATAGTCCACGGGGTAAGATGGACTCCTCCCGTATACATGAATATATTCTTTATCAAACTATAAATAACCATGTTAGAATAACTATCATATACCTGTAAACGATCACATACAATTTTACCTGTTCATTTCACACATTACATACTATCTTCTATTTCTTCTTTTGGGACTTATCGAGCACTAGTTCGCTGATGTCATTCCTGTAGGGTGTTTTTCGTCACCCCATTGAGATGGGAATACGCGCGCGCTTGTCAGGCGTACTACAGATTCCACCTGCCTGGGGTAAGCCGGGGTTTATTGATTGTGGGGATCCGAACCTCCGGCAGCCGTTAATTAACAGGTAAAATTACCCCTCGCCTTTGGGCATAGAGAACCTCCGATTAACGGGTTAAACTGGTCATGCGAACTCAATGTGCGGTGTGCGTGTGTTGTGTTTTGAAAAGGGGTTTTGGATATATCGGGAGCCACGCAGAGTTTTTACGGGGGTTTTTTTCTAACAGGTACAGTGTTGTGGAGCACGTGTGTGTGCAAATATGTATACATATGTATATGTATATGTATATACATATATATAAAAAAAAGAGGAGGAAAGGACATCCAAAGGATGCGTGGGGCCAGTGCCTCGAGCGCTGTGCGCTTAGGCGCAAGCGCGCCACGTGTCGGCACGTGCGCTCGGGCGCAAGGCGCAGGAGCGCAAGCGCGCCACGTGTCGGCACGTGGGCGCTTTGCGCTCGGGCGCAAAGCGCTGGAGCGCAAGTGCGCCACGTGTCGGCTCATGGGCGCTTTGCGCTCGAGTGCTAGCGCGCCACGTGTCGGCACGTGGGCGCTCGGCGCTTGAGCGCTTGGGTGCCGGCGAGGAAAAATGGGCTTTTAGTCCCAGAAACAGAAGCTATGCTTCAGAAAGGAAATATTTGTTGTTATATATATATATATATATATATATATATATATATATATATATATATGGAGTTAGAACTCTTAGGATGTTTTGAAGCTGATGAAAGGGGTTCTTCTTCTTCCTTCTGTTGTTTGGCCGGATCTTGAAGATCAAGAAGTAGGAGATTTTAAAAATCACTCCTTTTTGAAATCTGATGGGAGATCTGAGTTCCCCTTTATGGGTTTTGTGGTGGAAAACTACTTAGTTTTGGAAAAGAAAGAGTAAAACTCTTGATTTAATTCAAAAGAAATGAGAAGGTTTAGAACCTTGGAGAAAGAGCAGGAGGCACAAGGAACCCTATTTTTTGGGGGAATGAAAAGTCTATGCTTTATTCATCATCATGTTGCCTTATATAGGCTTACATATTTACATATAGCCCCTTGGGCTTTACAAAAATGGCATCTTAGCCATCCCATGGCTCATGTGCCATTTCATTTTTGCACATAAGCCATGGGCTTACAAAATATTGGCTTTATGCCCATTTTTTTTACATTCATGCATAAACAATTACATAAAAATTATTTATTACATGATTTTGTTGTTGGCACGGGGAGACTGGCTGCGGGCTCGACTTGGGCATGGGCCCGCTTGACCTGGGCTTGGGCCCACCTGGCTTAGGGTTGATTTTGATTTTGACTTGGTCAACCGGGGTGTAAATTTTTACCCCAACAATTCCTTTCTATTTGTTTCTTTGGAATGTTCATCTGAAGGACCGGACTCTGAGGAGATAGAGCCGAGCTAAGAGGACTTGGACCAGCTTACTACTAGTTCTCCTGCACTTATTTTCTGTATGCCATTATTTAGGCATTTGCTTTATTTCATTGTAACTTTTTATTATAAACAGTTGTATGTAAAGTTGCATGTAAATAAAGTTTCTGTTTTATTGTATTACACTTGTCGTTCTTGTTCATTTTTATATTGCTTAATTACGCTTAACGTATTTATTTCATAGTAAATACGTAGCGGGCTTTCCACGTCACTGTTTCCGTCTACTGGGAAGCGGGTATGACATATATTTTGGGTTTAAACAGTTAATATTAAAATACTCTAAATATTACCCGGGTCTCATCTAAAAATCTAGTTTTTAAATATGGAGAATATGCGTACAAGTTAAAACCATAATGCGATATCCGGTTAATAAAAATGCATACTTCCAAGTACCGATCTACATAAATATACGTAGCGATCCAAACGAGTCTGTTTTAGCAATTTGGACATGAACATGATGTATGGATGCAACCATATGATATGGGGTGTGATGACATGCAATGCTAGATATCAAAATGTATTATTTAGTTTTTATTTGTATTATTTAAAAGATATGCGGACACAAAAATATATTATATATGTATATAGAATCTAGATGTGCATGGATCCTCTGTACTAATAAATATATGACATAATCTTGAACCATGATGGGTTTCAAACATGTGGGTCGGGTCGGATACTAACCACAGTTACCAAATGCACTATCCGTACCAAAAAGCAATAATAATCAGAAATCTGTCGCAAGATTTGAAATACCCCAAATAAAATATGGTATAACAGTGCTGGGTGTTACAACTCAGTTAGTGATTACAAGCTTTGTAGTCATGTCCTTCGTTTTCTTTCCACTTCCTTAGCTCCTTAGCTTGTTGGGAAAGAGATTGAGAGTCGATCTTCCTTACCAAAGATGATCCACCTTGGAGGAAACCTAACTAAGGCTTTAGCTTCACACAAATATAACAAGGTGAAGCAACTAGTTATAAAAACTTGCTAAGAACTGATCACTAGGATGCAGTAGTGGCTAATATCTAATTGATCTCTCAAAATCCTTTTCCATTCTCCATTTAGAAAAACCAGGAGGGGAGAAGAAGAAAACTTGGGTGAATAAACAAGTGAGGACGCATGCATGGCTAGAAAAACTATCATTCTCTTTTCTTTCTCTCTTTTCTTTTAGTGTTTGAAATGAGTAGGGTTGTGACTCACCATGGCGAGTCATAAGCCCACAACATTCCTATACAAATTAGAAGAGGTGAGAAGAGAAAAGATGCTACCTCATTATACACATATAAATATTTATATGTATATGTATATATATGAATATATACAAATACACTAATACAAGTATATTCTACAAATACATACACCCGTATTCATATCAAAATATGAATACTGTATTCGTATAAAAATATGAATACCCGTATTTATATCAAGGCACAAATACCTGTATTTATATCAAGACACAAACACATGTATTTATACAAATACCGGATTCGTATAAATACTGTATTTTGTCAAAATACGAATACCGAAAAGAGAGATACTAAAAAAAGATATATAATACTAGCTCACACTTAATCCAAATGTGATAACTTAGCTATCTTTCAAACCGGCTAGTATTAACAAAATGTCCGATTAAAAGCACGTGTATAAAAACACTTGTTTTAATCGAACCCGAGTACGTATCAAAATACATACACTACATCGTTTCTCCCGAGCTGAGAAACCCTTTGTATGGGACTCTAAAAAGTCGACAATACGTTGGCAGTCGGTTTAACCACAAGCACGTCAGCGGCACTAGCTGTATGTAACAGCTACCCAGATATTGAACGAAAGGAAGGCCGACAAGCAAACTTGTCCGCATCCCTACTGAGCCTGAAAGTGACACTCTCCGTACATTCTGGTCTGTTCATCTAAGAGTATCGCATATTGGGTTTAGGGGGCGGATAAAGTCAGACCCATAATAATGTGATAAGTCGTGTCGGTGTGAAGCTCATCACCCACTGAGAAACTACTAATCCAAATAAGTAATTCTTGTCCATCTTGGCCAAGGATTTCTATTTATGGCCACCTATACATAGTGTGACATCTACCCCCAATACCAGGGGAAACGAATCTCCGACGATCTGCTCACTGCCTCCATGTAGCTCGGGACTGTACCCAACTAAAACTTGTTTGCATGACTCAGTAGAGCCGTGGTAGGGTAGTAATCAAAGCACATTGGAAACTCACACGAGACAAGTGACGATCTCAGATCGACAGACTAAGCTATACACATGTCACCAGAGAACTGCTAACTGACATTAGGTATAATACTATCTAGCATGTTCCCTACGAGTCCATCCAGTGTAACTTATAACCCAATGAGTATCTATATACTATCTTTAGCGACTAACTAACACCAATGGCTATGAGATCAGCCATCAACCCTCGTCTGGATCAAGAAACGTATACACTAGTCTACTTTGGAATATCGATGCCCAGTCTCGATATTCCCTACGACTAGGGACATTTAAGGATTTGCTTATGGACTACTCGGTTCTCACAAGTGTGATTGTCATAATAACCCTGGTAGTCAAGAAAGAATCTTACGAGCTCTATAAACATGTAATAGTGATCCGTAATACCACATAATATCTCTACATGATGATAGAGATGAACAAGATAGCATGTTATCATCTCGAGTAACACTGTTCTACCCATATAGGTCCTCCCTCAATCATCATAATCGTTTGCCTGCGATTACAGTAATTGCCTTGAGGGCACTGTAGCCAACAATCTCCCACTTGCACTTAAGGCTAATTATTGCGGTGTCGCATACTCACATCCCGTGTGATACCGAACACCCAACGTCTTTACCAATCAGTTTTGCAAATCATGTTTGCGAGACATTCGTGTTTGAGAAATAACCTCAGTATGTGGATCCGCTCCTATGCTTATATCTTTATCTCTTTTTATCTTAACTTCACGGAGAACGACTGTCTCCCGAAATGAGCGATACCTGTCTTAGAACTTGTCTAGATATATGATGAGACCAAGTTCATAAATGAATTCTAAATCCAACAAACTTCTTAGATTGTATCTTCCACTGAATTTAATCAGTATCCTGCATCATGCCTACCTTAGTATCCGCTTGGATCACTGTCCGACATACTACCCCTCAGAAGAGGGTAAACTTTAACTCTGATAGTCACTATGTCATTCAGGTCACCTTGGAAGCTTGAAATGATAACCGCCTTCTGAAGGAGGCTGCCATTACCACATACCAAGAACAATCTCTTATTGTCATAACTGCTTCTCTATATTTCTCCAGGATTGGATTAATATCTGCTTATTGCAGATAGTGAAAAAGCAATATCTGATGTGGTTCTTGACATCTCATGATTGACTCAATTGCTTAAGCAAGTGATATGTCAATCATGCAAATCCCTATTCTCATCAGTCCAGAAGACATCTCTTCAGAGAGGGTGACTCCTTTACTTGCGAGTACACCATCATCCCGTTTCCCCAAATCAGAGCAAAGCTTTGTTCAAAATTTCAAATTTTGAAATGAAGCAACGCTTCATAGCAGCGCCAAGTGCGCAGCGCTCTAAGCAGCGCGCCACGTGCAAAGTACGTGTGCGCTAGCGCTAAGAGCGCTGCACTTAAGCAGCGCACCACATGCAAAACACGTGTGCGCTAGCGCTAAGTGCGCTGCACTCTAAGCAGCGCACCACATGCAAAGCATGGGTGCGCGGTGAAACTAAAAGCTCCCCACCGTCAGATCAAAAATCCAATAAAGATGATAAATCATCAATTAATCAGAATAAAATTCTGTTAAGGAAAGATTCCTCAAAATGTTTTCAAACAAGAAGATGATGCTCTATAAATCATAGCACCGTTGGATCAATGATCCAATGGTAATTAAAAATCACCAAAAACACAGAATAAATTCTGTATGGAAAAGATTTCCCAATCTTGTTAAAAACAAGAAAATTGCCTTCTGTAAATTCAGAAGCCCTTGGATCAAAGATCCAATGGTGGGGAATTCCTAAATCAATTGGAGAAAAGATCTCCTTAACTGATTGAACAAATTAGCTCACCCTATATAAAGGCCTTAAGACTTCAAGTCTCAGATATACAGAAACATACAGAGGAACCCCCCTATAAACTTTGAGAAATCTCAAGAAAGAAGAGCCAGGCTCTCTTCAAGGTAAAAATAAACAGAGAGATGAAATCATCTCATATTAAAAAGAAGAATTCACTTCTTTCTCACAGATCATAGATCTATAAGACCAAGGTCTTTCACAAAAAGATCAAAGGATCTCATCATAAAAAAAAAAGAAGAAAATAATTCTTCTCACAGATTATAGATCTACAAGACTAAAATCTTTCACAAAGAGATCATGAACATCTCATTGTCAAAGGGGGGAGAATAATTCAGTTCTTTTAGGATCACAGATCCATAAAGGCAAAGCCTTTCACCAAATAAGAGATTGAAACATCTCCTATAAAATAAGAACTTTGTTCTTAGAAGCTTGAGACAAAGTCTCTTATAAAAAGAGAATTTAATTCTCAGGGCGCAAACTGATCTAAGTTGCATAAAAGAAGTGCCTTGGCGCTCCTAATTTAAAAGAGTTTCAACACTCCAAATCTAGCGTAAAGCGCTGTAGAGCCTTAGCGCTCTTAATCTAAAAGAAACCTTAGCGCTCCAAGTTTAAAGAAGCGCTCTGCGCTCAAGACTGGCGCAAAGCGCCAAGCGCACCATGTGCTTCTCACGTGTGCGCTACTTAACAGAAACGTACTACGCTCATTATCTGGCGCATAGTGCCAAACGCGCCACGTGCTCCCCACATGTGTGCTACTTAAACAGAAGCACCTTGCTCTCTTTAAACTAGCGCTTTGCGCTCTTGGATTGGTGCTTAGCGCCAAGCGCGCCACGTGTTCCTTACGTGTGCGCTACCCAGCAGAAATGCTCTGCGCTCTTTGACTAGTGCAAAGCGCCAAGCGCGTCACGTGCTCCTCACGTGTACGCTAAAAGAACATAAATTGTTCTATAAATAAAGCCCCAGAGCTATGATGAATGACAAAAATAATGTCAGAACTCAAACTAATGCTCAACATTGCCAAATGTTTAACATTTAACCATGTAGGCTGAGCCCAAGTTCATTAATCCCTCATTCAGATTAATTGAGCCCAGGTGCTCATAAATCTCAGATCTTAGTCCCAATTGGACTACAGACCTCCCAACCAAAATTGGTTCAAGGGTACATCTTTTTACTCCTATGATATTTATCGTTGTAATCCTTCATCGTCTTCAGAGAGGTGACGGGTCCCAACAACCATACATTCCATAGACCATGACGTCTTTAAACTGGACTGTGGGGTCCTTAAACCTATGGACTATGATGTCCTTAACCTCGGACTGTGGGCTCCTTAATCCCATGGATTATGATGTCCTTAACCTCGGACTATGGGGTCCTTAAGCCCATTGACTATGATGTCCTTAACCTTGGACTACCATGTCCTTAAACTGGTAATCGACCGCAATGTCCCTAAACTAAACAATAGAGCCCAAATGCTCTTTTATTGGATCTAAACGATCCCGTTAAGTTGATCTTAGTTTAAATTTAGACTAACGTATCCTTAACAAACGTTTAAGTTGATCTTAGTCTCAAATGAGACTAACGTATCCTTAAACCCAACCCCAAACCCAAATCTAAGAAAATACGGATTTGGACTAATCCACGCCCTACGGGCGACAACATAAATTAGTCTCCGTATACAATCCACGGGCAACCAAAAACAAAACAAACACCTACGACACGAAGTGACCATCTGGAGAAGGAGAAAGTGGTTACCGCGATGCGGTAGTGTAATTAACTGCAGGGGTTTGCGCCTGCAGGGAAGAGCATCCCTACAATCAAAAAGCCCTCAACAAGGGGGAATCTGACGAAGACTGCTACATCGGCCGCATCCGTCTAAACCTTCGATATATGGTGCCATAAATCAACTTGGCATTCTCGGAGAGGTGGACGGATAGCACTAAATAGAATCTGCCCTCGAAATTCAGGCAAGACGAACCTACGCGGTCTCGTCCCTGCTTTCGGCGGAGAACAGATTCTGGCACGCCCGGTGGGACCTTTTCCTCTTTCCACTCCTCACTTCGTGTGTCTTGTTTTTTTCCCGTGATCAGATAATCGCGGTGCGTATGTTTTTTGGTTGCCCTTAGGGGAGTGGATACTGAAGTCGGCGTTTCGTCTCTATGAAGAATGGCGTTTGCTCCCACCTTAGTCACTCAGGCTCTGTCATATCTGGAAGAGTCAAGTATGAGCCATTTGCAGGCTCAAATCTCTACAATCCGGCTCTTCATGAAATCAACGGGCTTCTCTTTGGGTCGATGCTCCCACCTCCCACCCTCGGTGCCTCAACGCCGATGGAGGAAGCCCAGAGGAAGTCTGTCTTCCACAGGCGGGCTCCCCAAACAGCAGCTTTGCCGACGGAATCAGTCCTCAAACAACTAGCACATGCCAATGACCAAGGTCGACGCAGGGGGCAGAATATTCAAGCTCTTAAAGGAAACAAGGGGCAGGCTCGACAAAATCCTGAAGCTAATCAAATCCCGGCCGTAAAAAATGGTCGACGTCGATATCAGCGTCATACAAAATGAGCTGGGAGCAGTTCTCCGTATGGTCCTGTTTCAACCTCAGCGGTGAATGTTGTTGTTCCAACTGGGAACAACTTCAAATTGTTGTGAAGGGTTAGACAAAATTCTCCTATCGCAATATTGAAGAAGTCTCCACAGCCCATGGAGATCCCACGAGAGCAGAAACCAATTCGCTCCCTGAAACAACTTTCCTCATCTATATATAAGGTGTGGAAGCAGGTGAAGGGGACTCACCCCAAGACGGATCCTGATACAGCGATTCCTCCCAAAACCAAAGCGGCTTTTTACAACAAGAGGCCCAATAAAGGTCAAGTGCCTGAAGCAAACTCCAAAGGTCAAAACTCCAAATACCCTAAGCCTGAGGGTATGGGAGTTCACATAGTCTATGTGGTGAATTCCAGAGACGAAGTTCGAGCTTCTACTAGTCACTGACCTCAAACTCGGTCCCTGACAAAAGTTCAACTGCAAACGTGAAAAGCTGCAGGATATGCTCGCTCAGGCGGCAGCAAACGCTAATCTATCGTCTAAGGAAAGTCCCGAGGACGCACCCGAAGAAAGAATAGAGAAGAAATCGGCTATTGATTTCCTGAAGTGTGCTCTGAAAAAGAGAGAGGAAGAAGCGGCAGAAATGTCCACTAAAATGAACCAGATGGCCTTTCTGATTCAGAATATGGCTGAAACGATGGTTCAATCGGAACCACTAGCGAATGAACTGCCGGTAGTCACTCTTAAAGACAAGGGTGACATTTCAAATCCTCTACGAGTCTCGTCAACGGCCGAAGAGGAAATGTTCTTAAAAGAAAAGCTGAATGAATATGCCGCTCAGCAAATCAAGACTCACTACGCCAGTGAAGACGCAAATAGATCAATCAAGAACGGTCGACCGTATCCGACATGGTACGATTAAATACAGTACCCGCCAGAGTACACACTTCCAACGTTCCACATGCACAAAGGAACTTGGAATCCTTGCCAGCACATTACGTGATTTAAATCCATGTGCAGAAATACTGGAGAAAATGATATACTCCTCCCATGACAGTTCGTCAGCTGGTTGGCGGGCATTGCCTTCGAATGGTATGTGGAACTCCCGAATGACTCCATGAATACCTTTGACGAAATGGATATGCCCTACTGTCAGAGATTTGCTAGTGTGAATAAACGCACTACCGTGATGGGACTGGTCAACGAAAGGGTTAGATCGAATGAGAATTGGGTTCAATGTGCTACCCGATGGCGAAATCTCTGGTCAAATACAAGCAACGCATTGATGAAATTGCAGCCATGGGATTGTTCATAGCCACCCTTGACCCTAATTCAAAGGCGTCCTCGTATATGGCCCTCTTCAAGCCGACGACCTTCCAAAAAACTCATGGATAAAATGGCTCGATTGGATCACATGGGTCAAGACTCTTTCTCATCCGATGATGACAAGTGAAAAGTGGAGGTAAGATAGCGTTTGTCGCCTACGCTAAAAAAAATAAGTGGCTCTGAAGAAACCTGTGGCCAAAATAGCGACGACGTGGGTACTCGTTCCCCCCGAGATATACACAGGGGGCATATTCCTCACTAGTGGAAGAATTTCTGTGTGGAATGGTCCTTTCTTCTCAAAAGGTAGGAAGGATATTAAGGGGCCTACAAACAATTCCTACAACCTATTGGAATGGCCCGCTAAAAAAAAGGTATGTCCATAAGAAAAATGGGCACGGATGAAAACTCGAAAGGGCGCCGTGAGCAAAAACAACAGGGCTACCGGCGAGTTTGTGAAAACCCGGAAGGGCACAACCTCGTTAAATACACTTACGAGTTCCTCAATACTCGTAAGGAGAATCCTCCTGTGAGACTCTCACGGCTCATAGGATTCGAAAGCCTTAAGTTACAGGGATCTAGACCTGTTCTTAAGCCGTCATATCTCTCAAATTGCCCTGCAGGCGGTCCATATTGACCCTTGTATACAATCTATGGGCACGAATATATATTTCTTGGCTAAGTTCTACAAATGGCAAGAAATGTCCCCATATGGTGAATAACACTTGTAGGTCCTCTCGACTTATAAGGAGAAAACACTCTTGAAAGATCCTTTTGACTTACAAGAGAAGACATCACTTAGGAATCCCCACGATTCTTAAGGAGAAAATACACCTACGAGATCCTCACGACTCGTAGGGAGAAACACCTTTATGAGACCTTTACGGTTCATAAAGTCAAAAGTCTTAGTCGACAAAGTCATAATCCTGTCTACTAAGACACCTTTGTCCAAATCGACAAGGGCAAATGATGAGTCGCTCCTGGCAATATCCAAGTTGTAGCGATGCAGATGCCTAAACAGGTGTCAAACTCCAAGTCAACCTCTTTGGCAAATGCTGCCCCTACAGTCATCTAATGAAGAAAGGGACTCCGTTCGTCTGAGATCGCAAATGCCTGAGCGCACTAGACGAAATCAAGCAATACCTGCAGAATCCGCCAGTACTGACTGCTCCGGTCAAGGAAAAGCCTCTCATTCTGTACACTGTGGGCACAGGAGAACGACCAAGGGAGAGAGAGAGCCCTCTACTATTTGAGTCGAGTTCTCCTGGGGGCAAAAAACAACTACTCCCCTATCGAAAAACACTGCCTGACGTTAATCTTGTGATAACGAGGCTCAGAGATTATGCGTTGGCACATGAAGTCCATCTCATATCAAAGGTAGATCCTCTGAAATATTTGATGTCGAAGGCCATATTAACGGGACGGCTCGCTAAATGGGCCCTACTCTTAATGGAATTCTTGATAGCTTATCGTCCTCTCAAGGCGGTTAAGGCCAGGCTATCGCCGACTTCCTCGCTGAACATCCGATACCTGCCGATTCTCCTTTGAACTGTGAATTACCCGACGAGCACGCGTTTGACACGATCGATGGGGAGAAAGGAGGGAGTGATACCCGATGGGAACTCTACTTTGATGGAGCATCTTCCATGAAGAAGCGCAAACAAAACACCCCCATAATCAAATCCGGGGTGGGTCTCATCTTCGTGACTCCACAAGGAGGATAATGCGCTTTGCCTTCTTTTTAACAGAGCCGAGGACAAACAACGAAGCCGAATATGAAGCTTTGATAGCAGGTCTTGAGATCGCTGTCGACATGGGAATTGAATACCTCCTCATATACGGAGACTCCCAGTTGGTCCTTAGTCAAGTAAACGACGGCTATCAGACATGCAAGCCAGAGTTAGTGAAGTACGACAAGAGAGTGCAGCAACTGCTGACTCAAATCCCTGCCTATGCCCTGGAAAGCATACCGTGCGTGGAAAATAGCAAGGCGGATGCATTAGCCAAGCTCGCTAAAGAACTGGCGGACGAGAACCTCGATGACTTAAGGCTCGTTGTGCAAAGTCATCGGGTTCTTGCACCGGCAGAAATATCTCCGGATTCGTCCGAAGAAAAGGGAGCGACCGAGGAAACGGCCCTACAAATAAAAGACCAGGAAAAGGCTAAGGATTGGAGATGAGTCTTTATAGACTACTTCAAATCTCGTCGAACGCCTGAAGATGCGTCCTCAAGACATCGGCTCATGAAACGAGCTCTATCATTTGCCTTCGTCAATGATACCCTGTATAAGAGATCATTTGATTCTCTATGGCTAAGATGCCTGGGACCTGAAGAGGCAAGGAGAGTCATCCAAGAAACCTACGACGGACTCTGCGGTACTCACCAAGCCGGGTCGAAGATGAAACTAAAGATCAAAAGGATGGGCTATTATTGGCCCACAATGATCTAAGACTGCCTCGAATACGCGAAGCAATGCCACTCGTGCCAGATTCACGGGGACTTTATCCACCAACATCCAAATCCGCTACACTCGACGGTGGCTAGCTGGCCATTCGAAATGTGGGGAACTGACGTAATCGGACCCATCGAACCAGCATCGTCCAGGGGACATCGATTCATATTGATGACAACGGATTACTTCTCCAAGTGGGCAGAAGCAGTACCACTAAGTGAAGTGAAGACGGAGAATATCCTCCATTTCTTCAAGACACACGTCATTTATCGGTTCGGCACTCCGCGACAGATTATCTCCGATAATGGGCCAGCCTACAGAAGCCACAAGATCAGCCGCTTCACGCAGCAACATAATATAGATTGGAGATACTCTTCGGTCTATAATCCCCGAGCTAACTGTCTAGCTGAGGATTTCAACAAGGCCTTGACGAAGATTATGAAAAAGACGGTGTCCAAAAATAAGAAGGACCGGCATGAGAGACTACATGAAGCTCTCTGGGCGTATCAAACTACGTTCAAAACGGCCATAAACAAAACGCCGTATGCATTGGTATTCGGCACAGAAGCGGTACTCCCCCTCGAGATAGAGTTACCCTCCCTACGAGTGGCGGTTCATTATGAGCTAACAGACGAAGACATTGCTCATCTTCGGCTTGAGGAACTCGACGTCCTTGATGAAACCCGGCTCATGGCGCAACAAAACCTTGAGGCTTATAAAGAAAGATGACGTGCTCATACGAAAGATTGACTAGGCCGAGAACATTCCGCCAAGGCGAACTCGTGCTAGTGGTCAAGAGACCTATGATCCCCAATCGTGCCAAACGGGGGAAATTCGAGCCGAACCATGAAAGCACGTACATCATAGACATAGTTTATCAGGGTGGAGCCTATCTATTCATGGACATGCATGGTGAAAGACTTTTCAGGCCAATAAACGGTCTCTTCCTGAAAAAATACTATGCCTGACGAGTCACGACCTAGGTCAACGATAGATGACGACGCCTATGTCCGCTCGCTATCTTCCTAAGCCCAAACTCTATAAGTAGTAGCCGGCAAATGGACCGAAACGTTCTTAAACTAACGATGGACCACTATGTCCTAAAACTGGCTGTTGACCGAGACGTCTATAAACTACTACAGACCACAGCATCCCAAGGTTGACCAAAAAAAAATGGTACGTCTATAAGAAAAATGGGCACGGATAAAAACCCGAAAGAGCTCCGTGAGTAAAAACAGCAGGACTACCGGTGAGTTTTGTGAAAACCCGAAAGGGCGCAATCTCGTTAAAAGACACTTGCAAGGTCCTCTCGACCCTGTAAGGAGAAACCACCTGCGTGAGATCCTTACGACTCACAAGGAAGCAACACACTTAGGAATCCTCACGATTCTTAAAGAGAAATTACACTTGCGAGATCTTCATGACTCGTAAGGAGAACCCTCTTATGAGACCCTCACGGCTCATAAGATTCAAAAACCTTAAGCTACAGGGATCTGAACCTGTTCTTAAGCAGTCATACACCCTGATTTTGCCCTATAAGCGGTTCAATGCTGACCCTTGTATACAATCCACGGGCGCGAATAAACATTTCCGTAACAAAGTCCCACCCGCGATTAGGGATATGTTCACACAATGGACATCCCTTGTAAGTCCTCTCGAATTATAAGGAGAAAACGCTCTTATAAGATTCTTACGACTTATAAGAGAACACATACTTAGGAATCCTCACGTTTCCTAAGGAGAATACGCACTTACGAGATCCTCATGGCTCGTAGGGAGAAATACCTTCATGAGACCCTTACGACTCATGAAGTTAAAAGCCTTAGTCGACAGGATCCTAAACCTGATCGCTAAGCCACCTTTGTTCGACATCGAAAGAGGCAAATGATGATTCGCTCCTGTCAATATCCCAGTTGTAGCGATGCTGATGCCTAAATCAGTATCAAATCCCAAACTTGCAGCAAAAAGCCAGTGATCCACAAATGTATATGAAATAGCCGAAATGATGGGGTAACTTGCAACAAAATTAGCAAGTAAAAATGTATGCATACAAAATAGCCGAAATGGTTGGGCAACTCGCAATAAAAAGTAGCAAGTAAATAAAACAAATAGCCGAAATGATTGGGCACCGCGAAAAATAGCCGAAATGATTAGGCAATCGCGACTTTCGCGATATAAAAGCTGAAATGATAGAGCATCGCGGAAAGAAAAATATATAAAATGAAACTTTTTGCCCTATAGGTGAGATCACATCGATCCCTGTATACAATCCAGGGGCACAAACAAAGAGGGAACCATACCTTCCCACAAGGCTCCATCCGAAGGAGAGCCAAATCTCGACGGTTTACAGACAGCCTAGAGATCATCAACAGCGTTCCTCCTCATTCCAGCAGGATTCAGACGCAACAATCAACTTTGGAGCCATGGCAAAGTACCTACTCCGAATCTCGACGGTTCACAGACAACCTAGAGACCACCTCGATATTCGTCTCATTACAACAGACGCAACATCGGCAAATCGGAGCCGCAGCAAAGTTCCTTGTTCCATGACTCAGCGGTGCACAGACAACCGAGAGTCAACCCCCGACTCCGTGAAATGCGGATAAAGTCAACCCATCCCGGTCTAGTGGAACACGGATAATGTCAATTCTGACCCTGTGGGAAGTGTCCAGAGCAAATCCTGGTTTAGTGGAACACGGCTAATGTCAATCCTGACCCCGTGGGAAGCGTCCAGAGCAAATCCTGGTCTTGTAGAACACGGCTAATGTCAATCCTAACCCCGTGGGAAGCATCCAGAGCAAATCCTGGTCTTGTAGAACATAGCTAATATCAATCATGACCCTGTGGGAAGCGTCCAGAGCAAATCCTGGTCTAGTGGAACACGGCTAATGTCAATCCTGACCCCGTGGGAAGCGTCCAGAGCAAATCCTGGTCTTGTAGAACACGGCTAATGTCAATCCTAACCCCGTGGGAAGAATCCAGAGCAAATCCTGGTCTTGTAGAACACAGCTAATATCAATCATGACCCTGTGGGAAGCTTCCAGAGCAAATCCTGGTCTAGTGGAACACGGCTAATGTCAATCCTGACCCCGTGGGAAGCGTCAAGAGCAAATCCTGGTCTAGTGGAACACGGCTAATGTCAATCCTGACCCCGTAGGAAGCGTCAAGAGCAAATCCTGGTCTAGTAGAACACGGCTAATGTCAATCCTGACCCCGTGGGAAACGTCCAGAGTAAATCCCGGTCTAGTGGAACACGGCTAATGTCAATCCTGACCCCGTGGGAAACGTCCAGAGAAAATCCCGGTCTAGTGGAACACGGCTAATGTCAATCCTGACCTCGTGGGAAGCGTCCAGAGCAAATCTTGGTCTTATGGAACACGGCTAATATCAATCCTGACCCCGTGGGAAGCGTCAAGAGCAAATCCTGGTCCTGTAGAACACGGCTAAAGTCAATCTTGACCCCGTGGGAAACAGCCAGAGCGAATCCTGGTCTAGTGGAACACGGCTAATATCAATCCTGACCCCGTGGGAAGCGTCCAGAGCAAATGCTGGTCTAGTGGAACACGACTAATGTCAATCCTGACCCCGTGGGAAGCGTCCAGAGAAAATCTTGGTCTAGTGGAACACGGCTAAAGTCAATCCTGACCCCGTAGGAAACAGCCAGAGCGAATCCTGGTCTTGTGGAACACGGCTAATGTCAATCCTGACCCTGTGGGAAGCGTCCAGAGCAAATCCTGGTCTTGTGGAACACGACTAAAGTCAATCCTGACCCCGTGGGAAGCGTCCAGAGCAAATCCTGGTCCTGTAGAACACGGCTAAAGTCAATCCTGACCCCGTGGGAAACGGCCAGAGTGAATCCTGGTCCCGTGGAACACGGCTAAAGTCAATCCTGACCCCGTGGGAAACGCCCAGAGCAACCCCTGACTCCGTGAAATGCGGATAATGTCAACCTCATCAATCACTTACGGGTCCTCTCGACTTGTAAGGAAGAAAACTCTCTTGACATATCCTTATGACTCCCAAGAGAAAACACACTTAGGAATCCTCAGAATTCCTAAGGAGAAAATACATCTACGAGATCCTTTCGACTCGTAGGGAGAAAAGTCTTTATGAGACCCTCACGGCTCATAAAGTTGAAAAGCCTTAGGCAGCAGATCTGAACCTGCTTCCTAGGCCATCGCCACCTCTCGAAGAGTTCAAGATGGAATGCTCTCTATCATCTACAGGCTACGCTTGCTAAAGTAACATGCCGGCAACAAAGAAAAGAGAAGAAAGCAAGAGATAACACAAGATAGTACGAAAGAAATGTATCTTTTATTTATAAGTTCAATTGGGTATAAGATACATCATATGAAAAAAAAAGAAATGGATACATGTTATTCAAAAATTACAAATGTTAATTGGTACAAAAACAACTATTGAGAAGGTGGCGTTTTCAATAAGTCAGCAAATTGCTCGCGCACTCCTTTCAGTGCCTTTTCGTGATCAGCCGCCGCGGCCAGCTCCACTTCAATTCGAGCCCTTTGCTGCAAGCATGATGAAATCTCATCATCGATTTCCCGTTGGAAAGCTTCGCGACTCTGTGTAACCCGCTCAATAGAGTCGAGCTTCCGCCTCAATAAAAGCCCGTCTGAGATACATTGCTGCAAGGTGTCAAAAGCAGCTCTCAGTTGCGCGGCATTCATTTTAACTTGGGCACGCAGCCGGGCAGATTCATCCGAAGCCTCCTCGCGTTCCTTCTGCCTCAAGGTCGCTTCTTGTTCGAAATAGTGGAGGAAGGACACGCTCTGCTCAACCCACGCAGCCAGCTGGGAGTTCAAAGCCTGAATTTCAGGAGCAGGACGCCTAAGCTTAAGCTCATGCAGGCAGGCATCAATCTTCCAGCAGTAATTAACCCAAGACTCAATGACGCCTTCGTTATGGAAGTTCACAAGCGTCGCCAGCATTGGATTAACTTCGGCAACAAAATCTGCAGCGAATGTAGGGGCTTTCGCGTCATGCTCCTCGATGTAATCTCTCAACATATGCAGACTGGTCACAACGCCTTTTTAAGATGGACGTCTGGAAAAGGGTCTTGCTGGCATTATAATTCGAGACTCGAACGGAGCTGGAGTCGGTGTCACCGCTGCAAAACAAATCATAGTCAAATGAAGGCTCAAGAAATAAAGGAATTACACGAACAATGGAGTTTACTATACCGGCTGCAATAGAGGGAGAGCTGGGAGTACCGGTGGCGCGACGATACCCTCGTCCCCTCCTTAAATTTGTAAGGCTACAAGTAATGCAAAGAAGGATTAGCAATGACATGGCTGCCCGTTAAAGAAAAGACGTCGGTTAGAAAAGATAATCACCAGCACCAGCGGGTAGGCTAATCTCCGATTGGAAGGAGAAATATGGGTGCAGCACCTGATACAGATGATAAAAAAGGACTCCTGTAAGGGTGTAATAATGTAATGTCAGTGCATAAAGTATATTGCCTACAATGAAACCGATAAGTCACAAACCCGTACCTTCTAGCATTTGGGCGGGCACGAGGGAAGGCAAATGGGCGGCCACCATCAAAGCAGCAACTGGTGATGCTTCCTCGGGTAGCACGACCTCAACGCTCACCACACCTGCATTAGAAACGAGAGAAATACTGTCAAAAGAGATTGAAAGGGATTGCAGAATGAAAAGGAAAACAATGACCCAAAATCTACCTGGAGAGTCGCCGGTCGAAACCGCGACAAGGGCGTCACTGGGTGCAGCGACTGCTTTACCCTCCTCCATCGGAATGGTTTCGCCGCCCGTAGCTTCATCCCCCAATTCTACGAGAACCGTCGTGATACTTGCAGCGCCCGGCAACGGCAATGAACCGCAAGGTGAAAGAGTGGCAATTGGGGCAGTTCCAGACTCTTGAGAAAGAGTGGCCACTTCAGGCTTAGTGGTTGCCGCCGTCTCACCTACCACTTCCTCATCAAGACTCGGCCCTGCAGGATAGGATATATGAGAATCTGAATATTAAAACTTTGACAATAGGACTCAGTGTTACGTTAACTTGGGTCGGTCTTTCAATTTCTTCCCGAGCCACACGTGCCGCCTGTCTGTGAGCGGTAGACAGGGTGCCCAGAGCACCCTCTGAAGAAGCAGGGACATGGGAAGCAGCGCTCGAGCCTGCACCAACGGCCAAGGCGGCGTTACGTTTTCTTGCTGCACGCCTCCTGCGCTTCCTTTCCGCCTGGGCTATGAGAGCTGATCTTCTCAGGACCTCCGTCAAGGATACGTCATCGTCCGTGCCATGAGCTACCTCTGGAGTCGTTATGGCGTCCGTCATCAGTTGCTTAAGTAAAGACTTTTTTGGCAATGCTGAGGAGGCCGGGACTTCGATAGCTGGTCCTGGAAGTATCTCCGCATCACCCTGCGGGATTGGCACTGTACTGGGGATAACCTGAGTCGAGGTAGTCCTTACGATAAGATGAAAAAGGGGTCAGATTACCCATAAGAAAGGGGAATGAAGGCACAATGAGCTGAAATATACCAAGGCCCAACAAAGCACGAAGCCTCTCTTCCTCCTCAAAAGTCTTGAGGGAAGCCGCGAGAGCCTCTTCAGTGGAAATGCCTGTTAAAGAAGGAGTGTCAGTCAAAACATGATAACAAAAACATAACAACAAAAAGATACGGTTGAAGCTTACTTGATTGTGCGAGGATGATCAGTCCTGCTTTGTGGCTAGCGAGTCGCTCGGAAGCTGCGATGGCGGCCGCCAGATCAGTATCATCCGGCACCATAAATAAGCCCTGGTTGGTCCCATATTCGATCAGGCCCTCACTATAAGGAGCATGAGTCTCCTGGCCGAGTGCAATGTCTGCAGAAAGAATCGACTTCTTCTTCTTCTTTTGCGAGCGAGTACCGGTCGCTGCTAGCACAAGCTTACGCTTGGTGGGCATCTTGGGATGACGAGTCCCGATATCTGAACCCACGCCAGACTCAGGAGACACCACAGTCACCGCTTTCACGGGAACACGGGGTATCGGTAGCTCAGGCCTATCACGCGGGACCACAACAGCAGCAACCTTTCTCAAAGGAGGACGAACGATGGTCTGTTGCTTCAAAGGGATGACTGGATTACCAGCAGGGGCTGCACCCTTACGATCGAGCAACTTCTTTTCCTCCTTGATGACGACACCCATCGCGTGTTGATACCATGCCACGTATACATTCAGGGCTTTCGGAACACAACTTGGCTAACTAATGAAGAAATTGGACCCTGTGTTTAGGCGCATGAAATGGTGCAAAGCGCTCCGGATACCCTCTTCAGTATAAACCGGTTCTGCCAAGAATGCCTCAAGCGGGACACCCTGATTATAACTTGATTGCTGGGAAAAACGGTGGGGGTTATATCTCATAAACAAAGCCGAGTTGTTCTTCCTGAACACCAAGTATCCCGGCCGGATCGAGTACAAATGGAGAATCTCCCGAGCTTTCAAGTTAGAAGCTTCGTCCTTAAAGGTGTCCCGCAACGGTTGCACCGTATTAGCGGATTACTTATCGATGGTCATAACTTTATCAACAAAAGTCATGCCGTCCCCGACTGTACATGGGCGAAGAATTACGCCCCGAGCCTCTCGCTGACTTGGCTCCATAATGGAAGTATTGACCAGCCGCATGATCCGTGGAAAATTGTAAGTTTCATAGGAATGAGGCCGCTTGTGCATTCCAAAAGCACCGAGCACATGTAGCTCGAGCCATGAAGTAAAATAATGCAACGGGAAGTTCACGGGCTGCACCCCCGGTTGAGTAGTGTCGGCTGCCAAACTAAGGTCGTGATACAAATGAGCCAGCCCGGCAATCCCAACAACAACCTGTCTCCCTTCAACCATCCGATGAGCTAGGTAGAAGACAGACGACCTCATGTAGCGAGAGTGCATGGGAAGCGCGAACCAGCTTAACCGCAAACTGAGGAACCCTAGAAAGAACGCTTCCTCATCGATGCCCGGAGCGGCAATTTTTGAAAAAGAGACGATCGCGACGTTTGGAAGAAAGAAACTCTTTTGATCAGCTTCCAATATTGGCCGGCTATTCAAGCCAAAGCCGAAAGGATCATCAAGTTTGGCAAACCTTTCATCTTGTTGCGATAAAGCTTCTGGGCGGAGAAAATGGGCAATGAAGTTCGCAATGCTAACCCCATGGCTTCCAGATTCAAGAAATAAGCCCCCGTAAATGTTTAGCATCTTGATCAAGATGGTGAATCGGTGCTGAATGGCATTCTCTGGGTTTAGACCGTCATCACCAGTCGGGTAGCGAAAATATACTCATTAGAGGGCAGGATCTCCTTATAATGCTCCCCTTTGACAGGCAAGCCGGAGATATCCGCAAACTCTTCCAAAGAGATGGAAACTTCTCGATCTAGCATAAGGAAGATATGAGTTGGAACGTTCCATTGTTCCAAAAAGGCTTTGACCCACTAGGCTGGAGATGGGGAATATTGAAACAGGGAAGCATAGATCGATGGGTACAACCCGAGCCTCAGCAACTCTGACTTCTTTGCCGATAAGATGTATCGGGCCCACTGCAGATATCCAACTGAGTGACGGGGAGTCAGGCCTATGTTGTATGGCTGTCCCCAAGGGCGCGACTCGCCCTGGCATATACGCCGCCCTAGAATGTCCAAATCCATCGGCGGTTGTACAGGTATTGCAGCCATAGAGGGCTGAAGACAACCCTCTGAAGTCCAATTAACCACCTCCATGGCATAGTTCACCGGGTGTAAGTCAGCATAATGAATCGCCGAGATGGCCTCTGAAGGTGTTGCGAAAGAGAAGCTGCGCCGACCCATGATGATCTAGTTATACCATGTTCCCCACAAATGAAGATTCTTGTGCTCCGGGTCATGGTCTTTGATCAGCGTAAAAACCTCTCGGTCTACGGGCGCTTCGGGGAATCCGCCTTCCGAACGGACGAACGGAAAGGAGGTGTCGAAAGACATAGTATCTGCGTGGAAAAGAACAAATTTTTAGCCACCAATGCTATAGTTTAAGTTCTGTCATTAGGTACTTTAAATCTGTACCACACTGCGATGCAGTGAAAAGGGACCAAAGGGGACCCACATAACCTAGATGACAGTTCATCATTAATAAAACAGCATCATCATTTGATGAGACTGCCACTAAATGAGGAAATCCTCAATTGATTCTCACTTAATAAGAATCCCTCGGGCTAAGAAGTAAATCTCCCCTTGAGAGCAGTGCTCTGTGGCAGAGTGACATCTGTCAACTCTAATGATGAAGGAATAAAAATTCCTCAAGAGCCTTGCTCTGTAAAAATGATGGAATAACCCATCAGAAAAATTGAAATAATTTTTTTTAATGAATTAAAATTCTGAGATCTTCAAGATCCATGAACAAACTCTTAAGAGTTCTTCATAAGAGATTAACAAATCTCTATTATTCAAGAGAGCAAAGTTCTGTTAATGGGTTAAGAAACTCCCAGAATGATCTCTTTAGATCTATGAGAGCAAAGCTCTGTTAATGAAACCCTAAAAGGGTTTTCTTTAGATCCAAGATCTATGAAGAGCAAAGCTATGTTAATGGGTAAAACCCTAAAAACATTTTGAGATCTATGATCTGAGGAAGTGCAAAGCTCTATTGATAAACTTCAAATCTTACCAAAAATTTGGCAGAGTTTTGACTCTTGAAGGTTCTTAAAATAAAGAGCCATGATCTGAAAGAGAATAAAAATTCTCAGAAGATAAAAATGAAGATGAACAGAAATCATCCTAAGGGCCAAGGGTCTGAGATGCCGTTTCAGCTTCTGAGTTTATCCAAGGGCGTAGATGCTGCCACCGCTGCACTCACATATTGGCCACGTGAGCGCAACGGTGGGGGGGCATTTGTTTTCCCCAATCAGAGAAAAACTCTATTCAAAATTTCAAATTTTGAAATGAAGCAACGCTTCATAGCAGCGCCAAGTGTGCTGCGCTCTAAGCAGCGCACCACGTGCAAAGTACGTGTGCGCTAGCGCTAAGAGCGCTGCACTTAAGCAGTGCACCACGTGCAAAACACGTGTGCGCTATCGCTAAGTGCGCTGCACTCTAAGCAGCGCACCACGTGCAAAGCACGGGTGCGCTAGCGCTGGAACTAAAAGCTCCCCACTGTCAGATTAAAGATCCAATAAAGATGATAAATCATCAATTAATCAGAATAAAATTCTGTTAAGGAAAGATTCCTCAAAATCTTTTCAAACAAGAAGATGATGCTCTGTAAATCAGAGCACCGTTGGATCAATGATCCAATGGTGATTAAAAATCACCAAAAACATAGAATAAATTCTGTATGGAAAAGATTTCCCAATTTTGTTAAAAACAAGAAAATTGCCTTATGTAAATCAGAAGCCCTTGGATCAAAGATCCAACGGTGGGGAATCCCCAAATCAATTGGAGAAAAGATCTTCTTAACTGATTGAACAAATTAGCTCACCCTATATAAAGGCCTCAAGACTTCAAGTTTCAGATACACAGAAACATACAGAGGAACCCCCCTATAAATTTTGAGAAATCTCAAGAAAGAAGAGCCAAGCTCTCTTCAAGGTAAAAATAAACAGAGAGATGAAATCATCTCATATTAAAAAGAAGAATTCACTTCTTTCTCACAGATCATAGATCTATAAGACCAAGGTCTTTCATAAACAGATCAAAGGATCTCATCATAAAAAAAAAGAAGAACATAATTCTTCTCACAGATTATAGATCTACAAGACTAAAGTCTTTCACAAAGAGATCATGAACATCTCATTATAAGGGGGGGTGTAATTCAGTTCTCTTAGGATCACAGATCCATAAAGGCAAAGTCTTTCACCAAATAAAAGATTGAAACATCTACTATAAAATAAAAAATTTGTTCTTAGAAGCTTGAGACAAATTCACTTATAAAAAGAGAATTTAATTCTCAGGGCGCAAACTGATCTAAGTTGCATAAAAGAAGAGCCTTGGCGCTCCTAATTTAAAAGAGCTTCAGCGCTCTACATCTAGCGCAAAGCACTGTGGAGCCTTAGCGCTCTTAATCTAAAAGAAGCCTTAGCGCTCCAAGTTTAAAGAAGCGCTCTGCGCTCAAGACTGGCGCAAAGCGCCAAGCGCACCACGTCCTCCTCACGTGTGCGCTAGTTAACAGAAGCGCACTGCGCTCATTATCTGGCGCATAGCGCCAAACGCGCCACGTGCTCCCCATGTGTGCGCTACTTAAAAAGAAGCGCTTTGCGCTCTTTGAACTAGTGCTTTGCGCTCTTGGATTGGCGCTTAGCGCCAAGCGTGCCACGTGCTCCTCACGTGTGCGCTACCCAGCAGAAGCGCTCTGTGCTCTTTGACTGGCGCAAAGCGCCAAGCACGCCACGTGCTCCTCACGTGTGCGCTAAAAGAACATAAATTGTTCTATAAATAAAGCCCCAGAGTTATGATGAATGACAAAAATATTGTCAGAACTCAAACCAATGCTCAGCATTGTCAAATGTTTAACATTTAACAGAGTGGGCCGAGCCCAAGTTGGCCATTAATCCCTCATTCAGATTAATTGAGCCCAGGTGCTCATAAATCTCAGATCTTAGTCCTAATTGGACTACAGATCTCCCAACCAAAATTGGTTCAAGGGTACATCTCTTTACTCCTCTGATATTTGTCGTTGTAATCCTTCAACGTCTTCAGAGAGGTGACGGGTCCCAACAATCATACATTCCATAGACTATGACGTCTTTAAACTAGACTGTGGGGTACTTAAACCCATGGACTATGATGTCCTTAACCTTGGACTGTGGGGTCCTTAAACCCATGGAATATAATGTCCTTAACCTCGGACTGTGGGGTCTTTAAACCCATGGACTATGATGTCCTTAACCTCGGACTGTGGGGTCCTTAAACCCTTGGACTATGATGTCCTTAACCTCGGACTGTGCCTTAGACTGTGGGGTCCTTAAACCCTTGGACTATGATGTCCTTAACCTCGGACTGTGGGGTCCTTAAATCCATGTACTATGATGTCCTTAACCTCGGACGGCGGGGTCCTTAAGCCCATGGACTATGATGTCCTTAACCTTGGACCACCATATCCTTAAACTGGTAATCGACCGCAATGTCCCTAAACTAAACAATAGAGCCTAAATGCTCATTTGTTGGATCTAAACGATCCCGTTAAGTTGATCTTAGTCTAAATTTGGACTAACGTATCCTTAACAAACGTTTAAGTTGATCTTAGTCTCAAATGAGACTAACGTATCCTTAAACCTAACCCCAAACCCAAATCTAAGAAAATACGGATTTGGACTAATCCACGCCCTACGGGCGACAACATAAATTAGTCTCCGTATACAATCCACGGGCAACCAAAAACAAAACAAACACCTACGACACGAAGTGACCATCTGGAGAAGGAGAAAGTGGTTACCGTGATCCGATAGCGTAATTAACTGCAAGGGCTTGCGCTTGCAGGGAAAAGCGTTCCCACAATCAAAACCCCCTCAACGAGGGGGAATTTGACGAAGTCTTCTATATCGGCCGCATCCGTCTAAACCTTGGATATAGGGTGCCATAAATCAACTTGGCATTCTCGGAGAGGTGGACGAATAGCACCAAATAGTATCTACCCTCGAAATTCAGGCAAGACGAACCTACCGGTCTCGTCCCTGCTTTCGATGGAGAACACACCCCAGGAGTCTTCCATTCTAAAATACTTTAGAATAGTGTCTAAGTACCCAAATTGTGACACTTCCCAAATTTAGATCTAAAACCATATATTTAGTCATCAGAATATCTGATATTTTATCCAGTTTCTATGTGAAGAAACATTTGCGATAACCACAGTCTAACCGATCGTAGTATAGAAACAACACTTCCTATTAGGAGTATGTCATCCAGAAACCAGGACAGTATTCCCTACCTAACCTTCTTATCAGGTCTATCTGTCATTTTTGACGAAGACAAACACTATGACTTTTACATCAAGAATAGATGGCCCATCACCGCTATACTTGCTTTAGTTTATAAATAGATATAAGCTACTGGCCCACCATGCCTTTGCTGCTACCATTGACTACAACAATCCTCTGGAAGTGTCATATACACGTGCACTTCTAAGTTTAATTTAGAATGACATTATAGTCATCCACCTGCCAGATCTCATTGTCTAGGACAATAATAGTGATAAACCTGGGTTATCAAAATCTCCATGTCACCGTTTTTTAGGAGACCAAAGTACCTTTCGGGTGGCTGAGGTTACCCACTGAATCTACGGATTGGCTAATGTATTGTTGAATCCAACTGAATGCTTAGGTTCTATTAAATATTCAGTAACCATTTATGGTTCTGAAATCACTTCCAGTTCTACCATACCCCCACTAATGTTTTCTGAAAAGAATTCATTTTATTAAAAAGTGGTGAGTCAAAAACAATATAACTATTGATCCTGCAAATGGTAGAAAGTTGACCCTCGTCAAAACCCGGGAAAATGCACATACTGCTATTACTGAAAAGGTGTCTTGAGTTTATCCGAATTCTGATTTTAAGCATAAGCCGGACAACTCCATATATCTTAACATCGTTAAGATACAAATCCATTCTATATCAAATATAGAAATAGAGGCACTAGTTTATAGGAACTAGATTCAAAAATATCCAGCTGTTTCCAGTGCATAACCAAAGAGGAAAATGTCATACAACATTACTCATCAAGGAGCACATCCACGGATGAGTAATTTAAGAGAGAATACATTTCTCAAAATTACTATGATGGAATACTTAACATAAGTATCTACATTTTCGATCGCCTCGAAGAATCCTGATACTTTCGACGTATGGTTCGCTATTGTATTCTTATATCTATAACTTCTCAAAATTTGGACCTTGTATTTCAACTAAATGCGTGTTTAAAACTAGAGAAGTCATAAGTAAATGGAATATAGTACGAGTACCAACCCCTTGTCCTAATGGATATCGGAAAATATGCAATACTTTGTATATGTCCTCCGAGTTTAACAACGTAAACTCTATGTGTCATAGGTTGAAAACTGTATTATGGTTAAGAAAAATTACACCGTTATTGAATGCACCTTACTTGATCATTAATTGATAAAGGTAAATGTTATAAACATAGTTTCCAAAAGTTATTTCTCATTTTATAAAATAAGCGTACAAATATATCAGTTTGAAATTGGTGCATAATAACGGATATTCAAAACCAAATATTTGCCTTTAGGCACAACCTAGGCGATTTCTCAAATATCACCAATTATAAAGAATTCTGATATTGAGAATCTAGTCACCCAATTCTCAATATTCTACTCACATTCAGCATCTGTAATACTATACATATGTGAGAATCAAGTCCGGTAAATACATATCCTGGAGTGAGAATCTAATTTGGGAAAACAGTTTTCAATTAACACCGCACAGTAAAACTGAAACATGAAAATGTTTCAAGGGATGGCCGGGTATTCCCAGTAATACCTCTTCCAATACTGGACTGATGACATTAGTTACAATTTCCATTGCCCCTACTCCAATCCTTTTATATGTCTTTACTTCTTACCTTCTGTACACCATATTTAGGCTAATTGGTTTTCTTCTTCCCTTATCTTTCGACACCTGTCTAAGGTTTGGAAGAAAACTATCCAATAAGCATAACATGTGTACTCTCTTAACACTAGGAGCCCTTTCAACCTTAGAGAAGGCAAATAGAAAAGACAACCGAATAATCCTATTCAATTTTCCCAGAACCGAAATCCGTCCTCGAACTGAAATAAATTTTTATGAGTTCGTATGTAACTATACGAGATGGTTTTATCCATTCTATATAGATCTTCATAGTGATACGAAATATTCTGGAGAAAGCAAAGGGTAAAGCAGGAGTGACATGGATATATGTGACTTTGTTGTTGTTGGGTTATGCCAGCGCCCTGGCCATCAAACCGTGGCCGATTACGGAACAAAAATTTTACAAACTTGATCTAGAACAACCCGATGCTACGGATCTACCATTAACCCTAAACTAGAAAACTTAAAAGGAGTTAATAAAGGTTATACCGAATAATCCATGTCCTTCGGTCTTGAACCTTTATCCCAAGCTCGTAGAGGCCTCCATGATCAAGCTTGATCTCCGATCTCCCTCCATCGAAGATGATCCACCTGAGAGTCTGTATTCCGAGCTCCTACCTCATAGCCAAGGTAAGCAGGGTACCTAGTTCGCTAAAGTAGATAGCCTAGAAAATGTAGAGTCTAATGATGGATTGATTTGTCTCTAAACACCCTAGGTTTCTCAACACATGAGACTTTTAGGGTGGAGGTAGAGGAAGAAGAAGCATGAGGAGATGAGAGTGTGAAGCAAAGCAACTTAAGAAATTGACTAAGTGTTGTGAGCTAGAATGAATGAATCAACTATATAAAATTTCTCACAACCCCACAAATATCAAGCATGCCTCAATAGTGCCACCATGAATCACCACATGAGTCACCCTATGAGTCACAACATGAGTCACCATAAAGCCATGCTTGAATATTAAAGCCATAACACCTCATCCCTCCACCTCATTAAACCATTTAAACAAATGGTTAAAACTAAAATGAGGTGTAATCTTCTAGAAGCATCTTGTAATAAATTACGAGAATACCCTTTATCCGTATATACACACCCGTATCCGTATTCCGAAAAATACGAATACAAAGAGACGAAAATAATCCAATAATATAATACTAGGATCCGGCTTAAACCAAAGCCTACTAGTATTATCCGTCCGAATCATGATACGTGCACAAGTGCACGTATATGATCGAACCCTGTCGTAAAACCATACGGCCTCTACATCGTTACGCCCGAAGAAAGGAAACCCTCTGTGTGGAACTCTAAAGACTCGACAATACGCTGGCAGTGGATTTAATCACAAGCACGTCAGCGGCACTAGCTGTACGTAACGGCTACCCAGGTATTGAACGAAAGGAAGGCCGACGAGCAAACTCATCTGAACCCCTACTGAGCCTGTCCGTGACAATATCTGTCTAGTCCAGTCTGTTCGTCTAAGAATATCGCATATCGAGTCTAGGGGGTGGATAAAGTCAGACCCCTAACAACGCAATATTTCGTGTCGGTATGAAGCCCATCACCAACTGAGAAACTACTGATCCAAATCAGTAATTCTCGACTATCTTGGACAAGGATTTCTGGTGATGGCCACCCGTGCACAACGTGACATCAACCCCCAATACCAGGAGAGACGAATCCCCGATGATCCGCTCACTGCCTCCATGTGGTTCGGGACTGTACCCAACTAAAACCTATTTGCACGACTCCTTTGAGCCGTGGTAGGGTAGTAATTAAAGTACAATGGGAACTCACACGAGACAAATGACAATCTCAGGTCGACAGACTAACCTGTACACATGTCACCTGGGAACTGTTATCTGATATTAGGTATTGTACCAACTAGCAGGTTCCCGACGAGTACGTCCAGTGTACTCATAACCCAATGAGCACCTGTATACTATCTCAGGTAACTGATTAACACCAATGTCTTGTGAGACCGGCCACCGCCCCTCGTCGGGGTCTCGATAAGTACACACTAGTCTATTCTGGAGTATCAATGCCCAGACTCGATACTCCTACGACTAGGGACATTTAAGGATGTGCTTATAGACCACCCAGCTCCCACGTATATGATCGTCATCATAATGCTGGTAGCCAACTAAGAATCCTATGGGCTCTATCAACATATAATAGTGATCTGTAATACTACATAATGCATGTACATGATGATAAAGGCAAACCAGATAGCATACTATCATCTCGAGTATGACTGTTCTATCCATATAGGTCCTCCCTCAATCATCATAATCACCTGCCTGCGATTACAATAATTGCCTTGAGGGCACTATAGCCAACAATCTCCCACTTGCACTTAAGGCTAATAATTGCGGTGTCGTATACTCACAGCCCATGTGATACCGAACACCCAACTTCTCTACTAATCAGTCTCACAAAGCTCGTTTGTGAAACTATTGCGTTCGAGAAATAGCTTCAGTGAGTGGATCGGCTCTAGTGATTCTATCTTTATCTCTCTGTATATCTTAACTTCGCGGAGAAAGACTATCTCCCGAAATGAGCAATACATGTCTTAGAATTTGTCTGGATATCTGATGGGACCTAGTTCACAATTGAACTCAAAGTCCAACAAACTTCTTAGACTGTATCATCCACTGAATTTAATCATATCATGTGCCATGCCTTCCACAATATCCGCTTGGACCACCTGTCCAACATACTGTCCCTCAAAAGAGGGAAAACTATAACTCTGACAGTCACTCTGTCATCCAGGTCACCTTGGAAGCCAGAAATAACAACCGCCTCCTGAAGGAGGCTGCCGTTACCATTTACCAAGAACATCCACTTAAGTTCATAACTGCTTCCTAATGTTTCTCAAGGATTGGATTAATATATACGCTTATTGAAGCCAGTGCAAAAGCAATATCTGGTGTTGTACTTGATATCTCATGATTGACTCAATATGCCAATCATGCAAATCCCTTTCCTCATCAGTCTAGAAGACATCTCTTTAGAAAGGGTGACTCCATCACCTGCGGGTACACCACCACGCTAGGAGTCGTCCATTCTAAAACACTTTAGAATAATGTCAAAGTACCCAAATTGGGACACTTCCTAAATCTAGATCTAAAACCATAGATCTAGTGACCAGAATCCATGATATTTTATCCATATCTTATGTGGAGAAACCATCTTGTGATAACCACAGTATAACCGATCGTAGTTTAGGAAGATCTTCCTATTAAGTGCATGTCATCTAAAAACCAGGACATCACTTCCTACTACCTTCTTACCAGATCCATCTCTTATTCTGATGAAGTCAAACTCTATGACTGTCACATCAAAAATAGATGATCTATCTCCGCTGTGCATGCTTTAGTCTATAAATAGACATAAGCTACTTGTCCACTATGTTTCCGCTGCTCCCACTGACTACAACAACCCTCTGGCAGAGTCATATACACGTGCACTTCTAAAGCTAGTTTATAACGATATTATACTTATCCTCCTGCCAGACCTCATAGTCTAGAACAACAATAGTGGTAAGTTTGGGTAATCAAAAACCTCCCTGTCACTGTCTCTGAGGAGACCGAAGTACCTCTCGGGTGCCTGAGGTTACCCACCAAATCTGCAGAGTGGCTAATAGATCATTGAAACTAATTGAATCTTTAGGTTCTATTAAATTTTCAGCAATCGTTTGTGGTTCTGGAATCATTTCCAGTTCTACCATACTCCCACTAATGTTTTCTAAAAAGAATCCATTTTACTAAAACTGGTGGCGAGTCAAGAACAATATAACCATTGATCTTCCAGATGGTAGAATGTTAACCCTCGTCAAAGCCCGGGATAACCCACAAACTGCCATTACAGAAACATGCCTTGAGTTTATCCAGCTTCTGGTTTTAAGCATAAGCCGAACAACTCCATATACCTTAACATCATTAAGATATTGTCATGCCCCGCTTCCCAGTGTACGGGCAAAGGGTGCGACGGGTCACACGACGTATTTACTCAGAAGTAAACACGCTAAGCGTATCTAAGAAATATAAAGTAAAAGTACACAAGATGTAAATGAACAACAACTTTATTTATTAACATTCTTTTTTACAATACAATAAAAAGTAAATACATGGAATGAAAGCAATGCCTAAACAATGGAATAACAGAAATGAAAATGGAATAAGTACAAGTGGCTACAGCTTTGGGTCTTTGGTGTACTGCTCAGGGGCCTGCTCCAAATGCTCCTGATTGGTCTCGTACTCCTCTTCGTCGGGTCCTCCTGACAACATTCCAAAGAAGAAGAGAAATAGGAATGTCGTCAGCGAACAATCGCTCGGTAAGTCCCAAAGATGAGGGAGAAGTAGAATAGACAGAGAGAGAGTATAGTTGTATAATGTTTTATTATAATATTAGCACAGTTGTTTGTACCTTGGTACAAAAAATGCCAGTGTATACGAGAGGAGTCCAACTTACACCGTGGACTTTGGTAACCCATAGTACAAGGCTCCGTCGATAATACCACGGAACAACGGCATGGATGCAATTACATTTTAAGTTACCACCTCGTGCCACCTTTAACATGTTCCGTACCAGTCTACCCCTTTATAATCCCGTAGTGTTTATGTATTGATTGTATTGATTGTATGGATTGTATTTTCTTGTCTTATATTATAATTTGTATAGATGGTTGACTTGCCGAAACCATGATATCAGTAAATGGAACGGATATAATGGATGAACATATAGATGGAGTATATCCATGGTTCGGTTCGGTCAATTTGTATAGATTGAATAAATTGAATATATGGATTCATATTGAAGACAATTACAAAAGAAATTGAAGTCCTGAATTAGGTTTTGATATTATCGGTAACTGCTGCACATGGACGACAGGATTTGTGTCTTTTTCCAAGACAATTACCGTATTGATAACACCGTTTGTTAGGTTGTCTACCTTAGATAGGCAAGCACCCATATCTCCGGCTCCCCGAGGTTCAAGAGACTGGTCCCGCTTAGACCTATGTTTACTAGGGTCCTTATTGTATTTTAGTATAACTTGAGGGGGTTTTATGTAAAATAATTTTGGTATAATTTTAAAATACACTTCAAGCATTTAATTATCGTATTTACAGTTTTCATAGATGTATATTTTTATAGATGTGAAATTTCTAGTGAGAAAAACCTAATTTTCATAGTATATGGTATTTATTTGTAATATGGATATTTTTTTGAATTATCATGGTAGTTTCATGTAATATTTGAATTCTTTTCTTGAGTTTTGGAAAGATGGAATATTATAAATATTTAAAATAAGTATTTTGGTAATAATTATATATACATATTTAATGAAAATAATTTTATTTATTTTCTTATAAAAATCTCATTTTCTAAAGAAAAATGTATAAAATTCCATCGAGATCGAATGCTCCTTGCGGAGGTCTGCATCTCGCTCTACTAAGCCCGAGGATGTGCGATAATCCGCACCATCCCGAACGGGGTCCACAAAATGGGTTGTAGAGGCGCAATTGCATGGAAATGTTTTAATACATCTTTTAAAAAAAACGGTTTTATAAGTTAAAGGGATTTATTTGCAAAGTCGTATTTCCCGTATTCTATTGCCCCAAAATCAATCGTGCTATGATAGAGATGTGTGGTGTGATGAGGTAGGTCATTAGCTCGTGAACTATCTAAAGGTATAGCAAGGTATAAAGGTTTTAATGTCGAAATGAATAGTATGTGGTATTTTTATGTAAAAATACGATAATTGTCACAAAAATGATTATTTTGATGTGAAACTTGTTTTGTTGAGTTTGTTAATGTTTGTTAAGCAATATGTGAGAATATGAAGTTATCTTGATTAAGAAAAATATAGTTTTTAAAGAAAACCGAATCGGAAGTCGGACTAACTTCGCTTCCGTCGGGTTTTAGAAATGGAACTTTTTAAAGATGATGATGAGTGGGAGAAATGGGACTTACTGGCTTGGGGTCGAGAGGGGGGGTCCTAAAGAGAGCTTCGGGGTGTTGTTTCATCGCCGGAAACTTCTCGTATTGTCGCCGGAACTTCGTCGGAGTTTCGCCCTTCGCTTACTCCACTTGCACAATATAGAGACTTGAGAATTCTTGAGAGTTTTGGCAGGGGTTTGTGAGTTGGTAGGGGTGATATGAGGGGTGGTATTTATAGAAAAAGCTAGGGTTTAGTGTAGTGAATGGGTGTATTAAAATTTGTAATAAAAATAGGTTTAAATGTGAATTTTATGGTGCTATGTAAATATGCAGAGAAAACAAATAATACTCGAGTTATGGGGGGAGTCCAAGGGTCTAGGGCAAAAGAAAAATTTTGGGTTTGGGCCAAGAAAAACCGGCTGCGCCGGCCTATTATTGAATCTCGCCGGTCCATTTATGGGATTGGGGGCTCGGATTCGTGCCACGTGTCGGGGTCGGTCCAAATACCAATTTATACCTGTTTGTTTTAAGTGTGACCCTTCAGTTTACGTGCTGTGTACGTGCAAAATTTTGGGCTTCTAAAAGGTTAAAAGAAAATAAAACAAAAAGATAATATGGATGATGGGATTTGAACTCTGGTGCTTTGTCTCAGCAGTGCAAGGTCTTACCAATGGGCTACAAGCTCCTTCTTACTGTTCTAAAGCAAAACAAACTTATAACTCATGTTCAGGCTTAGGTGTCCCTTTCTGTATTTTTGAAAAAATTTCGTACAGAAAGTTAGGGTTGTTACATTCTATCCTCCTTATAAAAATTTCGTCCTCGAAATTTGAAAAAGGAAAGTATAACAGATTCAAGGAAAGTTTTGTGATAGAAGTACTGATAGTGTATGAAAAATAACAAAGTGGTACAAGGGTTTGGAAAAGGTTGAAGAGAATTACCAGTGTTACCTTGGTCTACGGTCTCTGCTTCTACGGCTTCTAATATGAATGCCTAACGCCGGGGTACATTCCTCCTAGCCGCAGGCACATTCCTCTGTCCTTGGGGCATGTTTCTCTGCCCTCGAGGCATGTTCCTCATTGCCTGATGGAATTGGCGAGTAAGCCGTGCAGGAGGTGGAGCTGGGAGTGCAAGACGAGGTGCAGGAGCCTGGATAGCTGGCCGCTGCGGGTAGTTGGTGGGTGGGTGAGCTGAGTTACGTCTATAGGGACATGTTCCCATTCCGTGATTGGATGCGCCACAAACTAAGCACAGGCCTTTTGCGCGCCTACAGTCCTTCCACAAATGTCTATCCCTCTTGCAATAGAAGAAAAAATCTGGACTCAGCTGGTTATTGGTTTCTTTCGATCTCCTCGGTTCAGCAGTTGGCCTCGAAAAGGCTCCCCCTGCCATCTGAGTGGCAGTGTGCTTCACTCTGGCAGATTGAGGTCTGCCCTTCTTCTTCACCACTGCCTCGTATCTTCGGGCAACCTTCAAAGCCAAATTATGGGTTGGGAAATCCCCTGTAGCTAAGGCAGCTTGGATCTCCGGATCTAACCCTTGTCGAAAACTTCTGGCCCTGATCTCAGCTGTCGGTATGAGATGGGCCGCAAACCTGCTGAGCATGGTGAACTCAGCATCATACTCATCTACAGATTTGGTCCACATCGAACCATGTTGCAGATGGATGAATTGCTGTTCCATATCAAAGCGGACAGTCTCGGGAAAGTACTTTGCGTCGAACATGTCACGAAAAGTCTTCCATTCGATCGGCTTGGTGAGACGGCTTTCTTCCGCTTTCCACCAAACCCGTGCATTGTCAGTGAGCTGCAGCTTTGCAACTCGAACTCAAGTTATTTCTGGAACTTATGCCGCTGCCAGGTCATCTTCAATATTCTGAGCCCATTCCCTAGATTCTAGAGGGCTCTCTTTTCCTGAGAATTGCTTGGGGGTGTAAGGCCCTGAATTGCTTCACCCTAGGTGCTTCTGCCTCAGAACGGTTCATCAAGATAGCAGTCTGCTGCTGCTGTCCTTCCAGGAGGCTGCGGATCGCCTCAAGCAGCACCGTCTGCTCATTGATCGGAGCAGCTACGGCCGGTGTAATTGGTAGGGGTGGTGGAGTGTTGTTGAAGTTGGTGCGGGTGTTGTTTGGGGAATCCATAACCTTAGGGTTAGGACAGATTTAAAATATATGAAATTGGAAAATTCAAGGAATTTGAATTGTAAAGAATGTTTTTAGTTGCTGGTTCTTGTGTTATCATCCTCGAACTGGAACAAGTTCCTTCGAGTTCGTATGTAACTATACAATGGAATATCCAAGGAATGTGGATATTCATAGTGATACAGAATGTTCTGGAGAAATGTATAGGTGATGTAGGAGTGACGGGGGTATACACGTTTTCGTTGTGAATGATAGTAGTCGCAATTTCCTTTGCCCTTTATCTAATCCCTTTATATGTATTTACTTATTACCTTCTGTACACCACATTTAGGCTAATGGGTTTTCTTCCTTCCCTACCTTTCGGCACCTGTCTATGGTTTGAAAGAAGACTATCCAATAAACACAATAGGTATACTCTCCTAATACCAGGAGCCCTCGCAACCTGAGAGAAGGTAAAGATAAAAGACAACCGAATAATTCTATTCAATTTCTTCAGAACCGGAAACCATTCTCGAACTGGAACAAGTTCCTTTGAGTTTGTATGTAACTATACGATGGCATATCCAAGAAATATGGATCTTCGTAGTGATACGGAGTGTTCCGGAGAAATGCAAAGGTGATATAGGAGCGGCAATGATATATGCGACTAAATGACAATTCAAAAGCTAAAGTGTTTTTAAGAAGGTTCGGTTAACTTGGTCCATGAGTTTTAGTCTAGGGTCGGGCCATGGTCGCTGCCAAAGAGAGAGAGTAAAGAAACACTCAGCGTGCACTCTAATCTAGATCGGAATGGTTAATTACTTTATCTAATCAGGATGGTTCCCACTGTTTCCTTGAATTCTCCTTCAAACCCTAAAAGGAGAATTAGTCAGGATCATCTAAAATCACCCGAGGAGTAACACCTACTCATCAGTGAGAATCGGGATCCAACTATCATTGCATGATAACCTGATGGAAGCCACTCAAGTCACCACACTCCATAAGGTATATGCATGCCTGGCAAGTTTCCTGTATATTTGAAACTCCCGATGTGGTTTTTACCTCTAGGACCCAAGTGACCTTGAAGAATAATCAAAAAATCAAAAGGTCCTAGTCATGTTCAACCTGTCATTATCCAAGATTGCATTACACCAACCCGCATGACCCTTGACGAATAATCAAAAAAGTCACACGATTGTCCTAACCAATCACATTATCTATGCAACAGAAAAGTATTACAGAGCTACCGCACACTACGTCTTGGCGAATAGCAACAACAAACGTAGCACGAATACTAAGCAATACTAATTTGAAATGACGGAGGGCTACAGTTGGTTTTTGGTGAAAAACCTTTAACGTAATGAACTTGATATCGTTGAAGGAATCCAAGTGGTTTTACAAATATAAAGTGATGAAAGCTTTTGCTAAAGAGGTCACTTCCTGTGAAGGGATCTCGGCTCTTTCCTCGTCGAATGAGTTGCAGGATATTCCTAACTGAATACAACGATGCAAAGCAAAAAAATCGACTATAATGGAGTTATTACGATGATGCAAACTTTTGCTCAAGAGGTCACTCCCTGTGAAGGGATCTCGGCTCTTGCCTCGTCGAATGAGGTGCTGGATATTTATAACCGAATACTACTGTGCAAAGCAAAAGAAAACATCTGTAACTGGCAGAGAAGGCAATCCACATGTCGGACGCTCGCCCCGCAATATCAAATGTACAAATGAATCTGAACTGTAAAACTATCATTGCACCACAGGCTATCCGCCACGACAATCCAACCACAAGCTCAGCACAACACGGAACATCAACGTGAATGTCATGTTCGTAAACCCGTCTAAAAAAACATATAGCAGTTAGACGAGTTATACCACTCTAATGACATTCACGGTCGCAGATAGTAATGTATGCACTGAAAAACAAACAATTAAAATTTTCATTCGACTAAATTTTTCCAAATTGGCCCCAAATGCAAAACCATCACTCAAACAAATCTGGTCCAAAACCAAATATCCCAAAAATCATATTTCCATGAACTAGAGCAACAAAAAAAATTGGGGCACTGTAGCAAAAAAAGCGACGCGGTTCCTCAGCAAAACGTGCCAATTGGCTTGGGTTTCGCGGCGGAATTTTGGAGTTAGGTGCCCAAATTTTTTTCTTAGCTCTAGTTTTGCCTGCACATATTTTTAAGATACCCAAAATTTTTTTTTTGAACAACTTTGAAATTCGACAGCAAGCACTATATAAAGGAAATCCGATTCGGAAAAAAAGTTCGATCGAGATTTTAACCTTGTGCAAACTATCTAACGTTGGTAGTCAAGCAAGAATCCTATGGGCTCTATAAACATGTAATAGTGATCTGTAATACCATATAATGCATGTACATGATTATAAAGGCAAACCAGATAGCATATTATCATCTCGAATAAAATTGTTCTATATATATAGGTCTTCCCTCAATCATCATAATCACCTGCCTGCGATTACAATAATTTCCTTGAGGGAACTTTAGCCAACAGTTGTGAATCGTGACAAAATAAAGCCATGTTTGTAAAAAGGTTCGGTTAACTTGGTTTACAAGTTTTATTTTAAGGCGGGTCATGGTCGCTGCTAGAGAGAGAGAAAAGAAACACTCAGCGTGCACTCTAATTTAAATTAGATTGGTTAATCACTTTATCTAATCTGGATGGCTCCTATTGTTTCCTCGAACTCTCCTTCAAATCCTAAAAGGAGAACTAGTCGTGATCATTTATACTTTACAAGTTCGCTAACCGTTCAGCCAGGACAGTGTTGGTACTCCGAGGGAGGCTCCCCATGCTTTCGCATGGAACTAATTAAATAATCTTGTTTCCGCATAGGCGTAACCTTGTTAACACTTTCTAGACACCTAATAGCTTAGTTAATTGTGAAGTGAAAATCTCCCGACGAGTAATACCTTCTCACAGTGAGAATCAGGATCCAACTATCATTGCGTGATAACTGTTGGAGATAGTGCCCTCAGAGTCAATTATTGGATCACAGGCATGTGAATGCAATGATTGAGGGAGGACCTATACCGGTAGGACAGTCTTACTCAAGATGATAGTATGCTATCTGGTTTATCTTCATCATCGTGTACAGCTTCAGGTGACCTTACAGGTCACTATTGCACGTTGATAGAGCCCTTAGGATTCTTGCTTGATGGCCAACAGTATGATGGCGATCATATACGTGGGAGCTGGGGTATATAAGCACATCCTTAAAAGGTCCCTAGTCGTGGGAGTTTTCGAGACAGGGTATCGATACTCCAGAGTAGACTAGTGTATACAGTCGAGACCCCGACGAGGGGCGGTGGCCGGTCTCACAAGCCACTGGTGTCAGTTGGTTCACCTAAGATGTATACAGGTGCTCATTGGGTTATGAGTACACCGGACAGGACTCGCCGGGAACCTGCTAGTTGGGATTATACCAAACGTCATATAGCAGTTCCCTGGTGACATGTGTACAGGTTAGTTCATCGACCTGAGATCGTCATTTGTCTCGTGTGAGTTCCTACTATACTTTGATTACTACCCTACCACGGCTCAAAGGAGTCGTGCAAACAGGTTTTAGTTGGGTACAGTCCCGAGCCACATGGAGGCAGTGAGCGGATCGGCAGGGGTTCGTCTCTCTCGGTATTGGGGGTGAGGTCGCGCTGTGTCTAGGAGAGCCATTACACGAAGTCCTTGGCCAAGGCTGGAGATTTACTGGTAGGTATTCCAGTAGTATCTCAGGATGTTCTGGGCTACACTCTGACACGACTTGTACCGCTTTTGGGGGTCTGACTTTTACCAACCCCCTAGGCCCGCCATGCGATGCTCATAGACGAACGGACCGGACTGTACGGATATTGTCACTGACAGGCTCAGTAGGGTGTCAGGATGAGTTCGCTCATCGACGTCCCTTTTGGTCAATACCTGGTAGCCCGTTACGTATGGCTAATACCTCTGACATGCTAGTGGTTAAATCCACAGCCAAAGTATTGACGAGTCTTTAGAGTCCCCCACAGACAGTTTCTCAAGTTTCGGGCGATACGCTGTAGAGGCCGTATGGAGATATGGCAGGGTTCGAACATATACGTGCGGTATTGCACGGAACATGATCGGATGGATAATACTAGCAGGCTTTGGTTTAAGCCGGATCCTAGTATTGTACAGTGTAGATTTTATCTCATTGTATTTGTATTCGGTCGGAATATAAATGCGGGTATGTATATACAGTCGCGGGGTTTTCCTGTAATTTATTACGGGATCAGTTTTTTGAAGTTGCCAGTTTGTTTTCCGTTTCGGCCATTTTCCTGTCTATCTTTCTTTGGCTGATAATTGGTGTGGAGGGGGTTATTTGCAATTGTGCAATTAACAATGGAAAAGACTTTTTTTTGTGATGATAGCTTCATGATGGCTCCACCATCTTTTGACTTCACTTGTTCATCATGATTTACTTGATGGAGATAGGTTATGTGAGGGGATTGATATGATGATTGAGGTAAATCATTTTCCTTAGTGATCATTACTTTTTCATTGACTTTTCTCCCTCCTCTCATTCTTTTGTTATTGTGGCTGGCCACACTAGTGGATGGGCTGTTGATTTTGTGGTGTGTGAAAAGGATTCTCATTTTGCTCACACCAAAATTCTTAAGCTCCAAAAAGTTCATCTCCAAAGGTTTCTTCTCAATCTCCACTCCTAATGGCAACTTCACAACCCTATGAGACAAAGTAATCCACACTTAGCCTATAGCATTCTTGGACACGTCGGCTCGCCAACTTCGTACCCGAGTTGCCTCGGTCCAGAGGTGGGAGCCCGTAAAAGAACCCGGCGATGTGGTGCCCTTCCGACGAGGAGGTAAAGACCGAAAATTCCGCGGGGAGATCGGGATGGCGACGAGAAGACCGAAGGACACGGATCGCTCGGTATATCTCTCTACCCATTCTCTAGTTAGCTAGGAGTAGGTTAATGGCCCGATACGGGTTTTTAGTACGCGGTAGCGCCGGTTTTAAAAGTTAAAGAAAAGTATCATTTCCGCATTTTGGCCTCGTTCAGACGGCCGGGGTGCTGCCGTGCACTTACAATAACTTGATGGAAGCCACTCAAGTCACTACACTCCAGAAGGTTTGCGCATGTTTGACATGTTTTCTTTATGTTTGATACTCCCGATGTAGATTTTTACTCCTAGGACCCAAGTGATCTTGATAAGGTCAACAAGTCAAAAGGTTCTAGTCAAGTTCAATCTGTCATTATCTTGATTGTATCAGACCCACCTGTATAGACCCTTGACAATGTCAACAAGGTCGAACGACTGTCCTAACTAATCGCATCTAATGCTATAAACAAGCACCAATTAGCTACCGCACACCACGCCTTGACAAGGTCAATAAACGTAGCACGAATACTAACCACTACTCTTAGGAAATGACGGAGGGCTACGGCTGGTTTTTAGCGAAAAACCTTTAACGTAACGAACTTGATCTCATTGTAAGAACCAAGCGGTTTTGTAAAGGATTGGCTTAGAATCTGCTTTTAAAATAGGTGGTTTTGAAGAAAACCGAGTAGTTTTTAAAAATTTGTTCCGAAAACATTAATTAGGTTTGTTTTCCTTGAATTAAACCTAATGTAATCTCATCAATTAAGTTCCTATGCATCACAGAAACAACCAAAATAGAATGTATGTATATACCACCCATATTCACCATGGGGTCCGGGGACTTCACCGTAAGGTTACTTAACTTACGGTAGTGCATGGACAGGGTTAGCACGGGTGCTAAACATATACAACATTTATATATCATGACAGGCAGGTAATAAATATCACAGGCATGCGATAAATAAGATGGAATAGCAGATAAACTAGGAGCCATATATTTCTTTTGAGCCGCAAATGAAAATCAACGTTCCCCGGTCGTATGCATAGCCCGTACATATCTCGAACCAAGACCCCTACGAGCGCGGCAAGTTGCCCGCCAATTCTAAAAACAGGATACCCCTCGCTTTCTAGAATCCTGTAACTTGAGCACTCTTCCATGGGTCAGAGATACACCCCGTATAAGTGCGGCGAGCAACCCGCCAATCCGAGAATGAGGTGGCCCGGTCTCGACTCTATAAGATGGCCACCCGCTGCATTCTCGAATCCGGCTACCCGAGCATTCCGTAGTGGGGTATCCTAGTACAAGTAATGAAAAATATATACAATGGTGACTACGCCCGCAACCTGAATGTGTCCTAAAATGAATATACATCAAGCGGTAACAACGACCACAATTCAGCCGCTCGTCCCGAATAAACAAATACATGAATTACGAAACTTGTACATACAAATCGCACGATGGGCTATCCAATCATGACAATCAGACTAATCTATCACAAGATATATAACAATACAGCTGAAGCAAGTGTTTACAACCCCGTCTAATTGACCTATAACAATTAGAAGACGTATACAAACACAAAGACAAAGCACAAAGATATAAACGATGCAAAATTTTCGATTTAAAACTTTCCGTGTTGCTAAAATATAAAGATAACAATATAAGAAATCTGGGCCAAATTAAACATAACCAAAAATCAAGTTTTCATAAGAGTAAGCTACTGGAAAAAACCGGGGCCAGATGCCACTAGAAAACCACCAGTGTCGGGAAAATGAGCATTTGTTCATAGGGAAAATGAGCATTTGTTGCATTTCAATACTGCTCATTCATTATCATTTTTGTGTTATGTCGGTACTATTAATCCGTGTGTGCTCAATAAATACAGGATACATGTATTCGTGACAAAACACTGGAAACATACTTAAATACACGGATACAACATTTGTGAACCAGCACTGCAACCGGAACTGAAAACCGATCATTATTCAAGAAGATATTGCAAGGAAACAAGTGTACAATTTATTTTATCCAAAATGGTCAAACATGATATAAGTTGTATATGAACACAATATTTGGATGCATGAACCTTGGTGGCTGCTATGATGATGGTGTGAACTCAAGTGGGTAAGTGGATGAGCAAGTGGGCATATGTAATGAGTGAAGGGAAAAAGAGTTGATGTGATGTGTTTTAAATGGTAACATTTTCCCTCCAAATCTCTAGGTCAAATCTAATGAATTTAGAAAAGAATCAAACATGCCAGAGAGATAGTGGAGAGGACATAAGATCACCACACAAATACGGGCCCCACTGCCGCCAATTCAACCGCCAGAATATCCAAAATAGTCGCCATCGGCGGTCCCACTTGCTCATCTTGCCTCCATTTTTCTTCTGGTCATTCCAAGTTGCCACATCATCTCAAGTTTATTGTTTGTTTTTGTTGATGAAGTGTCTATATATACTAGAACAGAGAGAAAGCTTGAGATATACTTAGGCTACTTTCACTTCATTTTCATTCTTACATCGTGTAATGTTAGTTCAAGTTTTGTATATAGTAGATATGATTAATCTTAAGTTCTTTGCTTTTATCTAATCTTGCAACCTCTTAACTGAGCTTACAAGGTTAGATTTTAGTATTTGAATTCACTATCTTATACACTCATTTTGAAATTTAATAAAGCTTTTACTTTTACACTATGGTTCTTAGTATCTCTTCTACTTGTTATTTTACTTGCAAATTTCCTTTGCTACTCTTTACTTGTAACGATATTTTCTTTGATCTCTTCTATCTTGTATTCTCTTTTCATGTTAATAATTGTTTTTGAGTAATCCTTTTTGTTAGATAATGAGAGGTGATATTTATGTTAGATTTCTCTTCATACTTTCCTTTTCTCTTTAACATACCGATTGAACTCCGACCAAACCTCACGCAAGTGTTTCGTTAGGCACCCTACCCTACTACGGTAGCGGTGATTCCTAACCGTCACCGGTTGCGTTTAGTTTGGCCCGAAGCGAAAGTTAAGAGAAAAGAACGGAAGGACAAGGGTCAATAAACTGGATTTCACGCACAATTGCAAATACCGTTCTTAAGCACCCTAATCCACGTTGTTGCCAATTATACTAACATCAATATTCAATTGAGGCACAAAGCAAAACATACTGATTTTCCTAATCTAAACTAACCTAACTCTCTCCCTAACAAGCATTATCTTGCATATACAAAACACATAGGATATAATCGAAATTTTCCGACCTTTGGCTTAACTCGTGAAAACAAGAACCTAAAACATACCATCTCCCTGCGGACGACCCATACTCATCATGGCTAGCTTCATGCGACGCCGTCTTGATTGCGGTAACTTTAGAACTAAGTACGATACGTAAAATCCCATTCAATCTAATGGCGCCGTTGCCGGGGAGACGGTAATGCTTTTATTCTTGTAATCTCGGGTAAATTGTGTATATCCTGTTTATAACACTAACACTATTCTGAAAACGAAACAAAAATTGAAATTTTTTAAAAACCAAAACAAAAATTAACACTTTCTAACTTTTGTTCTCTGATATTTTGATCTGCTGACACTCTGAGATAATTGAAAAAGTTAAACTATAAAATTAGGATACTATTAGAACATAGAGAACACTGTAGAAACTTGGAGCCAAAATCTTCATTTCGACTGGCGGTTTATTCCTATTTCCCGCTACCGGCGGCCATAGCTTCTCTGTTTGCTCCAAGTTTCTATCCTAGGCCTCACTATTCTATTATTAATCCATTTTTATAGTTTTATTTTCGTAATTTTGTGTGTACAGGAGTTTGGCCACTAATATTGCTTTTTCGCACTAAATATCTGTTTTTCCGACATTTTCAGATTTTAAGGAATTGCAAACTGGGATCGTGCGGAGTAAAGTGTACATTTAAGGCCAAGGGGATAGTGAAGTACAGTGCCAAAGATCCGGGTAGTTTGACTTGCGCAAGTGAACTTTTCAAGCTAATCGGATTCAATTCAGCGGGGGTTTCTTAACCCAAAACAAATCGGTACGTATTTCCTATCTCCTTCTTTCTCAAAACTGACGCATCCATTGTTCTATCTTTGCAGAATTCTTTGCAAGTTCACTGCCAAACGCTAAAATAACTAACCTATATTTGTTGCAGCGCCGCGCTTTAACATAAAAAATGATTTTTTGATATTTTGAACAACTTTTTATTGTATTGCGCATTATATCCATTTAATACGAACTTAAGGGCAAACGAACCCCACAACATATGGTAAAGGATTTCATCACTTTTTCCGTGGCCCATAAATCATGAAATTAAGCATAACGTTTATCCGCACAAATTTTAAAAGGAACTAGATTTTAAGCCCTAAAGGACTTTGCGCTAATTAGGAGAAGTTAGAAGTGTTTAGAACACCGCTTAACGGTATATCGTTCACAGAGTGTCTAGGAAAAATGTTCATGATGCAACTGCCAAAAGAGAAGGGGTTATTCTAATTAAGAAACTTTTTGAAAGCATTGGAAAACCTCCTCTTATCTCTGCAATTACCTGGCCTCATGATCAATATATCTTAAGCCTGTTTCTCGATACAGTTTTACATCGACAATCAAGTCTTGAGCAGGTCTAGTTGACCTAGGTGAACCCTAGACGGTTTAGATATGTGGTATTTGTGTCATGATTATTTGTTTTGCTTTACCTTTTTTTGTGTATAACTTCTTTTCATTCTGTTGTTGATAACTAAATAAACAAAAAGCCACCTTCACCTCCTTTTTTATCCGTCTTCTTTCATATCATGGGTACCCCACATCGACCAACTCTTGTCGAACTTTGGTACCCTCAACCAGATATTTCTTCACACGACTCTTGCTTTGGTAGAAATTTAAACGATCCATCCATACCCAAAATTTCTTTGAAAGATTGTATAGATGCTTCTAAGAACACTACTTGGACACCACAATCCACGTTTTATCAAAAATTTCAAACATTCACCCCTTCTTACGATAATACCCCTTCCGAGGGTAATGTGACGACTCTTAAACCCTTGTCCATTGTAGAACGTATTGCACAATCCTGAAGCCGATCTTTCATACCTTTCCCCACTCCGAATTCTTTGGGACAACATTTCCAACCATCTTCCTATCAAGATGTTGATCCTAATTCTACCCATTTTACGTATCCATTTGATTCCTATCAATCCTACCCAACTTTTAAACTTTCCCTAGATATTACTTTTGAACATCAATTTGAGAGTTTCACGTATCCATAAGAATCCGATTCTTTCATCGAAACCCCTTCATAACCCATGCCTAGTCTTGAACGAATATTGGAAGAATTTCGGATAGCTTCGTGCCGACAGATAGAGGAATTGAATGCAACCATGGCCATACTCATACAACCTTACGAACCAGCAGCTAGTTCCCAATTAGCTCAAAATTTTCCCATGTATGATGTGGCAATAGAACAATTTGATAATTTGAGTAGTAAAAGTGTGCAACCCATCCTTCAAAATCAAACCTACCCATTCCCAATTGAACTCCACAACCCCAGTCCCGAAAGTCTATCGAGTAGATCAAAATGATTCAGCCACTGAAGATAGAATGTTGGATGAGCTGTGCGACTACGCAGTGTTTGATTTACCTAATTGTGAAGGGTTCCTTTCAAGTGAAACCAATGCCACTTCATTTGATCTCTACATCTTGAATCTGGAAACCCAACCGACTGAAAACTATGATTTTGTTGAGATATTTGAGAACTTTAAGTTTGACTTGATTGAGAATATCGATATTGGGGATAATTTTGATGATGAATCCATAAATTTGGGTGAGTTTTTCTCACCAATTCAACACTTCTCTTCAGATCTGTGTGGATATCATCCCGATCCATTAACTGTTTTTTCTGAACCCCATTGCTTCTGAATATTATTGATGAAGATTTGAATGAATGCATGAATGATTTTGATTTTGCGGAAAATTTTGAGGATATCTTTAAGGATGAATCTGTTTTATTGGATGAGTTGGACTTTCCGATTCATCATGTCCCTTCCATTGACTATGAACATCCTCCTAAGGTTCTGACCAATACCATTCCTCAGTTACTTCCCTCCACCGTTCCTATTGTTTCACTATCACAAGACGACTTAATACCTTCATTTCCTTCATCTGGTTTACCAATTTCGATTGTCCTATGTTTTCTTGCGAATCTTGAGATGTTTGACCCATTTCGCAAAATATTGATAGATTAGTACAGTTAGAAAACTCCAATTTCAAATCGCTACAAACTGTATTAATTTATTCAATCGATTTTCAACCTCAAGATCATATTCCATTTCTTTCTCCCTTCCGTTCATCTTTCCATCTACCAAGATCGTATACCACTTCTGCCCATATACGGTCTCGCGTATTCTCTATTTCCTTTCTCCACGCTTTCTTTCACCAACCCTGGTCGCATCACGATAGAATTTTTGAATGGTTGGTGTTAACGTTTGGTCTATGTAAGGCCTTGTATAGATTGGCGATGTTCCCTCCCTCTTAACTTTGAACTTTAACGTTTAAACAGTGGAAGCACTGTTTCGCTGAAGTTGGGGGGGGGGCTTTTTGTGTATATATTTTGTTTGCTTTTTCTTGTATAAATACAATATATAAAAAATGGAGAACTGACAGATTTTGACCCCTCAACAATTTTGCCCCTCTTTGTGTAGCATGACAGTGAGGGCACTATCAAGTTTAAGTTTAGGGGTGTGCTTGGTAAAGCATCTCTATCTTTACATTCATTTGTATATTCTGCATTTGCATATGTATTTGAAAACCCATAAAAATCAAAAAAAATTCCAAAAACATATAAACTTTGTTATCAAGTTAGCTAATGGGAGAACTTAAATTCGAAATTCCAACAGTTTAGTTTGATAAGATAGGGACAATTAAATCCTATTTTAGGATTTGAAAACCAGAAAAATAACTCTCCTTTGAGTTTAACCGTAGCTAATATACGTCTTTGCATCGCACTACACGTGTCGTGAGTTTTAAAAATTAGATAACAAGTTTGACATGTTTTAAAAACTTTTAAATTGATAAACTTTTTTAGGATCAAACATGTTTGTTTTGAAATAAGTAATATCAAGAATAGTTTATGAAATAAAGTGGATATGAAAGGATATTATTGATGCTTTAATAGAAGCTATGTCTGAAAAATAACCCATCTGGAACTTGATTGGAGTGATTACATACGTTATCCACATAAACACGTCTTTTATCCTAAAATAATTGAACAACTGCCTATATCTCCGTTTGCGTTGAATTGTTATGAATTTTCATGGTAGAATGAGTCCTTTTGTTTTAGAGCCTAGATGACTTGGGCAATTAAGTCCGCCGGGGTGTCTCTACACCGAATACCCTAAAACCAACTGGTTTGGATGCATTGGCTCAATACTCGCTAAGAAACCTAAAAAGTCCATTTTAAAACAAAGTCAAGCAAACGCTCTCTCCGAGTTAAAATTTCTAACGGTTTTTCGTGTGAGAATAATCTTGATTAAAGACAAGTTTTTATAAAAATATTTTTAAATGGAGATATAAAGGTTTTACTTGATGATAAAGACTAATACACATTCACGAAAGTGTGTATGAACAAAAACAAGTAAAAGGTGGAGTGAAAAATAAGACCTAGTTTTCTGTTAAAGATGAAAGAAATTCTGAATTTGAAAGCTAGCTGGAGAACAAAACTTGAGAAAAAAATTAACTCTTTATAAACTTGTGTGATCCTTTTGAACTTTTATCCGATCTTTACTTTGTTACATAACGACTCGAATCGAAGTTTTTGAAACGTAACGATACTATTTGCACCGCACCTAAAAACGTATAGGATCTTAAGTTAAACAAGAAGTGAGGTGTGAAAAATAGGGTTTGATATTTCTAAACTTAGGATAATAGATTTCTGGCTTGGATATGGAAACTTGGGATTAGAACTGACTATGATTTCATGAAACTAGCTTGATGGATGTGGGTGTAATCCGCTGAAAACCCTCAGGAGACAACAATCCTCATATTAGGGACATCTAGAGATTTAACGGCTTGTTGCACGGGCTCAGTGCAATCGCGTTCCCTGCAAAAGTGAGATTAGGATTTTGTTTTGCTCGGGACGAGCAAATGACAAGTTTGGGGGATTTGTTCATCACGAAAAACCGCATTTCAATACCGCTCATTCATTATCATTTTTGTGTTATATCGGTACTATTAATCCGTGTCTGCTCAATAAATACAGAATATAGGTATTTGTAACAAAACACTGGAAACACACTCAAATATGGGATACGACATTTGTGAACCGGCACTATAACCGGATCGGAAAACCGATATTATTCAAGAAGATATTGCAAGGAAACAAGTGTACAACTTATTTTATCCAAAATGGTCAAACTTGATACAAGTTGTATATGAACACAATATTTGGATGCATGAACCTTGGTGGCTGCCATGATGATGGTGTGAACTCAAGTGGGCAAACAGATGAGCAAGTGGGCATATTTGATGAGTGAAGAGAAAAAGAGTTGATGTGATGTGTTTTAAAAGTTAACATTTTCCCTCCAAATATCCCAATCAAATCCAATGAATTTATAAAAGAATCAAACAATGCCAGAGAGATAGTGGAGAGGACATGAGATCACCACACAAAGACGGGCCCCACTGCCGCCAATTCAACCGCCAGAATATCCAAAATAGCCGCTATCGGCGGTCTCACTTGCTCATCTTGCTTCCATTTTTCTTCTGGTCATTCCAAATTGCCACATCATCTCAAGTTTATTATTTTTTTTGTTGATGAAGTGTCTATATATGCCAAAACAGAGAGAAAGCTTGAGATATACTAAGCCCACTTTCACTTCATTTTCATTCTTACGTTTTGTAATGTTAGTTCAAGCTTTGTATATAGTAGATATGATTAATCTTAAGTTATTTGGTTTTATCTAATCTTGCAACCTCTTAACTGAGCTTGCAAGGTTAGATTTTACTATTAGAATTCACTATCTTGTAGTCTCATTTTGAACTTTAATGAAGCTTATACTTTTGCACTATGGTTCCTGCTATCTCTTCTACTTGTTATTTTATTTGCAAATTTCCTTTGTTACTCTTTACTTTCTTGCAATGATATTTTCTTTGATCTCTTCTATCTTGTATTCTCTTTTCATGTTAATAATGGTTTTTGAGTAATCCTTCTTGTTAGGGAATGAGAGGTGGCGTTTAACTTAGGTTTCTCTTCTTTCTTTCCTTTTCCTTTTAACTTGCCTATTGAACTCCGCCTAAATCTCACGCAAGCACTCCGTTAGGCATCCTATCCTACCACGGTAGCGGTGATTCCTAACCGTGACCAGTTGCATTTGGTTTAGCCGGAGGCGAAAGTTAAGAGACAAGAATGGAAGGACAAGGGTTGATAAGCCGGATTTCACGCACAATCGCAAATACCGTGGTTAAGCACCCTAATCCATATTGTTGCCGATTATCCTAACATCAATATTCAAGTGAGGCACAAAGCAAAGCATACAGATTTTTCTAAGCTAAACTAACCTAACTCTATCCCTAACAAACGTTATCTTGCATATACAAAACACATAGGATAGAATCATACTTTTCTGATCTTTGGCTTAACTTGTGAGAACAAGAACCTAAAATGTACCATCTCCCTGCGGACGACCCGTACTCATCACGGCTAGCTACACACGACGTCGTCTTGATTGTGGTAACTTTAGAACTAAGTACGACACGTAAATCTCATTCAATCAGCATTTCTGCGGTTTTTCTTGGGAATTAGGTCCTTATTTTTCTACCTAAGTTATTTTATCTAATAACAAAATATCTGCACTTGTTTAAATTTTTTTAGAGATCTATAAAAATTCGACAGAAAATTGATTTCAAAGTTATCGAAAAATAGAAATTTTTAGTTTCGAAACGTAAATATCGTCTAAAACTAGTTCTAGTATTTGGGTGACTCTGATACCATGTAGGTAGATGCTCATGCTCATGTCATAAACTAGGGGCCAATGCGGAATAAAAAAAGAAAATTTTCGAAACTTGAGCACAAACTACTACAACCTAGAATCGAATTCAAACATTAAACTAGAAACTATAATGAGTTAACTACTTGGTTAGTGATTACAATCTTTGTAGTCATGTCCTTCGTCTTCTTTCCACTTTCTTAGCTCCTTAGATCGTTGGGAATGAGCTTGGGAGTCGGTCTTCCTTACCGAAGATGATTCACCTAGAAGGAAACCTAACTAATACTCTAGCTTCACACAAATATAACAAAGTGAAGCAACTAGTGATCAAAACTTGCTAAGAATTGATCATTAGGATGTAGTAGTGGCTAATCTCTAATTGGTCTCTCATAATCCTTTTCCATTCTCTATTTAGAAAAACCAAGAGGGGAGAAGAAGAAAACTTGGGTGAATGAACAAGTGAGGAAGCATGTATGGCTAGAAAAACTATCATTTTCTTTTCCCTTTTTGTTTGAAATGAGTAGGATTGTGACTCACTATGGTGAGTCATAAGCCCACAAAATTCCTACACAAACTAGAAGTCGTGAGAAGAGAAAAGAGGCTACCTCATTGTACACATGTACATATGTATATGTATACATATAAATATATACAAATGCACCCCGTATTCGTATCAAAATATGAATACCCGAATTTATATCAAGACATAAATACCTGTATTTATACAAATACCCGTATTCGTATATATATATAGTATTTTGTCAAAATACGAATATCGAAAAAAGAGATACTAAAAAAAGATATATAATACTAGCTCACATTTAATCCAAATGTGATAGCCTGGCCATCTTTCAAACCGGCTAGTATTAGAAAAATGTCCGAATAAAAGCACGTGTACAAAAACACGTGTTTTAATTGAACCTAAGTACGTATCAAAATACATACACTATATCATTTCGCCTGAACTAAGAACCCTCTGTGTAGGACTCTAATGACTCGACAATATACTGACAATGGATTTAACCACAAGCACGTCAACGGCACTAGCTGTACGTAACGGCTACCCAGTTATTAAAGGAAAAGAAGGCCGATAAGAAAACTTTTCCGTATCCCTACTGAGCTTAAAAGTGACACTCTCCATACAGTCTGGTCGGTTCTAAGAGTATCGCATATCAGGTTTGAGGGGGTGGATAAAGTCAGACCCCTAATAACGCGATAAGTCATGTCGGTGTGAAGCCCATCACCCACTGAGAAACTACTTGTTTACCGCCGAAAACCGGACTAAGACGTTGGGACGTCTAGCCTAAATTTAGGGCAGATGCTATTTGGACATATCCATCCTCCTTTCCGAAGATACCAAGTTGATTTATGGCACCGTATATCGGAGGTTTGGATTGATGCGACCGTTGTAGCAGACATCATCAGATTCCCCCTCATTTGTGAGGGGTTTTTGATTGTGGGGACGCTTTTCTCTACAGGCGCAAGCCCCTGTAGTTAATTGCGTTATCGCGTTGCGATAACCACTTTTTCCTGCTCCGGAAGTTCACTTCGTGTCGTGTCGTGTTTGTTTTATTTTGGGTTCCCCGTGGATTGTATACGGAGACTAATTTATGTCGTCACCCATAGGGCGCGGATCAGTCTAAATCCGTATATTTTAGATTTAGGTTTGGGTTTTGAACTTAGGTTATATATATTCCTTTAGTTAAAAAATGTTTTGTTTTATTTAAGAACCGTTAATCTAGTTTGGGTTAAGATCAACTTAAATATGTGAGTATTTGGGCTCAATTTATTTTTAACTAAGGATACGTTAGTCTTATTTGAGACTAAGATCAACTTAGTAATATTTTAAGAATCATTTTTATTTAAAATCCAACAACAGAGCATTTGGGCTCGGCTGCAAGAAAAAAACTTTTTAGAGACTTAGCTAATTTGGGTTTGGCCTGCTCAGTCTTTGTTTTTCCAAAAGTGCTAAGAACTTATTTGGGTTCTGTTTGTTCAGCCCCCTTTTTATGCAAAAGTGTTAAGCACTTATTTGGAGTTCTGGCGCTCACATGGGTATCATGTGAAGCCTTCAGTTATGTGCGCTGCCTAATCAGTGATAAGCACTCAGTCCTTTTGAATGAATATATATATATAGCGCTAAGCACTTTTATAAGGCGTCCACGTGAGGAACACATGTGGCGCTGTCTCATTTTATTTTGTTGGGTGCCTACGTATTTTTCACGTGAGGCGCTGGGCACTGCACAATTAATGCTAAGCACTCAGCAGTTTTGGCTGTATATGGAGTGCTAATCACTTTTACTCAGAGCTCACGTGTCTTTTACGTGAGGCGCTGACCTTCTGTTTTGACCGCCCATGTGGGAAGAACGTGAGGCGCTGATTCCTTTGTTTTGAGAATCTTTTGGGCGCTCACGTGTTTTTCATATGAGGCGCTGATTCCTTTTCTTTTTTTAGAGATTGAATCTCTGTTAATGGCATTTTGACTATCAATGATCACCAAGATCTTTGTTTTGAAGATCTGGGATCAAGTTTTCTTTAAGAACTAAGTTCTTATGTTTTTTTAGGGTTAAACCCTATCTTCAGAGGAATTAAATTCCTAGAACATAGGTTCTTCTTTTAATCTAATTCTTTCCCCTAGATTTTGAGTTTGAAAGACAAAATCGCCCCGTTGAGAATTAAATTCTCAACTTGTGAGAGATTTACTTTGCAAATCTCAGATCATAGGAAGAAATGAGTTCATTTTATGAAGGGTTAAACCCTTATTTTCTTTTATACTAGGCAAAGGAGATATTTTGATCTCTTCTTTTTCTATACCTAGAGTTTGAAAGAACAAATGGATCTTCGTTGAAGGAGAATTGAATTCTCAGCTGTAGCTTCTATTTTTTGTTTGCAGAAGCTTGGGGGGTTTCTCTCTCTCTCTGAGACTTGAAGTCTCGGGTCCTTTATATAGCGGAGGCAAACTGTTGATCAGTTTTGGGAAAATCTCTTATTTGAGAGATACCAATTAATTTAATTGGTCTCAAAGATTATTTGGGGAATTTTATCCAGCATCGGATTTTTGATCCAGTGATTTCTGTTTTTACAGAATATATTTTCTTGTTTTTAACAAAATTAGGGAAATATTTTCCCACATACAGAATTTTATTCTGTCGGACGGTGATTTTTAATCACCATCGGATTTTTAATCCAAGAGCTCTATGTTTTACAGAGAGCAATCCTTCTTTGTTTAGAAAGATTGGGAAAATATATTCCTAAAATAGAATTTAATTCAATCATTGGATTTTTGATCCAACCGAGGGTTTTTTTCTCACTTTAGAAAGATTTGGGAGATATTTTTGTTAGTGTATATGCCCTAGAGGCCATTACTGTATCATACTAGTTTGTATATTACTTAATGGATGCTTGGGATATTCACCTTGTATATACAATCTTGCTCAAAATAGTAGTATGCTACTTGGTTTGTTTCTACTTCAATGTGTACATGTGTTTATTTTAGTATATCGCCTATACACATTAGTGGAGCCCTTAGGATCTTTGCTTGATTACCAGCGATGTGATGGCCGTCACACTAGTGGGGCTGGGTAATCTATAAGCTCATCCTTATGCAGGTCCCTGGTCGCAGGACTATCGAGACAGGGCATCGATACTCCGGAGTAGACCAGCGCATGCGCTTCTCATCCCAGTGTGGGAGACGGTCTGTCCCACAGCCGTCAGTACGTCGTACTTGAGATAGTATGCGGGTGCTCGTTAGGTTACGGGTACACTGGACAGGACTCGTCGGGAACTGACTAGTTGGTATTATACCTATCGTCAGTTATCAGTTCCCAGGTGACATGAGTACAGCTTAGTCCGCTGACTTGACACTGTCACTCCGCCTCGAGTGTGTTCCCACTGTACTTTGATCACTACCCTACCACGGCTCAAAGGAGTCGTGCAAACAGGTAGTGGTTGGGTGCAGTCCCGAAGCACTTGGAGGCAGTGACGGTTAGACATGATTCGTCTCTCCCGGTATTGGGGGTTGACATCGCGCTGTGTCTAGGAGAGGCATTACACGAGTAGTCCCTGGCCAGGGCAAACGAGATATACTGGTAGGTTTCCAGTGTTATCTCAGGGTGTTTTGGGCTTCGCTCCGGCACGACTTGTACCGCTATTGGGGGACTGACGTTTACCGCCCCCTAGGCCCGCCATGCGATGTATCAGACGAACAGACCGGACTGTACGGAGAATGTCACACTCAGGCTCAGTAGGAGTTCAGATGGGTTTCGCCTCGTCGATCTTCTTGTCGGCACTACCTGGGGACCGTTACGCACAGCTAGTGCCGCTTGCGGTCTGTGGTTAAACCCACTGCCAGCGTAGTGTCGAGTCTTTAGAGTCCCACACAGAAAGCTTTTCGCCTTTAGGCAAAAGAGTAGAGGTCGCATGGTATTGCGACAGGGTTCGGTCACATCCGTGCACTTGTGCGCGTACAGTGTCCGGACAGTTTACACTAGCGGGCTTTGGTTTAAGCCAGATCCTAGTGTACCTTATGGGATTGGATTTATCCAGTTTGCATTCGTGTTCCTCGGAACGCGGATGCGGGTGTGTATGCACAGTTGACAGGGAGACAGAGGCAGTGGATTCTCATTAGGGTTGTTGACAGTTGACCGTTGACTATTTGACTTTTTGCTCAACCCTAATGAGAATATGATATGTGATTAACTATTATATTAATTAAGTATTATGGTGATATGGTTGTTGACTTGTTGACTTTTGTTGACTTGTTGACTTTGTTGACTTGTTGACTTTTGTTGACCGGTTGACTAGGCTTGACTAGTTGACCATCATGATAACCATAGCCATCATTTCATGGCAAAGACTTTTTCTTGCTTGCTCATTTGTGTAAAATGAGTGCATGAAATGATATGGTTATGGTTGCTTCAAACCATCACATAAGACTTTTGTTAGTATGATGAGTTATGATTGCTTTGGATTATGAGAGGGTGAAAGACAAAAGAGAGCCTCATTCTTTCTTGCTCACTCTCTCTCTTGTTCTTGAGCTCTCCTTTTTGCTCTCACCCTCTTGCTCATTTTCCCTCTCTTTAATCTATGGTTCTCTTGTCTCATGAGTTGAGAATCAAGAACCATAGATAAAATCCCATTCTAATTCTTCTCTACTCATTCTAGTTCACTAGGTTTAGCAAACCAAGTGAACTAGTTTCTTCAAAGAACGAAGAAGGAGCTAAAGGTTGGAGCTTTCAGGTGGATCTATCTTCGGCGTACGGAGACGACGAGAAGAAGCCGGTCCGGACCACCATCGGAGCTTGAAGACGAAGGAGTTCAAGACTAGTAAGGTATAACCCCCTAACCGAGTAGCTAGAAACTCATAGTTAGGTTGTTAGATAGATGTTTAACCAAGATCCGGGTTTTAGGTCCATGTTACCATCTTTAAGAAAATCGTTTTTTACCAAATTCCGCATTCCCGAAAGTACCGGGAGAGGTAGCATGGACTTACAGTGGTATCAGAGCCTAGTTAAACTCTATCTAACATGTTAGCAAGTAACTAGAAGATCGATCAAAGAAAAAGTCCCGAAAACAAAACCCAAATTTTCAACTTTCTGTCGATTTCAAAAGTACTGGAAAAACTTTTTGGAATACACCTAAAATCAACTCAGGCTTTTTTAAAGAATCTGCAAAATTTTGGGCCCCTGACTCGATCAAAGCGCCGCGTTTCCGCGGCGGGAGCACGCTCCCGCCGCGGAAACGCGGCCGAGTTGACTCGGTCAGGGGTTTTATTTTTTGCAGTTTACTCTTGGGGGTATTTTGGGATTTTTGGTATATATATTTTCTGCCCAGATTTTCCAGAACGAAAATTTTATTTTGGGGTCCCGAAAATCCGTATTTTTGATCGAACTTCTAAAAGACTTAAGCTAACGGGTTTTCTGTAATGTGATATTTGTATTGAACGTCTACTAATCGCTATATGTCGATTAGTGGGGTTATACAAATCTGTGATCTGTAATGTTGCTGGAATGTGTATATGAATATGTTGGATTGTCGCGGGTGAATAGCCGGGGGTTGTGAGACGAGAGTTTTCTTTTCTTTCAATTCATGTAAATTTGTAAATTGATGTAATAATTATTTGTATGGCCGCACAACCGGGTCGGGGTTGTAGCCGTCATTGTATAATTTCTTTTTACTGTTTTTGCTCCTAGGATAGACCCATGGAGGGGGTGCACAAACTACCGGGTATGCCGAAGTGTCGAGTGGCCTACTCATGGAGATGAGGGAGGTTACTACGCTTCGGGTACTTGGCGGGTAGTTTGCCGCACCCGTAGGGGTCTTTGGGGGGGGTATTTGGCTATTCACCGCGACCGTGTAATTTGTCTTTCGTTACAGGCTCATACGAATTACAGATTCCTAGTATATCCAATGTATTCATCTGTGATCTGAAATGTTTATCATTGCAGTATATCTATATATGATATTATTTAGGCGTTGCTTATGTTTTACAGACGCGCTAGCCCAGCCCCCGCTCTGTCGTTAGTTAAGTAACCTAACGGGTAATGACGGGGCCCCGTGGCGAATGCGAATGGCATAAGCGTACGTCATATTTTGGTTGTTTTCTGCAATGGTAGGATTAAATGATGGGACGCATTAAAAGAACTAATGCAAGAATATCACGCATTAAAAGAACTAATGCAAGATAATAAACCAAGTTAAAGTCGTTGGAACACTTTCGAAAAACCACTCGGTTCTTTTCAAAAACAACTTTTAAATACGGAGCTTAAGCCACTCCTTTTAAAAGCTATCTCGTTCCATCGACTATATCAAGTTCACTACGTTCACGGTTTTGCCAAAACCATCCGTAGCCCTCCGTCGTTTCACATGAATAGTCAATAGTATTCAAGCTGTGTATGTTGGCCAAAGTCAAGGCACAGTGATTGGTAGCTATTGGGTGTTCATGTATAGCATAGATAGATGCGTTGGTTTGGGACAGTCGTACTGCCATTTTGGCCAAAGTCAAGGGTAGGTACGGATGGATCCAAATTAACCTGGATAATGACGGGTAGAACTTGACATGTGACTTATGATATTTTGGCCAAAGTCAAGGTCATAAGAGCATGGGGCAAAAATCCACATCGGGAGTTTCATAAGTACTGAAACTTGCTAGATTTGCATACCATTTGGAGTGTGATGATTCTGGTAGGATTCCTTCAGTTTCGTCACGCAATGATATTTGGATCCCGATCCTACTGTGAGTATATGCTACTCCTCGGGAAATTTCTCACTTAACGATCAATGCTATAAACCTAGTAGGTGCCTAGAAAGGTGTTAGCGGGGCTACGCCCCCAGGGAAAAGAGGTTCTCTAATTAAGGAACTTCGCGAAAGCGTTGGAAAACCTCCCTCGAAGTACCGACACCGGCCTGGCTGAACGGTTAAGCAAGTATTGTACGGTGGGATTGATCCTGACTAATTCTTCCTTTATGGTTTGAGGAGGGATTCGAGAAACAGTGGGAGCCATCCTGTTTAGACAAACTAAAAACCACTCTAAACTTGCAAGAGCATCATGCTGAGTGTTTCTTCTTCTCTCTCCTAATTGCAGCGACCAATCAACATGACTGGACTTAAGTTACTCCTAGATAAAAACAAACTGACAGGGCCAAACTACAAAGATTGGCTCAGGAATGTCAAGATAGCAATCACTTACGACAAGCTGGGGTATCTTCTTACCACCAAAGCTCCCCCTGTCCCTGGTCCAACTTCCAGCATCGCGGATAAGGAAATCCGCAAGACTTGGGAGATTGATAGCGCGAAGGCCAAATGCCTCCTGCTTGCCTCGATGGACAACGAACATCAGAGGAGGCACGAGAATATGGACATCGAATCCATATTGCTTCATACAAAAGAACTGTATGGAGAGCAATCTCGTATCGCAAGATACGAAGCGTCGAAAAAGTTATTTTCGACAAGAATGGCCGTCGGATCATCAGTAGCCGAGCACGTGCTAAAGATGATCGGCTACATTGAGGAGCTCGCGGACCTAGGGATCACATTGGAGAGTGAGCTATATACGGATATAGTTCTCCAGTCCCTTCCTTCCACTTACGCCCAGTTTATACTGAACTTCAACTTACAAGAAAAAGAGGTTGAACTTTCAGAGCTCCTCAACATGCTGAGGAGCGCAGAGGGCACCCTACAGAAAGGTAGGGATACATCCACTTTGTTTGTAGGAGGATCATCTTCTTCTAGGTCCAAGGCGAAAGCCAAGGGAAAGAAGAAGAAGGCCCCCGCCAAACCAAGGGGCGGTGTTAGTAAAGTGGATACGAAGGGAAAATGTAAAGCAACAAAGATAGCGGGGAAGCTTGTGGATAAGGAAGAATGCTTCTATTTTCATAAGAAAGGATACTGGAAGAATGATTGCAGGGCCTGGAAGGCCAGAACACAGGAATTGAAGCAGGTTGCAGCTTCAGCTTCAGGTGTGTATGTTATTGAAAACTGTCTTTCAATAAACTCTACTTCCTGGGTATTGGATACCGGATCAGGATCTCATATCTGTAATTCTTTGCAGGCGTTGAGAAACCGTAGGGTTTTGAAGGCAGGTGACATGACCCTCAGAGTTGCGAACGGAGCTAGCATGGATGCTAAAGCCGTGGGGGACTATCACCTGGGAATGTCAGATGGACATGTTTTGGCTTTGCATAATTGCTTTTTTGTACCCAACGCAACTTGTAATATCATTTCTGTATCTTTAGTTTCTAAAGAAGGTTATGAATTTGCGTTTGTAAGTAATGTTGTAAACATTCACCTTAATCAAGTTTTGATTGGGTCAGGTACATTGAGTAATGGTATATACGTGTTAAACCAACCACAGATTTTTAATGTCCAGAATACACACAAAAGAAAGTCTCCAGAAATAAATCAGACTTTCTTATGGCATTGTAAATTGGGTCACATCAATGAGAGAAGGTTGACGAAGTTACATACAGAAGGGTATTTGAATGCGTTCGAATATCAGTCGTATTCCACTTGTCAATCCTGTCTCAAAGGAAAGATGACAAAGACTCCGTTTACTGGACATGGAGTAAGAGCGAGCGAGCTCTTGGGACTCGTACACAGTGACGTGTGCGGTCCAATGTCTACACATGCCCGAAGCGGACATTCTTACTTCATTACTTTTACGGATGACTTCTCAAGGTACGGTTATGTCTTCTTGATGAAACATAAGTCCGAGGCCTTTGGAAAATTCCAGGAGTATAAGAATGAAGTAGAGAAACAGACCGGCAAAAGTATTATGATTCTAAGATCGGATCGAGGTGGAGAATACTTAAGTGCCGAGTTCCTGGACTATTTAAAAGAGAACGGAATTCTCTCTCAGCTTACTCCTCCATACACCCCGCAACATAACGGTGTATCGGAGAGACGGAACCGCACCCTATTGGATATGGTACGCTCCATGATGAGTAACGCTGAGTTGCCGCGATCATTATGGGGATATGCGCTAGAATCAGCCGCATACCTTTTGAACCGAGTTCCCACTAAGACTGTGCCTACTACGCCATTTGAGATGTGGTGTGGGAAGAGACCCCATCTTAATCACATTAAGACATGGGGAAGTCCAGCTTTTGTCAAAAAGCAGCATGCGGACAAGCTCGAGGCACGTTCAGTACTGTGCAAGTTTGTGGGATATCCAAAGAATTCCAAGGGATATTTCTTCTACTGTGAAGAGGAACAAAAAGTTCTTGTTTCTCGTCATGCCCACTTTCTAGAACACCAGTTCATAGAAAAGGAAATAAGTGGGAGCGCAGTAGAACTGGAAGAAATTCCAGAACCACGGACTATTACTGAAAGTTTAGTGGAACCAGAGGGTTCGGAAGAACAGGACATTCCTACGCCGCTCCGCAGGAGTAGTAGGCAGTCTCATCCGCCCGAGAGATACTGCGGTTTTCTCATAGACGGGGATAGAGAGGATTGCATCATAGATTATGATGAGCCTACTAGCTTCCAGCAGGCCGTTCAGAGCGTTGACTCAGTGAAATGGCTGGATGCAATGCGGACCGAAATGGAGTCCATGTACACCAACAAGGTATGGACGTTGGACATTGCTCCAGACGGGGTAAAACCCGTAGGATGCAAGTGGATCTTCAAAAGGAAGATTGGTGTAGATGGACAGGTTGAGACCTATAAAGCTAGGCTGGTAGCAAAGGGTTTTCGTCAAAGACCTGGCTTGGACTATGACGAAACCTTTTCTCCAGTAGCCATGCTGAAATCCATTCGGATCCTTCTTGCCATTGCTGCCTTCCACGATTATGAGATCTGGCAAATGGACGTAAAGACAGCTTTTCTAAATGGAAATTTAGAGGAGTGTGTCTATATGGACCAGCCAGAGGGTTTCATTCAGAGTGGGAGCAGCGGAAAGGTGTGCAAGTTGCTTAAGTCCATCTATGGACTAAAGCAGGCGTCGCGGAGTTGGAACATCTGCTTTGATGAGACGGTCAAAGAATTTGGCTTTATCAAAAATCCAGATGAACCATGCATCTATAGTAGATTTGTAGCGAGAACTGTAGTATTCCTCGTTTTATACGTGGATGACATTCTCTTAATAGGAAATGACATTCCTATGCTACAATCTGTCAAGGGGTTCTTGTCACACAGGTTCTCCATGAAAGACCTGGGTGATGCCTCATACATTCTGGGTATCCGGATCTACCGTGACAGATCCAAGAGGATATTAGGACTTTCTCAGTCCAGGTACATCGACACCGTGCTGAAAAGATTCAGTATGGAAGATTCCAAGCGCGGTAACCTGCCGGCTTGTCACGGGATCACCCTCTCTAAAGAGATGTCTCCCAAGACTGATTTGGAGAGGGATCGCATGTCTATTATACCCTACGCTTCTGCGGTAGGCTCTATAATGTATGCGATGTTGTGTACCAGACCGGATGTAGCTTATGCACTGAGTGTGGTAAGCCGGTATCAGTCAAACCCTGGGGAGAAACACTGGATAGCGGTAAAGAACATTCTCAAGTACCTGAGAAGGACTAAGGAGATGTTCTTGGTGTATGGCGGAAAAGACCTCCAGATCGAGGCTTTTGCTGACTCCAGCTTCCAGAGTGACAAGGATGATTCCAAGTCCATGTCGGGTTTTGTCTTTACCCTCAATGGAGGGGCGGTGTGTTGGAAGAGTTCCAAACAGGAAACCGTTGCAGACTCGACGATGGAAGCGGAATACATCGCTGCATCTGATGCCGCAAAAGAAGCTGTCTGGATGAGGAAGTTCTTGAAAGAACTTCAGGTGGTTCCGTCCATTGTTGATCCAATACCTCTGTATTGCGACAACAACGGGGCTATAGCTTTAGCGAAGGAACCCAGGTCCCATCAGAGATCCAGGCACATCTTGAGGCGGTATCAGGGAGATCGTGGATCGCCAGGAGATCGAGGTTCGGAGAGTCGCTTCAGAAGATAACACTGCAGATCCATTCACCAAGGCCCTGCCCCAGACTCAGTTCGAGCGGCTGATCGAGATGATAGGTCTTCGATACGCCAGTACATGGCCTTAGTGCAAGTGGGAGATTGTTAGTGTATATGCCCTAGAGGCCATTACTGTATCATACTAGTTTGTATATTACTTAATGGATGCTTGGGATATTCACCTTGTATATACAATCTTGCTCAAAATAGTAGTATGCTACTTGGTTTGTTTCTACTTCAATGTGTACATGTGTTTATTTTAGTATATCGCCTATACACATTAGTGGAGCCCTTAGGATCTTTGCTTGATTACCAGCGATGTGATGGCCGTCACACTAGCGGGGCTGGGTAATCTATAAGCTCATCCTTATGCAGGTCCCTGGTCGCAGGACTATCGAGACAGGGCATCGATACTCCGGAGTAGACCAGCGCATGCGCTTCTCATCCCAGTGTGGGAGACGGTCTGTCCCACAGCCGTCAGTACGTCGTACTTGAGATAGTATGCGGGTGCTCGTTAGGTTACGGGTACACTGGACAGGACTCGTCGGGAACTGACTAGTTGGTATTATACCTATCGTCAGTTATCAGTTCCCAGGTGACATGAGTACAGCTTAGTCCGCTGACTTGACACTGTCATTTCGCCTCGAGTGTGTTTCCACTGTACTTTGATCACTACCCTACCACGGCTCAAAGGAGTCGTGCAAACAGGTAGTGGTTGGGTGCAGTCCCGAAGCACTTGGAGGCAGTGACGGTTAGACAGGATTCGTCTCTCCCGGTATTAGGGGTTGACATCGCGCTGTGTCTAGGAGAGGCATTACACGAGTAGTCCCTGGCCAGGGCAAACGAGATATACTGGTAGGTTTCCAGTGTTATCTCAGGGTGTTTTGGGCTTCGCTCCGGCACGACTTGTACCGCTATTGGGGGACTGACGTTTACCGCCCCTAGGCCCGCCATGCGATGTATCAGACGAACAGACCGGACTGTACGGAGAATGTCACACTCAGGTTCAGTAGGAGTTCAGATGGGTTTCGCCTCGTCGATCTTCTTGTCGGCACTACCTGGGGACCGTTACGCACAGCTAGTGCCGCTTGCGGTCTGTGGTTAAACCCACTGCCAGCGTAGTGTCGAGTCTTTAGAGTCCCACACAGAAAGCTTTTCGCCTTTAGGCAAAAGAGTAGAGGTCGCATGGTATTGCGACAGGTCGCATGGTTTTGCGACAGGGTTCGGTCACATCCGTGCACTTGTGCGCGTACAGTGTCCGGACAGTTTACACTAGCGGGCTTTGGTTTAAGCCAGATCCTAGTGTACCTTATGGGATTGGATTTATCCAGTTTGCATTCGTGTTCCTCGGAACGCGGATGCGGGTATGTATGCACAGTTGACAGGGAGACAGAGGCAGTGGATTCTCATTAGGGTTGTTGACAGTTGACCGTTGACTATTTGACTTTTTGCTCAACCCTAATGAGAATATGATATGTGATTAACTATTATATTAATTAAGTATTATGGTGATATGGTTGTTGACTTTGTTGACTTGTTGACTTTTGTTGACTTGTTGACTTTTGTTGACTTGTTGACTTTGTTGACCGGTTGACTAGGCTTGACTAGTTGACCATCATGATAACCATAGCCATCATTTCATGGCAAAGACTTTTTCTTGCTTGCTCATTTGTGTAAAATGAGTGCATGAAATGATATGGTTATGGTTGCTTCAAACCATCACATAAGACTTTTGTTAGTATGATGAGTTATGATTACTTTGGATTATGAGAGGGTGAAAGACAAAAGAGAGCCTCATTCTTTCTTGCTCACTCTCTCTCTTGTTCTTGAGCTCTCCTTTTTGCTCTCACCCTCTTGCTCATTTTCCCTCTCTTTAATCTATGGTTCTCTTGTCTCATGAGTTGAGAATCAAGAACCATAGATAAAATCCCATTCTAATTCTTCTCTACTCATTCTAGTTCACTAGGTTTAGCAAACCAAGTGAACTAGTTTCTTCAAAGAACGAAGAAGGAGCTAAAGGTTGGAGCTTTCAGGTGGATCTATCTTCGGCGTACGGAGACGACGAGAAGAAGCCGGTCCGGACCACCATCGGAGCTTGAAGACGAAGGAGTTCAAGACTAGTAAGGTATAACCCCCTAACCGAGTAGCTAGAAACTCATAGTTAGGTTGTTAGATAGATGTTTAACCAAGATCCGGGTTTTAGGTCCATGTTACCATCTTTAAGAAAATCGTTTTTTACCAAATTCCGCATTCCCGAAAGTACCGGGAGAGGTAGAATGGACTTACAATTTTCTCCTAATAGAATTTAATTATATTATTTGATGTTTTATCATCACTATTAGATTTTTGATCCAACGGCTCTGTTTAATAGATAATATCCCAGATTTTAGGGAAATATCCCCATGTAGAATTTAATTCTACTTGATTTTAACTTGGGCGCCGGTGCTCACGTGTCTTGCACATGGGCGCCACTTAAGAATTTAATTTCTTATATATGATAGGCGCTCCTGTGCTTTGCACATTGGCGCCCACGTGAGCTTCACTTGTGACGCTACCATAAGATTTAATCTTAAGGCGTTGGCGCTGGCACCCTCATGGGGAGAACGTGAGACATCGCCTCATTAAAATTTAACAAAGTTTAGCTCTTTTTATTTTGTTTAAATATTAGGGGAACACCACTGATCCAAATCAGTAATTCTCGTCCACTTTGGCCAAATATTTCTAGTGACGGCCACTCGTACACAGCGCAACATCTACCCCTAATACCAGAGGAGACGAATCCTCGATGATCTGCTTACTGCCTTCATGTGACTCGGGACTGTGCCCAACTAAACTTGTTTGCATGACTCAGTAGAGCCATTTTAGTGTAGTAATCAAAGCACAGTGGGATCTCACATGAGACAAATGACGATATCAGGTCGAAAGACTAAGCTGTACACATGTCACCAGAGAACTGCTATCGACAATAGGTATAATACCATCTAGCATGTTCTCAGCGAGTCTGTCCAGTGTAACTCATAACCCAATGAGCGCCTGTATACTATCTTTGGTGACTAACTAACACCAATGGCTATGTGATTGGCCATCACCTCTCGTCAGGGTCAAAAAACGTACACCAGTCTACTCTGGAATATCGATGCTCATTCTCGATATTCCCTACAACTAGGGATATTTAAGGATTTGCTTATAGACTACCCCGTTCTCATAAGTGTGATCTCCACAATAACCCTGGTAGTCAAGAAAGAATCCTATGGGCTCTATCAACATGTAATAGTGATCCGTAATAATACATAATATATGTAGATGATTATAGAGATGAACCAGATAGTATACTATCATCTCGAGTATGATTGTTCTACCCATATAGATCCTCCTTCAATCATCATAATCGTCTGCATGCGATTACAATAATTGTTTTGAGGGCACTATAGCCAATAGAAAGAGGACTAGGGGATCTCTAGGAACTCTTTAAAAATTTCTTGTGTTTTCATTTGCTCTTCTCTAACTCTCTCCTTTATTACTTGCCTATTACTTGTTTGTTTAATTGTGTGCAAGTAGAAATTTAATTTGTGGTTGTTGTTAGCATAATCCTATTCACCCTCATCTAGGATTATTTCAGGCCCATCAATGATTCTATCAAATACTAACAACAATGGGTATTTTGGTGTATCCCAGAAATGCCCCTTAGAACTCATGTGCCCAAGTATAAGGATGACAACTGCCCATTTTTGTAATAATGCCGCTATTTTAGTTGTCTGTAACTTCTATCGGCTTGTCTGCAACTTTATCCTGAGTTGATTTTACTTAAAGGACTGAGCATTAAATGCTCCAACCAATCCATTTTCCCTCCAAATTCACTACTTCCCCCCTCAAACCCTATTTGGCACCAGAACAAGAAGTATCCCTTTCATTTTCTTCATTATCCATTATCTTCTCTCATTTATTCCACTTTCATTTACTACCCCAACAAACTAGATATTTATTTACTTTCTTGCTCATTGATGATGGCCCAAGCTTGGACATTAATGTGTTTTGTGAGTGGATTGAATGGTAAAGGTTCAGTCTTAACCATCTCAAAGGCGGCAACATGGTTTGAAATGAAAGGAACAATCTCGTTTCGACTTGATATACTTGTTGAGAAGTTGAAGCTTTCTTATAAAATGGAGAAATATGGAGATCAAGAGGTTAGAATGATAAATGGATATGACTATATAAATATGGTCTGCATCTATTAAGAGATGAACGAGAATGTTATCCAAATGCAAGCCTCTATTGATTTTCAAATCATTATGAGAAAGTTTGATCTATATTTGACTTGATTTTTTCTTATAATAATATAAAAGGCGCTTGCCTGTAATATATAAACACTTGCCTGTAATTTCTAAGCAGTATATTATAACATCTAAAAAGTTGCCTTTTTAACATCTAAAAAAGTTCCCTGTAACATCTAAGCAGTTGCCTATAACATGTAAAAAAGTTACATGTAACATCTAGATAGTTGCCTGTAACATCTATAAAAGTTTCCTGTAACATCTACACAGTTGCTTGTAAAATCTAGACACTTGCCTGTAACATCTATAAAACTTGTTTATAATATCTAAGCAGTTGCCAGTAACATCTAAGCTGCTACAAGCCATAATTTCTAAGAGTTGCCTGTAATATCTAATAATTTGCATGTAATGTCAATATAGATGCAGGCAATAATTTGTTAACATAAGAGTTTTCTATAACACACATCATTGTCTTTCGCTCCAGCAATTGTACATGACTTGGAATCAACCTTACCATCAGTGAGGCATGATGATCAAATAATGAGGAACAATATCCCGGTCGCGGGGCATGACACAATTGTAGGAACATCTCAAATATTTAAGGGTTCTTACGAAATTAGGATGGCTCTTTGCCAATTTGCTATTGTGAAACAATTCAATTTCGACTACATAAAGAACGATTGCTTGAGGGTAAAAGTGGAATGTTCCCAAAAGGATAAAGGTGGCCAATGGAGATTGTATGCATCGTCTTGTACTCGGAAGTACAAAGCTAACATATACCTTAGTAATATAAAAGTTTAATTACCGTTTTCAAATTGTTGATTGTTTAAACCGTTAAGTTATGCTAATGTTTACTTGTTTTTCATGTTTGAGCAGTACTCTATGGGCTATAAAGAGATACTATCCGACGCACATATATTCTGGGGGAATTTCAAGTGATAGACATTCTAGGGCTATTAAGAAATCGGTAGCCGACATGCTTGTAGATGTTTTGAGGTCGTGATCCGCCTATTAGCCAATCAAGGTTAAGAAGGACTTCCATCAAGGTTCGGGGTCAATATTTCATACGATGTTGCGTGGTATGCAAGAGAATTGGCACAAGAGACCCTCTTCGGCAATTATCAGCATTCTTATGACTCTCTTAGGTATTATCAAAGCAAATACATGGAAACCAATTCCGGGAGTGTAATTAGCATTGATAAATAGTGGATAACAGATTCATGAGGCTATTTGTTAGCTATGGTGTTTGTATTGACAGATTTTTAGATGATTGTCGACCTCTTATATTTCTTGATGGAATATTCATCAAGAACATGGCAAAAGGCCTTCTATTGGAGGCAACTGCTTATGACAAAAACAATGGTTTGTTTCCGTTAGCTTGCACTATTTACGATCAAGAGAACATCTTAAATTGGACATGGTTTTTATTTTAGTTAAGAGCCATGTTGTTTGATGGTCCTAGGCCTTACCACCCGCCGCATACCCTTGTGTTTGTGTCTGAATTCGACAAAGAAATCAAAGAAACGGTCAAGATGTGCTTTCCGACCGCATTGCATTCATTTTTCATTCTTCACTGGAAACAAAATTTTAAAATAAACTCAAGGGTCTTGGTATGAAGAATTCGGAAGAGGAAACTTGTGCGAATCTGATGGAGAGTGCTTGTTACCAGTATACGACAGTTGAATTCTTGCGGAAGATGAACCTATTGATGAATGAATCGATATCTGCTTACAACGCATTGGTTGAACATTACAATACTCAATATTGGGCTAATTGTTACTTCTCTAGAATAAGGTACAATCTCAAATCCTGCTCCTCAATACAACTTATTTAGTGAAGAACATGATTAGCATAGATATGTACAACATCTGAGCAGTTTTTTGCATTATCTGGACAGTTGCATGTAACATCTTGGTAGTTTGCCTGTAACATCTAGCATTTATGGTCATTGTGTGGTCTTGATTTATTTAGCTGTTTGTTAAATGCATGTATAATCATGTTACATCCAATGTTGCTGAATCATATAATAACTGGATATGTAAGGCTCACACTTTTCCTATTTTTCAAATGGTGGACCACATAAGGGTATGTTTGATAAATCGCTTCAATAGTCGCCGAGAAAAAGCTGAAGGGTGGAATGGAGTGTTATGTCCCAAGTTGGAGGAAATTCGGAAAAAAAATTGGAAGATGCGCGAGTATTTTCTGTTCATTATACTGATACGGAGCATTATAAAGTGTTTGACATTAAAACTGTTCGGATCAATGTGTCAGCTCGATCTTGTACATGGAGAGAATGGGATATTACTAGGACTTATCTATAACTTCTAAGCACTTACCTGTAATTTTTGATAAGTTGCATGTAACCTTTAATAAATTGTCTATAAAATCGGCTATATAAAGCTGATAATATCAACAAAAATATCATTCATATCACAGTATCGGCCAACTTTGGCTATATAAAACTAATATCATCAACAAAAATATCATTTGTATCACAGTATCGGCCAACGTCAGCTATATAAAGCAGATAATATCAAAAGAAATATTATTTGTTTCACAACATCGGCGAGGCCAACATCGGCGATATTAAAGTAATTACGTTAACAATTTTTGACATTCATTAGACAAACCAGTAACATATAAGCAATTTATCATTCTCACTCAAAATAAATAATAATATCGGCGAACATCGGCCAAATACAAATATATGAATACATGTACGAATAACAAAGAGTTTAAATTTCGGACAAACTAAAATTGAAACAATATCAAGCCATTTCTTTCTTGTTCACCAATAGAATTTGTGTCGCAAGTATCGGTCGCCATTGTATCGACCCTTTTCCCTCCAGGGCATCTAGAATTCCCCGACCCTCAATCAATGTCTTCATGAATAAGTAGAAGAACATGTCGCAACCAGAACTGTTAAACACATTGCTATAACACTTAGGAATCAGAAATGCTAAACAACAAGGTTAACAAACACATATTGCTATAACCCTTAGCAATCAGAAATGCTAAAACAAAACTTCTAAATAAAAGAAATATTTCTTACGAATTCTTTTGTATCGGGCAAGCGATACTAGTAAAGTGAAATGCATTGAAGCACCCATACTTATTGAATTTCTTTGCCCCAAAATTGAATAGGTACAGCAAATATAACCTAACTCCTTCCTCCCAATAGGGGTCGCACGCAAGTGAAGAATAATGCCTCAATTATTTTTCGGTAAAGTCTATAACGAGCAATGTCCAATGAGAGTTATGACATATCATGGTCATAATACGAGTGGAGAGGGAATGCCATGCATCGTCAACATATATATTCCATCCACTACTATTCATGTGCATCTTTCCGGAGTCATCATGATTAACAATCATGCCCTACCACAAGTATTTAACTTGTTAATAAATTGATGAATGTAATCAAGAGAACCAGATAAGATGAGTAGGCATTACCATTATGCACGACTTTACAAAGGCAAATGAAGGTACTACTGTGTCAGGGGCCAAAGACTTTATAAAGTTATCTGTCAACTTGACAAAGGAGTCCATCACCTATAAACAATTTACATATTTATAAGTTTCTTGTAACCCCTAACCACTTGCCTGTAATTTCTAACCACTTGCCTGTAATTTCTAGTAAGTTTCCTGTAACTTCTAATAAGTCGCATATAATATCTACCGAGTTGCCTGTAACATCTATAAAAGTTGCATGTAACTTCTAATAAGTTGCATGTAACATCTATAAAAGTTTCCTGTAACTTCTAAGCAGCTGCATGTAAATTCTAATAAATTGCATATTACTTCTAAGCAGTTTCCTGGAACTTCTAATAAGTTGCGTGTTATCTCTAAAATGTACAATATATCCCACATGCCGCTCGGTTAAGAAATCGAAAAGTTCGAAGCGGGAAATCGAAACATGGTTCGTACGGTCAAAGGGTATTGCTTTCGTCGAAATACGCTCCATCAAAAAAGTGTCAACGGCATCCCTATGCACCTTCCCGAGCTCATCGATGTGTTCTATTATGGGATAAGTAACAAATGTCTCATCCCCGTATACCTTCGCCCGCATGTCTGCAGATAACGAAAAGAGTTTCAGTGAAGACAATAAAGGGTAATCCACACAACATTCAGACAATTTCCATATATAAGAATTAAAGTTTACATAGATAGTACTGATACATAATATTACAAGAAACAAATAACACAGTTATAATCATTTTACAACTGTTTCTGACCTGGTGACTTAAGATCCTCCAACTTTTTAGGGCGTATATCCCCTTAATAGCCTAAGGACTTATGCATCTTGGTCAATGCTTCGACTGCGGTGAGCACACGTGCCTTGTCGAATCTACTGGTGGCACTGGAAATTTCAATCATGGTCTTGGACTCTGCTTTCAACATATTCCTTTGTCTCCCCGAGACATATGTTCTCATAATCTTGGCAGTCATGTACTCGTCCTCATTTAGAAACCTGCACAGCTTTTGGTCCTGCCTATTCTTCACGCGTCTCTCGAGACTCTTGGTAATGGACTTGTGGTTGTCTCCTTTCCTCACGTGTTGGATAGTTACGCTCATGGACCTTCAGTTGTCTTGATGCAAAAACCACAACTTTTCCATGTTGATGTATAACACATCCTAATCCTTTACCGGACGCATCACAATGCATGAAGAATCTGCCAGATTGATCTGGTATTAGAAGGATAAGAGCAGAGGTTAATCTCGACATGAGTTCTACAAAAACCTTTTCACATGCTTCTGACCACACGAATACTTTGTCTTTACTTGTGAGCTTAGTCAGGGGTGCTACGATTTTTGAGAAGCCTTCAATGAATCGTCGATAGTATCCTGCTAATCTCAAGAAACTTCGTATATCTTTAAGTGTCTTTGTTGTCGGCCACTCACTGACAGCTGACACCTTAGCTGGATCTACAGAGATTCCTTCGCCTGAAATGATATGTCCGAGAAATCCAACTTGATCTAGAAAAAATTCACACTTTTTGTACTTGGCGTAGAGCTGGTGTTGTCGTAATGTCTCCAGGACAATGCGTAATTGCTTGGCGTGTTCCTTCCGATTCTTTGAATTCACCAGGATGTCGTCGATGAAGATGACAACGAAGCTGTCTAAGTACTCTCGGAAAACTTGGTTCATCAGGTTCATAAAGATGGCAGGTGCATTGGTCACTCTAAATGGCATTACGAGATATTCATAACGACCATAACGAGTCCTAAAGGCCGTCTTCGGAATGTCGGACTCTTTGACCTTCACCTGATGATAACCCGAATGAAAATCTAGTTTTGAAAAGACACAAGACCCACTTAACTGATCGAAAAGGTTATCGATGCGCGGTAGTGGATACTTGTTCTTAATCGTTATTTCTTTTTGAGCTCGATAATCCATACACATCCTGTAGGAACCTTCTTTCTTCTTTACGAGTAACATCGGAGATCCCCAACTTGGATTACTAGGTCGGATCCAAGCTTTCTTCAGCAGTTCGTCTAACTGAATACGGATCTCCTTCAATCCTTCCGGACTTAATCGATATGGAGTTTTGATTACAGGTTGTGCACCAGGATGTAAATCAATACTAAACTTAAGAGCTCGATCGTGAGGCAAACCTGATATTTCTTTAGGGAACACATCCTTGAACTCTCGAACTACTTCAGGATTTTCTTCTTCCGCTGGTAGAGAGAATAATTATGCATTCTTCGGTTTAGCACGGTAGCTTCCTGGCTCCAAAGTTCTATCTCCACTATTGAAATAGAAGACTGGATGATCTAGTATCTCAAATACTACTCTCCTTTGATGACAGTCAATAGTAGCATAGAATACTCCAAGCCAATCCATTCCCAACACAACATCGAAATCCGGGATTTCCAGGACTTTGAAATTTGCATATAATTCTCGAACGCAAACTATAACTGGGCACTGATCATACCCCAAAGTTTCCTTCAAGACTCCATTCCCGGAACTAACATTCCAGCTTGAAATGAGTGGCTTCATGAGAATCGCGTGTGTTCTCATGAATCGTTGTGACATGAAGCAGTGTGAAGCGCCAGTGTCGAAAAGTGAGAGTGTAGGAAGGGTGGATACTAGTATAGTACCTAAGTTATGTGAGGTTGGGTCTAGATATAGGAAAATTATAGTGATATACAAGGATTAAAAGGTTGAAACGATGGGGGAATTACCAGTGATGACTTGCCCTGTGGCTTCGGCCTCCTCGACCGTCATTGTAAAAGCCTGTTGTCTTGGTATATTCCTCCTTGCCGAAGGCACATTCCTCTGTCCTTGGGGCACGTTTCTCTGCCCTTGAGGCATGTTTCTTTGTGCCTGATGGAATTGACGTTGAGGCTGTGGAGGTGATCCACGTAGAGCTGGTGCAGGAAGAGCTAGGCAGGGTGCAGGTACCTGAATGGATGGCCTCTGCGGGATTGTGATTGCAGTTCTGGGTGCTGGTGCTGTGGTAAGACGATATAAGCATGCTCCTATAGTGTGAGTAGATGCGCCACAAATCAAACACATGCCATTTGCACACCTGCAGTCCTTCGCCAAGTGTCCAGTTCTCTTGCAATAGAAACAGAAATCTAGACTGGACCGGTTAAATGATCCTCCTAGCCTCTTGGGTGCAAAAGTCGGCCTAGAAAAGGCTCCTCCTATCATCTGTGTAGAAGGGCGTTTGATTCCGGCTGTTTGGGGCTTACCCTTCTTCTTGACCACAGCTTCATAACTACGTGCTGCCTTCAGGGAGAGTTCATTAGTTGGGTAGTCGCCTGTGGCTAATGGCGCCTGAATCTCTGGGTCTAAACCCTGTTGGAATCGTTTAGCCCGAATCTCATCAGTCGGGATCAAATATGCCGCGAACCTGATAAAATATAATGTCAGGATAGTGCTGTATTTTACGGAATAATATATGATACGAATTCTTTACCTACTAAGCATGATGAATTCAGTATCATATTCATCCACTGATTTTACCTACATAGAGCCTTGTTGTAGGTGGCTGAAATGTTGCTCCATCTCAAATCGACCAGTCTCGGGTAAGAACTTCGTATCGAACAGATCGCGGAACGTCTTCCACTCTATGGGTTGTGTGAGATGGCTTTCTTCACCCTTCCAGTAGACTCTTGCATTGTCGGTGAGCTGAGGCCTGGCTACACGAACCTAAACTATGCCTGGTACCTGTGCTGCAGCAAGGTCGTCCTCTATACTCTGGGCCCATTCTTCAGCCTCCAGAGGACTCTCTTTCCCCGAAAAGTTCCTTGGATGCAACGCAAGGAATTGCTTTACACCAGGTGCTTCGTCTTCCGGGCGGTTTATAAGAATAGTAGTCTGCTTCTGCTGGCCCTCCAGAAGACCTTTGATAGCTTCTAGAAGCATGGTCGGTTCGTTGATTGGGGCAGCAACGGTAGGGAGAGGTGGTAAGGTAGGTGGTGGTGTGTTGCCATTGTCATTGGTGCTGGTGTTGTTGGAAGAATCCATCACCTTCATAGAAAGGAAAGGTTAGGATAGATTCAAGAAATTTGAAATGTAAGGATTGTAAAGTTGCTGATTCTTATAATTCTTTTGATATATTGTTTAAGAATTCATGCAGAACTGACCTGCATGGGACGCCAACAAAACCTATCATGCCCCGCTTCCCAATAGACGGAAACGATGACATGGCAAGCCCGTAACGTATTTACGATGAAATAAATACGTTAAGCGTAATTAAGCAATATATAAATGAACAAGAATGACAAGAGTAATAAAATGAAACAACAACTTTATTTACATTCAACTTTACATATAACTGTTTGAAAATAAAAGATTCAATAAACAAAGCAATACCTAAACAATGGCATACAGAAAATAAGTGCAAGATGAACTAGTAGTCAGGCTGAGCTGCAGGCTGAGCTGTAAGCTGGTCCAAGTCCTCCTGGCTCGGCTCTATCTCCTCAGAGTCTGGTCCTCCTGACGAACATTCCAAAGAAAAAAAACAGAAAGGAATTTCATCAGCGAACTAGCGCTCGGTAAGTCCCAAAATAAGAAATAAAAAATAGTATGTAATGTGAAATGAGCAGGTAAAGTTGTATATGATTGTTCACAGGTATAGGATAGTTATTTTAATGTGGTTATTTGTAATTTGATAAAGAAGGTATTAATGTATACGAGAGGAGTCCATCTTACCCCGTGGACTATGGTAACATGTAGTACAAGGTCCCGTCATAACCTACGGGACAACGATACATGAAATCATGTAGGTGTCTTTTAATGTGACCTCTCGTGCCACGATATACGTTTTGTACCAATCTACCCCTTTATCCTCGCGTATTGTATTGTATAGATTAAGATTATAGGTCTTGACCGAAACCATGGATATAAAATGTTCAAGTTCATGTTTAGGATGTAATCATATGTTTAAGTAGTCATGTCAAATTCATGTCAAGTTATAACCATGGTTCGGTCAAGTCGAGTCAAGTATACAAGTTTGAATTCAAGTATTCAGGTTCATGATCAAGTTTTCAAGTTCGTATTTGATTTTGGATTCAGGTTTAAGTTTGGACTCAGATTGAGTCAGACACTTGGATTTAACTCTTGAATTTCTTAGGTTCGGGAGTAATTGTTCAGTCGAAAATATCGTACATTTGATATAACATTTTCCTTACTTTTCTTAAATATTTAAATGTGTTTATTATAAATATAGAACAGATTTGGGTTTATCTTCAAAATACTATTTACCATATGTTTATATATTATAATTAACATTATGAAGGAAAATATATGCATATAATATTTATATAATATTTTTATTATGCATATCATATCAAATATTCTAATCAAGATTCTTTAAAAGATATAACATCATACAAATGGTTAGAATAATATCTCTATAACAAATATTACTAACATTATTCATGGAAATATTGTGCAAGATTTGGCTCAGGTCAGGAGATCAGGATATCAAGATGTCGACAATCAAAAATCTGCCGATGAAGTTTAATTAAATTATAAAATCAATACTGGCAGAGACTCAAGAAATATTTCCAAAATCCAGATATATAGAAGATCTCTACGTGTCAACATAAGGCTACTGAAGAAATTGCAAACCCTAACTCCCCTATTCAACCGCCCAACCGTGGCCAAAACCCACTTATTGCGGTAGATCCACGGCAGTATTGGGGAATTAGGAGTTGAGATTCTTTGACTTGGATTCTAACAGCAAATATTATCACATGGCATCTAGGGTTTGTATCTTCTATGGCTATATAAAGGACCGATGACTAAAGTTAGAAATCATCAACTTTTACACGATGCAAATCACCGTCAAAGAACAAGTGATCCACGACAGGTCCGCGATTCGACGTGATAAGGAGACGTGAATTTCGACGGAACATCTACTTCCTACGAGGCAAAGATCGAGAGCAACGTCTTCTTCTTCTTGTAATCTAAACTCATAGGATTTGTACTTGTGAAGTTGATTAATAAAGGTAGATCATTAGTTTAATTAGTTCGTATTTAATTTCTGCATTTAGATATGATCTCATTCTCTATCCTTTTCTTCTTCTATCTCCATCATGCGTGAGTAATTCTCCGCTTGATAGGGTTCGTAGGATTAGGTAGAACTATGGATGATAAAATATTTTAACTTCTTTTACGTCTTATGAAGTTTATAAACTTTAGCAAAAGAATCGTTAACATCCTAATTGGGCACGCTATCAATTTATTGATAGTCTTGACCGCGATTTAAGATCAGATTGATAATTGTTTTGTTAAGGGCTAGACATGAATAGAGATCAATGAAGAGACAAGGGTCAATAGTGGGGAAACCCTAGTTTCTTCCAAGAACCCTAATTCTCATTCACCACTATCAATCTAGTTTTAAATCTATCAAAAGATAAAATGGGTCATCTTTATTAGTCATCCATGACTACTAAATCCTAACGAACCCCTACAAGCCTTCTTCTTATATATTCTACATCCGTATTTAATTTAGATCTAGAATCTTTTCTCCTTTCTTCTTTTATTTTAATCAACTCGTCTAAAACAAGATTAAAAGTTCCATGAATCCCTGAGGACGACCCGTACTCATCTCGGCTAACTACACACGACACCGTTATTGATTGCGGTTACTACTACAAACAAACACTTCTCACAGATCAATCAAATGGCACCGTTGCCGGGGATACGTGTGTAATTTTTTTCTTGCTATTCGTGTTGAATTCTTATTCGATCCATATCATAAAAATAAAACAAAACCGCAACTTGCATATTTAACGATTAGTATGCGATTTTTGCGAGGAAATTTAGAGTCACTAGAGCGAGGAAATCAAGATCCAGAGACTTTCTACAAAGCCCAGAGGAGTAAAGGAGACCACTGAAGAAAACTCAGCAAACGAACACGTCAAAGCGCGGTGGAACCGTGGCGGCCTTGTTGAGTTGGGGCTCTAAAATCTTCTGGTATATTTCTTATATTTTCTCTCTCCTCTACAAATCCAATAATTTATTTTTCTGCAGAATTCTTTGCAAATTTCGCCGCTCAAAAATCTTTTGCGTGTTTTGTAATTGGTTTGTTTGTGCATATTTTAATACGGACTTTAAGGGGCAAGACCAAAATTCAGATTAGGTGGGGATTTCATCACCCATCTTAGGCCCCACAAATCACAAAACGAGCATACGCATAACCCTATATTAATTAAAAAATATCTAGACCAAAACTCTAAGGACCGTCGCACTCAATTAGGAAAGAGGAGGGTCATGGATAATCTATCGCTTATCCCCATTTCTTTTGTGGTGTCTAGGCAAGCGTGTCTAGAAAAGTGGTTATTTAATTAGGCTCGCTATTTTTGATGATTCGTATAGCGGATACCTCCCACTTACCTGGCACTTACCTGGCCACTAGAGTGATAAAGAGGTGGTAGAGGATTGATCCTGCGGCTTGTCCTTTGGAAGTCTAGGAGCGGTCTAGTGACTTGACCTAGGTGACCTTGGTTCTAGGGTTGATTGGGCATTTTTTGTGTGATTTGTCTCACGTCCGAAATTTTTCAAAACATACCATTTTAAATAGTTCTCACACAAGCTGCCACGTGTGTTAAACCCGCTTAGTGCATGCTCGGCTGGACACAGAATTCTAGTGCCCGTCTTGTCCGCGTTTTTGCTATCGACTCCGATGTTGGTACTTCTTCATCTTCTTTTTCCTCTCCACCCACCACATCGACCGAGATGGACGGTTCTCCATAAGATTTTACCACCACCACCCTGCCACCACCCGTAAGTGCGCAGAATCCACCACGCATCTCTCTCCAAGAGAGATGCTACCTGATACATGGACCCCTTCGTACTTGTCTATCTATTCCACCAGCCAATGGGGATAATTTTGAAATTAAACCCCACTTCATCATCCTTTTGCCCAAATTTCACGGACTTGAGTCTGAAGACGCATGCGTTTTTATCACCAAATTTGAAAACGTATGCGCAATGATGGGTACGTCATAACTTTCAATGGATGCTATGAGATTACGTCTTCTCACTTTTACTTTGTGCGATCTAGCAGAAAAATGGCTTTATAACACTGCCGCATACTCTATTGCCAACTGGGATGAATTCGTTATAGCATTCCTTAAGAAATTTTATCCCAATTTGCCCGTGTTCGAAGCGAGATTAACCAGTTCACTCAACTTCCCAATGAACCATTTTGGAAATGCTTTGAATGGTTTAAATATCTGCTCGTCCAATGCCCTCATCACAGAATCAATAGATGGGACCTTTGCCGCATTATATATGAGGGCGTTAATCCAGCGACAAAACAAATGCTTGAAACCATTTGTCAATGCCATTTCATGTCTAAAGACGATGGTGAAGCTTGGCAATTCCTGAAAGATCTCGATGAACAAACTTTGCAGTGGGAAAGCGTTAGACCAACATCATCTAGGGAAGGTATGCATCAGCTCGACGTTTCTATCGCAGTGAAAGACGAAATGGCCACGATGCAAAAGAAATTCGACGCTATCGAAAACAAATTCTCATCAGCCTCCCTAAACCAGGTTACGCTCCCCAAAAACGTGTGTGGTTGCTGTTCCGACCAATCACATTTAACGGAAGAATGTCCTTTGAGTCCACCGTTTCAAGGTCAAGAACAAATTAATGCTACTTTTCAGCAACGACCAAGAAACGATCCTTATTCTTCCACATATAATCAGGGATGGAGGAATCATCCTAATTTTTCTTAGAACCAAAACTAAACTCAAAATCAAAACCAGTTCCCAAGCAACTATCAAAAACCTCCTCCACAGCAACATCAGCCACCACCACAGAGTTAGCACCCCTTTCAATCGCAAATTTTTCGACATCCAGCCAACAATTCTGCACCGATTAATGATTCTTTCCAAACGGCTGGTATCGAAAAACTCTCTACACTCGAACGAAGCGTCGATACGTTTATTAAACATTCCATGCGAACGACAGATACTTTAACGTCTTCTATCCAAAAGTTAATGCAGAACACCGCTTCCCATGATGAAAGCATAAAATAGATAGAAGCACAACTTACACAGTTAAATGCCGCGATGAGTGCGAGAGAGAAAGGGAAACTTCCGTCTCAACCTTTACCAAATCCCGCCACTCACAAAGTTATAATGTGAGTGCCGTAACCACGTTGAAATTGGGAAGAGTGTTGAACAATCAAGTCGGTGAACAGGTTGATGATGAGGAATCAATTGTTACCCGGCTTCTTTAAGCGTCTTTGGTATCGGCCACTCACTGACATCTTAGTTGGATCTACAGAGATTTCTTCGCCTGAAACGATATGTCCGAGAAATCCGACTTGTTCTAGCCAAAATTCACACTTGCTGAACTTTGCGTAGAGCTGGTGTTGTCGTAATTTCTCCAGGACAATGCGTAAGTGCTCGGCGTGTTCCTTCCGATTCTTTGAATACACCAGGATGTCATCGATGAAGATGACAACGAACCTGTCTAAGTACTCTCGGAAAACTTGGTTCATCAGATTCATAAAGATGGCAGGTGCATTGGTCACTCCAAATGGCATTACAAGATATTCATAATGACCATAACGAGTCCTAAACGCCGTCTTCGGAATGTCGGACTCTTTGACCTTCACCTGATGATAACCCGAACGAAGATCTAGTTTTGAAAAGACACAAGACCCACTTAACTGATCGAAAAGTTCATCGATGCGCGGTAATGGATAATTGTTCTTAATCGTCATTTCGTTCAGAGCTCGATAATCCACACACATCCTGTATGAACCTTCTTTCTTCTTTACGAGTAACACCGGAGATCCCCAACTTGAATTACTGGGTCGAATCCAACCTTTCTTCAACAGTTCGTTCAACTGAATATGGATCTCCTTCAATCCATCCAGACTTAATCGATATGGAGCTTTGATTAAAGGTTCTGCACCAGGTTGTAAATCAATACTAAACTCAATAGCTCGATCGTGAGGAAAACCTGATGTGTCTTTAGGGAACACATCCTTGAACTCTCGAACTATTTCGGGCTTTTCTTCTTCCTCCGGTAGAGAGAATACTTCTGCATTCTTCGGTTTAGCACGGTAGCTTCCTGGCTCCAAAATTCTATCTCCACTTTTGAAATAGAAGACTGGGTGATCTGGTATCTCAAATACTATCCTCCTTTGACGGCAGTCAATAGTAGCATAGAAACTCCCAGCCAATCCATTCCCAACACAACATCAAAATCTGGGATGTCCAGTACTTTGAAATTTGCGTAGAATTCTCGACTATAAACTACAACAAGGCACTGATCATACCCCAAAGTTACCTTCAAGACTCCATTCCCGGAACTGATATTCCAGCATGAAATGAGTGGCTTCATGGGAATCGCGTGCGTTCTCACGAATCGTTGTGACATGAAACAGTGTGATGCTCCAGTGTCGAAAAGTGCGAGTGCAGGAATGGTGGCTACTAGTATAGTATCTAAGTTGTGTGAGGTTGGGTTTAGATATCGAAAAAGTATAGTGATGCACAAGGATTGAAAGGTTGAAATGATGGGGGAGTTACCAGTGATGACTTGCCCTATGGTTTCAGCCTCCACGACCGTCATTGTAAAAGCCTATCATCTTGGTACATTCCTCCTTACCGGAGGCACATTCCTCTTTGCCGGAGGCACATTCCTCTGCCCTTGAGACACGTTTCTCTGTGCCTGATGGAATTGACGATGAGGATGTGTAGGTGGTCCATATGGAGCTGGTGCAGGAAGAGCTAGGAGGGGTGCAGGTGCCTGAATGGCTGGCCTTTGTGGGACTGTATTGCGATTCTGGGTGCTGGTGCTGTGTTAAGACGATATAAGCATGCTCCTATAGCGTGAGTAGATGCGCCACAAATCAAACATAGGCCATTTTCACACCTGCAGTCCTTCGCCAAGTGTCCAGTTCTCTTGCAGTAGAAACAGAAATCTGGACTGGACTGGTTAAATGATCCTCCTGACATCCTGGGTGCAAAAGTCGGCCTAGAAGAGGTTCTTCCTGTCATCTGTGTAGCAGGACGTTTGATTCCGGCTGTTTGGGGCTTACCCTTCTTCTTGACCACAGCTTCGTAACGACGTGCTGCCTTCAGGGCGATTTAATGAGTTGGGTAGTCTCCTATGGCTAATGCTTCCTGAATCTCCAAGTTTAAGATATGTTGGAATCGTCTAGCCCGAATCTCATTGGTCGGGATCAAATGGGCCGTGAACCTGATAAGATATAATGTCAGGGTAGTGCTGTGTTTTACGGAACAGTATTTGATACGAATTCTTTACATGCTAAGCATAATGAATTCGACATCATATTCTTCCACTGATTTTATCCACATAGAGCCTTGTTGTAGGTGGATGAACTGTTGCACCATCTCAAATCGAGCAGTCTCGGGGAAGAACTTCGCATCGAATAGATCGCGGAACGTCTTCCACTCGATGGGTTGTGAGAAATGGATTTCTTATGCTTTCCACCAGACTCTTGCATTGTCGGTGAGCTGGAGCTTGGCCACACGAACCCTAGCTACATTTGGTACCTGTGCTGTGGCAAGGTCTTCCTCTATACTCTGGGCTCATTCTTCAGCCTACAGAGTACTCTCTTTCCCCGAAAATTTCCTTGGATGCAACGCACGGAATTGCTTTACTCCAAGTGCTTCGGCTTCCGGGTGGTTCATATGAATAGCAGTCTGCTGCTGCTGGCCCTCTAGAAGACTTTTGATAGCTTCTAGAAGCACGGTCTGTTCGTTGATTGGAGTAGCAACGGTAGGGGGAGGTGGTAAGATAGGTTGTGGTGTGTTGCCATTGACATTGGTGTTGGTGTTGTTGTAGAATCCATCACCTTAATAAAAAGGAAGGTTAGGATAGATTCAAGAAATTTGAAATGTAAGGAATGTATAGTTGCCGATTCTTATAATTCTTGTAATATATTGCTTAAGACTTCATGCAGAACTGACCTGCATGGGCCGCCAACAAAACATGTCATGCCCCGATTCCCAATAGACAGAAACAGTGACGTGCAAGCCCGCAATATATTTACTATGAAATAAATACGTTAAGCGTAATTAAGTAATATATAAATGAACAAGAACGACAAGTGTGCTAAAATGAAATAGTAACTTTATTTACTTTCAACTTTACATACAACTGTTTGAAAATAAAAGATATAATAAACAAAGCAGTGCCTAAATAATGGCATACAGAAAATAAGTGTAAGAAGAATTAGTAGTCAGGCTGAGCTGTAAGCTGGTCCAAATCCTCCTGGCTCAGCTCTCTCTCCTCAGAGTCCGGTCCTCCTGATGAACATTCCAAAAAAAGAAACATAAAGGAATTTTGTCAGCGAACTAGTGCTCGATAAGTCCCAAAAGAAGAAATAGAAGATAGTATGTAATGTGAAATGAGCAGGTAAAGTTGTATATGATCGTTCACATGTATAGGATAGTTATTCTAACATGGTTATTTGTAGTTTGATAAAGAAGGTATTAATGTATACAAGAGGAGTCCATCTTACCCCGTGGACTATGGTAACATGTAGTACAAGGCCCCGTCATAACCCACGGGACAACGGCATGTGAATTCTGTAAGTCGACGTTGTACACCCCACGACTTGCGGGGAGGCGGAAATATGAAAAACAATCATTTTTTTTGAAGCAATATCGACTAACCGAAAAGATCTTTGCTAAACTATAACTAACACTAACATAGGAGTTGTTAACTTCTATGGAAGAAGATTATACCTAATGAACCGTGTCCTTCTTCTTCTCGTTATCCACCTCCTCGTCGGCCTACTCTATGTAATAGACGATCCACCCGAGAGCTTTTACTCCAAGCTTTGCCTCTAATCTTGAGGTAATTAGGTTTCTCTAGTTGCTAATCAAAGTCACCTAGGTGATATAGAGTATGGATAAAGATTAACAAGTCTTACTAATACTTGATCTCAACACATGAGAGGGTAGGATTAGGGTTTGAAGAGAGAGAGCTTGAGGAGAGAGAAGGTGAGGATGAGAATGATAATGAAATAATGATCCTTCTTGAATATATGAAGCATAATCATTTATCAAAATAAATAAATCAAATGATTAATCATCATGCTTCATTTATTCACTATGTGTGATTCATTACATGAGTCATTAACTATTTAATGCAACATTAACGACATGAATGAATCATACAAATGAATCACTAAATCAATAAATGTTTATGCCACCTAAACCCTCAAGTCATCATCCTTCTAGAAGCTTCCCTGCCAAATTACGAGAACGCCCCTCCTATCCGTGAAAACACGGAAAAAATTTAGACTGTATAAATCCAATAATCCGATACAAGAATCTGGCTTAAACCAAAGCCTGCTAGTAAAAACTGTCTGAACATCGTACGTGCGTTTAAACACGTATGCGTCCGAACCTTTGTCGTAAAACCATACGACCTCTATATCGTTTCGCCTGGAGCAGGGAAACTCTCTGTGTGGGACTCTAAAGACTCGACTACTACGCTGGCAGTGGGTTTAACCACAGACCGCAAGCGGCACTAGCTGTACGTAACGGTCCCCAGGTAGATGTCGATAAGAAGGCCGATGAGGAAACCTATCCTAACTCCTACTGAGCCTGATGTGACAATCTCCGTACAGTCTGGTCTGTTCGTCTAGGACTATCGCATATCGGGCCTAGGGGGTGGCAAGCGTCAGTCCCCTAAAAGCGGTATAAGTCGTGTCGGAGCGAAGCCCATTACACCTTGAGAAATTACTGGAAAACCTATCAGTAAATCTCGCTTGCCTTGGCCAGGGACTTTGCGTAATAGCTCTCAAGACACAGCGCGATATCAACTCCCAATACCGGGAGAGACGAATCCTGTCTAACCACTACTGCCTCCAAGCGCTCGGGACTGCACCCAACTACTACCTGTTTGCATGACTCCTTTGAGCCGTGGTAGGGTAGCAATCTAAGAACAGTGGGATACACTCGAGGCGAAGTAGCAGTGTCAAGTCTGTGGACTATGCTGTACTCATGTCACCTGGGAACTGTTAACTGGCGACGGGTATAATACCAACCAACAGTTCCCTACGAGTCCTTTCCGGTGTACCCGTAACCCAACGAGCACCTGTATACTATCTCTAGTACGACGTACTGATGGCTGTGGGACAGACCATCTCCCCAACTGGGATGAGAAGCGTACACACTAGTCTACTCCGGAGTATCGATGCCCTGTCTCGATAATCCTACGACTAGGGACCTGAAAAAGGATGTGCTTGTAGACTACCCAGCCCCTACTAGTGTGACTACCATCACAACGCTAGTAGTCAAGCAAGATCCTAAGGGCTCTATCAATACGTACATATATATTAAGATAGATAAAACCAAGTAGCATACTACCATGTTTAGCAAGACTATTAATATAACTGTGAATATCCTAAGCTTCCATTAAGTAATATACAAGCTAGTATGATACAATAATGGCCCCTAGGGCCTATACACTAACAATCTCCCACTTGCACTAGGGCCATGGACTGGCATATCGAAGACCGATCATCTCGAGTAGCCTCTCGAACTGAATCTGAGGTAAGGCCTTTGTGAATGGATTAACAATGTTCTCCTCTGTAGCAACTCTCCGGACCTCGATCTCCCGGCGATCAATGATCTCCCTGATCAGGTGATACCGCCTTAAGATGTGTCTGGACTTCTGATGGGACCTGGGTTCCTTTGCTAAAGCTATAGCTCCGTTGTTGTCGCAATACAGAGGTATTGGATCAACAATGGTAGGAACCACCTGAAGTTCTGTTAGGAACTTCTTCATCCAGACCGCTTCTTTTGCGGCATCGCAAGCAGCAATATACTCCGCTTCCATCGTCGAGTCTGCAACGGTGTCCTGCTTGGAGCTCTTCCAGCACACCGCCCCTCCATTGAGGGTAAAGACATAACCCGACATGGACTTGGAGTCATCCTTATCACTCTGGAAGCCGGAATCAGCAAAGGCCTCGAGCTTGAGGTCTTTTCCTCCGTAAACCAAGAACATCTCATTAGTCCTTCTCAGGTACTTGAGAATGTTCTTTACTGCTATCTAGTGCTTCTCCCCTGGGTCTGACTGATACCGGCTTACCATGCTCAGTGCGTAAGCTACATCTGGTCTGGTGCACAACATCGCATATGTAGGGTGTTTTTCGTCACCCCATTGAGATGGGAATACGCGCACGCTTGTCAGGCGTACTACAGATTCCCCCTGCCTAGGGTAGGCTGGGGTTTAATGATTGTGGGGATCCGAATCTCCGGCAGCCGTGGACTAAGCTGCCGTTAATTACCCCTCGCCTTTGGGGCGAGGGAACCTCCGATTAACGGGTTAAACTGGTCATGCGAACTCAATGTGCAGTGTGCGTGTGTGTTGTTTTAAAAGGGGGTTTTGGATATATCGGGAGCCACGCAGAGTTTTTACGGGGGTCCCGCTACCCGGATAGCGGGCTGGGGGTCAAGGGGGCTAGCAGCCCCCTTGCGGGGTTCGGGGCAGCGTCCCGGCCCAAAATTTTTTTTGGAGGGGGAGAATGTTGCAGAGTATGTGTATGTGTACATATGTATATATATACATGTATATATAAACAAAAGGGGGGAAAAGACATCCAAGGGATGCGTGGGGCCAGCGCTTTGAGCGCTGTGCGCTTAGGTGCTGTGCGCTCAGGCGCAAGCGCGCCACGTGTCGGCACGTGGGCGCTTTGCGCAAGAGCGCTGCGCGCAGGTGCGAAAGCGCGCGTGCGCCACGTGTCGGCACGTGGGCGCTTTGCGCAAGAGCGCTCGCGCCACGTGTCGGCACGCGGGCGCTTTGCGCACTTGCGCAAGCGCGCAGATGCGCAAGCGCGCGCGCCACGTGTTGGCACGCGGGCGCTTTGCGCAAGGGCGCTGCGCGCAGGTGCGCAAGCGCGCCACGTGTCGGCACGCGGGCGCTTTGCGCACTTGCGCAAGCGCGCAGATGCGCAAGCGCGCGCGCCAAGTGTCGGCACGCGGGCGCTTTGCGCACATGCGCTGCGCGCAGGTGCGCAAGCGCGCGCGCCACGTGTCGGCACGCGGGCGCTTTGCGCACTTGCGCTGCGCGCCGGCGAGGATAAGAGGCTTTTAGCCTCGAAAAAAAGATTTCTCAAAAGAGAAATCAGAGAGGAGTTGGACTCCTGAATGTGTTTTGGGGTTAATGGAAGGGGTTCTTCTTCTTCCTCCTGTTGCTTGCTGGATCTTGAAGATCAAGAGATGTGAAATCTCAAAATCTCTCCTTTTTGAGATCTGATGACAGAACCAAGTTCCCCTTTGTGGGTTTTGTGGTGAAAAACTAATTTGTTTTATAAAAAGAAGATTAAAACTCTTGATTTAATTCAAGAGAAAGATGAAGGTTTTGGAACCTTGAAGAAGAAGAAGAGATCTCAGATCTGAAACTTTTTTGGAGAGAGAGAAAGTTGTTAGATATTTTCATTATCTTTGCCTTTATAGGCCATACATTTTACACATAGCCCCTTGGGCTTCACAAAATGGCATTTTGCCATCCCATGGCTCATGTGCCATTTCATTTTTGCACATAAGCCATGGGCTTACAAAATATTGGCTTTATGCCCATTTTGTTTACATTCATGCATAAAAAATTACATAAAAATTATTTATGACATGATTTATATTTTAGCATGGGGAGGGTCGGCCGCTTCACGTTTCGGACTCGACCCGGGCATGGGCCCACTTGACCCGGGCTTGGGCCCACCTGGCTTGGGGTTGACCTTGACTTTGACTCGGTCAACCGGGGTGTAAATTTTTACCCCAACAAAGTGCCCCCCATCAATAAATGCACACCGCACATTTGAGTTGTGTGCATGAAATTGATGGATCTTGAAGCTGAACTTCGAGGTGGAACATCATTCCAGAGGCGAAGCATCATCCCGGGGAGCATGATTCCCGGGGAGCATCATTTCGACGAACGGAGCATGATTCCAGGGTTCGGAGCATCATTCCGAAAGGCAGAGCATAATTCCAGAGATCGGAGCATCTTTCCGAAGAGCGGAGCATAATTCCAGGGTTCGGAGCATCATTCCGAAGAGCGGAGCATCATTCCAGGGTTCGGAGCATCATTCCGAAGGGCAGAGTATCATTCCAGGGATCGGAGCATCATTCTGAAGAGCGGAGCATAATTCCAGAGATCGGAGCATCATTCCGAAGGGCGGAGTATCATTCCAGGGCTCGGAGCATCGTTCCGAAGAGCGGAGCATAATTCCAGGATTCGGAGCATTATTCCGGGGATCGGAGCATCATTCCGAAGAGCGGAGCATGATTCCAGGGTTCGGAGCATCTTTCCGAAGGGCGGAGCATAATTCCAAGGATCGGAGCATCATTCCGATGAGCGGAGCATCATTCCAATTTGCGGAGCATAATTCCAAGATTCGGAGCATCATTCCGAAGGGTGACAGACATTCTAACCGAAGCATAATTTCGATGCGGAGGTTGATTCCCAGGCGAAGCATAATTCCGACAGAGAAGGCAAATACTCCGAGGCGAACCATCATTTCGACACGGGGTGCACATTCTGAGACGAAGCTTGATTCCGACGCAGAGCTTGCTGGTTGACTTGATTCCGAGGCGGAGCATAATTCCGACGAGGAGGTCGTTGGTTGATTCCGAGCCAAAGCATAATTCCGACAGGGAAGGCAGATACACCGAGGCGAACCATCATTTCGATACGGGGTGCACATTCTGAGACGAAGCATGATTCCGACGCAGAGCTTGTTGGTTGATTTGATTTGGGTTGACATCAGTATCGCTACACTGGAATATGGTACCAAGAGCGAATCATCATTTGTCATGAGAGGGTTTGGGGATTTTTTTTTGTTTTGGCATCTGCATTGCTGCACTGGAATAATGCCAGGAGCAACTCATCATTTGCCTGAGAGGATTTGGGAATTGGTTTTTGTTTGGCATCAGCATTGCTGCACTGGAATGATGCCAGGAGCAACTCATCATTTGCCCCGGGAGGACTTGGGAGAGATTGGGATTGTTTTACGCCCGTGGATTGTATACGGTTTTGCAGGATGTATGATCCAGACCGTAGGGCCAGAAACATTTCAGGACTTTGTTGGCGTCTGCATCGCTGCACTGGAATATGGTACCAGGAGCGACTCATCATTCGCCGTTGGTATGAGATTTGGAATTTGGTTGGCGTCTGCATCGCTATACTGGAATATGGTACCAGGAGCGACTCATCATTCGCCGTTGGTATGAGATTTGGAATTTGGTTGGCGTCTGCATCGCTATACTGGAATATGGTACCAGGAGCGACTCATCATTCGCCGTTGGGGATTGGGATTTGGAATTTGGTTGGCGTCTGCATCGCTGCACTGGAATATGGTACCAGGAGCGACTCATCATTCGCCACTTGGGGATTGGGGAGCGATGGCTTAGGAGACAGGTTTGGATCCCTATCACCTAAGACTTTTCAATTTTATGGGCCGTGAGGGTTCCATAAAAGCATTTTCTCCCTACGAGTCGTAAGGATCCCGCAGGTGTATTTTCTCCTTAAGAGTCGTGAGGACTCCTAAGTGTGTTTTTCCTTGGTGAGTCGTAAGGATCTCACGAAGGTTTGTTCTCCTCATGCATCGTGAGGACACATGAGTGGGTATTTCCAATGAAGCATAATTCCAAAGGCGGAGACCAGCCGCGTAACTGGTGGTTGCGGTGGGGCATGGGTATGCTGAGAATTATTTGAGCCCGTGGATTGTATACGGTAGTCAATTTGGGGACTGGCCGTAGGGCTGAAAGAATTTTGGGAAATTGGATTTTGTTTGGCGTCTGCATTGCTGCACTGGAATAATGCCAGGAGCAACTCATCATCCGCCCTTGTTTTTTTTGTTTTTTTGTTTTTTTTTTTATTTTACCGCGATTGCTCTATCATTTCAGCTTTTCTTATCGCGAAGGTCGCGATCGCCCTATCATTTCGGCTATTTATTCGCGGTTGCCCCATCATTTCGGCTTTTCTTTATTTTCATTTTCAATTTTACTCGCTGATTTTTATTGCGAGTTGCCCCATCATTTCGGCTTTTCTTTATTTTTCTTTTATTTACACTTTTTTTTTTTTTACATTTTTTTTTACATTCCCAGTTTAATGACTTAGAGGTCGATTGTTCCCAGTTTAATGACGTGGTGGTCGATTGTTTTCAGAGAAAGGCAGATGCCTGAGAGAATCGGTTTCACGAAGAACTTCGGTCTCCGTTTGTATGAAATTGGCGGTTGCAGCTTGACTGTTTGTTAACACGCCTTTGGACAGTTCTATCTCTCCTGCCTTGTATTGCTTTTCGACCCAATCTTTGAAGACGAAGCAGTCCTCAATGGCATGGCCTATCACTCTGTGATAGGGGCAGTATTTGGGGTTGTCGGTCCTATTCGCTTCCTGCGGTCTTTTTGACTCTGGCAGTTGTAGACCGTTCTCCAGGGCGTCTTTGAATATTTTACGGATTTTGTCCCTTCTGAAGGAATATACCTTATCCAGCTTCTCTTTCAGTGGAGATTCTCCCCCCTCTCCGAACATTGGCTTCCGAAGCTGGTTGGCATTAGGCCCGCTCAACCCTTGCTTATTTCGGTTAGCCGAAGCATTGAAAGATTCAGAATCGTCGGGATCTCCGCCTTTGCGATTATCGTCCTTTCGGTTTCTCTATGACCTATTGTTATTTTGGGAATCCGAGGAGGACTCCTGCTTTGAGCGCTCCAGCATCTGAACTTTCCTGGTCAGCTCTTGGAATGTTTTGAGACCCGCGGTGTATAGAAACGGGGCCATCCAATTGTTGAGATTTCCGACGAGGAGACTGACAGATTGGTCCTGCTCTATCGGTGGTTCACATTTGACGGAGAGATTGCGCCATCGGGTTATAAAATCCGTGTTGCTTTCGTTGTTCTTGGGCTTGGTCCTCACGAGCTCGGCAATGGTGATCTTATCGCTGACGCTCATGAACCTTTGTCGAAACAAAGATTCCATTTGGACGAAAGTAGTAACGGAGCCATCTGGTATGCTCGCGTACCAGTCGAAAGCAACATCGGTCAGGCTATTAACGAACTGGCGGAGGAGAAGCGCATCATTGCCCCCAGTATTCCCGCAAGAGGCTTTGAAGTGGGCGATGTGTTGATTCGCATTTCCCGTCCCATCGAATCTTCCGAATTTAGGGATGACATAGCCGCTAGGAAATTCCACCAGATCATACTGAGCAGGATATGGTCTCCCACTAGTGCCGATATCTTTTTGCGCTTCGGCTTCGGCCACCAATGTTTTGACTTTGCTGGCAACCATATCCATGATTTGATCTTGAGTTAGCGGGCTACTGTCATCGGTAGCCAAGACATTTCCTGAGATAGGATGCGATTGACTTTCATGAGGTCCGCCCACTTTTGGATTTGAGGGAATAGGCGTCGGTTGCTTTGGGACACCGTTTCCCGGTTCATGAGCTGAGCCCTGTGCTTGATTGGGCGGCTGAGAGGCAAGTTGGGCCGTAAGCCGTAAGACGACATTTGTCAAGTCGTCGATCTTTGAGTAGAGCTTGGCCATCTCCTTATCTTTGCTTCTGAGCTGTTTTCGAAGCTCTTGGAGAAGTTGCTGCTCTGTGGTCTTAGGACGGAAAGTTGGCTCATCTTCGCTTTCCGAGCCTGACTCCTCATGAATTGAGGGCTCTCTCTGCCTATCAGCCTCATCGAGAGGGTTTTCATCATCCAGCGGAGGCGGCTGTTCTTGGGAAGTGGCAACCACATTAAAGCCAGATTGGATTTGAGATGTGGTTGCCCCGTCCTTGCTCTTGCTGCGCGTGCCCACCACGTAGACAGTGTGGATAACACATTCAGCCATCCCCTCATCTTTGGCGGGGTAACCCTGTTCTTCGAACCTCATGAGGTTTAGCCTGGCAGTAGCCCTAGCCCTTTTGTTGGCTCTATATCTGAGCCTTTTCTCCCTCAGCTTCTCAATTTTGAAGGCTTGGCCGGCATCTGCTACCCGGGAAGCCATTGTGAGTTGATCAGAGGGGAGCTTAGAGAAGACACCCGATCGAGCAGTGGTCAAGGGCACCGCTGGAGCTTGCTCAGGACGCGTTGTAGCTTTATTGGTGTTGATGGCCTTGCCCCCAGCTGGGGCCAAGGAAAATCGTTCAGACACCGACTTGCGTTTGGGTTGGGGCGCCCTTGAGATCACCACATTTGGTCTCCTGCCTTTCGAGACCGGTTTGTCTGCCACCGGGGCTTGAGGAGCTGGGATGGCGCCAACTGGCATGAACAGAATAGAGCCGAATGGTAGCAGCGGCTCCTCCCATTGTCGCCCCAAACTGGCCTGGAGGACCGTCCTGGAGTCTATCTTCATTGTGTAGGAGACGGGAGCTGAGTTCATCTTCGGAGACATTATTGAAAGGTGATCGCTTGAAAATCCTGCATGAAAAAAAGAATTATTTTTAGTATAAATATAGGTACGTATATTGATTGAGTTCGCATGAACGCTTAACCCGAAATATGGGAGGAGAGATTGGTCCCACCGGGCGTGCCAGAATCTGCAGGGTGTTTTTCGTCACCCCATTGAGATGGGAATACGCGCAAGCTTGTCAGGCGTACTACAGATTCCCTCTGCCTAGGGTAGGCTGGGGTTTAATGATTGTGGGGATCCGAATCTCCGGCAGCCGCGGACTAAGCTGCCGTTAATTACCCCTCGCCTTTGGGGCGAGGGAACCTCCGATTAACGGGTTAAACTGGTCATGCGAACTCAATGTGCAGTGTGCGTGTGTGTTGTTTTAAAAGGGGGTTTTGGATATATCGGGAGCCACGCAGAGTTTTTACGGGGGTCTCGCTACCCGGATAGCGGGCTGGGGGTCAAGGGGGCTAGCAGCCCCCTTGCGGGGTTCGGGGCAGCGCCCCGGCCCAAAAATTTTTTTGGAGGGGGAGAATGTTGCAGAGTATGTGTATGTGTACATATGTATATATATACATGTATATATAAACAAAAGGGGGGAAAAGACATCCAAGGGATGCGTGGGGCCAGCGCTTTGAGCGCTGTGCGCTTAGGTGCTGTGCGCTCAGGCGCAAGCGCGCTACGTGTCGGCACGTGGGCGCTTTGCGCAAGAGCGCTGCGCGCAGGTGCGCAAGCGCGCGCGCGCCACGTGTCGGCACGTGGGCGCATTGCGCAAGAGCGCTGCGCGCAGGTGCGCAAGCGCGCCACGTGTCGGCACGCGGGCGCTTTGCGCACTTGCACAAGCGCGCAGATGTGCAAGCGCGCGCGCCACGTGTCGGCACGCGGGCGCTTTACGCAAGGGCGCTGCGCGCAGGTGCGCAAGCGCGCAGGTGCGCAAGCGCGCCACGTGTCGGCACGCGGGCGCTTTGCGCCCTTGCGCAAGCGCGCAGATGCGCAAGCGCGCGCGCCACGTGTCGGCACGCGGGCGCTTTGCGCACATGCGCTGCGTGCAGGTGCGCAAGCGCGCGCGCCACGTGTCGGCACGCGGGCGCTTTGCGCACTTGCGCTGCGCGCCGGCGAGGATAAGAGGCTTTTAGCCTCGAAAAAAAGATTTCTCAAAAGAGAAATCAGAGAGGAGTTGGACTCCTGAATGTGTTTTGGGGTTAATGGATGGGGTTCTTCTTCTTCCTCCTGTTGCTTGCTGGATCTTGAAGATCAAGAGATGTGAAATCTCAAAATCTCTCCTTTTTGAGATCTGATGACAGAACCAAGTTCCCCTTTGTGGGTTTTGTGGTGAAAAACTAATTTGTTTTATAAAAAGAAGATTAAAACTCTTGATTTAATTCAAGAGAAAGATGAAGGTTTTGGAACCTTGAAGAAGAAGAAGAGATCTCAGATCTGAAACTTTTTTGGAGAGAGAAAAAGTTGTTAGATATTTTCATTATCTTTGCCTTTATAGGCCATACATTTTACACATAGCCCCTTGGGCTTCACAAAATGGCATTTTGCCATCCCATGGCTCATGTGCCATTTCATTTTTGCACATAAGCCACGGGCTTATAAAATATTGGCTTTATGCCCATTTTGTTTACATTCATGCATAAAAAATTACATAAAAATTATTTATGACATGATTTATATTTTAGCATGGGGAGGGTCGGCCGCTTCACGTTTCGGACTCGACCCGGGCATGGGCACACTTGACCCGGGCTTGGGCCCACCTGGCTTGGGGTTGACCTTGACTTTGACTCGGTCAACCGGGGTGTAAATTTTTACCCCAACAGCATACATTATAGAGCCTACCGCAGAAGCGTAGGGTATAATAGACTTGCGTTCCCTTTCCAAATCAGTCTTGGGAGACATCTTTTTGGAGAGCGTGATTCCATGACAAGCCGGTAAATTACCGCGCTTAGAATCATCCATACTGAATCTTTTCAGTACAGTGTTGATATACCTAGACTGCGAAAGTCCCAACATCCTCTTGGATCTATCACGATAGATCCGGATCCCCAGAATGTAAGAGGCATCACCCAGGTCTTTCATGGAGAACCTGTGTGACAAGAATCCTTTGACAGATTGTAGCATAGGAATGCCATTTCCTATCAATAGAATGTCATCCACGTACAAGACGAGGAATACGAAAGTTCGTGCTACAATTTTACTATATATACATGGTTCATCTAGATTTTTGATAAAGTCATATTCTTTGACCGTTTCATCAAAACAGATGTTCCAACTCCGTGATGCCTGCTTTAGTCTATAAATGGACTTAAGCAACTTGCATACTTTCCCGCTGCTCCCACTCTGATTGAAGCCTTCTCGCTGATCCATATAGACGCACTCTTCCAAATTACCATTTAGAAAAGCCGTCTTTACGTCCATCTGCCAGATCTCATAATCATGGAAGGCGGCAATAGCAAGAAGGACCCGAATGGATTTGAGCATAGCCATTGGAGAAAAAGTCTCGTCATAGTCCAAACCAGGTCTTTAACGAAAACCTTGTGCAACAAGTCTAGCCTTATAGGTTTCTACCTGTCCATCTACACCAATCTTTTTCTTGAAGATCCATTTCCATCCTATGGGTTTTACCCCACCTGGAGCAAAGTCCAAAGTCCATACTTTGTTGGTGTACATGGACTCCATTTCGGTCCGCATTGCATCTAGCCATCGTACCGAGTCACCGCTCTGGATGGCCTGCTGGAATCTAGTAGGTTCATCATCATTAATGATGCAATCCTCTCTATCCCCTTCTATGAGAAAACCGTAGTATCTCTCAGGCGGATGAGACGGCCTACTACTCCTGCGGAGGGGTGCGGGAATGTCCTGTTCTTCTTGAACTACTGGTTCTACCAAACTTTCAGTAGTAGTTTGTGGTTCTGGAATTTCTTCCAGTTCTATTTCGCTCCCACTTGTTTCCTTTTCTAAAAACTGATGTTCTAGAAAATGGGCATTACGAGAAACAAAAACCTTTTGTTCCTCTGCGTAATAGAAATAATACCCCCTGAAGTTCTTTGGATATCCCACAAAGTTACACTGTACTGATCGTGCCTCGAGTTTGTCCGAATGCTGCTTTTTAACAAAAGCTGGACATCCCCATATCTTTAGATACTGAAGATAGGGTTTCTTCCCACTTCACATCTGATATGGCGTGGTAGGCACAGTCTTGGTAGGAACTATGTTCAAAAGATATGCTGCTGATTCTAGCGCATAACCCCAGAAAGATCGCGGTAACTCAGCATTACTCATCATGGAACGTACCATATCCAATAGGGTTCGATTCCGTTTCTCCGATACACCGTTATGCTGTGGAGTGTATGGAGGAGTAAGCTGAGAGAGAATTCCTTTCTCTTTCAGGTAACCTAGGAACTCAGCACTTAAGTATTCACCACCTCGATCAGATCTCAGTGTCTTGATACTTTTGCTGGTTTGGTTTTCTATTTCATTCTTATACTCTTGGAATTTCTCAAAAGCCTCGGATTTATGTTTCTAAAGAAAATGAATCCGTACCTAGAGTAATCATCCATAAAAGTAATGAAATAGGAAAAACCACCTCTTGCATGTGTAGACATTGGACCACATACATCGCTGTGTATGAGTCCTAAGAGCTCGCTCGCTCTTACTCCATGTCCAGTGAATGGAGTCTTTGTCATCTTTCCTTTGAGACATGATTGAAAAGTGGCATAAGTTTGATATTCGAACGAGTCCAAATATCCTTCTCTATGTAACTTAGTTAACCTTGTCTCATTGATGTGACCTAGTCTACAATGCCATAAGAAAGCCTTATTTAAATCTGGAGACTTTCTTTTTAGTGTGTTCTGGACATTGAAAATCTGTAATTGGTTTAAGACATATATACCGTTATCCAGTGTACCGGACCCAATCAAACCATGATTAAGGTGGATGTTAACAACATCGCTTACAAACGTGAAATCATAACCTTCTTTTGATAACAAGGAAACTAATATGATATTACACGTTAAACTAGGTACACAAAAACAGTTATGCAAAACCAAAATATGTCCACTCGTCAATCCCAGGTGATAATCCCCGACGGACACAGCTCCTACGCTAGCTCCGTTAGCAACCTTTAGGGTCATATCACCATCCTTCAGCACCCTACGGTTTCTCAGTGCCTGCAGTGAATTGCATATATGAGATCCTGATCCGGTATCCAATACCCAGGAAGTAAAGTTGATTGACAGACAATTCTCAATTATAAACACGCCTGAAGTCGAAGCCACGGCTTGCTTCGGTTCCTGGTTCTTGGCGTTCCACGCCTTGCAATTTTTCTTCCAGTGCCTTTTCCTATGACAATGGAAGCACTAATCCTTGGCCACTACTGGCACCGCAATCTTTTTCTTTCCCTTCGCTCCCACCTTACTGACACTTCCTCTAGGTTTGGTGGCAGCCTTATTCTTCCTTCCTTTGGCCTTAGCCTTGGACCCGGAAGAAGAAGCACCGCGAACAAACATAGCGAGTGTTTCCCTTGCCTTCTGCAAGGTGCCCTCTGCACTCCTCAACATGTTAAGGAGTTCTGAAAGTTCAACTTCTTTTTTTTGAACGTTGAAATTCAGAATAAACTGGGTGTAGGTGGAAGGGAGAGACTGGAGAATCAAGTCTGTATAGAGCTCATTATCCAAAGTCGTCCCGAGGTCTGCGAGCTCTTCAATATAGCCAATCATCTTTAGGACATGTTCTCCTACCGATGATCCGACGGCCAACCTTGCCTGAAACAAGTTCTTTGAGGTCTCGTATCTTGCTATACGAGATTGCTCCCCATACAGATCCTTTGTATGGAGAAACATGGGTTCAAGATCGATATCCGCGTGCCTCCTCTGATGTTCATTATTCATCGAGGCAAGCACGATGCACTTGGCCTTCGCACAATCTAATTCCTAAGTTTTGTGGATTTCCTTATCCGCAAGACTGGATTTAGGACCAGGGACAGTAGGTGCCTTAGTGGTAAGGACATACCTTAATTTGTCATAAGTCAAACCCATCATGACATTCCGCAGCCAATCTTTATAGTTTGGCCCTGTCAATATATTTTTCTCTAATAGTAACTTAAGGCGTGTTATGTTTTGGGTCGCTGCAATGAGAGAGAGAGGGAACACTTTAGCATGATGCTCTTGCAAGTTTAGAGTGGTTTTTAGTTTATCTAAACTGGATGGCTCCTACTGTTTCTCGAATCTCTCCTCAAACCAAAAAGGAAGAACTAGCCAGGACTATTCTCACTGTACAATACTTGCTTAACCGTTCAGCCAGGCCGGTGTCGGTACTTTGAGGGAGGTTTTCCAACGCTTTCGCGAAGTTCCTTAATTAAATAACCTCTTTTTTCTGGGGGCGTAGCCCCGCTGACACCTTTCTCGACACCTACTTGGTTTATAGAATTGATCGTTAAATGACTAATCTCCTGATGAGTAGCATATACTCACAGTAGGATCGGGATCCAAATATCATCGTATGATAATGCTGAAGGAATCCTACCAACATTCATCAAACTCCAAATGGTATGCATCTCTTTGCAAATTTCAGATTCTTTAGAAATTCCCGATATAACTTTTTGCCCCATGCTCTTATGACCTTGGCGTTAGGTCAAAATGTCATAAGTCACATGTCAATTTCTACCCATCATTATCTTGTTAATTTGAACCCATCCGTACATATCCTTGACGTTCGACCAAAATGATAATACGACTGTCCCAAACTAACCCATCTATCTATGCAACAAATGAATACCCAGCAGCTACCAAACACTATGCCTTGGCGTTAGGTCAAAATACATAGCTTGAATACTACTGAATACCCAAATGAAATGACGGAGGGTTACGAATGGTTTTGGCGAAACCGTGAACGTAGTGAACTTGATATGACCGAAGGAACCTGATAGCTTTTAAAAGGAGTGGTTAAAGCTCCGCAATTAAAATATCTTTTGTTTTAAAAATAACCGAGTGGTTTCTTTTAAACTGTTCCAACGATTCAATTTTGGTTTATTTTCTTTGCATTAATAATAATGCGTCCCATCAATTAACCTATCATTGCAGAAAACAACGAAAATACAACGTCCTCTTAAAAGGAGTCATGCAAACAGGTAGTTTTTGGGTGCAGTCCCGAAGCACTTGGAGGCAGTGACGGTTAGACAGGATTCGTCTCTCCCGGTATTGGGGGTTGACATTGCGCTGTATCTAGGAGAGCCATTACACGAGTAGTCCCTGGCCAGGGCAAGCGAGATATACTGGTAGGTTTCCAGTGCTATCTCACGGTGTTCTGGGCTTCACTCCGACACGACTTGTACCGCTATTAGGGGACTTACGTTTACCACCACCTAGGCCCGCCATGCGATGTATCAGACGAACAGACCGGACTGTACGGAGATTGTCACATTCAGACTCAGTAGGAGTTCAGATGGGTTTCACCTCGTCCGTCTTCTTGTCGGCATCTACCTGGGGACCGTTACGCACAGCTAGTGCCGCTTGCGGTCTGTGGTTAAACCCACTGCCAGCGTAGTGTCGAGTCTTTAGAGTCCCATACAGAAAATTATTCGTCTTTAGGCAAAAGAGTAGAGGTCGCATGGTTTTGCGACAGGTCGCATGGTTTTGCGATAGGGTTCGGTCACATCCGTGCACTTGTGCACGTTTGGTGTCCGGACAGTTAACACTAGCAGGCTTTGGTTAAGCCAGATCCTAGTATACATTTTGGGATTGGTTTTATCTCGTTTGTATTCGTGTTCCTCGGAACGCGGATGCGGGTGTGTATGCACAGTTGACAGAGAGACAGAGGCAGAGAATTCTCATTGGGGTTGTTGACTGTTGACTGTTGACTATTGACTTTTGGCTAAACCTAATGAGAATAAGAAATATAATTAACAATAATATTAATTAAGTGTTATAGTGACATGGTTGTTGAGGGGTTGACTTTGTTGACTTGTTGACTTTGTTGACCGGTTGACTAGGTTGGACTAGTTGACCATCATCATGACAATGGCTATCATTTCATGGTAAAGACTTTTGCTTGCTTGTTTGTTTTTGCAAAATGAGTGCATGAAATGATATAGCCATTTTGACTTGAACCATCACATAATACTTGATTACTATTTTTGTTATGATGGTTTTGGATTATGAGAGCTTGGATGGCAAAAGAGTTGCTCATTCTCTCATTTCATTTCTCTCTCTTGCTTGAGCTCTCCCTCTTGCTCTTCCTCTTGCTCTCTCTCTAGCTCAAGGCAACACCCTCTCATGAGTTGAGAAATATTGCCTTAGAGATAAAAGAAATACCCAATCACTTCTCTACTCATCCTAGTTCACAAGGTTTAGCAAACCAAGTGTTCTAGTTTCTTCAAGTTCGAAGTAGAAGCTAAAGGTAGAAGCTTTCAGGTGGATCCATCTTCGACGCAAGGAGACGACGAGGTGAGGCCGATCCGTACACCGAAAAGAGTTGAAGACGAAGGAGTTCAAGAAAGGTATAACCCCCTAACCGAGTATGTAAAACTCTTGTTAGGTTTGTTAGTTAGTTGTTTAACAAAGATCCGTATTTTGAGTCTATGTTACCACCTCTTGAAAAATCGTTTTTCATCATTTCCGCAAGCCCGTAAGTACCGGGAGAGGTAGCATGGACTTACAGTGGTATCAGAGCCTAGTTAAACACTATCTAACATGTTAGCAAAGTAACTAGAAATTCGATCAAAGAAAAAGTCGCGAAACGAACCCGGAAAATCAAGTTTCTGCCGAATTTTTTTCTGTCCAAAAAATGATAAATCTTATCTTAAAAATCGGCTCAGGCTTTTTTTAAAACACCCAAGAAATTTGGTCCATCGAATCGATCAAAGCGCCGCGGAAACGCGGCAGGAGCATGCTCCCGCCGCGGTTCCGCGGCCGAGTTGACTCGGTCGAGGAAAAGGTTTCTTGCAGAGTGTTTCTGGGGTTGCTTTGGGATTTTTAAAATATGTTTTTTCTGCCCAGATTTTCCAGAAAGAAAAATTTGTTTTTGGGGCCTAAAAATCCGTATTTTGATCGAACTTCTAAAGACTAATGCTAACGGGTTTATATCTGTGCTGTGTTATATATATTGAACGTCCGCTAATCGCTATACGTCGATTAGTGGGGGTTATACATATCTATGATCTGTAATGTTGATGGTATGTGTATATGAATTCATTGGATTGTCGCGGGTGAATAGCCGGGGGTTGTGAGATGAGAGTTTTCTTTTCTTTCAATTCATGTAAATTTGTAAATCGATGTAATATTATTTATATGGCCGCACAACCGGGTCGGGGTTGTAGCCGTCATTGTATAATTTCTTTTTACTGTTTTTGCTCCTAGGATAGACCCATGGTGGGGTGCACAAACTACCGAGTATCTCGAAGTGCCGAGTGGCCTACTCACGTCGTTGAGGGAGGTTGCTCCGCTTCGGATATTTGGCGGGTAGTTTGCCGCACCCGTAGGGGTCTTGGGTGGGGTATTGGCTATTCACCGCGACCGTGTAATCCGCTTTTCGTTACAGGCTCGTACGAATTGTGAATTCCTAGTATATTTAATGTGTTCATCTGTGATCTGAAATGGTTATCATTGCAATATATCTATATATGATATTATTTAGGCATTGCTTATGTTTTGCATCCGCGCTAGTCCAGCCCCCGCTCTGTCGTTAGTTAAGTAACCTAACGGGTAATGACGGGGTCCCGTGGCGAATGCGGATGGCATAAGCATACGTCATATTTTGGTTGTTTTCTGCAATGGTAGGATTAAATGATATGACGCATTGGAATTAATGCAAGAAAAATAAACCAAGTAAAAGTCGTTGGAACACTTTCAAAACCACTCGGTTTCTTTTCAAAAAATAACTTTTAAACGCGGAGCTTAAGCCACTCTTTTTAAAAGCTATCTTGTTCCTTTGATTATATCAAGTTCACTACGTTCACGGTTTCGCCAAAACCATTCATAGCCCTCCGTCGTTTCACATGAATGGTCAATAAGTATTCAAGCTATGTTTGTTGGCCAAAGTCAAGGCATAGTGATTGGTAGCTATTGGGTATTCATATGCAGCATAGATAGATGTATTGGTTTGGGGCAGTCGTTCTACCTTGTTGGCCAAAGTCAAGGGTATGTGCGGGTGGGCTCAAATTAACCTGGAGAATGACGGGTAGAACTTGACATGTGACTTATGATTTGTTGGCCAAAGTCAAGGTCATAAGAGCATGGAGAAAAAATCCACATCGGGAGTTTCAAAAGAACTGAAACTTGCTAGTGTTGCATACCATTTGGAGTGTGATGATTCTGGTAAGATTCCTTCAGTTTTGTCACGTGATGATATTTGGATCCCGATCCTACTGTGAGTATATGCTACTCCTCGGGAAATTTCTCACTTAACGATCAATGCTATAAACCAAGTAGGTGTCTAGAAAGGTGTTAGCGGGGCTACGCCCACATGGAAAAGAGGTTATTTAATTAAGGAACTTCGCGAAAGCGTTGGAAAACCTCCCTCGAAGTACCGACACCAGCCTGGCCGAACGGTTAAGTAAGTATTGTACGATGAGATTGATCCTGACTAATTCTTCCTTTATGGTTTGAGGATGGATTCGAGAAACAGTGGGAGCCATCCTGTTTAGACAAACTAAAAACAACTCTAAACTTGCAAGAGCATAATGCTAAAGTGTTTCTTCTCTCTCTCCTAATTGCAGCGACCAAACATCATGACCGGACTTAAGTTATTACTAGACAAAAACATACCGACAGGGCCAAACTACAAAGATTGGCTCAGGAATGTCAAAATGGAAATCACTTATGACAAGTTGGGGTATCTTCTTACCACCAAAGCTTCCCCTGTCCTAGGTCCCAAAACCAGCGTCGCGGATAGGGAAATCCGTAAGACCTGGGAAATCGATTGCGCGAAGGCCAAGTGCCTCGTGCTTGCCTCTATGGACAACGAACATCAGAGGAGGCACGAGAATATGGACCTCGAATCCATATTTCTCCATACAAAAGAACTGTATGGAGAGCAATCTCGTATCGCAAGATACGAAGTGTCGAAGAAGTTATTTTCGGCAAGGTTGGCCATCGGATCATCGGTAGCGGAACACGTGCTTAAGATGATTGGCTTCATAGAGGAGCTCGCGGACCTTGGGACCACGTTGAAGAATGAGCTCTATACGGACTTGATTCTTCAGTCCCTTCTTTCCACTTACGCCCAGTTTATCCTAAACTTCAACTTGCAAGAAAAGGAAGTTGAACTTTCAGAGATCCTCAACATGCTGAGGAGTGCAGAGGGCACCCTACAGAAAGGTAGGGAAACATCCACTTTGTTTGTAGGAGGATCTTCCTCTTCTAGGTCCAAGGCGAAAGCTAAGGGAAAGAAGAAGAAAACCCCTGCCAAACCAAGGGGCGGTGTTAGTAAGGTGGATACGAAGGGAAAGGCAAAAGCAACAAAGAAAGCGGGGAAGCTTGTGGATAAGGAAGAATGCTTTTACTGTCATAAGAGTGGACACTGGAAGAAAGAATGCAGGGCTTGGAAAGCCAGAACACAGGATTTGAAGCAAGTTGCGGCTTCAGCTTCAGGTGTGTATGTTATTGAAAACTGTCTATCAATAAACTCTACTTTCTGGGTATTGGATACCGGATCAGGATCTCATATATGTAATTCTTTGGAGGCGTTGAGAAACCGTAGGTTTTTGAAGGCAGGTGACATGACCCTCAAAGTTGCAAACGGAGCTAGCATGGATGCTAAGGTCGTGGGGGACTATCACCTGGGAATGTCAGATGGACATGTTTTGGTTTTACGTAATTGCTTTTTTGTACCCAACGCAACTTGTAATATCATTTCTGTATCTTTGATTTCTAAAGAAGGTTATGAATTTGCGATTGTAAGAAATGTTGTAAACATTCACCTTAACCAAGTTCTGATTGGGTCAGGTACATTAAGCAATGGTATATACGTATTAAACCAACCACAGATTTTCAATGTCCAGAATACACACAAAAGAAAGTCTCCGGAAATAAATCAGACTTTCTTATGGCATTGTAGACTGGGTCACATCAATGAGAGAAGGTTGACGAAGTTACATACAGAAGGATATTTGGATCCGTTTGAATATCAATCGTATGCCACTTGTCAATCCTGTCTCAAAGGAAAGATGACAAAGACTCCGTTCACTGGACACGGAGTAAGAGCGAGCGAGCTTTTGAGACTCGTACACAGCGACGTGTGCGGTCCAATGTCTACGCATGCACGAAGCGGTTATTCTTACTTCATTACTTTTACGGATGACTTTTCAAGGTACGGTTATGTCTTCTTAATGAAACATAAATCCGAAGCCTTTGGAAAATTCCAGGAATATAAGAATGAAGTAGAAAAACAAACAGGCAAAAGTATCAAGACACTGAGATCGAATCGAGGTGGTGAATACTTGAGTGCCGAGTTCCTGGATTACTTAAAAGAGAATGGAATTCTCTCTCAGCTTACTCCTCCATACACTCCGCAACATAACGGTGTATCGGAGAGACGGAACCGAACCCTATTGGATATGGTACGGTCCATGATGAGTAACGCTGAGTTACCGCGATCATTCTGGGGATATGCACTAGAATCAGCTGCATACCTTTTGAACCGAGTTCCAACTAAGACTGTGCCTACTATACCATATCAGATGTGGTGTGGGAAGAGACCCTATCTTAATCACATTAAGACATGGGGATGTCCAGCTTTTGTCAAAAAGCAGTATGCGGACAAACTCGAGGCACGCTCAGTACAGTGCAAGTTTGTGGGATATCCAAAGAACTCCAAGGGATATTTCTTCTATTGTGAAGAGGAACAAAAGATTTTTGTTTCTCGACATGCCCACTTCTTGGAAACTGAGTTTTTGGAAAATCAGATAAGTGGGAGCGCAATAGAACTGGAAGAAATTCCAGAACCACGAGCTATTACTGAAAGCTTAGTAGAACCAGAGGGTTCGAAAGATAATGACATTCCTACGCCGCTCCGCAGAAGTATTAGGCAGTCTCATCCGCCCGAGAGATACTACGGTTTTCTCATAGACAGGGATAGAGAGGATTGCATCATTGATTATGATGAGCCGACTAGCTTCCAGCAGGCCATTCAGAGCATTGACTCGGTAAAATGGCTGGATGCAATGCGGACCGAAATGGAGTCCATGTACACCAACAAAGTATGGACGTTGGACATTGCTCCAGATGGGGTAAAACCCGTAGGATGCAAGTGGATCTTCAAAAGGAAGATTGGTGTAGATGGACAGGATGAGACCTATAAAGCTAGACTTGTTGCAAAGGGTTTCCGTCAAAGACCTGGCTTGGACTATGACGAAACCTTTTCTCCAGTGGCTATGCTGAAATCTATTCGGATCCTTCTTGCCATTGCTGCCTTCCACGATTATGAGATTTGGCAGATGGACGTAAAGACTGCTTTTCTAAATGGAAATTTAGAGGAGTGTGTTTATATGGACCAGCCAGAGGGTTTCATTCAGAGTGGGAGCAGCGGAAAGGTGTGCAAGTTGCTTAAGTCCATCTACGGACTAAAGCAGGCATCGCGGAGTTGGAACATCTGTTTTGATGAGACGGTCAAAGAATTTGGCTTTATCAAAAATCCAGATGAACCATGCATCTATAGTAGATTTGTAGCGAAAACTGTAGTATTCCTCGTTTTATACGTGGATGACATTCTCTTAATAGAAAATGACATTCCTATGCTACAATCTGTCAAAGGGTTCTTGTCACACAGGTTCTCCATGAAAGACCTGGGTGATGCTTCATACATTTTGGGGATCCGGATCTATCGTGACAGATCCAAGAGGATATTAGGACTCTCACAGTCCAGGTACATCGACACCATACTGAAAAGGTTCAGTATGGAAGATTCCAAGCGCGGTAATCTACCGGCTTGTCACGGGATCACCCTCTCCAAAGAGATGTCTCCCAAGACTGATTTAGAAAGGGATCGCATGTCTATTATACCCTACGCTTCTGCGGTAGGCTCTATAATGTATGCGATGTTGTGTACCAGACCAGATGTAGCTTATGCACTGAGTGTGGTAAGCCGGTATCAGTCAAACCCTGGGGAGAAACACTGGATAGCGGTAAAGAACATTCTCAAGTACCTGAGAAGGACTAAGGAGATGTTCTTGGTGTATGGCGAAAAAGACCTCCAGATCGAGGCCTTTCCTGACTCCAGCTTCAAGAGTGACAAGGATGATTCCAAGTCCATGTCGGGTTATGTCTTTACCCTCTATGGAGGGGCGATGTGTTAGAATAGTTCTAAACAGGAAACCGTTGCTGACTTGACGATGGAAACGGAATATATTGCTGCTGCAGATGCCGCAAAGGAAGCTGTCTGGATGAAGAAGTTCCTCACGGAGCTTCAGGTGGTTCCTACCATTGTTGATCCAATACCGCTGTATTGTGACAACAACGGAGCTATAGCTTTAGCGAAGGAACCCAGGTCCCATCAGAAGTCCAGGCACATCTTGAGGCGGTATCACCTGATCAGGGAGATCGTGGGTCGCCAGGAGATTGAGGTTCGGAGAGTTTCTACGGAAGATAACACTGCTGATCCACTCACAAAGGCCTTACCCCAGACTCAGTTCGAGCAGCTGATCGAGATGATAGATCTTCGGTACGCCAGTACATGGCCTTAGTGCAAGTGGGAGATTGTTAGTGTATATGCCCTAGATGCCATTACTGTATCATACTAGTTTGTATATTACTTAATGGAAGCTTGGGATATTCACCTTGTATAGACAATCTTGCTCAATATAGTAGTATGCTACTTGGTTTGATTCTACTTTAATGTGTACATGTGTTTATTTTAGTATATCACCTATATACATTAGTGGAGCCCTTAGGATCTTTGCTTGATTACCAGCGTTGTGATGGCAGTCACACTCGTGGGGGCTAGGTAATCTATAAGTACATCCTTATGCAGGTCCCTAGTCGCAGGACTATCGAGACAGGGCATCGATACTCCGGAGTAGACTAGCGTATGCGCTTCTCATCCCAGTGTAGGAGACGGCCTGTCCCACAGCCGTCAGTACGTCGTACTTGAGATAGTATGCGGGTGCTCGTTAGGTTACGAGTACACTGGACAGGACTGGTCGGGAACTGTTGGTTGGTACTATACCTATCGTCAGTTATCAGTTCCCAGGTGACATGAGTACAGCTTAGTCCGCTGACTTGACACTGTCACTTCGCCTCGAGTGTGTTCCCACTGTACTTTGATTACTACCCTACCACGGCTCAAAGGAGTCGTGCAAACAGGTAGTTTTTGGGTGCAGTCCCGAAGCACTTGGAGGCAGTGACGGTTAGACAGGATTCGTCTCTCCTGGTATTGGGGGTTGACATCGCGCTGTGTCTAGGAGAGCCATTACACGAGTAGTCCCTGGCCAGGGCAAGCGAGATATACTGGTAGGTTTCCAGTGCTATCTCAGGGTGTTCTGGGCTTCACTCCGACACGACTTGTACCGCTATTAGGGGACTGACGTTTACCACCCCCTAGGCCCGCCATTCGATGTATCAGACGAACAGACCGGACTGTACGAAGAATGTCACATTCAGGCTCAGTAGGAGTTCAGATGGGTTTCACCTCGTCCGTCTTCTTGTCGGCATCTACCTGGGGACCGTTACGCACAGCTAGTGCCGCTTGCGGTCTGTGGTTAAACCCACTACCAGCGTAGTGTCGAGTCTTTAGAGTCCCATACAGAAAGCTATTCGCCTTTAGGCAAAAGAGTAGAGGTCGCATGGTTTTACGACAGGTCGCATGGTTTTGCGACAGGTCGCATGGTTTTGCGACAGGGTTCGGTCACATCCGTGCACTTGTGCACGTTTGGTGTCCGGACAGTTAACACTAGCAGGCTTTGGTTTAAGCCAGATCCTAGTGTACATTTTGGGATTGGTTTTATCTCGTTTGTATTCGTGTTCCTCGGAACGCGGATGCGGGTGTGTATGCACAGTTGACATAGAGACAGAGGCAGAGGATTCTCATTGGGGTTGTTGACTGTTGACTGTTGACTATTGACTTTTGGCTAAACCCTAATGAGAATAAGAAATATAATTAACAATAATATTAATTAAGTATTATAGTGACATGGTTGTTGAGGGGTTGACTTTGTTGACTTGTTGACTTTGTTGACCGGTTGACTAGGTTGGACTAGTTGACCATCATCATGACAATGGCTATCATTTCATGGCAAAGACTTTTGCTTGCTTGTTTGTTTTTGCAAAATGAGTGCATGAAATGATATAGCCATTTTGACTTGAACCATAACATAATACTTGATTACTATTTTTGTTATGATGGTTTTGGATTATGAGAGCTTGGATGGCAAAAGAGTTCCTCATTCTCTCATTTCATTTCTCTCTCTTGCTTGAGCTCTCCCTCTTGCTCTTGCTCTTGCTCTCTCTCTAGCTCAAGGCAACACCCTCTCATGAGTTGAGAAACATTGCCTTAGAGATAAAAGAAAAACCCAATCACTTCTCTACTCATCCTAGTTCATAAGGTTTAGCAAATCAAGTTTTTTTAGTTTCTTCAAGTTCGAAGAAGAAGCCAAAGGTAGAAGCTTTCAGGTGGATCCATCTTCGGCGCAAGGAGACGACGATGTGAGGCCGATCCGTACACCGGAAAGAGTTGAAGACGAAGGAGTTCAATAAAGGTATAACCCCCTAACCGAGTAGGTAAAACTCTTGTTAGGTTTGTTAGTTAGTTGTTTAACAAAGATCCGTATTTTGAGTCCATGTTACCACCTCTTGAAAAATCGTTTTTCATCATTTCCGCAAGCCCGTAAGTACCGGGAGAGGTAGCATGGACTTACACCATGTTTAGCAAGACTGTTAATATAACTGTGAATATCTCAAGCTTCCATAAAGTAATATACAAGCTAGTATGATACAATAATGGCCCCTAGGGCATATACACTAACAATCTCCCACTTGCACTAGGGCCATGTACTGGCATATCGAAGACCGATCATCTCGAGTAGCCTCTCGAACTGAATCTGAGGTAAGTCCTTTGTGAATGGATCAACAATGTTCTCCTCTGTAGCAACTCTCCGGACCTCGATCTCCCTGCGATCAATGATCTCCCTGATCAGGTGATACCGCCTTAAGATGTGTCTGGACTTTTCATTTTTATGAGATTCATGGAACGTACCATCATCATGGAACGTACCATCATGATCTCCCTGATTCTAGCCCAAGAGTTTGTCCGATACACCTCGTTGCTCCTATTTGATTTTTCTGAACTTTTCATTTCCCCGTGTATTGCACGTGCAACTCTTGGGCTTCCAAAAAGAAAAAAGAAAAATCAGAAAAAATAATTGTGTATTATGGGATTCGAACATACAGGCTACGTTGCAGCAGTATAGAGGCTGTACCAGTGAGCTACAAGTTATTTCTTGCTTTTATTTAAGAAAAGTAACTTTTAACTCTTACACAGACTGTAATATTCTTTTCTCTACAATAATAAAAAAAATTGTATAGTGATTTCAGAGTCGTTACATAAGACAAGTGCTTATAAGTTACAGGCAACAGGTTAGAACTTACATGCAAATTCATTAGATGTTATAGATAAATAGTTAGAAGTTACAAACAAGTGGTTAGATGTTACAATTCAAGTGCTTAGAAGTGACAGACCCGTGCTTACATGTTACAGGAAACTTTTTAATATACGTGAAAACGTGTGTGTGTGTGTGTACATGAATGTGTATGTGTCTATATGTGTATGAATCTGTATATCTACAAATATATGAATTTGCAAACATTCTTACATATAAAAATATATATACATACAAATACATATACATATGTGTCTATACACACAAGATACTTTTTGAATGTATATAGAGAATATACAACCAACCGATGCAATTGGTACATCATCATCTTCACGGCTCTTCTCTTGCACACCGCCAGTGCTTACATGTTACACGAAATCATCCATCACTGTGGGAGATCTGTCCTTCACGGTCTTCTCCAAATATGTGATCAAAATCCTTTCACCCTTCTCTTTATTAAAGTACTTCCTTCGAAGCGGGGTGATGTAACGTTTAAACATGATTTCTTAAGTAGAATTGGGTAAACCGGTGTTCTAGCAAACCTAATTTACAGTAAATTTATGAGAGACTCCTGTAGAGTGTTTTTCATCACCCTATTGAGATACGAATGCACGCACTTATTAGGCATTTACAAATTCCCTCTGCCCAGGATAGGCTGTGGTTTATTGATTATAGGGATCCAAGTCTCCGGCAGCCGCGGTAAAAGCTGCCGTTAATTACCCCTCACTTTTAGGAGCGAGAGAACCTCCGATTAAAGGGTCGAACGGGTCATGCGAACTCAATATAAGGTGTTGGTGTTTGAAAATAATACAAAAGGGGCGTGTTCATTTCATTTTTTGTTAGTCCAAAACTGTGACAAAAAAAGATTTATTTATTCAAAAAGAAAAAAAATTCTTTACTTATTATTTTATTTACACACATTTTTATTTTTCATTTTTTAATTATTTTTTTCGAAGATGAGGGGCGCCCGCTGGGCACGCGCCCGTTGGGCACCAATGGGAGAGGGGAGCTATCCTTGGTTTTAGAGTTAAACCCCCTGTTCCCGCCAAAAATTTTGACTCAAAGCTTGATATTCCCTTTATAAAATTAAAGGACGTCTCCCACATGTTAAACAAGTGATCACTCACATACAAATTATGTGAGTAGCGGCTTCAGATAGATTTAAATCTTATGATAGCCCCCACGTACAAAGCACGTGAGTACATACTGCAGTTAAGATTAAATTCTATAGCAGCGCCCATATATTAAACACATGAGCACTCACATGCAAAGCATGTGAGTACTGGTTTCAGATAGACATAAGTTTCCACGTGTTAAACACGTGAGCACCCACGTGTTAAACACATGAGTTTCCTTACTGCATTCTTATGGCAGCGCTCACATACAAAACACATAAGCACCACTGCCATATATGTATATGGCAGCGCTCACGTGATAGCACATGAGCGCCCCAATTTGAAACGCTCTAATCTAATAGAATTAAATTCTATTTGGAAAATATTTTTCCTGGTCTTTCTAATATGGAAAGATCTTTCTCTAACAGAGAATCTTTAGATTTAAAATCCAATGGTGATAAAATATCATCAATTAAACCATCTGATAGAATTAAATTATATGTGAGAAATATTTCTCTGTATTTCTAAAATAAGAAAGATTTTCTCTGTTAAACAGAATTAAATTATATGGTTAGGAAAATATCTTCCTAACAAAATATTCATATGATAGAATTAAATTCAATGTTGGGAAAATATTTTCCTAATTTTGTTAAAACAAACAAGAAATCTTCTCTGTTAAACAGAGGGCCTTTGGATTAAAAATCCAACGGTGAATAAAATTCATTGGTTGGTCTTTAAGATCAATTTGATTGATTATGAAATCAATTATGAGCTCTCAATGAGAGATTTTCTCAAAACAGATTGATCTTTTCCTTCTCCTATAAATAGGAGGAAAAAGATTAAATCTCATATGAAAGAGACCCCCTCATAAACTTCTATAAAAATACAGAAGGCTCTCCATAAGCTTCTACAAAAAACAAAGAATTTAATTCTATTCGAAGAAGAAGATCTTCCTCCTCTCAAACCCTAAGTAAAGAAAACATATAGATAAAAATATCTCTAGTTTACCCATCATATCATGTCTAAGGGTTTAACCCTTTACAGAAACTTAGTTCTTCTTCTGGATCTGAAATCTATAAGACAGATCTCTTATAAAAAGAATTTAATTCTTGTAAGGAAGATCTTGTTCTTGAGAATTAAAAATTCAGGAGAGAACAAGATTGAAAAAAGAATATGAAGAAGATGGACTTCATACTCCAGGAACTTAGTTCCCCATGAAAAGAACTTAGTCACATGAGCGCTCGCAAAAAGAGATTAAATCTCTAAGGAATCAGCGCCTCACGTGATACGCACGTGAGTACTCAAAAGCCAAGAAGACAGCGCCTCATGTGATATCCGTGTGAGCACTCAAATGCTGCAGACTTAGCGTCTCACGTGCCATACACGTGAGCGTCAGAGTGTGAGCACCTCATGTGATGCACATTTGAGCGTTATATGTTTGAGTGCTTAGCACTGCTGGGTGATATAGAACCCCAATCTTTAGCCCTAAATTGGCTAAATTTGTGAAGTGAAAATTTCTTTGAGCCCATATGCTCACATGTTTAAGTTGATCTTAATCTAAAATAAGATTAATAAGCATCAATCATATTTCCTGGCTGATCTTAGTCAAATATATGACTAATGATCGTTCATCCATATTAATCTTAATCCCATGTACGACTAATGATCTTTCATCGATCTTTCATCCATTTGATCTTAGTCTCATATACGACTAATGATTGACTGCCCAAATTGATCTTAGTTCAATATACGACTAAATGATCTTTATCCTGTTCTCATATAAGACTAACGATCCTCAGTTCCGACATGAACTTTTCCCTCATATACGGGATTTGGTTCAAGGGTACATCTTTCCACACTTTTGATATACGTCGTTGTAATTCCTCAACATCTTTAAAAAGGTGGCGGGTCCCAACAACCAACAACTCCATTCTCGTCCTAACTTGATGAAAGATATGAAATTTCATCAAGACAGGGAATGCCCTAATCCTCATATTGATACACCCCATATTTATGCACTTCCATATTAATGTGCACACCTCATATTGACATGCATCCCATATAGATGCGAATCTCATATTGAGCTCCGGCTTTATACATATCTTTGAGAGAAATATAATTGCTTTCAAATTGGATCACACCCTAATATTGGGCGCATCCCATATTACTATCGTTCACTTCGCCACGTAAAATATACACGTGCGTGCAAGATAAAAGATGGGCTGAAACATCCTTAAACTAATACTTCGTTCCGAACACGAGAATGTCGGACCGAAATGTCCCTAAACTAATATTGGATCGCGATGTCCTTAAACTAATATATGGTTGGCCCTATGGCTGGTCTCCATATTGACCCCCGTATACAATCCACGGACACAAACAAGCTATATTCCATCCATATCTCCCATGGACTGCGTTGTTCTTAAACTAATATATTTTGCCCTTCAGACCGTCTCCATATTGACTACCATATACTATTCATGGGCTATTCATATATGATCTGATGATCAGTTGAGCCCATATGCTCACTGTTCTTAAGTTGATCTTAGTCTGATATATGACTAATGATCCTTAGATCAAACCAATATATCTCATAAACCGATGAACCTCATTTATATGAGATCTGTGTCCTAAGATCAAAACCCCAAACCTAATATATAGATTTGGACTAATCCGCGCCCTACGGACGACGAAGACATAAATTAGTCTTCGTATACAATCCAAGGGCAACCCATAATAAACAATATATAACATGATACGAAGTAACCTACTGGAGCAGGTGAAAGTTGTTATTGCATTGCGATAACATAACTAACTGCAGGGGCTTACGCCTGTAGGGAAGAGTGTCCCTACAATCAAAAACCCATCACAAATGAGAGGGAATATGATAAGTCACGTTACATCGGTCGCATTTTTCCAAACCTCCGATATACAGTGCCGTAAATTAACTTTGTATTTTCAGAGAGGTGGATGGATACGTTCATACAACATCTGCCCCTAAATTCAGGTTAGGTGTCTCTAACTTCTCAATCCAGTTTCCGGCGGTAAACACTCCCGAAAAAAAGATTGGAGTTAAACTCCTTCAATGTTTCGGACCGAAAGATTTGGATTTGGAGTTAAACTTCCGAAGGATTTATCTTGGATTTAAACTCCCAAAAGATTTGGATCTTGGATGGTGAAAAAAGCTCTCTTTTCTTCTTCTTCAAGCCTCGGACTTCCCTAAAAATGGGGTTTTTAGATGATTTCTCCTTCTTCCTTCTGTTCTTTTTTAGGATCTTAAGGAAAGAAGGGGATGGGATTAAAAATCTCTTTTTTCTTGGATCAAAGGGTAGATCCTCTATCTATTCAATGGATTTTATGGTCAAAATACACTTTTTTGAAAAGGAGAGATTAAATCTCTTTAAAAAATGAAGAAGAACCTTGAAGAGAGAGAGAAGGCTCAAACCCCTAGAAAGATATGAGAGACAATGAAGTTAGCTGTCATTTCATCATGATTCCTTTTATAGGCTTACAACCATTACATATAGCCCCTTGGGCTTTACAAAATGGCACTTGTGCCTTTCCCATACTTATGTGCTCATTTATATTTGCAGGGTTGTCTAGCACGGCAGTAAGGTTTCGGGAGGTATCGCCCATGCCAATTTCAAAAAATTGTCGTTCTAGCTAACCCTAACTCTTGAATCGTTACTAGAAAATCCGACGAATAAACATGTAAACTACTTTACATATAAAGTGAATGAGAAATACAACCTTTGTAGACTGGTCCTTCACTTCTAATGCTCCGTGTAGTAGTCACTTCGCTGCAAATCATGAACACCCGAACTCTAGAAAGGGTTCTCCTGAAGAAATGAGCAAGCTTGCATGAAGTCTTCGATGCCGAAGATGATCTACGTCGAGGAGACACTAACCCAAGCTACCCCTTCACTAATGTAGAATTAGTGAAGTAAACACCCTATACTAAATGGTTAGTAGTAGAGGATGATGAAGTAGGAATTTTGCTTATATTAAAAATAATTTTCTCACTATTTTTCATCATCTCCATTGAAGCTAGTGAGCTTTTGAAGAAGAAGATGAAGAAATCTCTCATGATAAAATCAAGTCAAGAATGGCAACCCAAGTGAGTTAGTATCCTATACTAACTTTTGTAGAGACTTAACCATGGCTAGGATAATGGTTGGATTAATAAATATCTTATGCAAAATAAAACATGTGGACTTAGTCAATGAACCATGCAAGCTTCTCCAAACTTCTAGCCATGACTAAATCAAACTAATTTTTGAATTACTTAAGAAATTAAAAACCCTAGATTATCTCTAGCATGGTGTAAGTCACACACACACCTAAGTTGCATGTATCATTAAGCATGACACAAAACAATGTACACTAATATATATCACATATATACTAATGCACCAAGTGAGAAAGATAAATCATAAGTGAGCCAATATTAGTTAATGCATGTTAATATATAAAATATATAATTATACATTAAATTATTAAATCAACACTTGATTTAATAATCCGGCTATATCACATATAACCGACTAATATCATGTGTATCAATTTATCGACTCAACACTTGATTCGATAACCCGGCTATATCACATATAACCGACCGATAACACAAATCGCGAGAATAAAATATTGTATCACATACAGTATTAATCTCGGTCCCGCACATATCACATATGTGCTCCTACTCCGTTTCGCTTGAGCCAGAAAACCTCTGTGTAAGACTCTAAAGACTCGTCAATACGCCGCAGTAGGTGATGATCATATCAAACACCCACAAGCCGCAAGCGGTCTGCTAAACGTAACGGCCACCCGGGTATTGAGCGATCAGAAGATCAACAAACATGCCTGCTCATACTCATGCGAATCCAATCAGTAACACTACCATACAGTCCGGTCTCTTCATTTGATATGTCGCATATCTCGTCTAGGGGTGGTAAACGCCAGACCCCAATACTCGATAAGTCGTGCCGATGTGAGGCTTATAACGGGTCGAGAAACTACTGATAACACTTACCAGTATATCTCAGAATCAGCCCTTGCCAGGGACTTCCTGTTATAGCCAATCGAGCACAGCACAACATCAACTCCCTATACCGGGAGAGACGAATCCCCTCCTATCGCTCATTGCCTTCATGTGACTCGGGACTGTATCCAAAAACCACCGTTTTGCACGTTCTCTTGAACATGGTAAGGTGGAAATCAAAGCACAGTGGGAATCACACAAGACTCTATGACGATCTCGGTTCGATAGACTAACCTATACCCGTGTCATCAGAGAACTGCCATCTGACTTGGGGTATAATACCATCTAGGAGTTCTCAGCGAGTCCTTCCAGTGTACCCAGTCTCCACTGAGCACCCGTATACCATCTCTGATGTCAAACACCAATGGATATGGGATCATCCATTGTCACGACCCAAAGTTCGGCCCGTGACAGGCACTTAACCACGTAACGTCTACAGGCGTAACGCGACTAAGTAAGCCGAAACCCAAAAATCAAAACCATTAAAAGTAATGAGTGTTGAAAACATTAATGAAAACATTAGTTAAAACATTTAGAAAACCTTAAGTAGTTTAGTAAAATTCTTTAAGGTTCAAGTTATTATCTTAAAAATTTTGGCAGCATTTCCTTTGTAAAAACTAGCCCCGAAATCGGGCACAAGGCAATATATGAGTAAAATGATGTACAATAAGAAATAAACATCCCAAACGGGAGCAATCACGCCCAACAGCGGAAACAATCACCACAATGATAATATACGACGCCGTAACGAAGAAATGAGCAGTATAAGTGAAAACAATTATCATGAAAGATAAAACTGCATAAATAAAATCGGCTCACAACGAGCTCGACACCAGAGTACAAAATAATATACATCGTCCTCACAACTGGTCTCTAAGTCAATACATAAGTAGTAGATGGAGAATACTAGATACAATGATGTATAAAACTGGAAAATAAACAGATACCACACAAAAACACACCAATTAGCAAGGGCTCGCACGCCAACTGCAATGGTATCTGTATCAAAAGATGCAATAAAACAGCCTGCCGTGACTACTCCGAGGGGCAACCTGCAAACACTGTGGCACAACGGGGGTGAGTTGCCAACTCGTGAATAGTAGATAACATATAAAGGTAATCACGAGTATGCACGTGCTGCGATACTCTAACCTATGCCAACAGATAACATCTATATGATGAGCTAGATGGGCAATAATCATGCAATAAGTGCGATCTAATAACATCTCTATGTGATGAGCTGGGTATGCAATAATCGTGCATAGCAAATGCAATCTAATGACATCTATATAGGATGAGCAGGGTATGCAATAATCGTGCATAGCATGTATACTCTATCAGGTACTACAGGTACAGGACGAGATGTATAATACTGAATGCAGAGCATGGGAATAAATAACATCTACACGGAATGTCAACGTGGAAAATAATCGGCGTCCATCAATACACCCAAATCCCAGTAAAACTCAGGCGCCGTCATCCTCATCGGCCCTCAAATCCTGTAAATCTCATAAAATCGTGAGTGCCCAACATCGGCACTCGAAATATCATAAAATGATCGTGTCCAGCATCGACATGTAAATCCTCATGTATCGGGCTCCGGCAGTCCGGATCGACCCACGGGCTCCGTCTGCAGAATCGGCCCTCAGCCCCGGCAGTACGTGTCGTCCCGTATCTATCTATCGACTCTGGTCAGTATCCTCCGGATAACCGCCAGGTCCAACCAATCACCGGTAGGTAGTAGTCCCTCTGCCAGGATCACCGTCTGTATACACAGCATCCCTTTCTTGCCCCGGGGTACCATACCGGGTCCACCATGTACCTGCAATCGGCCTCGTCTAGCTCCTCGATTCGGGTTCACAGGCCACACGTCTCAGAACCGAGAAAACGCATGGTGGACGCACTGAAATATCATATCAAGGGAAACCGGGTTTTTAAAATAGTGCGTATTTACTTAAAATAATACCTCGGTCCCCAAATCCAGAAATCACATAAGTCCAAACTCAATGCGCAAATCCATGCAATGTCGTATGACACTAAGAGTAAAAGAAAGGGGGAAACCGCTCTTTTAAAAGATCCAGTTTTGAAAATATCTCATGCGGTCCCTTAGTTTTTAAATCATGTCGATGTCATCCATGTATGTAACATATGTATGTATCTAGGTATGGATGTGCAAATGGATATGTACGCGAATATGGGTGTGCACCAATATGAGTATATAGTGTGCATGTGCGCAATATGTGGTAGAAATATGTTTAAATCATCAATGATGCGGTGTTATCTAACTACCATTTCTAAATGCAACAAAAGAGGGGTATGCTACAATGGTACATATGCGCTAGCAATATACATAAGAATATATGTGACTACAATATCCTATTACGCCCAGATGCTTAATGCCATACGGGCGATTTCCCCATAGCTGTTAAATCTACTCACCTGGTCACGTGCTAAGTGTAGCCGACCACTTGCTTCCCCTTCCTTGCGGCGTCCGACGTACCCGCCTGCGAACTTGGAGTTTACACAAGGAATCCATATAAGCAAATATCTCGCGAAAACACGATATCAAACTCAAACGAGAAGCTCGCGACGCGAACTAAACGCGCGTGTATACGTAACGTGCGTGCATACGCCAAAATCCAACGCAACACGCTTTGGCACACAGCGACACGCTGTGATACACAACAAACCAACTCAACATGCGTCGTACGTGTCGCGCAAGTCCCGCTACGCTAAAATATAGGTAAACGGTCCCAGATTTAATCTGGAGCAAAAACAAGAAAATCAAACAAGACCAAACCCATCACAATACCTACAGACAACTACCTGCAAAAATTCAACCAATTCAACCAAAACTGGGCCGGCCACCATAGGGGGTCATATCGGCCAAAAACGGGTGAAAGGGGTCCAGGCTTCTACACTATATTCCTAGCACAATTCATAGCCTAGTGTATATGTTTGCTTACTAAAAATACTACCCTAGTAACAACAGATTTTACGTATCCTAAAGTTTTGTTTAAAAACATTTTAAAACACTAATTGGTAAAAAGGGTATTTTAGTGCAAACTGAAACAAAAGACTTGGTTTAACAGTACTAATAGCACTTAATCTAGTTAATCAAAGCCTAAAAACCCTAATCTTCACTTCAACCACAAGCTTAGCAATAAGACTCGCGAAACACTAAACTTAGCCAAGCAAACCCAGATTTTGCCCACTGCCATTACTACAAAATCTAACAGTACCAAAACCCCTTAAACCATATGAGATAGCTACCCTAAAAGGTTCAAGTCCCCAGCCCCTCCCCAGGCCGAGGTCGCCGGATCTCTCCCCAAAGCCGTCGGCCAAAACCGTCCAGGTAGGCCCCAAACTGTAGGTGCACACTCAGGGTAGCTAGGTCTACACTTCTACATTGTTTGGGTTAAGCAAAAAGTCTCGGGATCACAGCAGACTACAAGTATCCAAAACACGACACAAAAATACGATATTAGAGCAAAACTGAAACTTTAAAGCTCTAACTGGAATTATAAGGCACTACAACACGCTAACTAACAAAATAATAGTAAGAGGAAGACTACCCTTCCAAACCTGCTCAAAACTCCCACTTAAACTAGTACCAAAAATCACACTAAACACTAACTTAGGCTAACTAACTACAAGCAAGCAAAGAAGGGAGTTGAGTTTAAGAAATTATACCTTCACTTGATCCTAGGATGCAGGAAGAAGGAGGAGAAGATGAGGGAGGAGGTCATGATGCACTGCGGCCTGTTGCTGTTGCTGCTTGCTATTGGTGTTGCTGTTGTTGATGTTGCTGCTGCTTGGTGCTGCTGCTGCTGCTTGGTGCTGCTGCTACTTGGTGCTGCTGCTGCTGATGCTTGTTGTTGCTGCTGGCTGCTGCTGCTGCTACTTGTTGTTGTTGTTGCTAGCTGCTGCTGCTGCTACTTGTTGTTGTTGTTGTTGCTAGCTGCTGCTGCCGATGCTGAAGATGTTGTTGCTGCTACTTCAGCTGCTGCTGGAGCTGATGTGTGTGTGAGTGAGTGAGAGAAACAAGTGAGAAAATGAGTGTTGCAAACAAAAGAGAATGAGAGCACAAGAGAGTCAAACCCGCCTCTCTCTCACCTCATTAAATGCAAGCATGGGCTCAAGCCATCATGCACTCTCTCTCTCTTTCTCTCCAAGTCAACCCAAAACAATAATTCATTTTCCTTTAAAAAAATACCTTTAATTAGAATCAAATTAGCTTAACAGAATGGTTAGTCCACCATGGTTGCTAATCATGGTCTAACCCTAGCTTAACCCTAGTTTACATGCACATGTGTGTGCAAGCCTAATAAAATTCTAATAAAATACTCATTAAATCTGATAAAATATTTGAAAAACGTTTTGGTAAACTTTTTACTAAAAACCATACACTAAAGTATAATTAGCCACTAATCATATTCTAAGGTGTTACAACCTTCCCCCTTAAAAAAATTCGTCCCCGAATTTAAAAATATAAAGCTACGCGTACCTTCAAAGAGATGAGGGAACTTCTTCCGCATCTCGCCCTCGGCCTCCCAAGTGATCTCTTCACCATTTGGGCTGCGCCAAAGCACTTTCACAGATGGCAAGACCTTCGATCGAAGTTTCTTCACCTGCCAGTCCAATATCACGACTGGCTGCTCGGTGAATGAAAGATCGCGCTCGAGCTGAACGATCTGATGCTGAATCATGTGAGAAGGGTCATGTAGGTATCTGCGAAACATCGACACGTGGAATACGGGGTGAACATCTGGGAAGTCGGGTGGAAGAGCCAAACGATATGCTACTGCGCCCACACGCTCGAGGATCTCGAAGGGACCTATGAATCTGGGGCTAAGCTTCCCCTTCCGTCCAAACCTCATCACTCCCTTCATCGGAGAGACCCTCAAAAAAACGTGATCGCCAACTGCGAACTCTAATCTGCGGCGGCGCCTGTCAGCATACGATTTCTGCCTGCTCTGAGCTGTCCTCATCCTGTCTCGAATTAGCTGAATCTTCTCGGTCGTCTCCTATACGATCTGTGGCCCCAAAATGCTGCTCTCACTGAACTCTTTCCAACAGACGGGCGATCTACATCTCCTCCCATACAAGGCCTCGAAATGAGCCATCTGAATAGTATCCTGGAAACTATTGTTGTAGGAGAACTCCACCAAGGGTAAATGATGATCCCAGCTACCACCAAAGTCTAAAACGCACACTCGGAGCATGTCCTCGAGAGTCTAAATAGTCCGCTCTGACTGGCCGTCGGTCTGCGGATGAAAAGCTGTGCTGAAACTCAAGCGGGTGCCCAAAGCCTCCTGAAGCCTCTGCCATAGTCGGCTGGTAAACTAGGTGCCTCGGTCGGACACGATACATGTCGGGACTCCATGCAGTCGTACGATCTCGTCGATGTAAATCTGGGAATACTGAGCAAATCCGAAAGTCGTCTTCACCGGCAGGAAGTGAGCCGCTTTCGTCAATCGGTCCACGATCACCCAAATGGAGTCATACCCTCGACTAGTCCTGGATAGACCCACAATGAAGTCCATAGAAATCTGCTCCTATTTCTACTCCGGAATGGGTAACGGCTGTAGCTCTCCCGCGGGCCTCTGGTGCTCGGCCTTGACTTGCTGACAAGTCAGGCACCTTGACACGAAGTCTGTGACGTCCCTCTTCATCCCGTCCCACCAGTAAACATCTCTCATATCATGGTACATCATGGTGGAACCCGGATGAACACTGTACACCGATCGATGTGCCTCCTCAAGAATCTCACGCCGCAGTCCCTCAGCATCTGGTACGCACAGTCTAGTCCCAAATCGCAGTATCCCCTGGTCATCGATCACGAACTCGGAAAATCTACCCTGTCCAATCTGTGCCATGATCTCTGAACAACGGTCATCACTGTACTGTGCCTTATGTGTACGGTCAAGCAAATGTGAGCGTGCACGAACATGCGCAAGCTGTCCCCCGATCGGCGTGAACTCGAACTGCACTCGGCTGTCGCATAAAATCTGCCAATCTACCGACGACTACCTCTGCACTATGCTCAAACAAGATAGACTACCCCCGGGCCTCCTGCTCAAAGCATCCGCCACAACATTCGTCTTGCCCGCGTGATACAAGATCTCGCAATCGTAGTCCTTCACTAGTTCCATCCAACGGCGCAGTCTAAGATTTAGGTCTCGCTGCTGAAATATATACTTTAAGCTCTTGTGATCAGTGAATATCTGGCACGACTCGCCGTATAGGTAATGTCGCCAGATCTTGGGTGCAAAGACCACTGCAGCCATCTCCAAATCGTGAGTGGGGTAGTTCTATTCATGTCTCTTCAACTGCCGTGAAGCATACGTGATCACACTGTCATGCTGCATCAATACGCACCCTAGCCCCACTCGAGAAGCATCACAATAGACCACAAATCCACCTGATCCTGAAGGCAATGATAACACCGGCGCCATAGTCAAACGAGTCCGTAGCTGCTGAAAACTGTGCTCGCACTCCTCCGTCCAATTGAAAGGAACCCCCTTCCGGGTCAACCCGGTCAAAGGTGCATCACAATAGACCACAAATCCACCTGATCCTGAAGGCAATGATAACACCGGCGCCATAGTCAAACGAGTCCGTAGCTGCTGAAAACTGTGCTCGCACTCCTCCGTCCAATTGAAAGGAACCCCCTTTCGGGTCAACCCGGTCAAAGGTGCATCAATACGGGAGAAGTCCTGCACAAATCGCCTCTAGTAGTCGGCCAACCCTAGAAAGCTGCGGATCTCGGTAACTGATGTGGGTCTGGGCCAACGCTGAACGGCCTCGATCTTCTTTGGGTCCACACATATACCATCTCGTGTAATCACGTGACCCAAGAAGTCTACGCTGTCAAGCCAGAATGCGCACTTGGAGAATTTTGCGAAAAGCTGGTGCTCCCTCATGGTCTGCAGTGTGATCCGCAGGTGCTGCTCGTGCTCCTCTCTGCTACGGGAATAAACTAAAATATCGTCAATGAATACGATGATGAACAAGTCCAAATACGGCCTGAATATCCGGTTCATCAAGTCCATAAATGCTGCTGGGGCATTGGTGAGTCCGAACGACATCACCAAAAACTCATAATGGCCGTAGCGCATGCGGAAAGCTGTCCTCGGTACATCCTCCTGTCGAACCCGCAACTGATGGTATCCTGATCGCAAGTCGATCCTCGAAAAATACCCTGCGCCCTGAAGCTGGTCGAACAAGCCGTCGATGCGCGACAAAGGATACCTATTCCGCACGGTAACTCTGTTCAGCTGGCGGTAGTCGATACACAGACGTAAACTGCCGTCCTTCTTCTTGACAAACAGGACCGGAGCACCCCAAGGAGAAACACTGGGTCGAATAAATCCCTTATTCAACAAATCCTGCAACTGACCCTTCAACTCTCGAAGTTCTGCCGGGGCCATCCTATAAGGCGGTATAGAAATAGGCCCCGAGCCGGGAATCAAATCTATACAAAAAGCAATATCGCGCTCAGGCGGTAGCCCAGGAAGCTCGTCAGGGAAAACATCAGGGAACTCACAAACAATCGGAACCTGGTCTAACGGAACATCCGTAGCACTAGTATCGCAAACATAGGCTAGGAATCCCTGACATCCCTTCCTCAACAGCTGTCTAGCGCGAAGAGAAGAAATCAAAATATGAGGGGCGGCACCACGGTCCCCCTACACAACAAAAGCCGACTCACCGGGAAAACAAAATCTAACTGTCTTCTCGCGGTAGTCCACGGACGCATAGCACATGGCTAACCAATCCATGCCCAAAAGAACGTCGAAGTCTAACATCTCAAGAAGGATCAAGTCGACAGGCAACTCTCTCTCGCCAATACGGACAACACAGGATCGAAACACGTGCCTAGCTACAAACGACTCTCCCACTGGAGTGGTCACAACAAGCGGATGATCAAGCAACCCAGACTCTCTACCCAAACTCGGCACGAAGTGTGTGGAAACGTACGAGTGCATGGATCCGGGATCGAACAACACGTGTGCGTCAACAGAACATACTGATAGGGTACCTGAGACCACTGCATTGGACGCCTGCGCGTCCTGATGCGTCAACACGAAAACCCGCGCCTATCCTCCATCTGTAACTGGCGGTCCCCTACGAGCAACTGGTTGTACTCTCCCAGCAGCTGGCTGTCCTCTGTCTCGGTCACCTCGTCCTCTAGGAGCAAACCCTCCACGATCACGGTCTCTCTGTGCATGAGCCTGACGCGGAGCAACAGTAGGTACAATAGGCAACGCCCTCTGGGGTGGAGAAGGTGAAAGTGTGACGTGTGACACAGCAGTCTCGCCCTCACGTGGCTCCGGGCAATCTCGAATACGATGATAAATACTTCCGCATCGGAAACATCTAGATGGTGCCGGCTGACCCTCCTGGGGATAAGAGCTGAAAAGCCGACCTCGTCCCGATCCTCCGCTAACCCCCGTACCTGAACGGAACCTATCGCGGCGCCTAAACGGCTGTCTCTGTGCTGACGTATCTGTACGAACTCTCTTCAGACCTGGAACTACCGAAGTCTCGGCAAGGCACTCCTCGACTAATAAAGCTGCGTCTACAGCTGCTGCATAGGTCTCGCAACGCTGCGCGCTGATCACAAGAAACAACGGGGTAAGAAAGCCTCGAACAAATCTCTTGACTCACATCTCCTCAGTCGCCACTAGGTATGGGGCATAAACAGATAGCTCGGTGAACAGCACATCGTACTCTGCCACTGTCATCTCTGGAGTCTGACGTAAAGACTCGAACCTGCGCGCTCTAGAATCTCTGACACTCTGTAGAAGGAAGCGGGCAAGGAACACCATCACGAACTCCGTCCAGGTCATAGGAGGAAGACCTGCAGCTCTGCCCTTCTCGACCGATTCACACCATTTCTGCGCAAGACCTTCCAGGCGAAAGCTCGCGAACTCTACCCATCTCGCATATGAGCATCTAAGTGAACGACATATCCGGGCCATCCTATCAATGAAAGACTGTGGGTCCTCGGCTGCATCGGTGCCTGTGAATACCGGAGGCTTCAACCTCATACTCGAATAGTGATACTGTAATGACCTCTGTAGCTGTAGGAGCAACTGCCTGCACTGTAGGTACCATCGCGGCCCCTGCAATGGGTGGAACTACCTCTGGTCGCTGCGCTCGAAGTGTCTCAACTAGCGATCCCATCATCTGGCGCATCTCTTGCATACCGGATCCCATCATCTGGCGCATCTCCTGCATACCGGGCCCTAGCATAGTGATCTGGTCTGTCGAAGGAGGAACAGTCTTCTCTGGTGCAACAGGTGTACTACCCGGGTCTGTCCTCGTCTCAGACGAATCAACTCTAATCTCGGCTCTCGCGGCCGCTCTCTGCGCCCTCGTAGTCTTTGGCGGCATAATGGCTGAAAAGAAAATAGGATTCGATAAGGATACGGAAATCGAATCGCAAGAATGTAGATAATCATGAAGGAATTTCAATCAATAAGCCCTAAGGTCGCTTAGGCGGAGTACCGTGTCGTGAGTATGCCGCAGAACATACACACGCTACGCCACTCTGCTTCCATCATACCAGGGTCATCCTACACTCCGAAAGGTAAAACCTACGCTCGGATACCAACTTTGTCACGACCAAAAGTTCGGCCCGTGACCGGCACTTAACTACGTAACGTCTACAGGCGTAACGCGACTAAGTAAACCGAAACCCAGAAATCAAAACCATTAAAAGTAATGAGTGTTGAAAACATTAATGAAAACATTAGTTAAAACATTTAGAAAACCTTAAGTAGTTTAGTAAAATTCTTTAAGGTTCAAGTTATTATCTTAAAAATTTTGGCAGCATTTCCTTTGTAAAAACTGTTAGGTTTACCTAGCACCTAATGAAGGGTTTGGAAGCATCACATGTCTCAAAATTAAAATTTTAAGGTGCTAAGTGAACATACAAAGAATCATCGCTAGAAAATTAGGGTTTCATAACTAGAACAACATCACAAGTAACAAAGGCTAGGGTTTTGAGAGTACAACCTTTGTAGCTCCCTACGCTAGACTCCTTGGCCACTTGAGGGTTGGAAAAAGGTTCGCTTGAGGTCTTCTAATGTCCACGACGATCCACCCGAAGCTCCTTTGCCCAAAGCTCTATGCTTTACTCGATGTATCAATGGAGTAGAGCAAACACCCTACACAAACCGGCTAGATGTGTGTAGTATGATGATGTGGTTTGTTTTCTCACTTCAAAATCCTAACTTGATTACTCTTTTGCTTACTTGAAAGAACTAGAGAGCAAGAGAGAAAGGAGGAAGAAGATGATGGCTTTTTAAGCTCAAGATAATGATAAGCTTAATATGAAAAATAGAAAATATAAGTATATATATTTTCTACTCTTCATCTCAAACCATGGTAACATAATAAATATATTATTGTACTTGAGTTAAAAGACAAAAGGAAGATTAACTCATGGTTAAAAAGTGGGTGAACAAAGGTTAGATTAAAGAAGAGTGTAGAAGATAACCATGGATTAATCTTTTTCTTTTCTTTTGTTTTAAAACAAATGCAATATATATCCATATATATATAATCATAAGGTGTGAGTCTTATATTGCCACCATCTTCTATATATACAATCATGATAGAATGATGTATGCATGTATGTGTGCATGCACATCCAAATCTGCATGAACAAGAATGAATGCATACATGCATGCATACACCTAAAAAAGACAAGAAAAGGATTTCTAGTGAGAAACTAATGGTCAAATGATAAATCAACACTTGATTTAGCAACCCGGTCATATCACATACGACCCGACCAAAAGCAAGCCGCCCGATTAATATACGGTATCACATATCCGTATTTAATCGGGTCCCCGCGCATATCTCATATGCACACTACATCTTTTCGCCTGAGCCAGGAAACTTCATTGTGGGACTCTAAGACTCGTTAATACGCCGGCAGTAGGTAATGATCATATCAAATACCTACAAGCCGCAAGCGGTCAGCTAAACGTAACGGCCACCCGGGTATTGAGCGATCAGAAGGAAACAAGCGAACCTTCTACAACTCCCGTCGAGCCAACCGGCAACACTACCGTACAGTCCGGTCTCTTCGTCAGATATGCTGCATATCGAGTCTAGGGATGGTAACGTCGACCCCAATAACTCAATAAGTCGTGCCGATGAATGGTCTATAACAGATCGAGATACTACTGATAACACTTATCAGCAAATCTCAACAGCCCTGGCCAGGGACTTACTGATATAGCCAGTCGAGCATAGCACAGCATCAACTCCCAATACCTGGAGAGACGAAACCCCTCCTATCGCTCATCGCCTTCGTATGTCTCGGGACTGTACCCAACGGCCACCTGTTTGCACGACTCGGTAGAGCCGTGGTAAGGTGGTAATCAAAGTACAGTGGGAGAACACACAAGACTCTATGACGATCTTGGGTCTACAGACTAACCTGCACCAGTGTCACCTGAGAACTGCTATCCGACGATAGATATAATTCCATATAGAAGTTCTCGGCGAGTCCGTCCAGTGTACCCAGTCACCACTGAGCACCCGCATACGATCTCGATGTCAAACATCGATGAATGTGGGAACATCCATCGCCCATCATATGGGTCTAGTATCATATACGCTAGTCTACTCTGGTATATCGATGCCCTGTCTCGATATACCTATGACTAGGGACATTTCAGGATATGCTTATAAACTACAGATGTCCCACTAGTATGATCTCCATCATAATCACAGTAGTCAAGCCTATATCCTCAGGACTTTATCAACATGTATGAATGAATAAAAGCATGATCAAATCAACATGTCAGATAAAGAAGAAACAGATAGCATACTATCATGTCGAGCAAGAATGTACACTGAATATATATATATACATGTATAAATACATCCACAATCATATAATGGCCTCTAGGGCATACATATATCCAACAATCTCCTACTTGCACTAAGGCCAGTTATTGGCGTATCTCATACCCAACATCTCAAAAAGTCGCTCATGCTGTGGCTGAGGGAGGGCCTTGGTGAGTGGATCCGCGGCGTTATTCTTTGTGTCTACTCTCTTAATCTCGATCTCGCGGCGATCTACAATCTCCCGGATCAAATGAAAGCGCCTCAGGATGTGTCTGGACCGCTGATGGGACCTGGGCTCCTTGGCTAATGCCATAGCCCCATTATTATCACAATTCAATGGTATTGGATCAATAATGGTTGGAACTACTCCTAGCTCCGAGATGAACTTCCTCATCCAGACGGCTTCCTTGGCGGCATCATTTGCAGCAATGTACTCAGCCTCCATCGTAGAGTCTGCAACGGTATCCTGTTTGGAACTCTTCCAACTTACCGCCCCTCCATTGAGGGTAAATACAAACCCAGAGATAGATTTGCTGTCGTCCTTATCGCTCTGGAAGCTCGAATCGGTAAAGGCCTCCATCTGGAGATCTCCATTACCATACACCAAGAACAATTCTTTAGTCCTTCGTAAGTACTTAAGAATGTTCTTCACAGCTATCATGTGATTCTCCCCTGGGTTGGATTGATACCTGCTTACAACACTAAATGCATGAGCTACATTTGGGCGTGTACATAACATCGCATACATTATAGATCTTACTGCCGAAGCATAGGGTATAATGCTCATGCGAGCTCTCTCTTCATCGTTCTTTGGGCAAGAGTCTTTGGAGAGAGTGATCCCATGGCAAGCGGGTAAGGCACCCCGCTTGGAGTCTTCCATACTAAACCTTTTTAGGATGGTATTGATGTACCTGGTTTGGGACAATCTCAATAACCTCTTGGATCTATCCCTATAGATCCTAATGCCCAGGATATATGTGGCATCACCCAGGTCCTTCATGGAGAACCTTAGTGATAAGAAAGATTTGACCGACTGTAGCATAGGAATGTCATTTCCTATCAGAAGAATGTCATCCACGTACAATACGAGGAATGTGACAGCTCTCCCTACAGCCTTCTTATAAACACAAGGTTCATCTGGATTTTTGATGAAATCAAACTCTTTGATAACATCATCGAAACAGATGTTCCAACTCCGTGATGCCTGCTTTAACCCATATATGGATTTAAGCAATCTACATGCTTTCCCGCTGCTCCCACTGTCAATGAAGCCCTCCGGCTGATCAATATAAACGCATTCTTCTAAATCCCCATTTAGAAATGCCGTTTTAATGTCCATCTGCCAGATTTCATAGTCATAGTGAGCAGCAATAGCAAGTAGGATCTGAATGGATTTAAGCATGGCTACGGGCGAAAAAGTCTCGTCATAGTCTAAACCTGGTCTTTGACGAAAACCCTTCGCCACATGTCTTTCCTTATAGGTCTCTACCTGCCCATCTATACCAATCTTTCTTTTAAAGATCCATTTGCACCCCACAGGTTTTACCCCAGGGGGTACAACGTCCAAAGTCCATACTTTGTTAGTGTACATAGACTCCATTTCGGATCTCATGGCATCCAGCCACTTCATAGAGTCACCACTCGTGATAGCTTGCTGAAAACTGGTAGGATCATCATCCTCCATGATGCAGTCTTCTCTGTCACCATCAATGAGGAAACTGTAGTACCTCTCCGGTGGGCGAGAAGTCCTACCAGACCTTCGGAGTGGCTGAGGTTCCTCAGTTTCTACTGCAACAGCCGGTTCAACCAAGTCGTCATTTGTAGTTTGTGTCTCTAGAACCTCTTCTAAATCCACCACCTTGCCATCATCTTTATCTATGAAAAACTCTTTTTCTAAGAATGTGGCATACTGAGAAACAAACACCTTTTGTTCCTCTTTGTGGTAGAATAGATATCCATAATAGTTCCTTGGATATCCCACAAAGTTACACATGACCGACCGTGTCTCGAGTTTGTCCGGATTCTGCTTTTTAACATAGGCCGGGCAACTCCAAATCTTAATTCTCTTAAGGGATGGTCTCTTCCCATGCCATATCTCATATAACATGGTAGACACGGTTTTGGTTGGAACCCTGTTCAGTAGAAATGCTGCAGTCTCCAATGCGTGCCCCCAGAATGAGACAGGTAACTCAGCATCACTCATCATGGAACGGACCATATCTAATAGGGTCCTATTCCGTCGTTCTGACACACCGTTGTGCTGTGGTGTGTAAGGAGGAGTGAGCCGAGAGAGAATCCTATTCTCTTTTAGGAAGTTTGCAAATTCTGTACTGAGATACTCTCCACCTCGATCTGATCGAAACATCTTGATACTCAAGCCGGTTTGTTTTTCTACTTCTTGTTTATATTCAGTGAATTTCTCGAAAGCTTTGGATTTGTGCTTTAATAAAAATACATGACCGAATCTTGAGAAATCGTCAGTGAAAGTAATGAAGTAAGAAAAACCGCCTCTAGCCTGTGTAGACATTGGCCGACATACATCACTGTGTATGAGTCCTAGGAGCTCGGTAGCTCTTTCTCCGTGTCCGGTAAACGGAGTTTTGGTCATTTTACCCTTGATACAAGACTGGCAAGTTGCATAAGATTTATACTCAAAAGAGTTTAAATATCCATCTTTGTGTAACTTGTTTAGTCTTGTTTCGTTAATATGACCAAGTCTACAGTGCCAAAGAAAAGCTTCATTTATTCTGAAAGTTTTCTTTTATTAGTGTGTTATATGCTGAAAACTGTGTGTTGATTTAGGACGTATATCCCGTTATTAAGTGTACCATACCCAACCAACATTTGATTCAGGTGAATGTTCATAACATTGTTCTGCAATATAAAGTTATATCATTCATTGTCTAACAAAGAAACAGATATTATATTACATAGCATACTTGGTACAAAATAACATGGGTTCAAAACTAATATACACCCAGATGGCAACCCCAAGTGATACTTTCCCACTGCGACTGTATGTACATTGGAACCATTTCCAACGCGGAGAGTATGGTCACCTGTCTTCAAAACCTTGCTATTTCTCAGCCCCTGCATAGAATTGCAAATGTGAGAACCTGAACCGGTATCTAATACCCAGAAAGCAGAGTTTATTGAAAAACAGTTTTCTGTCACAAACACACCTGAAGCGGAAGCATCCCCATGCTTCTTCTTGAGATTTAAGTACTCCGTACAGTTGCGCTTCCAATGTCCTGTTTTGTGGCAATGAAAACATTCACCTTTCCCCGATTCTCCAGCTTTGGACTTTTTCTTCCCCTTAACCTTTTTAACTCCACCCTTAGGATTGGTGGGCTTCTTCTTTTTCTTTCCTTTGGCCTTAGCCTTTGGGCGAGAAGAGGAAGATTGTCCAACAGTCATAACGGGAGTTTTCACTGATTTAAGTGTGCTCTCTGCACTCCTTAACATATTAAGGAGTTCAGGTAGTTCCCTCTCCATGTTGTGCATGTTGAAGTTAACTATGAATTGAGCAAAGGTGGAGGGGAGGGACTGCAGAATAATATCCGTATATTGTTCATTGTCCATCGTCCATCCAAGGTCCTCAAGCTCTTCTATGAGAGCTATCATCTTCAGAACATGGTCTTCTACTGATGTGCCAGGGGCCATTCGTATCTGAAACAATTTCTTTGATGCTTCGTATCGTAATACGCGGGATTGCTCTCCATACAACTCCTTTGTATGGAGAAATATGGCTTGAATGTCCATATTCTCATGCTGCTTTTGATGTGTGTTGTCCATCGATGCGAGCGCGAGACATTTGGCCGTGGCACAGTCAGCGTCCCATGTCTTGCGGACTTCTTTGTCCGCAACTGAGGATTTTGGACCTGGGACGGGCGGGGCTGAAGCCGTGAGGACATATGATACTTTATCATAAGTTAAGGCTATTTTCAGATTCCTCAGCCAGTCTTTATACTTGGTCCCATTCAGTTTGTTTTTATCTAGTAGAAGCTTGAGTCCAGTCATTGGTATCTGCCATTAAGAGAGAGAAAAGAATACAATCAGCGAAAGCTCTTGCAATGATCAGATTGGTTATTATCTTGTCTAATCGATGTCTCCCACTGCTTTAATCAAGTTTTTCTTTCAAACCTTAAAAAGAAAACTAGCCAGGATTAATTACAGTCTACAACTTCGCTAACCGTTCAGCCAGGCCAGTGTCGGTACTTGAGGGAGGTTCCCCGTGCTTTCGCACAGACCTAATTAAAGTAAACCTCGTTTTCCCAGAGGCGTAGCCCCGTTAACACCTTTCTAGACACCTAATGAGTTAGCTAATTGTAAACTGTAAAATTCTCCTGGGAGCAACTATTGCCCACAGTGGGATCAGGATCCAACCATCATATGGAAGGTATGCAATCATATTGCAAGTCTCAACACTTGAAATTCCCGATATGATTTTTACCCCTAGTACTTATGACCTTAACTATGGTCAACAAATCATAAGCATCAGTCAAGTTCTACCCGTCATTTCTTAATTAATTAGACCCATCCATATGACCCTTAACTATGGTCAACAAAGTCGCATGAATGTCTTAATTAATCTGCATCATATGCAGTGTAGGAAGACATCACTTAGCTACCGTACACTACGCCTTAACTAAAGTCAACAAACGTAGCACGAATACTAAGTACTCTACTTCCTAAAATGACGGAGGGTTGCGGATGATTTTTAAGAAAATCTTTAACGCTTTGAACTTGATATCGTCGTAGAATCGAATGGTTTTCAAAAGGAGTGGCTTGTGCTCCGCAGTTTTGAAAAGTAGCTTTTTCATAAAGAGCCGAGTGGTTTTCAAATCCAATTCTACAACATTTTTTTAGGTTTATTTTCTTTACATTAATCATATTAATTTAGTCCCATCATTTAAGTCCTCAAGCCAATCACAGAAAAGAAACGAAAATACAACGTACGCTTATGCCATCCGCATTCGCCGCAATGTTCCGTTATGCACCGTTAGGTTACTTAACTAACGGCATACCGGGACGGGACTAGCGCGGGTGTAAAACATAAGCAACTTCTACTATATATCTCATATATAATATATCATTCATCTCAGATATCACAGAACACAGACAGCAGAAACATATATATAATGTGGGATATACTAGGACGTCCGTATTTAGTATTTAGCCAACAATAGAAAATACGGATTCCACAGTCGCGATGAATAGCCAAGCCCACACCCCTAGACCCCTACGAGAGCGACAAGCGACCCTACCAATCCTGGAGTTTAGGAGACCCGGTCTCGACTCTTCGAGATGGCCTCCCACTGAACCCCAGAACCCGGTCACTTGTGCTCCCCTCCTTGGGTCTATCCTAATGCAGAAAAATAAATAATATACAACACTGGTGACATCAACCTCAACCCGGAAGTGCCCCAAATAAAAGAATATTACATTACATTTGAATTTTACATGAATGAAAAATAAAACTCTCATCTCACATAAAAAAAACCCGGCTATTCAATCGCGACAATCCTGCACATCATATCTTAGCAACACATAATATCATATATCATCAACGTAAGTAAATATGCGTACCCCGATTGTCGTTGATGTATAGCAATGAAATCGGCGATATCAACATACTACACTTACGGTCACAGAAAAGAAAGTGTAAAACTACAATATTTGGAATCCATTCTCTTTAGACATCGTAAATCTGAAATATCACATACTTCGCATTCCATGCCTAACTATATGAATTCCACATATTGTATCACATTCCAGATAAATAGACAGTATTAAACATTTCGATGGAATAATCAAATACCCAAAATTTCCTAAAGCTCAACACTTGAGCGGAGTTCAAAAAACCCGGAATGTGTCACAGTAGTAGCGGTCCAGCCGTAGAAGGGTCAAGCCAACGCCTCATATGTGGCACGCCGTACTGCCTCAAACCCTAAGGTTCAAAAGGCAGTTCAAGACGGTCACATAATCGAGTTAAGGTTTGTTATCTTCTAGAGGGTCCACCATAAAACTTGCACGTATTTCCGAAAGATTTAAACTCGAGAAAAGATTCAACACTTGAAAAATTTTCGTATCGGGAAAAAGTGAGTTAATGATATCCGTTCGAACTTTTTAATACTTTCTAAATTATCCGAAAAAAATACGAGATTAAAATTCCGATCGAATCACTGAATCCAAAACAATTCCCAGACCATCCAACACTTGAATCAGATTAAAAATACCCAAAAATATATACAAGCAGTTATAAATATTACTGTACAAAAACGATGCATTAACTCATGTGTACGGCCGCGGAGCCGCGGCCCAAGCAAGCTCTGGCCGCGGTTCCGCGGTGGAATATACTGTTCACAGCTTCGTTTTTTACAGTGATGCTTATATTCACCAGCTGGATTTTTTTACATATTTTTAATTCTGAAAATGACACAGTTTGAAAAAATGTCCATAGAGTGTTCAAGAAGTCCGTATTTTGGTTCGATCGGAGTTTTAACTTCGCTAAAGTGTCGCCTAAAGTTCTAGGTCGGCTCTGATACCAATGTTAGGTTTACCAAGCACCTAATGAAGGGTTTGGAAGCATCACATGTCTCAAAATTAAATTTTTAAGGTGCTAAGTGAACATACAAAGAATCATCGCTAGAAAATTAGGGCTTCATAACTAGAACAACATCACAAGTAACAAAGGCTAGGGTTTTGAGAGTACAACCTTTGTAGCTCCCTACGCTAGACTCCTTGGCCACTTGAGGGTTGGAAAAAGGTTCGCTTGAGGTCTTCTAATGTCCAAGACGATCCACCCGAAGCTCCTTTGCCCAAAGCTCCTTGCTTTACTCGATGTATCAATGGAGTAGAGCAAACACCCTACACAAACCGGTTAGATGTGTGTAGTATGATGATGTGTTTTGTTTTCTCACTTCAAAATCCTAACTTGATTACTCTTTTGCTTACTTGAAAGAACTAGAGAGCAAGAGAGAAAGGAGGAAGAAGATGATGGCTTTTTAAGCTCAAGATAATGATAAGCTTAATATGAAAAATAGAAAATATAAGTATATATATTTTCTACTCTTCATCTCAAACCATGGTTACATAATAAAGATATTATTGTACTTGAGTTAAAAGACAAAAGGAAGATTAACTCATGGTTAAAAAGTGGGTGAACAAAGGTTAGATTAAAGAAGAGTGTAGAAGTGTTCATACCAGAATATTGCATTCTACACCGTCCATTCTTACGCTCGTTTGTTTATAGGCAGGAGCTTTTTATCCGTGTTTGGTAGTAATTGTAGGATACAGGTTCTCGGCTCTAAACGGTGAAATTCATGAAAAAACACGACAAAATCCGGGTTCCTGCCATTCACAGATAAAACACGGATCTCCGCTCTTTATCCGTCTGTTGCCACACACCAGTTTAGGAGACAAAATGGCAAATCGATTGTCACCTTCATGCACAAGGCTCAATGGCAACACAAGATCCAAGAAATCTACGCGGAGCTCGAGAAAATCATGACAAAAAGATACACATCAAATCACCTTTCTCTCAACAGAAATTCTGGAAAAATCGTGAAGCAAGTTTGAGAAAACACATATACCAGATTGAAGGGCACGACAAACCAGGGAAAATCACCAATTTTGGTGGCCTAAATCCCCCATAGGGCCGCGGAACCGCGGCCGTACGGCCTCTACAGAGCATCATTTTTCAGGGGTATTTGGGTATTTTTATGTAGGTTCTGAATGTTGCCCTAGATTTCCAGCTCCCTGCCTATAAATACTCCAGAACTGAGCTAAGCCAAGGGTCCAATTTTGTGTTCATTCTTTGTTCCTCTTTTGTAGGTTTTAGTGTAGTTCTTCTTCTTCTTCTTTATCTTTCCTCCATGAAAATGTAGTGAGATCATTGAGTGGATGATCAATGAAGATGAGGGTTTTTGTATCATTCTCTTTTGTTTAACTTCCCCTTGAGATTCTTGCTTTCTCTTGATTTTTCAACCTCTTCATTGAGCTTGAAAGGTTAAGGGTTTGTTATTGATCTCAAGGGTCGTATTTTTCTTATGGAATTAGCGCTTCATTTCACATGCGTTCTCTACCCTTCTCTTGATCTTGCAACCTCTTGATTGAGCTTGCAAGTTTAAGGGTTGGCTATTGATCCCATGCTTGTCTTGAGTTCTAGTTTCTAGTTCTTTTTATTGCTTATTTATTACTTGCTTTTTATTTTCTTGCGTTACTTATTTGCAATTTAAATTCATGCACTTACTTACTTGTAATCTTTTCTTTTCTTTGTTCTTTTCTTTCTCTCTTTTTTGTTCATTTTGTGAATGGTTGTAATTATTATGAATGGTTGTAATTGTTGTTGTTGTTAAGAATCAATACGATATTATAAGTTAAGTCTTTCTTTGCTCATTTCCTTTTCCCGTTATTTTCCATTGAACTCCGTCCAAACGTTACGCAAGCGCTCCGTTAGGCACCCTACCCTAACAAGGTAACGGTGATTCCTAACCGCGACCGGTTGCGTTCGGTTTGGCCGGAGGCGAAAGAAAGAGACAAGAACGGAAGGACAAGGGTAAATAAGCCGGATTCCACGAATACCGTGCTTAAATCCCCTAATCCACGTTGTTGCCAATTGCTCTAGCTTCAATTGGTTAAGACTCGGCTCAAAGGTTTTGAGTACGGATTTCTTTAGCTTACAATTTCGTATCTTTTTCTTAACAACTTTATACTTGCAAATAATACACATAGGTTAGACTGAACAAACACATACAAATTATTTATTGACTCGTCTAAAACAAGAAAGGACATACAACCATCTCCCTATGGATCGACCCGTGCTCAACCGGCTAGCTGCATAGCGACACCGTCCTGATCGCGGTTATACTTTAGAACTTTGAACATCCGACACGCCGGAGGCGTGCGATCAAATGGCGCCGCATTCCACTTTGTATCAACCTTTTCAACCTCCCGCACCCGCTTATGTTGATATCCCTTTTGCAAGTCGTCCTTTGTCCATCGCTGAACGTATTGAACAATCTCATAGCCAACCCTTAAATCCGTATTAATGTTGAAAACGGTATAGGATCTAAAGTTAAATAGATAGGAGGTGTGAACAATCTCATAGCCAACCCACAAATTGTGCTAATCTATTCACTCCATTTCCACCCTCAAGTTCGTATTCCACTTCTTTCTCCCTTCCGCCATTCTTCTTCTCATATACCGAGACCGTATCCCGCTTCTATCTCCATACGGTCTCGCGTATTCTCCATTTCTTTCCTCTTCACCTTCTTTCACCAACCCGCATCTTACAGAGATAGAATTTTTGAATGGTTGGTGCTCACATTTGGCCTGTGTAAGGCCTTGTATAGTTTGAAACTGTTCTCTTTCCCCCCTAATCCTGAATTTCAACGCTTAACAGTGGAAACATTGTTTTACTTAAGTTTGGGGGAGACTCTTTTTGTGTATATATTTTTGTTTTCCTTTTTGTTTTGTATATAATTTGTTTTTAGGGAGCGCCGACAATTTTGATCCTCTTGTTGTAGCCTGACAGTGAGGGCACTGTCAAGTTTAAGTTTGGGGGTGTGCTCGGTAAGCTTTCTTCCTTCGCATTCATTTGTATATTTTGCATTTGCATACCTTATTAAAAACCCACAAAAATCGAAAATTTTTCCAAAAATATAAAAACTTTATCGTCAAGTTAGCTAGTAGGGTAACTTAGATTTTTATTCTGAAAGTTTAGTTGATATGTTAGAAATAACTAAATTCTAGACTTAGGAATTGAAAATCCTTAAAATAACCCTCATTCTGTCTAACTTTGGTAAGTATACGTCCTTACAATTTTTGAGTTCAGTTCTGGAGTCAAATCAAGATGAAGGGAAAGTATTGAAGCTTTACTGGAGGATAAGTCTGAAAAATAGTTTTTTTTCTCGAGTTCAAATTTAGAAAGTATATACCCTACAAACTGCACTTACACGCACCTTGAAACTTGGGATAGTAGAGGATACCTAGAAATACTCTTGCTTGAAAGCCTAGTATGAAAGAAAAAACGGTATTTAAAGCTAAACACCAAAAGAGCATATTAAAAAATATATCCGGTCTTGAAAAAGAAAAAGAAAAAGAAAAAGAAAAAGAAAAAAATAGAATAAAGTCAAGACCTGGAAACTGCTATTTACGCTTTAAAGTTCACACATTCAGTAATCGGTCGTTAGTGCCTCAAGAAGCATTAATAGTCGCATGAAAGGTGTGTGAGCAAATCCGTCCATCCTTAATGAAAAGAAGTAGTATTAGGTATTAGGGCAAGGGTATTATAGCTTGAATTGAATTCTTGAGTGTAGGGGTGCAAATATACACACACGTAGGGGTATACAATCGATGTTTGGATAAAAGATAGAAATAAAGAATAAGACTTGTGTTTTCTGTAAAGTTTATAAAAATCCCTGATTTGAGGCCGCACTTTAGAAGGAAAACTCAGGAGATCCAAGGTTAAATAGATAGGAGGTGTGAAAAATAAGGGTTAGATATTTCTAACTTAGGATGATAGAGTTTCTAACATAAATACTAAACTGTAGGAGTAGAATCGATGTTAACTTATGCCACTAGCTTGACGGGATTTTGTGGGTAGTATCCGCCGAAAACCCTCAGGAGACAACACTCTTCCTACTAGGGACACCTAGAGGTTTAACGGCTTGTTGCACATGCTCAGTGCAATCGCGTTCCCTGCGAAAGTGCGGTTAGGATTTTATTTTTGTGAATAATTGGTTTTGCTCGGGACGAGCAAAAGTTAAGTTTGGGGGTATTTGTTCATACCAGAATATTGCATTCTACACCGCCCATTCTTACGCTCGTTTGTTTATAGGCAGGAGCTTTTTATCCGTGTTTGCTAGTAATTGCAGGATACAGGTTCTCGGCTCTAAACGGTGAAATTCATGAAAAAACACGACAAAATCCGGGTTCCTGCCATTCACAGATAAAACACGGATCTCCGCCCTTTATCCGTCTGTTGCCACACACCAGTTTAGGAGACAAAATGGCAAATCGATTGTCACCTTCATGCACAAGGCTCAATGGCAACACAAGATCCAAGAAATCTACGCGGAGCTCGAGGAAATCATGACAAAAAGATACACATCAAATCACCTTTCTCTCAACAGAAATTCTGGAAAAATCGTGAAGCAAGTTTGAGAAAACACATATACCAGATTGAAGGGCACGACAAACCAGGGAAAATCACCAATTTTGGTGGCCTAAATCCCCCATAGGGCCGCGGAACCGCGGCCTAAGCATGCTTAGGCCGCGGAACCGCGGCCGTACGGCCTCCACAGAGCATCATTTTTCAGGGGTATTTGGGTATTTTTATGTAGGTTCTGAATGTTGCCCTAGATTTCCAGCTCCCTGCCTATAAATACTCCAGAACTGAGCTAAGCCAAGGGTCCAATTTTGTGTTCATTCTTTGTTCCTCTTTTGTAGGTTTTAGTGTAGTTCTTCTTCTTCTTCTTTATCTTTCCTCCATGAAAATGTAGTGAGAGCATTGAGTGGATGATCAATGAAGATGAGGGTTTTTGTATCATTCTCTTTTGTTTAACTTCCCCTTGAGATTCTTGCTTTCTCTTGATCTTTCAACCTCTTCATTGAGCTTGAAAGGTTAAGGGTTTGTTATTGATCTCAAGGGTCGTATTTTTCTTATGGAATTAGCGCTTCATTTCACATGCGTTCTCTACCCTTCTCTTGATCTTGCAACCTCTTGATTGAGCTTGCAAGTTTAAGGGTTGGCTATTGATCCCATGCTTGTCTTGAGTTCTAGTTTCTAGTTCTTTTTATTGCTTATTTATTACTTGCTTTTTATTTTCTTGCTTTACTTATTTGCAATTTAAATTCATGCACTTACTTACTTGTAATCTTTTCTTTTCTTTGTTCTTTTCTTTCTCTCTTTTTTGTTCATTTTGTGAATGGTTGTAATTATTGTGAATGGTTGTAATTGTTGTTGTTGTTAAGAATCAATACGATATTGTAAGTTAAGTCTTTCTTTGCTCATTTCCTTTTCCCGTTATTTTCCATTGAACTCCGCCCAAACGTTACGCAAGCGCTCCGTTAGGCACCCTACCCTAACAAGGTAACGGTGATTCCTAACCGCGACCGGTTGCGTTCGGTTTGGCCGGAGGCGAAAGCAAGAGACAAGAATGGAAGGACAAGGGTAAATAAGCCGGATTCCACGAATACCGTGCTTAAATCCCCTAATCCACGTTGTTGCCAATTGCTCTAGCTTCAATTGGTTAAGACTCGGCTCAAAGGTTTTGAGTACGGATTTCTTTAGCTTACAATTTCGTATCTTTTTCTTAACAACTTTATACCTGCAAATAATACACATAGGTTAGACTGAACAAACACATACAAATTCTTTATTGACTCGTCTAAAACAAGAAAGGACATACAACCATCTCCCTGTGGATCGACCCGTGCTCAACCGGCTAGCTGCATAGCGACACCGTCCTGATCGCGGTTATACTTTAGAACTTTGAACATCCGACACGCCGGAGGCGTGCGATCAAGAAGATAACCATGGATTAATCTTTTTCTTTTCTTTTGTTTTAAAACAAATACAATATATATCCATATATATATATAATCATAAGGTGTGAGTCTTATATTGCCACCATCTTCTATATATACAACCATGATAGAATGATGTATGCATGTATGTGTGCATGGACATCCAAATCTGCATGAACAAGAATGAATGCATACATGCATGCATACACCCAAAAAAGACAAGAAAAGGATTTCTAGTGAGAAACTAATGGTTAAATGATAAATCAACACTTGATTTAGCAACCCAGTCATATCACATACGACCCGACCAAAAGCAAGCCGCCCGATTAATATACGGTATCACATATCCGTATTTAATCGGGTCCCCGCGCATATCTCATATGCACACCACATCTTTTCGCCTGAGCCAGGAAACTTCATTGTGGGACTCTAAGACCCGTCAATACACCGGCAGTAGGTAATGATCATATCAAATACCTACAAGCCGCAAGCGGTCAGCTAAACGTAACGGCCACCCGGGTATTGAGCGATCAGAAGAAAGCAAGCGAACCTGCTACAACTCCCGTCGAGCCAACCGGCAACACTACCGTACAGTCCGGTCTCTTCGTCAGATATGCTGCATATCGAGTCTAGGGATGGTAACGTCGACCCCAATAACTCAATAAGTCGTGCCGATGAATGGTCTATAACAGATCGAGATACTACTGATAACACTTATCAGCAAATCTCAACAGCCCTGGCCAGGGACTTACTGATATAGCCAGTCGAGCACAGCACAGCATCAACTCCTAATACCGGGAGAGAAAAAACCCCTCCTATCGCTCATCGCCTTCGTGTGTCTCGGGACTGTACCCAATGGTCACCTGTTTGCACAACTCAGTAGAGCCGTGGTAGGATAGTAATCAAAGTACAATGGGAGAACACACAAGACTCTATGATGATCTCAGGTCTACAGACTAACCTGAACCAGTGTCACCTAAGAACTGCTATCCGACGATAGATATAATTCCATATAGGAGTTCTCGGCAAGTCCGTCCAGTGTACCCAGTCACCACTGAGCACCCGCATACGATCTCGATGTCAAACATCGATGAATGTGGGAACATCCATCGCCCATCATATGGGTCTAGTATCATATACGCTAGTCTACTCTGGTATATTGATGCCCTGTCTCGATATACCTACGACTAGGGACATTTCAGGATATGCTTATAAACTACAGATGTCCCACTAGTATGATCTCCATCATAATCACAGTAGTCAAGCCTATATCCTCAGGGCTTTATCAACATGTATGAATGAATAAAAGCATGATCAAATCAACATGTCAGATAATGAAGAACCAGATAGCATACTATCATGTCGAGCAAGAATGTACACTGAATATATATATATATATATATATATATGTATATATATATACACATGTATAAATACATCCACTATCATATAATGGCCTCTCGGGCATACATATATCCAACAATCTCCTACTTGCACTAAGGCCAGTTATTGGCGTATCTCATACCCAACATCTCAAAAAGTCGCTCATGCTGCGGCTGGGGGAGGGCCTTGGTGAGTGGATCCGCGGCGTTATTCTTTGTGTCTACTCTCTTAATCTCGATCTCGCGGCGATCTACAATCTCCCGGATCAAATAAAAGCGCCTCAGGATGTGTCTGGACCGCTGATGGGACCTGGGCTCCTTGGCTAATGCCATAGCCCCATTATTATCACAATTCAATGGTATTGGATCAATAATAGTTGGAACTACTCCTAGCTCCGATATGAACTTCCTCATCCAGACGGCTTCCTTGGCGGCATCATTTACAGCAATGTACTCAGCCTCCATCGTAGAGTCTGCAACGGTATCCTGTTTGGAACTCTTCCAACTTACCGCCCCTCCATTGAGGGTAAATACAAACCCAGAGATAGATTTGCTGTCGTCCTTATCGCTCTGGAAGCTCGAATCGGTAAAGGCCTCCATTTGGAGATCTCCATTACCATACACCAAGAACAATTCTTTAGTCCTTCGGAAGTACTTAAGAATGTTCTTCACTGCTATCCAGTGATTCTCCCCTGGGTTGGATTGATACCTGCTTACAACACTAAGTGTATGAGCTACATCTGGGCGTGTACATAACATCGCATACATTATAGATCCTACTACCGAAGCATAGGGTATAATGCTCATGCGAGCTCTCTCTTCATCGGTCTTTGGGCAAGAGTCATGGAGAGAGTGACCCCATGGCAAGCGGGTAAGGCACCCCGCTTGGAGTCTTCCATACTAAACCTTTTTAGGATGGTGTTGATGTACCTGGTTTGGGACAATCCCAATAACCTCTTGGATCTATCCCTATAGATCCTAATGCCCAGGATGTATGTGGCATCACCCAGGTCCTTCATGGAGAACCTTAGTGATAAGAAAGATTTGACCGACTGTAGCATAGGAATGTCATTTCCTATCAGAAGAATGTCATCCACGTACAATACGAGAAATGTGACAGCTCTCCCTACAGCCTTCTTATAAACACAAGGTTCATCTGGATTTTTGATGAAATCAAACTCTTTGATAACATCATCGAAACAGATGTTCCAACTCCGTGATGCCTGCTTTAACCCATATATGGATTTAAGCAATCTACATGCTTTCCCGCTGCTCCCACTGTCAATGAAGCCCTCCGGCTGATCCATATAAACGCATTCTTCTAAATCCCCATTTAGAAATGCCGTTTTAATGTCCATCTGCCAGATTTCATAGTCATAGTGAGCAGCAATAGCAAGTAGGATCCGAATGGATTTAAGCATGGCTACGGGCGAAAAAGTCTCGTCATAGTCTAAACCTAGTCTTTGACGAAAGCCCTTCGCCACAAGTCTTGCTTTATAGGTCTCTACCTGCCCATCTACACCAATCTTTCTTTTAAAGATCCATTTGCACCCTACAGGTTTTACCCCAGGGGGTACAACGTCCAAAGTCCATACTTTGTTGGTGTACATAGACTCCATTTCGGATCTCATGGCATCCAGCCACTTCATAGAGTCACCACTCGTGATAGCTTGCTGAAAACTGGTAGGATCATCATCCTCCATGATGCAGTCTTCTCTATCACCATCAATGAGGAAACCGTAGTACCTCTCCGGTGGGCGAGAAGTCCTACCAGACCTTCGGAGTGGCCGAGGTTCCTCAGGTTCTACTGCAACAGCCGGTTCAACCAAGTCGTCATATGGGTCGAGAAGCTATACGCTAGTCTACTCTGGTATATCGATGCCCCGTCTCGATACACCCACGACTAGGGACTTTAAAGGATATACTCATAGACTACATTTGTCCCACTAGTATGATCCACATCATAATCCAGGTAGTCAAGTACTCATCCTAAGGGCTTTATCAACATGTAACAGAGAGACAATCAGTGTACATGTTAAGATAAAGAGTAACCAGATAGCATACTATCATGTCGAGCAAGAAAGTCCTCCCTATTTATGTCTAAGCATCCACTATAATATACATCATATGTACAATAATGCCCTCTAGGGCATACATATAACTAACAATTTTTGCACATAAACCGTATGCTTTTACAAAATTGGTTTCTTGCCCACTTTTTACATTTCTACAAATTACATTTATATTTATTTATTACATAATCCCCCTTTCTTTGGTATGGGCCGGCCCTTCCCCTTACTTGGGTTTGACTTGGGCTCGAGCCCGCTTGCTTGGACTCAAGGACACTTGCTTAGGTGTTGACTTTGACTTTGAATTGTCAACAAGGTGTAATTTTTGACCCCAAAAAAGTGCCCCCATCAACAAATGCACACCACATGTATGGTGGTGTGCATGAAATTGATGGATCTTATTTTATATAGAGGTTGACTTGATTTAGTTCCCTTTTGATGAGTGGAGGTCAATTCTGCCCTTTTCGCAACTTGGAAGATCGATGTTGCCTTATTCGCGACTTAGACGTTCGATGCTGCCATTTTTACGACTTGGATGATCGATACTTCCATTTTTGCGATTTGTATGGTTGATACTACCATTTTTGCGACTTGGACGGTCGATACATGATTTGGCTTGCTCTGCTTCTTGCGGTGTCGGAGTTTGATTTAACTTGCTCCGCTTCTTACGGTGTCTGGATTTGATTTGACTTGCTCTGCTTCTTACGGTATCGGGATTTGATTTGACTTTCTCCACTTCTTGCGATGTCGGGATTTGATTTCTTTTGGAGTTTCTTGTCCGTTCCACAGGACTTTTTGAGATTGGAAGCACTACCAGGTAGGACGTTGATTTGATTTTTTTGATTCCCGCTTAGTTCGTTGGAACCTTTGATCTTGGAAGCACTGTCGAGTGGGACTTGAAATTTGGACTTTTGTATGGCATCAGCATCGCTACACTGGAATAGTGCCAGGAGCGACTCATCATTTAACTTGGGGGAATTTAGGATCTTGATTTTGGTTCTACACCAGCATCGCTACACTGGAATAGTGCCAGGAGCTACTCATCATTTGCCTTGGGAGAACTTGGAATTTGAGATTTGGGTTGGCATCAGCATCGCTACACTGAAATAATGCTAGAAGTGACTCAACATTTACCGTTGCCCATTGGAGAGTAATGGCTTAGGAGACATATTTAAGTCCCTGTCAATTAAGAATTTTCAATTTTATGAGCCGTAAAGGTCTCATAAAGGTATTTTTTCCTTACGAATCGAGAAAACTCTTAGGTGTATTTTCTCCTTAGGAGTCGAGAGGACTCCCAAGTGTGCTTTCCCCTCGTGAGTCGTAAGGTTCCCAGGAGGGTGTGTTTTTCTTACGAGTCGAGAGGATCTCGTAAGCTCTGTTCTCCTTATGTATCATGAGGACACATGAGTGGGTTTTCTCCTCGGAAGATGCATCTTCAGGGCTGTTGATCGTGGTGGGGCTTGGGAGTGATTTAGCTTGTTTATGACCGTGGTTTGTATGCGGCGCGCGCGAAGCATCTGACCCATAGGGCAGTATAGTGGAACTTGGTTAGGATGAGGATTATTTATGCCCGTGGATTGTATATGGTAGTCAATTTGGAGACCATCCGTAGGTGTCAACCCCCGCTTCCCTGTAGATGGAAACGATGACATGGTAAGTCCACGGCATATTTATTCAGAGAAGGCCATTGTAACACCCTAATTCGTTATACAATGCTAGATTTGATTAACTTATATATTGGATGTTATTCTTAATTTATTGCTGTTTTGGGTGCGAATAGTATAATTGGTGTCTGTATTTGCATCCAACCCGACCCTCTTGCTGGAAACTCGCCTTGATTCCTGTTTGTGATTTATCCCGGCTAGTTATGAGAATTTGTGCACTTTCATATTGTATATCCTGTGTAACTGCATTATATCTGGCATCTGCATTTTTTTATAATACAATTATAATCTAATAATATATTTTAAAAATACCTAGCATGACCTGCATCATACCCCTAACCCTGTGGTAGCATCCGTGCATCCTGTTCTCGTCCCGTTTAGTGAAACGGGCTCGTTTGGATCGCTACGTACACGCTACGTGTATCCGTTCTTGGGGGTATGCATTTTCGTTACCCGGATATCCTATTTTGGTTTTAGTTAATACGTATATTATCCGTATTTTCAAACTGTAATTTTAGACTCGACCCGGGCGTGTTTTGGACTATCTTTGTATTAGCCAAAATCTCAAATTTTCTAAATATTATATTTAATTACTTATTATACTGTAACTCATATTTTACCTAACTCATATTTTTCCCAAAAGAATATATTCATATATATTTTAAACAAATTAAAATCTACAGATTGGCTACTCTCCTCTCTCTATTCCTTTCTTAATATATATTCTTTTAACCCTGTTTAATATTTTACCCTCAAATCTTACATGCCTCTCTTTATCTCGTACACACACACACACACACACACACACATATTATATATATACCCTTTTACAAAAATTTTGAACCCCATACAAAATCCACGTTTTCTCTCTCTCATCCCTCATCAGCTTCTTTCCCCAGTTCCCACGCTCGAACCCACGCCCGCGCCCGAGCCTGTGCCCTCGTCGCCGCCTCACCTTGACCGCATCACCTCCTCCTCTCTCGTTCTCGCTATCCCCGACGTGAAACCCAGATCCCTGCACACCCAGGAACCCAACACCGGCCGTCATCACCAACAACGCCGACCACCTCGTCGGCCTTCCCTACATCACCACCATCACCTCTCTTCACCCTTGCATACCCACTGCAACCTTAACCCCGACACCATCACCTCGCGGCCTCCTCTGACCCAAGAGCACAAACCCAGAAAGTGCACCCCTTCACTTTCTTCTTCTTCTCTTTTTCTCCTTGCTTCTTGGTTCTTGGTTTCCGGTGATCGCCGGAGCCGTGCCCATCGCCGATGATCCGGGCGACCCGGTGGACATCCCCAGCCAGCGTGATCGTGGTCTTGCTTTGTCTGGTTCTGTTCTGTATGCCCGTGTGTGTATCGCGATATTTACCGATGTCGGACGCGCCGTACGCATCCCGTATTGATATCCGATCAGGCAAGTTTATCTTGTAACATGCTATGTTATTATATTTGCATTCATATGAATAAAAATATCACATGTTTACTTCATCGTGCATCCTATGTTACAGTTTTACAGTTTTGATACCCGTACGTATCCGTACAGTTTATTACATATCTAGTCGCATGCAAGTTTATCTTTCTACTTGCTATACTACATATTTTACATCTATATGAATAATAATATTACATTGTACGTCCATGATACCGTTTAACCATTTTCCGATATCCGTTCGTATCCGTGTTATTTTTTATATATCTAGTTGTATGCCATGTCATATTATATCATGTTACCGTTATATTAGCATCCCATGCTTGATAATGTGCATCATACGTAGTCATAGAGTTATAAATGTTATCCCTGATAGGCATTGTGCATCCGTACTTTTACCATGTTTCGATACTTGCTACAGTCTCACTTTTGAGCATCCGTGTGATACATATGCGCTACCTGACACACCACTGCTTGACTTGATACCTGATCTTGTTACTAATGCCGACAATCCTGACACGTTGTCCTGACGAACGTATCCTATTGTCTGCATAGACAAAACTGTACCTGCTTGATCCTGTGTTGGCATTAGCTTCATATTTATCAATACCTGACTTGAACACATAACTTGGGGGTATGGGGAAATCAATGATGAAATCAGACTTGTAACTCGACAGTTCGATGCTTATACTGATCGATTTTGGGGGGTAGGCCAGTCCCGGGATGCTGCTGCTGACATCATTCCTCTATACATGTTTCCTATTTAGTTCTTAGCGGCACGTCTTGGATTTCAGCCCGAGAATCTGGACCGTGGTCCCGGGCATGCACGGGATACTATTGAGTTACATCAATGATTCCATTAAATTGATTTCAAAAACTATAGAATAGATAACCTAATAGTATAGTCTAGATTACTCACTGCACTTCACCTGCACGTATACACTTCATTGTTCCATATCCTTGTTTATTTGTTATATTCATGTTACTGTTTATACTCATGCCTACATACCTTGTTACATCCTGGTTATATTTTATTGTTTGATATTATGACGCACTGATGTCTGGGTTTTACATGGCCCAGTTCCTCTATCTTTGTCGGAGGCTGACCAGGAGTATTTCAGCCAACAGGCCGAGCAGGGAGGATCTTGTTAGTGTTTAGTTTAATTTTAGTTTCCTTTCCGCAGTTTTATTTCCTGATGTGAGCCCGTATTTGGGATGTATTTCCAGATGTTACTGTTTATCGGATTTATTGCTTCCGCATTTATATTTCTTGACTCATTTATTCTGGCAGATGGACATGTACTAGTAAGTTTTATATTTTACTGTTCTTGATATCTTATAGACAGCCGTAATGTGACCGTGGAAAGATGTTTCCTAGCCATAGGTAGCATGGTTGGCTCTGTCATGTGCCGATCATAGCGTGCTCTGGGAATCGGGGCATGACAGGGTTTGTATGGTATCAAAGACATAGGATTTAGGTTAATCGGGTTTTGTTCTTTTTGTAGTTGGGTATTGAATCCAATACGTTAACCAGAAAACCCGTATTTAGGAACATATCCTGCCACATTGTTGTCGTGATTCTTGAATCTTATCTTTCTTTTGACCCTTTATCTTGACGAGATGGAATAACCTTACATCTCGGCTTGAAATCCTTTTGTTCCTTATTGTTTCTCCCTACCTATTCCTTCGATTCTGATTGTAGGATTTGGGCGACTTGAACGGAGTTATGTGATTGTAACTATGAACTGCAGCATGGTTATAATGCGGTACTCTATTTAAGTAACTTGGAATCCTAGTCTTGATTCATTTCCTTGTTTCATGGTAGCTATATTACCTTACTTCTCTCGGTTTCATTGCTTACCAGTCTATGTTTATCGCAAGCTGGAATCCTGTTTACCGTGCTTATCTTCTTCAGTATCTTGGATTCAGATGAAGTCGTTTCAGGTATCCTACTTGTTCATGATTTTTCCGCATTAGCATTACTCGATTCTGGTGCATCCCATTATTTTATGTCGTCCATGTTTATTGATGCACACTCGATTGCATGCACGACCCTATCTAATTGTTGGAACATACACACTGGGAATGGGAAGATCATATATACTAGCGAGTGCAAGGACTGTTCGGTTGTTATCCACGGACGTGAGTTATTCGTGGATTTCCTGGTGATTGATACTGGCAGTTACGATATTGTCTTGGGAATGTACTTTCTCGGCACTTTCCACGCTCACATTGATTGTAGGGAAAAAAGTGATTTTCCAGATTTCCGGACATCCGAAGTTTGTTTTTGCTAGAGGTAGCAGTTCTGTCGGGCTAGTCGAGTTTAGGGCTAGGCCGACAAGCGCCGTTCTTGCATCGATGGAAGTTGATAAGGAGGAAGCGCCAGCAGTAGTTCGAGCGTTTATGGACGTGTTCAAAGACATCTCGGGTTTACCGCCAAAACGAGATGTGGAGTTCACGATCGATCTTGTTCCTGGAGCAGCGTCGATTTCAAAGGCGTATTATCCGATGGCACCAGTGGAGTTAGAAGAAGTCAAGAAGAAAGTTACTGAATTGCTGGAGAAGGGTTAGATTCGCATCAGCAATTCACCCTGGGGAGCTCCGGTTCTTCTAGTTAACCAGAAAGAAGGCACAAGGAGGATGTGCATCGATTATCGAGAATTAAACCGGGTGACTATTAAGAACAAATACTCGATCCCTTGCATTAGCGAATTATTCGAGCAACTTAGTAGCATGAGGGTATTTTCAAAGCGGTATTTTCGATCCGGATATCATCAGGTCCGAGTAAAATTAGAAGATATTTGCAAGACAGCGTTCCGAACTCGATATGGGCATTTCAAGTACTTAGTGATGCCCTTCGAAGTCACGAACGCACCGGCGATATTCATGGACTTGATAAACTGAATCTTTTCACCGTTCTTGGACCAGTTTATAGTGGTATTCATCGACGATATTTTGGTCTATTCAAAGAGCGAAGAAGAGCACGCAGAACACTTGAAGATTGCATTGCAAACGTTGAGGAAAGAAAGATTATATGCGAATATGAGCAAGTGCGAGTTTTTGCTCGAAGAGGTGAAGTTTTTGTGGCATGTCGTATCCGGAGATGGAATCGCTATTGATCCTGAAAAGATTGCAGCAGTTCATGATTAGCCGATTCTAAAGAACGTAGCGGAGGTCAGAAGTTTTCTTGGGCTTGCTGGATATTATAGAAGCTTCATGGAGAATTTTGCTCGTTTGGCTAAGCCTTTGACCAAGCTTATGTGGAAGGAGGTACCGTTCGTTTGGACGGATAGTTGTGCGTCAGCTTTTGAGGCGTTAAAGCAAAGATTGACAACCGCTCCTATTTTGACCGTAGAAGATGGTTCCGGAGGATTGGTTATTCATAGCGACACATCTGGGAAAGGTTTAGGATGTGTCCTTATGCAGCATAAAAAGGTTATAGCTTACGTATCGAAACAATTGAAGACCCATGAGAAGAATTACCAACTCATGATTTGGAGCTGGCAGCAGTGATTTTCGCCTTAAAGATTTAGAGACACTACTTATTGGGCGAAAGGGTCGAAGTATTCACTGATCACAAAAGCCTAATACATGTGTTCACACAGAAAGAGCTTAACATAAGACAGCGTAGATGGTTGGAGCTGATGGCTGACTATGATCTTGATCTCAAGTACCATCCGGGGAAAGTTAATGTAGTACCGGATGTACTTAGTCGGTTGCCAGCAATTTAGATGTTGACAGCACAGAAGGAGCTTCTCGAGGATTTTCAAAGATTCGAGTTGGAGATCGTGCTACCGAACTCTTCGGGACAGTTGATGCAGCTGCAAGTATAGTCGTCGTTGATCGATAGTATTAAAGCAGCACTGTCACAGGATCCAAGATTGTAGATGTTTCGAGAACAGGTAGAAGTGGGACTTCGAACGAACTTGTTGATTCATGAAGATGGTTCATTGCAATATGGTAGCCGTTTGTGTGTGCCGAAAGCAGATATTCACGAAGAAGTTATGAAGGAAGCGCACAGTTCCGCATATTCCATACATCCAGGAGGCACGAATATGTACCGAGATCTACGACATCATTTCTGGTGGGAAGGCATGAAAAGGGAGATTGCTCGCTTTGTAGCGAAGTGCTTGGTCTGTCAACAAGTTAAGGCTGAACATCAAAGGATAGCTGGTTTATTGCAACCACTTCTGATTCCTCAGTGGAAGTGGGAACATATAACTATAGATTTCGTGACAGGTTTACCGCGGAGTCCAAAGGGCAACAATGCAGTTTGGGTGATTGTTGATCGATTGATCAAGGCAGCTCATTTCATTCCGTTTTGAGTTGGTTAGTCGACGGAAGTGTTAGCAGAACGGTACATGCATGAGATTGTAAGATTGCATGGAGTACCTGTGAGTATCGTTTCCGATCGTGATACTCGATTCTTGTCGCACTTCTGGAGGAGGTTACAGGAAAGTTTGGGGACGTGATTGAAGTTTAGTACCGCGTATCATCCTCAGACAGATGGCCAGTCAGAAAGAATGATCCAAAGTCTTGAAGATATGTTGAGTGCATGTATGTTGGACTTCAAGGGTTCATGGGAGGACCATCTACACTTGGTGGAGTTTTCATATAATAACAGCTTTCAGGCAACTATTCAGATGGCTCCATTCGAAGCATTATATGGTCGCAAGTGTCGCTCACCCGTTTGCTGGGACGATGTCGGAGAGCGAAGGTTATTGGGACCGGATATTATTGTGCAAACCGTGGAGAAAATTAGTACGATCCGGAATCACATGAAGGTAGCATAAGATCGGCAGAAGAGTTGGGCCGATACATCGAGAAGACCTCTAGAGTTCACTGTTGGTGATCTTGTATTCTTGAAAATATCACCGACTAGAGGAGTGATTCGTTTTGGGAGTCGAGGTAAACTTAGCCCTCGATTCGTGGGGCCTTTCGATATTATCGAGCGCGTTGGAGAAGTAGCTTATCGATTGGCGTTACCATCATCTTTGGCGAGTGTTCATGACGTGTTTAATATATCTCAACTCCGTAAGTATGTTCGAGATGAAACGCATGTACTAGATCATTCAGAGCTGAAAGTAAGGGAGGACTTGACATATGAAGAATGACCGATGGTGATTGTTGGTCGAAAAGAAAAGGTCCTCAAAAACTAGGTTATCCCTCTCATACTTGTTTCATGGAAGAATCGCTCGCAAGGAGAATCGACTTGGGAATGAGAAGATGAGATTCGACAGAAGTTTCCACATTTATTCTCTTAGATTCATGTTTACTTGTCTTTTCTTGTTCCGGGAATTTCGAGGACGAAATTCTTTTTGTAGTTGGATATAATGTAACACCCTAGTTCGTTATATAATGCTTGATTTGATTAACTTATATATTGGATGGCTATTCTTGATTTATTGCTGTTTTTTGTGCGAATAGTATAATTGATGTCTGTATTTACATCCGACCCGACCCGCTTACTGGAAACCCGCCTTGATTCCTGTTTGTGATTTATCCCGGCTAGTTATAAGAATTCATGCACTTTGATGTTGTATATCCTATGTAACTGCATTATATCTGGCATCTGCATTTTTTTATAATACAATTATAATCTAATAATATATTTTTAAAATACCTAGATGACCTGCATCATACCCCTAACCCCGTGGTAGGATCCGTGCATCGTGTTCTCGTCTCGTTCAGTGAAACAGACTCGTTTGGATCGCTACGTGCACGCTATGTGTATCCGTTCTTGGGGGTATGCATTTTCGTTACCCGAATATCCTATTTTGATTTTAGTTAATACATATATTATCCGTATTTTCAAACTGTAATTTTAAACCCGGCCCGGGCGTGTTTTGGACAAATCTTTGTATTGCCAAAATCTCAAATTTTCTAAATATTATATTAATTACTTATTATACTGTAACTCATATTTTACCTAAATGAATATATTCAAATATATTTGTTCCCCGCCGAAACACGGAGACGTGACCGCGTCGGTCCGTCTTGCCAGAATTTCGGGGCAGATACTAATTGGTGCTATCCGTCCACCTCTCCGAAGATGCCAAGTTGATTTATGACACCATGTATCGGAGGTTTAGACGGATGCGGCCGATGTAGCAGACTTCGTCAGATTCCTCCTCATTAGAGGGGTTTTTGATTGTGGGGATGCTCTTCCCTGCAGGCGCAAGCCCCTGCAGTTAATTACGCTACCGCATCACGGTAACCACTTTCTCCTTCTCCTGATGGTCACTTCGTGTCGTGAGTGTTTGTTTTGGTTTTAGTTGCCTGTGGATTGTATATGGAGACTAATTTATGTTGTCGCCCATAGGGCGTGGATTAGTCCAAATCCGTATCTTCTTAGATTTGGGTTTGGGGGTTCGGTTTAAGGATACGTTAGTCTCATTTGAGACTAAGATCAACTTAAACGTTTGTTAAGAATACGTTAGTCTAATTTTAGACTAAGATCAACTTAACGGAATCGTTTAGATCCAACAAGAGAGCATTTGAGCTCTATTGTTTAGTTTAGGGACATTGCGATCCATTAGTTTAAGGACATTACGGTCCAATGTTAGTTTAAGGGCATCCCGGTCCATGGGTTTTAAAGGACCCTACAGTCCGAGGTTAAGGACATCATAGTTCATGGGTTTTAAAGGACCCCACAGTCCGAGATTAAGGACATCATAGTCCATGGGTTTTAAAGGACCCCACAGTCCGAGGTTAAGGACATCATAGTCCGTGAGTTTAAGGACCCCACAGTCCGTGGAATGTTTGGTTGTCGGGATCCGTCACCTCTCTGAAGACGCTGAAGGATTACAACGACATATATCAGAAGGGTTCAGAGATGTATCCTTGAACCGATGTGAGTTGGTTGAAAGATCTGCAGTCCAATTTGTGGCTAAGATCTGTTAACATATTTATGAGCAGATGGGCTCAATTAATATGAGTTGAGGACTTATGGCCAATCTTGGGCTAAGTCCAATCAGGTTAAAATGTTTAACATTTTTATTTTTGGGCTGTTGAGCCTTTATTTAGGCTTGGCCCTGACAGTGTTTTTGAATGCTGAGCATTCTTCATAACCTTGGGCTTATTAAAGAATAATTTATGTTCTAACAGTGCGACAGGTGGCGCGCTTGGCGCTTGGCGCCAGTCTAGGAGAGCAATGCGCTTCTGCCGAGTAGCGCACACGTGAGGGACACGTGTTGCGCTTTGCGCTAAGCACCAGATGATGGGCGTTATTGACACGTGGTACGTCTGGCGCTGAGCGCCAGCCCATGAGCGCAGTGCGTTGGCTTAAGAGCGCAAAGCGCTAGCGCATACGTGAAGGACACGTGTCGCGCTTGGCGCTAAGCGCCAGTCTAAGAGCGTAGAAGCACGGTCTAAGAGCGCAGAGGCGCAGTTCCAGGACGCAAAGGCGCATATGATCAATTTTGTGATCTAAAAAGAGACTTTGTCTCAATATTTTAAAAACAAAAGTTCTTCAATCTCTTATGTTGATGAAAGGCTTTGCCTTTATGGATCTATGATCTGTGAGGAAGAAGTAAATTCTTCTTTTATTCTATGATGAGATCTTTTGATCTCTTTTTGAAAAGACTTTGGTCTTTGTAGATCTATGATCTTTAAAGAAGTGGGTTCTTCTTTTTTTTATTATGAGATGATTTCATCTCTGTGCTTATCATCATTCATTTCTTTACCTTGAAGAAAGTTTTATTCTTCTGAGAGCTTGCTCTTTTTATTTGAATTTCTCAAAGTTTTTGAGGAGGTTTCTCTCTATGCCTCTTCTGTATTTCTCTCTCTATTTCTGTAAGTGAGACTTGAAGTTTAGGGGCCTTTTTATAGGGCAAGCTGGTTTGTTCAATCAGTTAAGAAGATCTTTTCTCCAATTGATTTGGGGAATTTCCCATCGTTGGATCTTTGATCCAAGAGCTTCTGATTTACAGAAGGCAAACATCTTGTTTTTAACAAGATTGATAAATCTTTCCATACAGAATTTATTCTGTCATTTGGTAATTTTTAATTACCATTGGATCATTGATCCAACGGTGCTCTGATTTACAGAGTACAATCTTGTTATTTGGAAAGATTTTGAGGAATCTTTCCTTAACAGAATTTAATTCTGATTAATTAATGATTTATCATTATTATTAGATCTTTGATCTGACGGTGGGGAGCTTTTAGTTCCAGTGGTGGCGCACCTGTGCTTTGCACGTGGTGCGCTGCTTAAAGGGCAGCGCACATTGCGTTAGCACACTTGTGCTTGACACATAGTGCGCTGCTTGGAGCGCAGCGCACCTAGTGCTAGCGCACACGTGGTGTGCTGCTTAGAGCGCAGTGCACCCAGCGCTAGCGCATACGTGCTTTGCACGTGGTGCGTTGCTTAGGGCGCGGCGCACTTGGCGCTGCATCTAAAGCGTTGCTTCATTTCAAAATTTGAATTTTGAACAGAGCTTTGCTTTGATTGGGGGAAACAATATTTTAAACAAATTAAAATCTACAGATCAGCTACTCTCCTCTCTCTATTCCATTCTTAATATATATTCTTTTAACCCTGTTTAATATTTTACCCTCAAATCTTACCAGCCTCTCTTTAACTCGTGTACACACACACACACATACACCCTTTTACAAAATTTTTGAACCCCATACAATAGCCACGATTTCTCTCTCTCCACCCTCATCTTCTTCGTTCCCCATTTCCCGCGCTCGAACCCGCGCCCGCGCCCGAGCATGTGCCCTCGTCACCGACGCCTTCGTCGCCGCCTCACCCTCAACAACCTCACCTCCTCCTCTCCCGTTCTCGCCATCCCTGGCATGAAACCCAGATCCCTGCATACCCAAGAACCCACTGCCGGCCGCTAGCGCCCACAACGCCGACCACCTCGTCGGCCTTCCTTACATCACCAACATCACCTCTCTTCTCCCCTGCACACCCGCTGCAACCTTAAATCACGACACCATCACCTCACGGCATCCTCTGACCCCAGAGCACGAACCCAGAAAATGCACCCCTTCTCATTCTTCTTCTTCTTCTTCTCCTCTTCTCCTTGCTTCTTGGTTTTTGGTTTCCGGTGATCGCTGGAGCCGTGCCCGTCGCCGACGATCCGGGCGACCCAGTGGACATCCCCAGCCAGCGTGGTCGTGTTCTTGCTTTGCCTGGTCCTGTTCTGTATGCCCGTGTATGTATCGCGACATTTACCGACGTCGGATGCACCGTACGCACCCCGTATTGAGATCCGATTAGGCAAGTTTATCTTGCAACATTCTATGTTATTATATTTGCATCCATATGAATAAAAATATCGCATGTTTACTGCATCGTGCATCCTATATTTCAGTTTTACAGTTTTGATACCTGTACGTATCCGTACAGTTTATTACATATCTAGTCGAATGCAAGTTTATCTTGCTACATGCTATACTACATATTTTACATCTATATGAATAATAATATAGCATGTTTATTACATTGTACATCCATGTTAGTGTTTTACCGTTTTCCGATATCCGTTCGTATCCGTGTTATTTATTATATATCTAGTTGCATGCCATGTCATATTATATCATGTTACCGTTATATTAGCACCCCATACTTGATAATGTGCATCATACGTAGTCATGGAGTTATAGATGTGATCCCTGATCGACATTGTGCATCCATACTTCTACCGTGTTTCGATACTTGCTACATTCTCACTTTTGATCATCCGTGTGATACACATGTGCTACCTGACATGACCTGATATACTACTGCTTGACTTAATACCTGATCTTGTTACTAATGCCGACAATCCTGACACATTGTCCTGATGGACGTATCCTGTTGTCTGCATAGACAAACATGTACCTGCTTGATCCTGTATTGGCATTAGCTTCATATTTATCAATACCTGACTTGAACACATAACTTGGGGGTATGGGGAAATCAATGATGAAACCAGACTTGTAACTCGATAGTTCGATGCTTATACTGATCGGTTTTGGGGGGTAGGCCAGTCTCGGGATGTTGCTGCTGACATCATTCATCTGTACATGTTTTCTGTTTAGTGCTTAGCAGCACGTCTCGGATTTCAGCCCGAGAATTTGGACCATGGTCCCGGGAATGCACAGGATACTATTGAGTTACATCGACGATTCCAATAAATTGATTTCAAAAACTGTAGAATAGATAACCCAGTAGTATAGTCTAGATTGCTCACTGCACTTCACCTGCACGGATACACTTCACTGTTCCATATCCTTGTTTATTTGTTATATTCATGTTACTGTTTATACTCATGCCTCCATACCTTGTTACATCCTGGTTATATTTTATTGTTTGATATTATGACACACTGACGTCTGGGTTTTGTATGGCCCAATTCCTCTATCTTTGTCGCAGGCTGACCAGGAGTATTTCAGCCGACAAGTGAGGATCTTGTTAGTGTTTAGTTTAGTTTTAGTTTCCTTTCCGCAGTTTTATTTCCTAATGTGAGCCCGTATTTGGGACGTATTTCCAGATGTTACTGTTTATCGAATTTATTGCTTCCGCGTTTATATTTCTTGACTCGTTTATTCTGGAAGATGGACATGTAATAGTTAGTTTTATGTTTTACTGTTCTTGATATCTTATAGACAGCCGTAATGTGACTGTGGAGGAATATTTCCTAGCCACAGGTAGCATGGTTGGTTCTGTCACGTGACGATCATAGCGCATTCTGGGAAGCGGGGCGTGACAGGGTTTGTTTGGTATCAGAGACATAGGATTTAGGTTAATCGGGTTTTGTTCTTTTTATAGTTCGGTATTGAACCCAATATGTTAACCAGAAAACCCGTATTTAGGAACATGTCCTGCCACATTGTTGTCGTGATTCTTGAATCTTATCTTTCTCTTGACCCTTTATCTTGACGAGATGGAATAACTTTGCATCTCGGCTTGAAATCCTTTTGTTCCTTATTGTTTCTCCTTACCTATTCTTTCGATTCTGATTGTAGGATTTGGGCGACTTGAACGGAGTTATGTGATTGTAAGTATGAACTGCAGCATGGTTACAATGCGGTACTCTATTTAAGTAACTTGGAGTCCAAGTCTTGATTCATTTCCTTATTTCATGGTCGTTATATTTCCTTACTTCTCTCTGTTTCATTGCTTACCAGTCTATGTTTAGCGCAAGCTTGAATCCTGTTTTCCGTGCTTATCTTTTTCAGTATCTTGGCTATAGATGAAGTCGTTTCAGGTATCCTACTTGTTCATGATTTTCCCGCATTAGCATTATTCGATTCTGGTGCATTCTATTGTTTTATGTCGTCCAAGTTTAATGCTGCACACTCGATTGCATGCACATCCCTGTCTAGTTGTTCGGACATACACACTGGGAACGAGAAGATCATATCTACTAGCGAGTGCAAGGACGGTTCGGTTGTTATATTCGGATGTGAGTTATTCGCGGATTTCCTGGTGATTGATACTAACAGTTACGATGTTGTCTTGGGAATGGACGTTCTCGGCACTTTCCACGCTCATATTGATTGTAGGGCAAAGAAAGTGATTTTCCAGATTCCCGGACATCCAGAGTTTGTTTTTGCTGGAGTTAGCAGTTCTGTCGGGCCAGTCGAGTTTAGGGCTAGGCTGACAAGCGTCGTTCTTGCGTTGATAGAAGTTGATAAGGAAGAAGCGCCAGTAGTAGTTCGAGAGTTTATGGACGTGTTCGAAGACATCTCGGGTTTACCGCCAAAACGAAATGTGGAGTTTGCGATCGATCTTGTTCCTGGAGCAGCGCCAATTTCAAAGGCGTATTATCCGATGGCACCAGTGGAGTTAGAAGAAGTCAAGAAGAAAGTTACTGAATTGCTAGAGAAGGGTTGGATTCGCATCAGCAATTCACCATGGAGAGCTCCAGTTCTTCTAGTTAAGAAGAAAAATGGCACAAGGAGGATGTGCATCGATTATCGAGAATTAAACCGGGTGACTATTAAGAAAAATACCCGATCCCTTGCATTGGAGAATTATTCGAGCAAGTTAGTGGTGTGAAGGTATTCTCAAAGCGGGATTTGCGCTCCGGATATCATCAGGTCCGAGTAAAATCAGAAGATATTTGCAAGACAGCGTTCCGAACTCGATATGGGCATTTCGAGTACTTAGTGATGCCTTTCGTACTTGATGAACCGAATATTTTCACCGTTCTTAGACCATTTTATAGCGGTATTCATCGATGATATTCTGGTCTATTCAAGGAGGAGCTGAGAAGAGCACACAGAACACTTGAAGATCGCACTGCAAACGTTGAAGCAAGAAAGATTATATGCGAAGATGAGCAAGTGCGAGTTTTCGCTCGACGAGGTGAAGTTTTTGGGGCATGTCGTATCCGAAGATGGAATCACTGTTGATCCTGAAAAGATTGCAGCAGTTCATGATTGGCCGATTCCAAAGAACATAGCGGAGGTCAGAAGTTTTCTTGGGCTTGCTGGATATTATAGAAGGTTCGTGGAGAATTTTGCTCGTTTGGCTGGGCTTTTGACCAAGCTTACGCGGAAGGAGCTACCATTCATTTGGACGGATAGTTGTGCGTCTACTTTTGAGGCGTTAAAGCAAACTTTAACAAGCGCTCCTATTTTGACCGTGCCAGATGGTTCCGGAAGATTGGTTATTCACAGCGACACATCTGCGAAAGGTTTGGGATGTGTCCTTATGCAGTATGGGAAGGTTATAGCTTACGCATCGAGACAATTGAAGACCCATGAGAAGAATTACCCAACTCATGATTTGGAGTTGGCAGCAGTGATTTTCGCCTTGAATATTTGGAGACACTACTTATTGGGCGAAAGGGTCAAAATATTCACTGATCACAAAAGCCTAAAATATGTGTTCATGCAGAAAGAAATTAACATGAGATAGCGTAGATGGTTGGAGCTGATGGCTGACAATGATGTTGATCTCAAGTACCATCCGAGGAAAGTTAATGTAGTGCCGGATGCGCTTAGTCGGTTGCCAGCAATTCAGATGTTGACAGCACAGAAGGAGCTTATCGAGGATTTTCGAAGATTCGAGTTGGAGATCGTGCTACCGTACTCTTCGGGACAGTTGATGCAGCTGCAAGTACAGTCGTCGTTGATCGATAGTATTAAAACAGCACGGTCACAGGATCCAAGATTGCAGAAGTTTTGAGAATAGGTAGAAGCGGGACTTCGAACGGACTTATTGATTCATGACGATGGTTCATTGCGATATGGTAGCCGTTTGTGTGTGTCGAAAGGAGATATTCACGAAGAAGTTATGAAGGAGGCACACAGTTCCCTATATTCCGTACATACAGGAGGCACGAAGATGTACCGAGATCTACAATAGAATTTCTGGTGGGAAGGTCTGAAAAGGGAGATTGCTCGCTTTGTATCGAAGTGCTTGGTATGTCAGCAAGTTAAGGCTGAACATCAAAGGGTAGCTGGTTTATTGCAACCACTTCTGATTCCTCAGTGGAAATGGGAACATATAACCACGGATTTCATGACAGGTTTACCGCGGAGTCCAATGGGCAACAATGCAGTTTGGATAATTGTTGATCGATTGACCAAGGCAGCTCATTTCATTCCGTTTCGAGTTGGTTAGTCGACAGAAGTGTTAGCAGAACGGTACATGCATGAGATTGTGAGATTGCATGGAGTACCTGTGAGTATCGTTTCCGATCGTGATACCCGATTCTTGTCGCACTTCTGGAGGAGGTTACAGGAAAGTTTGGGGACGCGATTGAAGTTTAGTACCGCGTATCATCCTCAAACAGATGGCCAGTCAGAAAGAATAATCCTCTTGAAGATATGTTGAGAGCATGTATGTTGGACTTCAAGGGTTCATGGGAGGATCATCTACACTTGGTGGAGTTTTCAAATAATAACAGCTTTCAGGCGACTATTCAGATGGCTCCATTCGAAGCATTATATGGTCGCAAGTGTCGCTCACCCGTTTGCTGGGATGATGTCGGAGAGCGAAGGTTATTGGGACCGGATATTATTGTGCAAACCGTGGATAAAATTATTACGATCCGGAATCACATGAAGGTAGCACAAGATCGACAGAAGAGTTTGGCCGATACATCAAGAAGACCACTAGAGTTCTCTGTTGGTGATCTTGTATTCTTGAAAATATCACCGACTAGAGGAGTGATTCATTTTGGGAGTCCAGGCAAGCTTATCCCTCGATGCGTAGGGCCTTTCGATATTATCGAGCGCGTTGGAGAAGTAGCTTATCGATTGGCGTTACCACCATCTTTGGCGAGTGTTCATGACGTGTTTCATATATCTCAACTCCGTAAGTATGTTCGAGATGAAACGCATGTACTAGATCATTCAAGCTGAAAGTAAGGGAGGAGTTGACATATGAAGAACGACCGATGGTGATTGTTGATCGAAGAGAAAAGGTCCTCAAGAACAAGGTTATCCCTCTCGTACTTATTTCATGGGGGAATCACTCGCACGGAGAATCGACTTGGGAATTAGAAGACGAGATTCGACAGAAGTTTCCCCTTTTATTCTCTTAGATTCATGTTTACTTGTCTTTTCTTATTCCGGGAATTTCGAGAACGAAATTCTTTTTGTAGTTGGGTATAATGTAACACCCTAGTTCGTTATACAATGCTTGATTTGATTAACTTATATATTGGATGTCTATTCTTGATTTATTGCTGTTTTTGGTGCGAATAATATAATTGGTGTCTAAATTTGCATCCGACCCGACCCGCTTGCTAGAAACCCGTCTTGATTCCTGTTTGTGATTTATCCCGGCTAGTTATGAGAATCCGTGCTCTTTGATGTTGTATATCCTGTGTAACTACATTATATCTGGCATCTGCATTTTTTTATAATACAATTATAATCTAATAATATATTTTAAAAATACCTAGATGACCTGCATCATACTCCTAACCCTGTGGTAGCATCCGTGCATCATGTTCTCGTCCCGTTCAGTGAAACGGACTCGTTTGGATCGCTACATGTATCCGTTCTTAGGGGTATGCATTTTCGTTATCCGGATATCCTATTTTAGTTTTAGTTAATACGTATATTATCCGTATTTTCAAACTGTAATTTTAGACCCGATCCGGACGTGTTTTGGACTATCTTTGTATTAGCCAAAATCTCAAATTTTCTAAATATTATATTAATTACTTATTATACTATAACTCATATTTTACCTAAAAGAATATATTAAAATATATTTTAAACAAATTAAAATCTACAGATCAGCTACTCTCCTCTCTCTATTCCTTTCTTAATATATATTCTTTTAACCTTGTTTAATATTTTACCCTTAAATTTTACATGCCTATATATATATATATATATATATATATATATATATATATATATACTCTCTTAAAAAAATTTTAAACCCCATACAAACACCACGTTTTCTCTCTCTCCTCCCTCATCTTCTTCGTTCCCCAGTTCCCGCGCTCGAGCCTGTGCCCTCGTCACCGACCCTTTCATCGCCACCTTACCCTCGGCCACCTCACTTCCTCCTCTTCCTCCACTCCCGTTTTCGCCATCCCCGACGTGAAACCCAGATCCTTGCACACCAAAGAACCCATCGTCGGCCGCTGGCGCTCACAACACCGACCACCTCGTCGGCCTTTCTTACATCACCACCATCACCTCTCTTCTCCCCTGCACACCCGCTGGAACCTTAACCCCGACACCATCACCTCGCGGCCTCCTCTGACCCCAGAGAACGAACCCAGAAAGTGCACCCTTTCTCTTTCTTCTTTTTCTCCTTTTCTCCTTGCTTCTTGGTTCTTGGTTTCCGGTGATCGCCGGGGCCGTGCCCGTCGCCGACGATCCGGGCGACCCAGTGGACATCTCCAGCCAGCATGGTCATGTTCTTGCTTTGCCTGGTTTTGTTTTGTATGCCCGCGTGTGTATCGCGACAATTTACCAACGTCGGACGCGCCGTACTCACCCCGTATTGAGATCCGATCAGGCAAGTTTATCTTGCAACATGCTATGTTATTATATTTGCATCCATATGAATAAAAATATCACATGTTTACTGCATCGTGCATCCTATGTTACAGTTTTACAGTTTTGATACCCGTACGTATCCGTACAATTTATTACATATCTAGTCACATGCAAGTTTATCTTTCTACATGCTATACTACATATTTTACATCTATATGAATAATAATATTACATGTTTATTACATTATACATCCATGTTACCGTTTTACCGTTTTCCGATATCCGTTTATATTCGTGTTATTTATTATATATCTAGTTGCACTCCATGTCATATTATATCATGTTACCATTATATTAGCACCCCATTCTTGATAATGTGCATCATACGTAGTCATGGAGTTATAGATGTGATCCCTGATAGACATTGTGCATCCGTACTTTTACCGTGTTTCGATACTTGCTACAGTCTCACTTTTGAGCATCCGTGTGATACATATGTGCTACCCAACATGACCTGATACAGCACTGCTTGACTTGATACCTGATCTTGTTACTAATGCCTACAATCCTGATACGTTGTCCTGACGGATGTATCATGTTGTCTGCATAGACAAATCTGTACCTGCTTGATCCTATGTTGGCATTAGCTTCATATTTATCAATATCTGACTTGAACACATAACTTGGGGGTATGGGGAAATCAATGATGAAACCAGACTTGTAACTTGATAGTTCGATGCTTATACTGATCGGTTTTGGGGGCTAGGCCAGTCTCGGGATGCTGCTGCTGACATCATTCATCTGTACATGTTTTCTGTTTAGTGCTTAGCGGCACGTCTCGGATTTCAGCCCGAGAATTCGGACCATGGTCCCGGGCATGCACAGGATACTATTGAGTTACATCGACGATTCCATTAAATTGATTTCAAAAATTGTAGAATAGATAACCCAATAGTATAGTCTAGATTACTCACTGCACTTCACCTGCACGGATACACTTCACTGTTCCATATCCTTGTTTATTTGTTATATTCATGTTACTGTTTATACTCATGCCTCCATACCTTGTTACATCCTGGTTATATTTTATTGTTTGATATTATGACACACTGACGTCTGGGTTTTGCATGGCCCAGTTCCTCTATCTTTGTCGCAGGCTGACCAGGAGTATTTCAGCCGACAAGCCGACAAGTGAGGATCTTGTTAGTGTTTAGTTTAGTTTTAGTTTCCTTTCCGCAGTTTTATTTCCTAATGTGTGCCCGTATTTGGGACGTATTTCCAGATGTTACTGTTTATTGGATTTATTGCTTCTGCATTTATATTTCTTGACTCGTTTATTCTGGCGGATGGACATGTACTAGTTAGTTTTATGTTTTACTGTTCTTAATATCTTATAGACAGCCGTAATGTGACTGTGGAGGGATGTTTCCTAACCATAGGTAGCATGGTTGGTTTTATCACGTACCGATCTTAGTGCACTCTGGGATGCGGGGCGTGACAACCATTCCCTAAATAAATATACTAAGCGTATTGAAAAAATAATACATAATGTAAGAATAAATGGAGATTGTACAATTTTTCAACAAACATCTTTATTTACATTCAAATTTGAAATTTTTACAGATACATGGATTCAACTGAAAAAGTATATACAATAAAAGAAAATGCCTAAACAGGTGGTATACATAAGCTGAAAGAAAAAGAAAGTTAAGCTAATCTTGAGTAGCTATCTGGTCGTAATCCTCCTCTGTAGCATCTATTTCCTCCGTCTCGATCGTATCTGACGAACATTCCAAGAAAACATAGGTGGGTGGAATGCCCGTCAGCGAACTAGCGCTCGGTAAGTTCCAAAGGTAGAGTAAGAGTGAAAAGTGACAAGTATATAAAGAAATAATGTAAATGACTAGTAAAAATTTGTAGCTCTGAATATGGTTATATATAACTATAAGTCTCTATATGGTCATTATGTTAACGTTAAGTTCCAAGTGTGAATGTCAACGCAACCGTAGAAGTATTTACGCGCTTAAGAGTGGGGCCTTAGGAGTAACGAAACATGAGCCCATTTCATGTGTTAGCATCAGGACTCTAAGCTGCGGAGTAGTCGGCCCGACTGAGATTCGAGTAAATAGAAAAAAAAGATAATATAATACTCCTGAAGCTCCGTTAGATTCACATAATAAACTATACCAAACACGCCGAGTATATATATATATATATTTATTTATAAATATATATATATAACTGTAAGATATCCTTAGTTGATTTGCTTAGTCAATTATAACATGCCTTCATCGAAACCATAGATTGCAATGGTTGAAGAATGAAGTCGGGTAGAATGCGAGTCATGTCAATTGCAATCTTGATTCGAGTCAAGTTAGTCAAGTAGATTGAGTTCGAGTTCAAGTTCAAATTTAGGTTCGAGTTTCGATTCAAGTTGAGTTTAAAGTTAAGTTTAGCTTCGAGTTTGTGTTCAAGTTATAGACATTTAAGGTGAAAGAATTTAACTTTTGAAGATCTTAAGTTCGGGAGAAATCGGACAACTGCTGCATATGGACGGCAGGATTTGTGTCTTTTTTCAAGATAATTGCTATTTGATAACTCAAGATTTATCTAATCTGAATAGGCAAGCATTCACTTCCTCCTGCTCCTTGGGGCTCAAGAGAAATGATACCGCTTAAACCTATATTAATCTAGAGACCTTAGAGATTTATTATTGTTGTTTACATTGTATTTATATTGTTTGCATTCCTTGAGGGGATTTTATGAAAAATACTTTAATATTGTTTAAAAATAAATCTACAGGGTGATTTATATTATTTAGAGTTTTTATGAACATGTATTTTAATTTTAATAGTATTTTAGTGATAAAATCTATTTTTTAAAAGTTTATGATATTTTAATGAAAACTACTTCTTTTAGGAACTTAGTGGTAGTTTATTAAAATTTCAATCTTTCATTTTAAAAGATAATTTTCACAATTTATTTTTATTGAAAATACGGATTCATAAAATTGTATAAATTTTCAAAGTTTAGTTTTGTTTTAAAAACTTTGTATTCTTTTTAAATCGTATTCTTATTCTTTTCGGGACCGAATTCTCCGTGAGGAGCTCTACATCTCGCTCTACTATCCCAAGGACATGCGATAATCTGCACCATCCACAAGCGGGTTCCCTAAAAAGGGTTGTAGAGGCGTAATTGCAAAAAGCTTCCAAATATCGATTAAAAACGTATTTTTATAAAGTGTTGGTATTTTATTGAAAATTGTTTCATTTAGATGAAAAATTCTAACCAAAATATCGTATTATGAATCAAAGGTGTGCGTGTGTGGTAGGTCGTTACCCCGTGAATGTTCTATAAGTATGTATGACTAATTCTCAAAAAATGGTTATAATAAAGTTCATGGTATTTTGGTGTAAAATTCGATATACGTTCTATTTAATGAGAAATTCTAAACATGTGCAAAGTTGATTATTTATTTTAAGGCTATAGTTACAAGTTATTTGTGATCAATGGAGTATGATAACGACAATAGAAATATTGTAAAGAAAGTGTGATTAAGCTAACTCCACTTTTTTTATCGATATTGTTTTCAAGAAACGATTTGAGTTGAAACGAAAGAGAGAGAAGAAAGGACTTACTTGTTTTATGCTAGGAGAAGAGAGGAAGAAGGAGAGGGTATCCTCGGGAAAGCTCCGGTCGTCGAAATTGGATCACTACTCCTCTTGGCTTGCTTAACTCCACTTTTTACTTAGAGAATTTTAATAGAGATTTTCAGAATGGGAGAGAGTTAGCTCATGGGGTGGTATTTATAGTGAAATTTGAGAGTATCGGAATTTAAAAAGTGAATTAAAAAGAATTAAAATGGTGTTAATGAGGGATTTGAAGAGTCTCTGGTCAATTGCAGAGAAATCAAACACTACAGTGGAGTAGAGGGGAGATGAAGGGGTGCACGAGCGAAGAATGAAGTTGTTTGGGCAAGATCGAACCGCCGGTAGTTTTTTTTGAAGGTTTTCGGCTATCGGATTTGCTCCATCCACCTCAAGATTCGTGCTACGTGCTTAACTCATAATTAAAACCTCATTTATCCTGTTTGATTTTTCTGAATTTTTTTTTTATCCATGTATTTCACATGCAACTCTTGGGCTTCCAAAAAATTAAAAAGAAAAATATTAAAAAATAATTAGTACTGATGGGATTCGAACACACAAGATATGTCGCAGCAATGTAGATGCTTTATCAATGAGCTACAAATTGTTTCTTGCTTTTATTGAACAAAAATAACTTATAACTCTTAATCAGGCTGAAATACCCCTTTTATACATTAAACAAGTTAATTTTGTACAGGGTTTCAGAGTCGTTATATACTACCCTCCTTATAAAAATTTCATCTTCGAAATTTACATAATGGATAATTTTCAAAGAGATGATGGTATCTCGCACGCATATCGTCTTCTCTCTCCCAAGTTAATTCTCCTGGCGAATCCTTCCTCCACATCACTCGAACTAAGTTCACATCCTTTTTCCGTAGTGTCTTCACCTTTCCATCCAAGATCTCGACTGGCTGCTGCTCGCAAGTCAGATCGGTCTGTACAGTGATCTCTGAGTGATTAAGTATATGTCTAAGGTCGTTCACATATCATCGTAGCTGGAATATGTAGAACACATTGTGCACTCTTTCCAATGAGGGTGGTAGTGCCAAACGGTATGCCACTTCTCCAACTCGTTCGAGTATATCGAACGGTCCGATGTACCTTGGACTGAATTTACCTCTCTTGCCAAAACATATCACTCCTCTATTCAGTGTTATCTTTAGGAACATATGCTCTCCGGATTGGAATTCCAGATGTCGACGTTTTGCATCTACCCATTGCTTCTGTCGGTCCTGAGCTATGCGCATCTTTTCCCTGATCGTGCGAACTACATCCACAGTTGCCATGACCATCTCTGGTCTAAGGAATTCACGGTCTCCAACGTCATCCCAACTTAGCTGGGAATGACACTTCGTCCGTACAGTGCTGCGAATTGTGCCATCCCAATGCTTGACTGGTAGCTGTGGTTATATGAAAACTCCACAAGATGTAGGTGATCTTCCCACGAACCTCCAAAGTTTAGCATACATGTTCTCAGCATATCTTTCAGGATATGAATTTTTCACTTAGACTGTCCGTCTGTTTTTGGATGATACGCCATGCTAAAATTCAGACTTGTTCTGAGACTAGCTTGAAGACTGCTAAAACTGGGATCGTAATCTAGTATCTCGGTCAAAGATGATGCAGACAGGTACCCCATATAATCTCACGATCTCCTCCATGAGTTTATAGGTATCAAGACAAGTATGGTACATCTTGAAGGTTTAATCTTACTTTAGATTTCTACTCACCTTCTTGTACTTCCTTGCAAACTTCTCGGTTGACTGGCCAACTCTGAATGGAATAAAGTGAGCCGACTTGGTGAGTCGATCCCCAATAACCCAGGTTGCGTCGTTGCCCTTCATACTGCGAGGGAGAGCAGTCACGAAGTCTATGATAACATGCTGCTATTTCCATTCTGGAATTGGTAACGGCTGAAGTAGACCACAGTTCTATGATGTTCAACCTTCACTTGCTGACATACTAAACACTTTGCTACACTCCTTGCTAATTCACGCTTCATTCCATACCACCAGTAGTGTTGCTGTAGATCCTTATACATCTTCGTGCTGCCGGGATGTATAGAATAAGGAGAGCTGTGAGCTTCTTTCATCAACTCTTCTCGAACAGGGCCGACTGGCACGCATAAATGGCTCTCATATTGTAAGGATCCATCTTTGTGGATGATGAAGTCAGTTCGAAGACCACTTTCTACTTGTTCTCGGATCTTTTATAGCTTGGCATCATTTGCTTGAGCTATCTTGATCTGATTGACAAGAGTGGACTGGACTTGTAAGTTCATCAAAGATGAGGCGTTATCTGGCACAACTACTTCAATCTCCAATCCATACAGGTCTTGCTATAGTCTCCACCGAGCGGTGAGATTCATTGCTAAAGGTTGGCGACTAAGTGCATCAGGAACTACATTCACCTTTTCAGAATGATACTGTAGATTGATATCGAAAACTTCCATGAGTTCAAGCCATCTTCTCTGCTGCATGTTGAGTTCCTTCTGAGTAAATACATACTTCAGACTTTTGTGATCGGTGTATATATCCACTCATTCTCCCAAAAAGTAGTGACACCAAATCTTGAGTGCGAAGACCACGGCTGTCAGTTCCAGATCATGTGTTAGATAGTTGTGCTCATGGACCTTTAGCTACCTTGATGCAAAAGCCACAAACCTTCTATGCTGGTGTAGAACACATCCTAATCTTTTACCGAACACATCACAATGTATATCGAATCCATCAGATCAATCCGGTATTACAAGAATAAGTGTAGAGCTTAACTACGACTTGAGTTCTACGAAATCCTCTCACATGCTTCTGACCACACGAATGCTTTGTCTTTACGTGTGAGCTTGGTCAGGGGTGCTGCGATCTTTGAAAATCCTTTGATGAAGCGTCTGTAATATCCTGCTAAGCCTAGAAAACTTCTTATATCTTTGACTGACTTTGGTGTTGGTCATTCGCTGACAACTTCCACCTTAACTGGATCCACAGAGATTCTTTCTTCTGAAACGATGTGTTCGAGAAATCCGGCTTGATCTAGCCAAAATTCACACTTGCTGTACTTGGCGTAGAGCTAGTGTTGTCGTAATGTCTCCAAGACAATGCGTAAGTGCTCGGCATGCTCTTTCCAATTCATTGAATATATCAGGATGTCGTCGATGAAGATAATAACAAACCTGTCTAAGTACTCTCAGAAAACTTGGTTCATCAGGTTTATAAAAATGGATGGTGCATTGGTCACTCTAAAGGGCATTACGAGATATTCATAATGGTCATAATGAGTCCTAAACGCCGTCTTCGGAATTTTGGACTCCTTGACCTTCACCTGATGATAACCTGAGCGAAGATCTAATTTTGAAAAGACACAAGATCCACTTAATTGATAGCAAAGGTCAACGATGCGAGGTAGTGGATAGTTGTTCTTAATCGTTACTTCATTCAGAACTCGATAATCCACACACATCCTGTAAGTACCTTCCTTCTTCTTTACCAGCAGCACCGGAGATCCCCAACTTGAGGTACTAGGTATGATCCAACCTTTCTTCAGGAGTTCGTCCAACTGAATACGGATCTCCTTCAATCCTTCTAGATTTAGTCTATATGGAGCTTTTATTACTGGTTTTACGCCGAGTTGCAAATCAATACTGAATTCAAGAGCTCGATCAGGAGGCAAACCTGATATATCTTCAGGGAAAACATCCCCGAACTCTCTAACGACACTGATTTCAATCCTTCCATTAGCAACGCTGCAATCTCTGCCTTCTTTGGTTTTTCTCGGTAGGTACTAGGCTCCAAAGTCCGGTCTCCGGTTTTGAAATAGAACACTGGGTGATCTGGTATTTCAAACACTACCCTCATTTAGCGACAGTCGATGTTAGCGAAGAAAGTTCCCAGCCAATCCATTCCCAAGACTGCGTTGAAATTTGGTATGTCCAGCACCTTGAAGTCTGCATAGAATTCTCGACTGCAGACGATTACTGGACACGGATCGTATCCCAAGGTTGCTTTTAGAACGCCTTTCCCTGAACTGACATTCCAGCTGGATACAAGTGGCTTAACTGGGATCGGATGAGTTCTTACGAACCGTTGCGACATGAAGCAATGCGATGCCCCGGTGTTGAAGAGCGTGAGTGCATGTAGGGTGGCTACTAAGATTGTACCTAAGTCGCATGGGATAGGTTTAGGTATAACAAATATAAGATGGCTAGGAATTGAAATAACTCGAAAGGAAAGAAAGAGGAGATTTACCAGTGATAACCTGACTCGTAGTTTCGGCCTCTTTGACCGACATGGTGAATGCTTGGCATCGTGACACCTTCCTCTATTCCTAGTTAAACACTCGGCGTTGAGGTTGAGTGGTATGGGTACGGGGAACTGGTGCTGGCAGAGCAAATCGGGTAGGACGAGCTTAGATCACCGGTCTAGCGGGAGGGTTATTGGTTACTCGGTTCTGGGGGCATGCTTCGATAGCGTGAGTACAAGACCCACAGATAAATCACAAGTTGTTCACCCCATGACTATTCTTCACTAGATGCCATGCTCTCTTGCAGTAGCTGCAAAAGTCTGGCCTGTTGTTGGCGAACGAACCTCTTGGACTTCGAGATGGTTCGTTGAAAGCTAGCCTGGAAGAAGCCCCTCCTGCGATCTGGTGCAAAGGGTGTTTCACACCGGCCGACTGCGGCCTGCCCTTCTTCTTCATAACTATCTCATAGCGTCGGGCAGCCTTCAAAGCAAGTTCGTGGGTTGGAAAATCCCTTGTAGCGAGTGCAGCTTGGATTTTAGGGTCCAACCCCTACTGGAATCGTCGTGCTCGGATCTCAGCAGTAGGAATGAGGTGTGCAACGAACCTGTTAGCAGTGTTGTAAGTGGGATAGGAAAATTGAACTTGAGATTATAATTTACTAGCCGAGCATGGTAAACTCAACATCATATTCATTCACAGACTTGACCCACATCGAGCCTTGCTGTAGATGAATGATTTGCTGCTTCATGTCGAATCGGGCAGTCTCGGAAAAGTACTTCGCATCGAAAAGGTCTCGGAATGTTTTCCATTCTATCGGTTGCCCGAGACGGCTCTTTTCAGCTTTCCACCAGACTCTAGTATAATCGGTCGGTTGCAACTTAGGAACTCTTACCCAAGCTATATCTGGCACTTGAGTCACTGCCAGATCATCCTCAATCACCTGAGCCCACTCTTCTGCTTCAAGCGGGCTCTCCTTACCCATGAAGTTCTTTGGGTGTAAGGCCCGGAACTGCTTTATTCTCCAGGTGTTTCGACCTCGGGGCGGTTCATGAGGATAGCAGTCTGCTGCTGCTGACCTTCCAAAAGGCTCTTGATAGCCTCAAGAAGTACCGTTTGCTCATTAATAGGCGCTGCAATGGTAAGTGGTGGTGGTAGAGTAGGCAGTGATGTGTTGTCGTTAACGTTAGTGCAGGTATTGTTCGGAGAGTCTATCACCTTGATATAAAAGACAGATTAGGATAGATTCAAAGAATTTAAAATGCAAGGAATGTAAATATTTGTTTGATTCATTAATTCTTGTGGTATATTGTTTACGACTTCATGCAGAACTGACCTACATGGGCCACCAATAAAACCTGTCAAGCCCTACTTCCCAGTTAACGGAAACGATGACGTGGGAAGCCCGCGGCATATTTATTCAGAGATGGTCATTCCCTAAATAAATATACTAAGCGTATTTGAACAATAATATACAATGCAAGAATAAATGGAGACTGTACAATTTTTCAACAAACATTTTTATTTACATTCAAACTTGAAATTTTTATAGATGCATGAATTCAACCAAAAAAGTAAATACCATAAAAGAAAATGCATAAACAGGTGGCATACATAAACTGAAAGAAAAAGTAAGTTAAGCTAATCCTGAGTAGCTATCGGGCCGTAATCCTCCTATGTAGCATTCTCTTCCTTCGTCTCAACTGTATCTGACGAACATTCCAAGAAAACAAAGGTGGGTGGAATGCCCATCAGTGAACTAGCACTCGGTAAGTCCCAAATGTAGAGTAAGAGTGAAAAGTGACAAGTACTTAAAGAAATAATGTAAATGGGAGACTCTTCGGGATGTTGGGTATGAGATACTGCAACAACTGGCCTTAGTGCAAGTGGGAGATTGTTAGTTATGTATATGCCCTAGAGGCCATTATTGTACATGTGATGTATATTATACTGGATGCTTGGACATATATAGATAGGACTTTCTTGCTCGACATGATAGTATGCTATCTGGTTGCTCTTTGTCTTAATATGTTGACTTGTATTGTGATACTGTCTTGCTCTCACGTGTTGACGAAGCCCTTAGGATGTTTACTTGATTACCAGGAATATGATGGAGATCATACTGGGGGGTCAGGGTTGTCCATAAGTACATCTTATAATTGTTCCTAGTCAAGGGTGTATCGAGACAGGGCATCGATACTCCAGACTAGACTAGTGTATATGCTTCTTGACCCATATGATGGGCGATGGATGTTCCCACATCCATTGGTGTTTGACATCAAAGATGGTATACGGGTGCTCAGTGGAGACTGGGTACACTGAAAGGACTCGCCGAGAACTCCTAGTTGGTATTATACATATCGTCAGATAGCAGTTCTCTGGTAACACTGGTACAGGTTAGTCTGTAGACCCGAGATCGTCATAGAGCCTCGTGTGATTCCCACTGTGCTTTGATTTCCACCTTACCATGTTCAATAGAAAGTGCAAAACGGTGGCTTTTGGGTACAGTCCCAAATCACATGGAGGCAATGAGCGATAGGAGGGGTTTCGTCTCTCCCGGTATTGGGGGTTGATGTTGCGCTGTGCTCGATTGGCTATAATTGGAAGTCTCTGGCTAGGGCTGCTATGGAGATCTAGTGGTAAGTGTTATCAGTAGTTTCTCAACCCGTTATGAGCCTCACATCTGCACGACTTATCGGTTACTGGATTCTAACATTTACCACCCTTAGACTGGATATGCGACATATCAGACGAAGAGACCGGACTGTACGGTGGTGTTACTGACAGGATTTACAGGAGTACTTACAGGCTTGCTTGTTGATCTTCTGATCACTCAATACCTGGGTGGCCGTTATGTTTAGCTGACCGCTTGCGGCTTGTGGGTGTTTGATATGATCATCACCTACTGCCGGCGTATTGACGAGTCTTTAGAGTCATACACAGAGGTTTCCTGGCTCAGGTGAAACGGAATAGGAGCACATATGTAATATGTGCGGGACCGAGATTAATACGTGTATGTGATACCGTATTCTATTCTCGCGATTTAAGTTATCGGTCGGTTATATGTGATATAGCCGGGTCATCGGATCAAGTGTTGATTCGATGAAATGATACTTTATATATTAGTCGGTTATATGTGATATAGCCGGATTATTAAATCAAGTGTTGATTTAATGATTTAATGTATAATTATATATTTGATATATTAAATTACATTAACTAATATATACTCACTTAAGTATTTCTTTTTCTCACTTTTGATACATTTAAAATATATGTGATATATGTTTATTGTATTATTTTCTTTTGTTACATAAATAATATATATGTGATATACATTATTGTGACATGCTAGGTTATATATGCAACATGGGTGTATGAGACTTACACCATATATGAGATAATATCTAGGTTTTTATTTATTTAGGAAATTCAAAAATGAATGGATTTTGTCATGGTTGCTAGCAATGGATAACCATTGACTTAGTCCACCATTTTTGTTTTACCTTAGATATTTTTAGACCTAACCATTATCTCTTACCATGGTTTATTCTCTACAATGGTTAGCCATGACATATACTCACCATGGTTGCATTTCTAACCTCACACTCTCTCTCATTTTCATTTTGCTTCATCTTCTTCAAGCTTAAGTGAGAGCATTCTAGGTTTTTGAGAGAAGGTGAAAAATAGTAAGGAAAAGAATTCTAAAGTGAGTAAAATTCCTACTTCATCATCCTCGTCTATACTAGCCATATAGTTTAGGGTGTTAGCTTCACTAGTTGCTTATTATTGAAGAGATAGCTTGAGTCTGTGTTTTCTTGAAGTAGATCATCTTGGATTTTGAAGACTTCTAGCAAGCATGCTTCATTCACCATGTGGAGCCTCTCAAGAGTCCGTGAGTTCTTTAATCATAGCGAAGAGACTACTACTCGGAGCATTTGAAGTGAAGGACCGGTATACAAAGGTTGTATTCCGTAAACACTTAGTTGTAAAGTTGTTTACATAACGTATTGTCTAAATGTTTAGTTAAGATTCTAAGGTTAGGGTTAACTAGCATGGCAAAATTTTGAAAATGGCGTGGACGATGCCCCCCGAAACCTTGCTGTTGTGCTAAGTAACCCTACAGTAGTATCAGAGCCAAGCTAGAGATTTAGACGGATTGTGTAGGGTTACAAAACCGAAACTACTCCAAAACTTGCGATTCAAAACCCTAGTTTCTGTCGATTTTTAAACAGGCTCTAAAATTTTTTTAAACAACTGCAGAATGTTGTATGAGATGCAATATGAACATAGTACAAAACTTAGCCCCTGACCTCAGATTTTGGCCGGCCACATAGCCAATAAATCAGGCCTCCTCGGTTTTAATAGGGAGTTATGTGTTGAGTTTTGTAGTGTGTTCCAGTCTCTGGATTTTGGTGTTTCAAGTGTTGTTGTTTTTTTTTGCTAAATTTGCATGAGATGTTAATTTACTATAAAGGCAACTCGGAGTGCTTCATAGTCATAATTCTAACAGTATTTCGGGTTGAATTAGATGGTGTTAAAAAGTTCGAACGGATATCAAATACCCACTTTAATCCTCGCTGGAAATTTTTTCAAGAGTTGAATTTTTTCCAAGTTTGAAACATTCAAATATCGTGTAAGTGATTCTGTGGACCCTCTAGAAGAACGAAACCCTAACTCGATTCTGTGACCGTTAGAACCGCCAACAAACCCTAGGGTTTGTGGTAGTTCAGTGGTGCCATAGGTGAGGCATTGGTTGACCCTTCTACGGCTGGTTCATAGGTATTGTGGTATGTGATGGATACATTTCAACTACGCTCAAGTGTTGAGCTTTTTGGGAAATTTTGGGTGTTTGTTAATTCGATCGGAATGTTTAACATCATCTAGCTTTTTCTGGAATGTGATTCAATATGTGGAATTCATATAATTAGGCATGAAATCCGAAGTATGTGATATTTCAGGTTTATGATGTCTAAGGTGATTGTAGATTCCAAATGTTGTAGTTTTGCATTTTCTTTTCTGCGACCGTAAGTGTAATATGTGGTGTGTCGCCAGTTTCATTGCTATACATCAATGACAATTGGGATACGAGTATTTACTTACGTTGATAACATGTGATGTTATGTATTGCTGTGATATGTTATATTGGATCGTCGTGTTTTGAATAGCCGGGGGTTTTATTTGAGATGAGATTTTTTATTTTCATTCATGTAAAATTCAATGTATATAATATTCTTTTATTGGGGCACTTCTGGGTTGAGGATGATGTCACCATTGTTGTATATTATTTACTTTTCCACATTAGGATAGACCCAAGATGGGGAGCACAGGTAACCAGGTTATAGAGTCCAGTGGGAGACCATCTCGAGGAGTCGAGTCCGTGTCTCCTAACTCTAGAATTGGTAGGGTTGCTTGCCGCTCTCGTAGAGGTCTAGGGATGTGGGTTTGGCTATTCATCGCGACCGTGGAATCCATATTTTCTATTGTTGGATAAATACAAAATATGGACCTCCTAGTATATCCAATATTTCATATGGTATCTTTTGCTGCTCTGTGATGTGATCACTGTGGATTTTGAGACGAATGGCTATTAAATATATGATATATGATAAACGTTACTTATGTTTTCCACCCGCGCTAGTCCCGCCCCGGTATGCCGTTAGTTAAGTAACCTAACGGTGCATAACAGGACACTGTGGCGAATACGGATGGCATAAGCATACGTTGTATTTTCGTTTTTCTGTGATGCTTAGGAAGCATAAATGACGGGACTTCATTAATGAGATTAATGAAAGAAAAGAAACCTAAAAGATGTTGTAGAATCAAATTTTCAAAAAGGGTAGCTCTAGTTTTTGCTTTGCATAGCGGTATTCCTTGTAGAATATCCAGCACCTTATTCGATAAGAAAAGAGCCGAGATCCCTTCACCGGGAGTGACCTCTTTAGCGAAACTAGCAGATGCTACAACTCACTCGGTTTAGTTTTTGATTGCTTTTATAGTTCTTGCTATGCATAGTGGTATTTGTTAAATATCCTGCACCTTATTCGATAAGGAAAGAGCCGAGATCCCTTCATCGGGAGTGACCTCTTTAGCGAAACTAGTAAAAAACGCAAAAACACTCTTTTTTTCATAAATCACTTGTTTCTACAACGATATCAAGTTCATTACGCAAAAGGCTTTCATAAAAACCTGTCATGGCCCTCCGTCATTTCAGATAAATACTACATAGTATTCGTGTTACATTTGTTGACTATGTTAAGGCGTAGTGTACGGTAGCTAATTAGTGCTTATGTGCTAAAGTATGAGATGCGATTGGATTAGAGTAATCGTACGACTTTGTTGACTATGTTAAGGGTCGTGCGGGTGGGTTTAATTCAATCAGGAAATAATGGGTTGAACTTGGCTAGCGCTTATGATTTGTTGACTGTGTTAAGGTCATAAGTTGTTAGGGGCAAAAAATTATCGGGAATTTCAAGTATTGAAATTTGCAATGAGATTGCATACCTTGTATGAGATAGTTGGATCCCGATACCCACTGCGAGTAAGAGTTACTCCTGGGAGAGTTTTACACATGACAATTAGCCGATCAAGTAGGTGTCTAGAAAGGTGTTAACGAGATTATACCTCTGGGAAAACGAGGTTTATTCTAATTAGGTCTGTGCGAAAGCACGGGGAACCTCCCTCAAAGTACCAACACTGGCCTGGCTGAAATATTGGCGAACTTGTAAGGTGTAATTAATCCCGGCTAATCTTACATTTTAGGGTTTGAAGGAAGATTTGATAAAAATAGTGGGAGCCATCCTAATTAGATAAGATGATAAACCAATCTAATCTTGCAAGAGAATACCCTAAGTGTTTTCTTCTCTCTCTCTCCAAGTAGCGACCATGTCAGGCCTTAATCAAGATAATAATATGGATGTATTGACTGAATCCGCTTGTTATACTGAGCAAGGGAACGTTGGTTCCATTCTTTCTTATAATTGTTATAAGACTGAGCAGGGAATAGGGACATATCCAGATTCCCAAGCCGCCCAAACGAAGATAAAGCATGTTGATGAATCTTCTTCGGGTGTGTTAGTTACCGAGAACTGTTTCTCAGTTCACTCTACGTCCTGGGCATTAGATACCGGATCAGGATCCCACATATGCAATATGTTGCATGGGCTAAGGAAAGATAGAGAACTGGGAATGGGTGATCATTCCGTAAGAATAGAGAATGGTGCAAATGTTGCAGACAAAGCAGTTGGCGAATATCACCTTGTATTACCAAATGGTAATACATTGATTCTGAACGAATGCTATTACATACCGAACCTAATATGCAATATTATATCAGTTTCTTTATTAAGTAAAGAAGGATATAATTTTGTATTACAGGATAATGTTATGAACATTTTTTTGAATCAAAAGTTGATTGGATCAGGCTCGTTAAATAATGGCATATACGTTCTAAATCAAACCACAATTCTTAACGTACAAAACACACACAAGAGGAAGAGTTCAGAAATGAACGAATCCTTCTTGTGGCATTGTAGACTAGGTCATATCAATGTGACATGACTAGCCAAGTTACATAATGATGGATATTTGAATCCATTCAAATTTTCATCTTATGAAACTTGCCAGTCATGTCTCAAAGGTAAGATGACCAAAACTCCGTTTACCGGACTCGGAAAGAGAGTTACGGAACTCTTGGAACTGATACATAGTGATGTATGCGGTCCTATGTCTATACATGCCAGGAATGGTTTCTCGTACTTCATTACATTCACTGACGATCTCTCAAGATACGGACATATGTTCCTGTTGAAACACAAGTCTGAATCTTTTGAGAAATTGAAAGAATATAAGCACGAAGTAGAGAACCAAACGGGAAAAAGTATTAAAATTCTTCGATCTGATCGAGGAGGAGAATACTTGAGTAATGAGTTCCGGGAAAATCTAAAAGAGAATGAGATTCTCTCTCAGCTTACTCCTCCGTATACACCACAGCACAACGGTGTATCGGAACGGAGGAATCGCACCCTATTAGATATAGTGCGCTCTATGATGAGCACCGCTGAGTTGCCTATTTCCTTTTGGGGTTATGCGCTGAAGGCAACAGCATACCTATTGAATCAAGTTCCATCTAAATCTGTACCTACCACACCATATGAGATATGGAGTGGGAAGAGACCATATTTTAAACGAGTTAAGATATGGGGTTTTCCGGCCTATGTCAAAAGGCAAAATCCGGACAAACTCGAGGCATGATCAGTTCTTTGCAAGTTTGTAGGATATCCAAAGAATTCACAAGGATATATTTTCTACCACGCTGAGGAACAAAAAGTGTTTATTTCTTAATATGCCACCTTTTTAGAAAAGGAATTTCTTGTAAAAAAAATTAGTGGCGAAGAGGTAGAGCTGGAAGAAGTTCCAGCGGCACAAACTACAACTGATGATTTATTGGAACCAGAGGATTCAGTAGTTCCCAACGAACCTCAGTCTCTCCGCCGATCTAGTACGGTTCCTCATCCACCTGAGAGATACTATGGTTTTCTCATCGATGGTGGAAGCGAGGATTGCATCATGGAAGATGATGACCCGACTAGTTTCGAGCAGGCCATCACGAGTGGGGACTCTGTGAAATGGCTGGATGCAATGCGATCTGAGATGGAATCCATGTACACCAACAAAGTATGGACTTTGGAAGATGCTCCTGAAGGGGTAAAACCCATCGGGAGTAAGTGGATCTTCAAGGAAAAACTTGGTGTAGATGGGAAAGTGGAGACTTTCAAAGCTAGACTTGTTGCAAAAGGTTTTCGTCAACGACCAGGTGTGGATTATGACGAAACCTTTTCTCCAGTGGCTATGCTTAAGTCTATCCAGATCCTACTTGCCATTGTTTCATACCATGACTACGAAATCTGGCAAATGGATGTTAAGACCGCCTTTCTAAATGGTGATTTAGAAGAGAGCGTGTACATGACTCAGCCAGAGGGCTTCGTAGACACTGGGAGCAGCGGGAAGGTGTGCAAGCCGCTTAAATCCATCTACGGGTTAAAGCAGGCATCGCGGAGTTGGAACATCTATTTTGATGTTGTAGTCAATGAGTTTGACTTCGTCAAAAATATAAATGAATCTTGTATATACAAGAAGGTGGCAGAGAGTAAGGTGGTCTTCCTCGTATTGTACGTGGATGACATACTCTTGATAGGAAATGATATTTCTATACTGCAATCGGTCAAGCTCTTCTTATCACAAAGATTCTCAATGAAAGATCTAGGTGTTGCCTCCTACATCTTGGGAATTAAGATCTATAAAGATAGATCTAAATGGATACTGGGATTGTCCCAATCCAGATACATTGACACCATACTAAAGAGGTTTAATATGGAAGAATCCAAGCGTGGGAATTTACCCACAATCTCTGGACTCACTCTCTCCAAAGAGATGTCTCCCAAGATTGATTTGGAGAGAGCTCGCATGCAAGGGATACCCTATGCTTCGGCAGTAGGCTCTATCATGTACGTGATGCTATGTACCAGACCCGATATAGCATACTCACTAAGTGTAGTGAGTAGGTATCAAGCAGATCCTGGAGAGAATCACTGGACAGCTGTGAAGAACATTCTCAAGTACTTGAGAAGGACTAAAGAGATGTTCTTGGTATATGGTAACGGAGAACTCCAAGTGGAGTTCTTTACCGATTCGAGCTTCCAGAGTGATAAGGATGACTTTAAGTCGGTCTCGCGGTTTGTCTTTACCCTCAATGGAGGGGCGGTATGCTGGAAGAGTTCCAAGCAGGAAACCGTGGCAGACTCGACGATGGAGGCTGAATACATCGCTGCCAACGATGCTACCAAAGAGGCTGTCTGGATGAAAAAGTTCATAACTGAACTTGGTGTGGTTCCATCCATTGAGCGTCCAATACCTTTGTATTGCGATAAGAATGGCGCAGTGGCTTTGGCCAAGGAACCCAGGTTCCATCAAAGATCCAGGTATATTCTGAGGCGGTATCACCTGATCCGGGAGATAGTTGATCGCCGGGAGATCGAGGTCAGGAGAGTTGACACGAAGGACAACATTGCGGATCCATTCATGAAGGCCATACCCTATATACAATTTGAGAGACTCTTCGGGATGTTGGGTATGAGATAGTACAACAACTGGCCTTAGTGCAAGTGGGATATTGTTAGTTATGTATATGCCCTTGAGGCCATTATTGTACATGTAATGTATATTATATTGGATTCTTGGACATATATAGAGAGGACTTTCTTGCTCGACATGATAGTATGTGATTTTTAGTAATTCTAAGATGCGTTTATCAAATCAAATAGTCCCCGGCAACGGCGCCATTTAATTTATGAAATTTCCTGTTGTGTAGTATGAAATTGTAAAGAAATCACAACCAAAAATTATTCGACCGCAATCAATAACGGTGTCGGATGTAGCGCGTTAGTAAGTGCGGATCGTCCTCAGGGAAAGTGTAAGTGTTTGTCTTTTGAATTTGATGAATTGAAACTTTAAGAAAAGAAAAGAAAACAATTCATGATTTAAATTTTGTATTTCAAGAAAAAGAAAATATCTAGATCTAAGAAAAGTAAAAGATAGAATCAAGAATTGATAGTTTGATGATTTTTCCAACCAAGTATCAAGAATCGAAATGCGGCTCGTAGGAATCGATCGGATCTATAGATGTGATGAAGATTCAAGAATACGATTTCTTATCTATTAACAAGTTGATGCTGAATCGATGTAGATTTCATCGAGGATCAAGGATCTTGTGAAGAATTAGAGTTCCTCATCCTATCCTTTATCCTTTCGATGAATCACATTCACTAGATAGCTTCTTGAAATTCGGATGATCGATCGTTGATCTCTAGATCGTGCGAAAGGAATCAAGAACGCATTCGCATCGATCTAGATCATCGATCATTCGACTTTCAAGAATTTACAATTGTTATAAGTCTTAAGAAAACATTAAAAATTCGTCAACATCATCATTCTACAATCGTCTCAATTCCTCTAAGAGCGGAGTTTATTTGCGCATCATTACAAAGAATACATTCAAGAATTGAATACGAATCATAATGCTCGAATTGAAATATAAGCAAGTTTAAAGAATCTTCACCTTTATTTATTCCACAAATTGTTACACATTGCTCAAGAGACTACAAGAATTTAAGAAGGAACAAAATTGTCGAATCTTGCGTTGCATCGGCTCCTTGAGTCTTGGATCGCTCGGATCTCGTGCTCGGTTGAAGTTCGGCTTCGCTTCTAAAGGTTGGTTGAAGACTTGCTCACTAGAACTCCATGGATCTTGAATTTGGATTGGAATTAGGGTTAGGGTTTCGCACAAGTCTTGTCACTAGACTTGTGGAAGAAGATGATGTAAGAGGGAATGAACTAACTAATGATTTTCTAACTAAGGATTCACCCTTAATCCTAGGTCTAGGTTTCTATTTATAGACTTCCCTAAACCCTAGATCTAGGATTAGAATTTGAATTTCCCTCCAAAAGTTTGTTAGATGAAATTTGAATTTCCCTCCAAAAGATTGTTGAGGAGAAGCTTCTAGATGTGATTAGTTAGGAGGGAGCTTCTAGAAATAGATTAGTTAGGAGCTTAATTAGGATTAGCCTTGCTTAATCTTCTTTGCTGATCTGGCAGTAGCTTCGAGATCTTTCTGGAATTTGAAGTATCAGAAAGGAATGTGGGCCTTGAGATGTGAATTCTGCAGTGAAAATTATTTGCTGACGTGTCCAAACCGCCGCGGATCCGCGGCTCAAGCAAGCTCCCGCCGCGGATACGCAGCGCTTTGGGGGAGTTGGAGCTTGGACTCTCTGCTGCTTGTTGGGCTTGAGTTTTGGGCCTTTATTTGATATGTGGAATTTTGTTTGTCCCTTTAGATTGCTACCAGATCTGAAATTATTGAGTTGGCGTAATGTTTGATCAGCTTCTTTTGACTTTTCTTCTGGATTTTCCTGCACAGACTCAAGACAAGTGTTGCGCAAATACAGAGATGATGCGATGCCATGAAATACAGTCAATTTCCCTTAAAGTGCCGGTTTTAAAGTCTAACACATGCAATCTGATATTTTACGACTGATTTGCTAATATGTGAAATATGAATACCGAACACTTCTAAATGAGTGCAAAAGATGGGGAAATTGCCGTGTTAAAAATACATTATTTCCGACTGATCAAATACCCCCAAACTTAATTTCGATCGTCTCGAGCGAATGTTTTATTAAAAAGAGAAGGTGAAAATAAAGAAAGAGAAAAACTAACTAGCACACTTTCGTAGGCAACACAGATTGCACTGAGCACGTGCAACAAGCCTTTAAACCTCTAGGTGTCCCTAGTAGGAGGAGTGTTGTCTCCTGAGGGTTTTCAGCGGATTGCACCCACAAAATCCAATAATAAAAGGAAGATCATGATTATTACATTTAAAGACAAGAATTGTAAAAGAAAATCCTTGAAAATTAGGGTTTCCAACTAAGCTAGCTTTTCGGTTGTCATGAGCCCTATCTTAATAGTCATGAAAAGATGTCAGAAATCACGTCCTCCCTCAATAAAACATCGTCTTATTCTTCATTCCTATCTTTCTTCCAAACATCGATCATATAACCCTGCGTGTGTGTAAAGGACATCCCTACACCCGGAGAATTCAATTCAAGCTATCATACTCTTGCCTATCAGCCTCAGTACTTTTTAATTAATGAATATTTAGCTGAATTTGCTCACACACTTTCATGCGACCGTTAATACTTCTTGAGGTACTAACCGACCGATTACTCATGTGCTTGCTTACTTGGTGTATTTTCCTCGTCTTGCACCACCTTAGGCATAGCAGAGACTCCCAGACCAGTTGGCCTTAAGGCACTAGGTGAAGAGGCACCCTCGCTATACATTTTTATTGCCCTCGGTAATAACAAAACCAGTGTCCATTTTTCTCACCACTTTATATATATATATTTTTATTCACTTTTTTATTTCCTTCATACATCGGCTTTAAGACAAGAGCATTTCAAGGTATCCTCTACTATCCCAGGCTTCAAGACGTGTGTAAGTGCGAATAGCAGGGTATCAACATTCAAAATGTTTGGCTTCCAGAATAGAAACTATTTTTCAGACTTATTTTTATCCTCAGATTAGTGACGTCTTTCATCTTACTAACCCTTGGGACAACGGCTCATAACTACTTATTACTAGTTCGTATAAGAAAACTTCTAATTTTCTTGGTTTTCTTAAATTTTTCTAATCTCATGGATGTAATTTTTCACTATCTAAACTTTTATTATCTTATTTATGTATAAAAATCTTTTTTTTTAATCTTTTTGAAAATTTTTAAATTTTTATAGGTTTTGAAAATGCTTTGTGCTTATGCAAATGATATGCAAATGATGCAAAAATAAGCACAAACCTCCCCCAAACTTGTTTTCAACAGTGTCCTCACTGTTGCCTTCTGCTAAATCTTGAAAAAACCTGTAAGCTTGGGAGGAATTTATTAGTGGGGGCAAAATATTTAAGTGAAGAACCTCCCCCAAACTTATTTTTGGCTCAAAATTTTGTAAAAATTTTATTTTCAAGAGCCCGAAAAAATGCCCCCCCAAACTTGAGTTAAGCCATGTTAATCTTTTAAAATCATATGAGGGGGTCAAAAATCAGTAGTCGATGCCAAGCTTTGCAAAGACCGAATGTTAATACCAACCATTCAAAAATTTTATCAATGCGGTGCTCTGGTTGGTGGAAGAAGAAGTGGGGAAAAGGTAAGTGGTGGAATAGAATGTGTGTGCGTCTCGTATTGGAGAGACGATGCAGTGAATGTGATGGATAACTCGCATTCTTTTTACAGTTCAGAAGAAGGGGTGGACGTTCAATTTCAATGATTGGGACAAGATTCGTCTTAACACCCGTGTCATTTAAAAATGCGAGTTCTTCAGCGAAGATCTCCTCAAAAGTTCCATCAATACCCCGATGAATAATGTCATCACAAAGTGCGGGGTGATCTTCAGACTCTAAAAGCAGTTCATAATCAGTGTTAATTGTTGACCCGGACATCTCGGTGGAAGAGTCCGTATGTGTATGATACATAGTTGGGTCAAACAACAACATATGAAAAAAGTCAAGATCAGTATCATGAGGATCATCAAATTCGCTGCTGTCGACATCCATTAAGTCGACATAACAGACTTGAGCAGTAGGTTCGGAGGGTACACTTCCCAACTTGAAAATGTTTAGTTCTATTGACCTATTCCCGAAAGACAGGATCATAGAACCGTTACGACAGTTGATAATAGCATTGGAAGTGGCCAAAAAGGGGCGACCTAAAATCACCGGAATTTGATTCCGTGGGTTCGCTGTGTAGGGTTCCTAGGCACTCCCAAGAGGTCTCACAAGGCATCGAACATGCCAAATTAAAATTTTACGGTGCCGAGAAACCCTATACTACGGATCGTTTGCTAGAAAACTAGGCGAAAAGATAACTAGTTAACACTTAACTAAGGGAATACGGAAATACAACCTTCGTAGATCCGGTGCTCCACCTCCATAGCTCCGCAACGAAGTCCTCTCCGCTGTCCAAATCAAATCCGGGCTCTAGCGTCGGCTTCGTCGGAGAATGGGCAAGCTAGGTCGTCGATGTCCATGCCGAAGATGATCTACGTCGAGGCATCGCTAAATCAAGCTCCGACTTCACCAAGTCCAAAAACTTGTGAAGAGAACACACTCTACTACTTGGCAAGAGGTAGAGGATGAAGAAATAGGAAGTGGGTAGACTTTAGAATTGGATTTCTCACTTGTTTTCATCAATCACCATTGATGAAGTAAACTTTCTTCATGTGAAGAAGATGAAGAAGAAGAAGAAAGAAATATGATAAGTTAATTATATTCGGAAAAGAAAATGAATACTTATCATATTAGAACCATGGTCAAGTGTAGAGAATTAACCAAGGTTAGTTTAATGGTTAGGGTTTAAGATGAAGACAAGAATGGTTACAAAGTCAAAGCTTCATGAAGCTTCAACTAAACTCCAAAATTAGCAACCATTCTTTTCTTATCTATTCAAAATAAATAAATAAATAAATAAGTAATAAAAAGAAAACCCTAATCATTAGTTTAACCATGGCTTAATTCATTACACTTAACTATAGTTAAACATGTATCATCAAACATGATATAATCAAGTGTACAAAAGTATATCACATATACAATGTGCACAAACCAAGTGAGAAAATCCGTTTAAAGTGAACCAATACTAGTTAGTGAAAAGTAATATATCAAATATATAATTATGCATTAAATCATTAAATCAACACTTGATTCAATGATCCGGTCATGTCGCACACAACCGACTAGTATTCAATGTATCGGCTTATCGAATCAATACTTGATTCGATACCTAGGTTATATCGCATACAACCATTCGATACAATCATCGCGAGAATAGAATACGGTATCACATACACGCATTATTCTCGGTCCCGCACATATCTCATATGCGCTCCTATTTCGTTTTGCTTGAGCCAGGAAACCTCTGTGTAGGACTCTAAAGACTCGTCAATACGCCGGCAGCAGATGATGATCATATCAAACACCCACAAGCCGCAAGCGGTCTGCTAAACGTAACGGCCACCCGGGTATTGAGCGATCTGAAGATCGACGAGCAAGCCCGCTCACACTCCAGTGAATCCGACCAGTAACACTACCGTACAGTCCGGTCTGATCGTCTGATATGTCGCATATCTCGCCTAGGGGTGGTAAACGTCAGACCCCAATAGCTCGATAAGTCGTGTCGATATGAGGTCTATAACTGTTCGAGAAACTACTGGTAACACTTACCAGTAAATCTCAGCAACCCTGGCCAGGGATTTCCTGTTATAGCCAATCGAACACAGCGCAACATCAACCCCCTATACCGGGAGAGACGAATCCCCTCCTATCGCTCATTGCCTCCATGTGACTCGGGACTGTACCCAAAAACCACCATTTTGCACGCCCTCTTGGACGTGGTAAGATGGAAATCAAAGCACAGTGGGAACCACACAAGACTCTATGACGATCTCGGGTCAACAGACTACTCTGTACCAGTGTCACCAGAGAACTGCCATCTGATGTGAGGTATAATACCATCTGGGAGTTCTCGGCGAGTCTGTCCAGTGTACCCAGTCTCTACTGAGCACCTGTATATCATCTCTGATGTCAAACACCGATGGATATGGGATCATCCATCGCCCATCTGTATGGGTCGAGAAGGTACACGCTAGTCTACTCTAGTATATCGATGCCCCGTCTCGATACACCCACGACTAGGGACTTTAAAGGATGTACTTACGGACTACCATGTCCCTACTAGTATGATCCGCATCATAGTCCAGGTAGTCAAGTACAGATCCTAAGGGCTTTACCAACATGTAACAGAGAGACAATCAGTATACACGTTAAGGTAAAGTTCAACCAGATAGCATACTATCATGTCGAGCAAGAAAGTCCTCCCTATATACGTCCCAGCATCCACTACAATATACATCCTATGTACAGTAATGGCCTCTAGGGCATACATATAACTAACAATCTCCCACTTGCACTAGGGCCATCTGATAGCAGTGGTTGCAGTATCTCATACTCAACCATCCCATAAGAGTCTCTCACTGGGAAAAGGCCTTTCGTGAGTGGATCCGCTGTGTTGTCCTCTGAGTCTACTCTCCTAACCTCGATCTCCCTGGAGATCAACCATCTCCATGATCAAGTGATACTGCCTTAGAATATGTTTGGATCACTGATGGGACGGACGTTCCTTGGCATAAGCCACAACTCCATTGTCTCACAATGGTTGGAACGTAGTTCATCTCATGAACCAATATACACCCAGACTGCCTCTTTGGTAGCATCTTAAGTAGCGATGTATCGTGCCTTTATTGTCTAGTATGTCACGGTATCTAGCTTGGAACTCTTCCACCATACCGTCCCTTTACTGAGGGTAAAGACAATGCCTGTGACTGACACTCAGTCGTCTTTATCACCCTGGAACACTTCCAGTGATTCTCCCCAGGATCGGTTGATACCGTCTCACTACAACTAGTGAGTATCCTAACATCCAATTAAATCTATCTCATAGATCTAAAACTCAGGATTTATGAGGTATCATTTTGATCCTACACGGAGAATCATAGTGATAAGCGGAGATTGATCGAGCGTAGCATAGGAAACTCCTTCCCTATCAAGAGTATGTCATCCACGTACTCTACGAGGATCGTCACCATACTCCCTACTACCTTTTTGTATATACAAGGTTCATCTACCATTTTGATGATGTCAACTTCTTTGACTAATCCATCAAAACAGATGTTCCAACTCCGCGATGCCTGCTTTATCCTATAAAGCATCTTGCACACGTTTCCGCTGCTCCCACTGTCTACGAGGCCCTCTGGCTGTGTACTTATAGACGCACTCTTCTAAATCATCATTTAGAAAAGCAGTCAAGACACCCAACCACCAGAGATCGTAGTCATGGTATGCAGCCGTGGTAAGTAGGATCTGGATGGACTTAAGCATAGCCACTGGAAAAGGTTTCATCATTATCCACGCCTGGTCAATGAAGAAAACCTTTAACAAGTCTAGCTTTGAAAGTCTCAACTTTTCCATCTACACCAAGTAATCTTCTCAAGCTATACTTGCTCCTGATGGGGATTTAACCCTTCAGATATAGCAACCAAAGTCCATACTTTGTTGGTGTATAAGGATTCCATCTCAGATCGATAAACATCCAGCCATTCTTACAGAGTCTTACTCTCGATGGCCAGCTCGAAGCTAGTTGGGTCATCATCTCATGATGCAATCCTCGCTCCCACTGTCATAGAGAAACCGAAGTAACTCTCAGGTGGGTGAGGAACCCTACTAGATCGGCGGAGAGGCTGAGGTTCATTGGTAACTATTGAATCCTTTGGTTCTCTCAAATCATCAGCTGCAGTTTGCATAGCTGGAACCTTTCCAGTTCTACATAACTAACCTTGCCTCGAGTTTGTCCGGATTTTGCTTTTAGACATAGGCCGGACAACCCCAAATCTTAACTAACTTAAGACATGGGCTCTTCCCTTTCCATATCACATATGAAGTGGTAGGCATTGATTTGATTCGAACCCTATTCAATAGGTATGCAACTTCTCAAGTGCATAACACCCAAAAGGAAAAAGGTAACTCGGCAGTACTCATCATAGAGCACACCTTATCATATAGGGTGTGATTGCTCCACCCCGATATACCATTGTGCTATGGTGTATACATAGGAGTAATGCTGAGAGAGAATCCCATTCTCCTTTAGAATAATCCAGGATTTTCGTGCTCAAGTATTCTCCTCCTTGATCTCATCATAGGACATAATACTTATACCCGTATTGGTTCTCTACTTCTAACTTATATTCTGTGAATATCTCAAGAGGTTCAGACTTGTGTTTCAACAGGAACATATGTCTGAATCTTGAGAGATTATCAGAGAATGTAATGAAGTATAAAGAACCAGTCCTGGCATGTGTAGACAGGGGACCTACATACATCAACATGTATCATCCCAAGAGTTCACTAACTCTTTCTCTGTTTCCAGTAAACGGAGCTATGGTCATCTTATCTTTGTGACATGACTGGCGAGTTTCACAAGATGTAAATTCAAACTGATTTAAATATACATCTATATGTAACTCTAGCCAGTCGGGTCGCATTGATCTGACCTAGTCTACAATACCTCAAGAAGGATTCGTTCATTTCTGAACTCTTCCTCTTGTGTGTGTTCCGTATACAAAGAACTGTAGTTTGATTTAGAACATTAATGCTTTTAGATAACGTGCCTGAACCGATCAACTTTTGATATAGGAAATGTTCAAAACATTATCCATCAATACAAAATTTTATCGTTTCTTTACTAATAAAGAGACAGATATGATTTTGTATATCAGGTTCGGTATCTAATAACATTCGTTCAGAAACAATGTATCGGTAATACAGGGTGTCAGTGACCGACAGACTTGGCTGCAACTCTTGCCCCGTTTTCTGCCTCATGAAACTTATCACCCGTTCTCAGTTCTCTACCTTTCTGTAGCCCTATGTAACAGATTACATATCTGGGATCCTGATCTGGTATCATATACCCAGGACATAAAGGATACTGAGAAACAGTTCTGTATAATGAACACACCCGAAGATGATGCATCATCATGCACTCTCTTCGTTTGGGCGGCACGGGAATTCTGGTAATCCCCTATTTCCTGCTCTGTCTTATAACAATTATAAGTTGGAGCGGGACCAACGTTCCCCAGCTCAGTATAACAAGCGGGTTCGGTCAATATTCCGTATTATTATCTTGATTAAGGCGTGATATGGTCGCTACCTGGAGAGAGAGAGAAGAAAACACTCAGCGTGCGCTCTGTCAAGAATAGATTGGTTATTATTTTATCTAATCAGGATGGCTCCCACTGCTTTTTATCAAATCTTCCTTCAAACCCTAAAAGGAAAGACTAGCCAGGATTAATTACACACTACAAGTTCGCCAATCTTTCAGCCAGGCCAGTGTCGGTACTTTGAGGGAGGTCCCCCGTGATTTCGCACGAACCTAATTAATGTAAACCTCGTTTTCCCAGAGGCGTAACCCCGTTGACACCTTTCTAGACACCTACTTGATCGGCTAATTGTAATGTATAAAACTCTCCCAGGAGTAACTCTTACTCGCAGCGGGTATCGGGATCCAACTATCTCATAGAAGGTATGCAATCTCATTGCAAATTTCAACACTTGAAATTCCCGATAATATTTTGCCCCTAGCACCCTATGACCTTGACGGAGGTCAACAAACCATAGGCTACTAGTCAAGTTCAACCCGTCATTTCTTGATCGAATTAAACCCACCCGCACGACCCTTGACGGAGGTCAACAAGGCCGCACGACTACCCTAACTCAATCTGCATCATATGCATAAGCAGATAAATACTGGTTAGCTACCGCACACTGCGCCTTGACGGAGGCCAACAAACGCAGCACGAATACTAAACAGCACTTATCTGAAATGACGGAGGGCTACAACAGGTTTTTCTGAAAACCTATTGCGTAATGAACTTGATATCGTTGTAGGATCGAATGAATTTTGAAATGGAGTGTTTTTGAAGCTTTTCTAGTTTTGCTAAAGGAGTCACTCCCGGTGAAGGGATCGTCGGTCCTTTCCTCGTCGAATGAGGTGCTGGATATATCATATATATCACTGTGCAAAGCAGAAACTCTTAAAAGCAATCAAAAGACAAACCGAGTGTGTAGCATCAGCCAGTTATTGCTAAAGGAGTCACTCCCGGTGAAGGGATCTCGGTCCTTTCCTCATCGAATAAGGTGCAGGATATATCATATATACCGCTGTGCAAAGCAAGAACTGTAGCTACCTGTTTTATTTTGAAATTCGATTCTACAACATCATTAGGTTTCTTTTATTTCATTAATCACATTAATGAAGTCCCATCATTTAAGTACCTAATCATCACAGATAAATACGACGTACACTTATGCCATCCGCATTCGCCTCGATGTCCCCTCGTGCATCGTTAGGTTAGGTAACTAACGACAGAACGGGACAGGGCTAGCGCGGGTGTAAAACATAAGTAACGTCTATATAATATATCATATATACTATATAATGTATCTATCACAGAACATCACATGATCACATCACAGATATCGCAGCAGAAGAATCATATGAAATATTGGATATACTAGGACGTCCGTGTTTTCAATACGAGCCAGTATAAAACACGGATTCCACGGTCGTGATGAATAGCCAAACCCACACCCCTAGACCCCTACGAGAGCGGCAAGCAACCCTACCAATTCTAGAGTTAGGAGACCCGGACTCGACTCCTCGAGTTGGTCTCCCACTGGACTCCAGAACCCGGTTACTTGTGCTCCCCTCCTTGGGTCTATCCTAGTGCCGAAAAGTAAATAATATACAAACGGTGACTACTTCCGCAACCTGGAAGCGCCCCAATAAAAGAATATTACATACAAGTTTTTACATGAATGAAAATGAAAAACACTCATCTCACATAAAAACCCCCGGCTATTCAAACACGACGATCCAATATAACATATCCAGCAACACATAACATCACATGTCATCAACGTAAGTAAATGTGCGCATCCCAATTGTCGTTGACATATAGCAACGAAACCGGCGATATCACATATTACACATACGGTCACAGAAAAGAAAGTGTAAAACTACAATAGTTGGAATCCGCAACCACCTCAGACATCGCATGCCTGACCAAATGAATTACTTAGACATCACATGCCTAACAATTATAAACCCCGCATTTTAGTCTCAAAATCAAAAACACTTTTCAATATCAAGTCGGGTAATTCAACAAGATTCCCGACATCCTGATCGAATACTCGTCGCAAACTTTAGTAGGCGGCCGCACCCCAATACCGTCGACGAAGTGCACCAAGGCGGAACACCGCTACCGCGAGCACCCGAACGGATGCTTTCGGCGACGGGGTTCTCCTACAGTCACTTGGTCGGGGCTATGGAGTGAGGCTGTCTATTAAGTTTACCCGGCGAGTATCCGCGTACGCTACGTGATTGCAACGGACTTTTGATCACATCAAAATTCCGTGGCAACCGATCAAGTGAGACTAAATTGCTAGATTTATAACATTCATTCAGTTATCTCATAACTTCTTGTGAATTCCAATCATTGTATCCCATTCCGGATAAATAGAAAATGTCAAACTTTCCGATCGAACAATCGAACACCCAAGTTTTCCCAATACAGCTCAACACATGAAATAAGTCTAACAACATTCAGTTCGTGCCTCAGTACCGACGGTCCAGCCGTAGAAGGGTCAAGCCAACGCCTCACATGTGGCATGCCGTACTGCCCCAAACCCGAAGGTTCAAAGGGCAGTTCAAGACGGTCACATAATCGAGTTAAGGTTTGTTGTCTTCTAGAGGGACCATCGCGTTACTTGCACTACTTAGAACGTCGTTAAACTACGGAAAAATCCAACACTTGGAAATTTCCCGACAGGGGAAAAATTGGGTATTTATATCCGGTCGAACTTTTTTTTAACATATTCTAAAAATTATCCGGAAAGCCACACAGACAAAATTTGATACTCCGATCGAAACACCGAATCCCCAAAACAACTCCAGAAAATTCAACTCTTGAATAAAATATTAAAATTCCCAGAAAACTCAGCTCTTTGAACTAGGAATTACAGTGCAAAGCAACAGGGCTGACGTCATCAATGGGCCGCTGATCCGCCGCAGAAGCCATGCTTCTGCCGCGGATCCGCCGCTAAAAATACTGTTCATGAAATAATTTTTGCATCGTAATTCTTAGATTTCCCTGCTGAATTTTTTAGCAATTTTTAATTTGGAAAAATCCCAGTTTTTGAAAAAAGGACAGAGAGCTATTTTGTGATTGGGTTTCGGGTACGTTCGGACTTCAAATTTCGTCTAGACTTCGCCTAAGGCTCTAGCTAGGCTCTGATACCACTGTAGGGTTCCTAGGCACTCCCAAGAGGTCTCACAAGGCATCGAACATGCCAAATTAAAATTTTACGGTGCCGAGAAACCCTATACTACGGATCGTTTGCTAGAAAACTAGGCGAAAAGATAACTAGTTAACACTTAACTAAGGGAATACGGAAATACAACCTTCATAGATCCGGTGCTCCACCTCCATAGCTCCGCAACGAAGTCCTCTCCGCTGTCCAAATCAAATCCGGGCTCTAGCGTCGGCTTCGTCGGAGAATGGGCAAGCTAGGTCGTCGATGTCCATGCCGAAGATGATCTACGTCGAGGCATCGCTAAATCAAGCTCCGACTTCACCAAGTCCAAAAACTTGTGAAGAGAACACACTCTACTACTTGGCAAGAGGTAGAGGATGAATAAATAGGAAGTGGGTAGACTTTAGAATTGGATTTCTCACTTGTTTTCATCAATCACCATTGATGAAGTAAACTTTCTTCATGTGAAGAAGATGAAGAAGAAGAAGAAAGAAATATGATAAGTTAATTATATTTGGAAAAGAAAATGAATACTTATCATATTAGAACCATGGTCAAGTGTAGAGAATTAACCAAGGTTAGTTTAATGGTTAGGGTTTAAGATGAAGACAAGAATGGTTACAAAGTCAAAGCTTCATGAAGCTTCAACTAAACTCCAAAATTAGCAACCATTCTTTTCTTATCTATTCAAAATAAATAAATAAATAAATAAGTAATAAAAAGAAAACCCTAATCATTAATTTAACCATGGCTTAATTCATTACACTTAACTATAGTTAAACATGTATCATCAAACATGATACAATCAAGTGTACAAAAGTATATCACATATACAATGTGCACAAACCAAGTGAGAAAATCCGTTTAAAGTGAACCAATACTAGTTAGTGAAAAGTAATATATCAAATATATAATTATGCATTAAATCATTAAATCAACACTTGATTCAATGATCCGGTCATGTCGCACACAACCGACTAGTATTCAATGTATCGGCTTATCGAATCAATACTTGATTCGATACCTAGGTTATATCGCATACAACCATTCGATACAATCATCGCGAGAATAGAATACGGTATCACATACACGCATTATTCTCGGTTCCGCACATATCTCATATGCGCTCCTATTTCGTTTTGCTTGAGCCAGGAAACCTCTGTGTAGGACTCTAAAGACTCGTCAATACGCCGGCAGCAGATGATGATCATATCAAACACCCACAAGCCGCAAGCGGTCTGCTAAACGTAACGGCCACCCGGGTATTGAGCGATCTGAAGATCGACGAGCAAGCCCGCTCACACTCCAGTGAATCCGACCAGTAACACTACCGTACAGTCCGGTCTGATCGTCTGATATGTTGCATATCTCGCCTAGGGGTGGTAAACGTCAGACCCCAATAGCTCGATAAGTCGTGTCGATATGAGGTCTATAACTGTTCGAGAAACTACTGGTAACACTTACCAGTAAATCTCAGCAACCCTGGCCAGGGATTTCCTGTTATAGCCAATCGAACACAGCGCAACATCAACCCCCTATACCGGGAGAGACGAATCCCCTCCTATCGCTCATTGCCTCCATGTGACTCGGGACTGTACCCAAAAACCACCGTTTTGCACGCCCTCTTGGACGTGGTAAGATGGAAATCAAAGCACAGTGGGAACCACACAAGACTCTATGACGATCTCGGGTCAACAGACTACTCTGTACCAGTGTCACCAGAGAACTGCCATCTGACGTGAGGTATAATACCATCTGGGAGTTCTCGGCGAGTCCGTCCAGTGTACCCAGTCTCTACTGAGCACCCGTATATCATCTCTGATGTCAAACACCGATGGATATGGGATCATCCATCGCCCATCTGTATGGGTCGAGAAGGTACACGCTAGTCTACTCTGGTATATCGATGCCCCGTCTCGATACACCCACGACTAGGGACTTTAAAGGATGTACTTACGGACTACCATGTCCCTACTAGTATGATCCGCATCATAGTCCAGGTAGTCAAGTACAGATCCTAAGGGCTTTACCAACATGTAACAGAGAGACAATCAGTATACACGTTAAGGTAAAGTTCAACCAGATAGCATACTATCATGTCGAGCAAGAAAGTCTTCCCTATATGCGTCCCAGCATCCACTACAATATACATCCTATGTACAGTAATGGCCTCTAGGGCATACATATAACTAACACGCTACAGGCTGTGTATCAATTACAATAAAGTCCACAGGGAATATAAATTCCCCGATTTTTATTAACACATCCTCCAGTTCACCCCTAAGTTTGGTGATTGATCGGTCAGCCATCTGGAGAGTTATGCTCGAGGGCTTTAACACTCCAATACCTAACTGCTCGTAAACAGAGTATGGAAGCAAGTTAACACTAGCGCCAAGGTCTAGTAGAGCACGGTTAATGTGTTTTTCCCCGATAGAAATGGAAATCGTAGGATATCCAGGATCCTTACGTTTCCTCGGTAATTGTTGGGGGAAAGCTGTGTCTACTGTCTTTGCCATGAAAATCTTCTTGGGCACTTGTTTCTTCCTCTTCCTAGTGCACAAGTTCTTAAGAGTTTTCGCATAGGACGGAACTTGTTGGATGGCATCTAAGAGAGGGATGTTGATGTTAACTTGCTTTAAAATGTCAACAATCTTCTCCATTTGGGCATCATGTTTCTTGGGCCTCAACCTATTTGGAAATGGAGCTCTATCAATAAGTGTTGGGTCCAACATTTGTGGAGAAGTTTGTGGGAGTGGACAAGGTGAGGTGGGTGGAGGGTTCGAGCCTTTAGGAAAACGGAGAATAGGCTCGTGAGAAGGTGGTGGGGTAGAAGAACTGGGGTCAGAATTAGAAGGGTGTGTGTGAGGAAAGGTCTCAGCCGGGGTGTTATTGACTGATTTATCAGTATCATCAAACTCTTCCCCAACGTGATTGTCAAGCACTCTTCCAGATCTCAACGTGATTGCATCCACAAGATGTGAATAGCCAGGAAAAGGTTGAGCTGGAAGTTTCCCTTTCTCTCTTGCACTCATTTCGGCTTTTAGTTGTGCAATTTGTTCTTCCATCGATTTGATGTTCTCATTTTGAGAGATAATGATCTTCATCACATTCTCGACGGAAGATTACAAACTTGCCGTCCCTTGGATGGATTGTTTCATGAAAGTATCCAAGGTTTGTGCTAGTGCAGAGGTATTATCTGTACCGGTCAATTGCAAAAGACTAGATGGTGCAAAAGTGTTGACCGGATTTTGAAAGTTTTGTGCTTGAAAGGGGTGCTGACTTAATTGTGGTGGTTGCTGTTGTGGTGGAGGGACCCTTTGGAATTGATTCGGGTTTGGAACCGTGTTTTGAGATTGTGATTGGTTCCAAGCAAAATTAGGGTGATTCCTCCAACCCTGATCATATGTAGAGGAGAATGGATCATTTCTAGGTCTTTGAAATGCGGCATTGGTATGCTCATGACCTTGAAACGGACATTCTTCCGTCAAGTGAGACCGTTCAGAACAGCAGCCACATACAGTTTTGGAGAGTGATATTTGACTTAGGGTGGTGGCTAAAAATTTGTTTTCCATAGTCTCGAGTTTCTTGTGTATAGCTGCAATGTCAGCTCTAACTCCTATGGAAATATCATTGCCATCCCTAGACGATTGACTCACACCCTCCCACTGTAAAGATTTTTCAGCGAAATCTTCTAGAAAGTTCCAGGCTTCCCCATCATCTTTAGTCATGAAGTTGCCTTGACACATGGATTCAAGGGTCTGTCTTGTGTTAGGAGTAATGCCCTCATAAATGATTCTGCATAATTCCCATTTCGGGATGCCGTGATGTGGACATTGGACTAACAGATCCTTGAAACGTTCAAGACATTTTGAAAATGTTTCGTTTGGAAGCTGGGTGAATTAATAGATTTCGCTACGGACTCGAGCTGTCTTTTGATGTGGGTAGAATTTCTTAAGGAATGCTTTGACGAATCCGTTCCAATTTGAAATGGAATGTGCGGTAGTGTTATATAGCCACTTCTCGGCTAAATCGCACAAAGTGAATGGGAGAAGACGAAGACGTAAAGCATCCACAGACAACTGTAAGGTACCCATCATTGCGCATACATTTTCAAATTTCGTGATAAACACGTATGCGTCTTCAGACTCGAGACCGTGGAATTTTGGTAGAAGATTGATGTATTGGGGTTTTATTTGAAAATTTTCCCCGTTGGCTGGTGGAATGGAAAGACAGGTGGAAAGTGGACCTCGTGTAGGATAGCATCTCTCTTGGAGAGAGATGCGAGGTGGATTCTGCGCACCAACGGATGGCGGCAGATTAGGGTTAAAGAAGTTTGATGGATTCGGATCCATCGGTGTGGGTGTGGTAGTGGGTAAAGAAAAGGTAAATGTAGAAATACCGACTTTAGGGTCGATCAGGGGACGCGGACTAAACAGGCACTAGAATCCTGTTGTCCAGCCTATCTTGTACTAAAAAGGGTTAGTACAAGTGGCAGCGTGAATTTATAATTAGGGGAGTGATGAATGAATGCGGTGTTTGCTTTGAAAATTGGACGGATTTTTGAAAAAACGATGCTACAAAACAAATGCAACAACAAAACCCTAGAATCTAGTGGTCACCTAGGTCAAATCTCTAGACCGCTCCTAACTGCCAGAAGACAAGACGTGGGATAGAATCCTCCACTGCCTCTTTGTCCCTCCTGTGGCCAGGTAAGTGCCAGGTAAGTGGGAGGTTCTCCACTATGTAAGTAGTGGGCCTAATTAAGTAACCACTAGCTTTCGACACACTTGCCTAGGCACCACAAGAGAAACGCGGATAAGCAATGAATTACCCACGGCCTTCCTCTGTCCTAAGTGAGCGCGACGGTCCTTAGAGTCATCTCTAGATATTTTTTAATTAATGAGGGTCAATGCGGATGCAAGTTTTGTGATTTTCGGGGCCTAGGAAGGGTAATGAAATCCCCACCTAATTTGGATTTGGCCGTGCCCCTTAATATCCGTATTAATTATGCAAACAACCAAGAATCAAAACACGCACAAATTTTTATTTTGCTTTTTGCGGCGCTGCGATTTATTTGCAAAGAAACCTGCAGCAAAATGTTAATTGGAGTAGATGAGGAAGTAGATAAGAAAGTAAAGAGAGTTACCAAAAATTTTTGAACAGTGATTCCACTGTAGCACCGCGGTTCCGCCGCGGGAGTCGCCTAATGCCGCGGTTCCGCGGTGGAAATATCAGATCACTGCACGAAACTTTCATAGTAGGTTCCTGTTCACTTAAAAAGCTCTCTGGAATTTTCAGAATAATTTTTCCCAAGCTCCAATGATCCCAGATTTCCTCGCAATCAAATCACAAAACACGTATTAGGGTTTGTGCGAGTTTAGATCTAAGAATTATAATGGAATAAATTTTTCAACTCAAATTTCAAAATGCGAACAATTAGCGCACTATCCCCGGCAACGACGCCATTTGATTTTTAGTAATTCTAAGATGTGTTTATCAAATCAAATAGTCCCCGGCAACGGCGCCATTTGATTTATGAAATTTCCTGTTGTGTAGTATGAAATTGTAAAGAAATCACAACCAAAAATTATTTGACCGCAATCAATAACGGTGTCGGATGTAGCGCGTTAGTAAGTGCAGATCGTCCTCAGGGAAAGTGTAAGTGTTTGTCTTTTGAATTAGATGAATTGAAACTTTAAGAAAAGAAAAGAAAACAATTCATGATTTAAATTTTGTATTTCAAGAAAAAGAAAATATCTAGATCTAAGAAAAGTAAAAGATAGAATCAAGAATTGATAGTTTGATAATTTTTCCAACCAAATATCAAGAATCGAAATGCGGCTCGTAGGAATCGATCGGATCTATAGATGTGATGAAGATTCAAGAATACGATTTCTTATCTATTAACAAGTTGATGCTGAATCGATGTAGATTTCATCGAGGATCAAGGATCTTGTGAAGAATTAGAGTTCATCATCCTATCCTTTATCCTTTCGATGAATCACATTCACTAGATAGCTTCTTGAAATTCGGATGATCGATCGTTGATCTCTAGATCGTGCGAAAGGAATCAAGAACGCATTCGCATCGATCTAGATCATCGATCATTCGACTTTCAAGAATTTACAATTGTTATAAGACTTAAGAAAACGTTAAAGATTCGTCAACATCATCATTCTACAATCGTCTCAATTCCTCTACGAGCGGAGTTTATTCGCGCATCATTACAAAGAATACATTCAAGAATTGAATACGAATCATAATGCTCGAATTGAAATAAAAGCAAGTTTAAAGAATCTTCAACTTTATTTATTCCACAAATTGTTACACATTGCTCAAGAGACTACAAGAATTTGAGAAGGAACAAAATTGTCGAATCTTGCGTTGCATCGGCTCCTTGGGTCTTGGATCGCTCGGATCTCGTGCTCGGTTGAAGTTCGGCTTCGCTTCTAAAGGTTGGTTGAAGACTTGCTCACTAGAACTCCATGGATCTTGAATTTGGATTGGAATTAGGGTTAGGGTTTCGCACAAGTCTTGTCACTAGACTTGTGGAAGAAGATGATGTAAGAGGGAATGAACTAACTAATGATTTTCTAACTAAGGATTCACCCTTAATCCTAGGTCTAGGTTTCTATTTATAGACTTCCCTAAACCCTAGATCTAGGATTAGAATTTGAATTTCCCTCCAAAAGTTTGTTAGATGAAATTTGAATTTCCCTCCAAAAGGTTGGTGAGGAGAAGCTTCTAGATGTGATTAGTTAGGAGGGAGCTTCTAGAAATAGATTAGTTAGGAGCTTAATTAGGATTAGCCTTGCTTAATCTTCTTTGCTGATCTGGCAGTAGCTTCGAGATCTTTCTGGAATTTGAAGTATCAGAAAGGAATGTGGGCCTTGAGATGTGAATTCTGCAGTGAAAATTATTTGCTGACGTGTCCAAACCGCCGCGGATCCGCGGCTCAAGCAAGCCCCCGCCGCGGATACGCGGCGCTTTGGGGGAGTTGGAGCTTGGACTCTCTGCTGCTTGTTGGGCTTGAGTTTTGGGCCTTTATTTGATATGTGGAATTTTGTTTGTCCCTTTAGATTGCTACCAGATCTGAAATTATTAAGTTGGCGTAATGTTTGATAAGCTTCTTTTGACTTTTCTTCTGGATTTTCCTGCACAGACTCAAGACAAGTGTTGCGCAAATACAGAGATGATGCGATGCCATGAAATACGGTCAATTTCCCTTAAAGTGCCGGTTTTAAAGTCTAACACATGCAATCTGATATTTTACGACTGATTTGCTAATATGTGAAATATGAATACCGAACACTTCTAAATGAGTGCAAAAGATGGGGAAATTGCCGTGTTAAAAATACATTATTTCCGACTGATCAGAATGCTATCTGGTTGCTCTTTGTCTTAACATATTGACTTGTATTGTGATACTCTCTTGCTCTCACATGTTGACGAAGCCCTTAGAAAGCTTACTTGATTACCAGGACTATGATGGAGATCATACTGTGTAAGTCTACGGTAGCGCCCCGGCCGTCTGTCCGAGGCCAAAATGCAGAAACGAAAACTTTTCTTTAACTAGAAAACCGACGCTACCGCGGGCTTAAAATCCAGATCAGACCATTAACCTACTACTAGCAATCTAGAGAAGGGATAGAATGCTATACCGAGCGATCAGTATCCTTCGGTCTTCGGCCACTATCCCAAGCTCCCCGCGGCAACTCCGGTCTTCATCTCCTCGTCGGAAAGGGCACCACATCGAGAAGTCTTTTTACGGGCTCCCTCTTTATCCGAAGCAACTCGGGCACGAAGTGTGCTAGTCGACGTGTCCAAGATGAAGTAGAGAATGTTGTGATCACTTTGTCTCTTGCATCCATGGTTTGGATGGAGGTTAGAGATATTGCCATTCAAGGAAAATGTAAGCTAGAGGAAGAAGAAGAAGAACAGGCTCTCATTTCTTTTCTTTTCTTTTGTTGTGATAAAATGAGAGTGAGAGAGAGTATAAAAAATACAAGACCAAGCTCACATATATGGCAGCCCCTCTCTCTCTCCTTCTCATTTCATGACACAAATCAATCCATTAATGTGACATATTTGCTAAAAAAGAGACCATGACTTATAGTATATGTCTATGTCACATTAATGCATCTAATGATGATTTCTAGCTCACTAATTCCATTATCCAAACATTAATCCAAATGTTTGGTCCAACAAAAAGATCCGGCAACATCTAAAGTAAACTCGTGACGAATCACAAGGATACCCCTCACCTGTATATACATACCTGCATCCGCATTCCGACTGAATGCGAATGCGATGAGACTAAAGTAATCCAACAAATCTAATACTAGGATCCGGCTTAAACCAAAGCCCACTAGTATGATCCGTCCGATCATGATCCTTGCAATACCGCATGTATATGATCGAACCCTGCCATATATCATACGGCCTCTACAACGTTTCGCCCGAAACTTGAGAAACTGTCTGTGGGGGGCTCTAATGACTCGTCAATACTTTGGCTGTGGATTTAACCACTAACACGTCAGAGGTATTAGCTGTACGTAACGAGCTACCAGGTATTGACCAAAAGGGAAGTCGATGAGCGAACTCATCCTGACACCCTACTGAGCCTGTCAGTGACAATATCCGTACAGTCCGGTCCGTTCGTCTATGAGTATCGCATGGCGGGCCTAGGGGGTTGGTAAAAGTCAGACCCCCAAAAACGGTACAAGTCGTGTCGGAGTGTAGCCTAGAACATCCTGAGATACTACTGGAATACTTACCAGTAAATCTCCTGCCTTGGCCAAGGACTTCATGTAATGGCTCTCCTAGACACAGCGCGACCTCACCCCCAATACCGGGAGAAACGAACCCCTGCAGATCCGTTCACTGCCTCCATGTGGCTCGGGACTATACCCAACTAAAACCTGTTTGCACGACTCTTTTGAGTCGTGGTAGGGTAGTAATCAAAGCACAGTGGGAACTCAAACGAGACAAATGACGATCTCAGGTCGATGAACTAACCTGTACACATGTCACCAGGGAACTGCTATCTGACGTCAGGTATAATACCAACTAGCATGTTCCCGGCGAGTCCTGTCCGGTGTACTCATAACCCAATGAGCACCTGTATACATCTTAGGTGAACCAACTGACACCAGTGGCTTGTGAGACCGGCCAATGCCCCTCGTCGGGGTCTCGACTGTATACACTAGTCTACTCCGGAGTATCGATGCCTTGTCTCAAAAACTCCCACGACTAGGGACCTTTTAAGGATGTGCTTATAGACCCCAGCTCCCACGTATATGATCGCCATCATACTGCCGGCCGTCAAGCAAGAATCCTAAGGGCTCTATCAACGCTCAATAGTGACCTGTAAGGTCACCTAAAGCAGTACACGATGATAAAGATAAACCAGATAGCATACTATCATCTTGAGTAAGACTGTCCTACCGGCATAGGTCCTCCCTCAATCATTGCAATCACGTGCCTGTGATCCAATAATTGACTCTGAGGCCACTATCTCCAACAATCTCCCACTTGCACTCAAGGCTAATTATTGTGATGTCGCATACTCACAGCCCGTGTGATACCGAACACCCAACTCCTCTACTAATCAGTCTCATAAAGCCCGTTCGTGAAACTATTGCGTTCGAGGAATAGCCTCAGTGAGTGGATCCGTCCTGATGTTTCTTTCTATGTCTCTCTTTATCTCAAGTTCGCGGAGAAAACCATCTCCTGAAATGAGCAATACCTGTCTTAGAATATGTCTGGATATCTGATGGGACCTAGTTCATAAATGAACTCCAAATCCAAACTTCTTAGACTGTATCGTCAACTGAAACCAATCAGTATCCTGCGACATGCCTCCCTCAGTATCCGCTTGGACCACCTGTCCAAAATACTGCCCCTCGTCAGAGGGAAAACTATAACTCTGACAGCCACTCTGTCATCCAGGTCACCTTAGAAGCCTGGAATGATAACTGTCCCACAAAGAAGGTTGTCATTATCATATCCCTAGAACATCCACTTATGTTCTAAAACTGCTTCCGAACGTTTCTCCAGGATTGGATTATTATCAACTTATTGCATCTAGTGCAAAAACAACATCTGGTGTGGTACTTAACATCTCATGATTGACTCAATTGCCTAAGCAAGTGATCTGCCAATCATGCACATCCCACTCCCCTTTAGTCTGTAAGACACCTTTAGAGAGGATGACTCCATCACCTGCAGGTACACTACCGTGGCAGGAGTCGTCCATTCTAAATACCTTTAGAATGCTGTCTAAGTACCTTGATTGGGAAACTACCCAAATCTAGATCTAAAACCATAGATCTAGTTACCAGAATGTCTGATATTATATCCAAGCCTTATGTGGAGAAACCAATGTGTAACAATCAAAGTATAACCGACCGTAGTATAGGAATTTCTCTTCCTACTCTGTGTATGTCATCCAAATACCAGGACATCACACCCTACTACCTTCTTAACAGATCTATCTCCTATTCTGATGAAGTCAAACCTATGACTGTCACATCAGAAACAGATGATCTTTCTCCGCTATATCTGCTTTAGTCCATAAACAGACATAAGCTACTTTGTCCACTATGCTTCCGCTGCTCCCACTGACTACGACAACCCTCTGGCAGAGTCATATACACGTGCACTTCTAAAGCTAGTTTAGAACGACGCTATACTCATCCTCCCGCCGGGTCTCACAGTCTGCAACAACAGCAATGGCAAGTCTGGGTAAACAAGAACCTCCCTGCCACCGTCCTTGAGCATACTAAAGTACCTCTCGAGCGCCTGAGGTTACCCACCATATCTGCGGAGTGGCCAATAGAATGTCAAACCAAATTGAATCTTTAGGTTCTTTTCAAATTTTCAGTAATCGTTTGCGGTTCTGGAATCACTTCCAGTTCTACCATACTCCCACTACTGTTTTCTGAAAAAATCCATTTTACTAAAACTGTGGCGAGTTTAAGAACAATATCACTATTGATCTTCCAGATGGTAAAAAGTCAACCCTCGTCATAGCCCGGGTCAACCACAAACAGCCATTACAGAAACGTGCCTTGAGTTATCCAGAGTCTGGTTTTAAGCATAAGCCGGACAACTCCCCGTACATTAACATCGTTAAGATATGAACTATTCTATATCCAATAAAGAAACAGAAACACTGATTTAATTGGAACCAGATTCAAATCATGCAGCTATCTCCAGTGCATGTCAACTAAATGGAGTGAGGCTGATCAGCATTACTTAACTTTGGAGTGCTTCCAATTATGAGTAACCTGAAAGAGAAGCAAGTTCTCTTAATCATTACTATCAACTGAATACCATACACAAGTATCTACATCTTCGATCACCTTGAAGAATCATGATACTTGCAACACTTGGTTCTCTACTTTATTCTTATACCTATAACTTCTCACAACTTGGATCTTGTGTTTCTACGAAACACTTGTCTAAGAACTAGAGAAGTCATAAGTAAACAAAATATAGTACGAGTACCAACCCCTCTGTCCTAATGGACACAGGACAACATATAATACTCTGTATAAGTCCCCTGAGTTGAATAACTTAAACCCTGTGCGTCGTAGGTTGAAAACTGTACTATGGTTATGAAGAATTACACCGCTGTTTAATGCTCCTTACCTAACCATCCACTGATATAGGTAAATGTCAAGACATAATTTCAAAAAGTTATATCTCACTATATAAAATTAGACGTACAGATATATCAATTTGAAATTGGTGCATTACAACGGATATTCAAAACCAAATATTTGTCGTCCGGCAAACAACCCGGGAGATTTCCTCAAATATCACCAATTACAACGAATCCCGATATAATGAGGATGATCACCCAATTCCCAATAATTTACTCCCACTCATCATCTGTAAAACCATAGAGATGTGAGAATCAAACCTGGTAAATACATACCCTGGAGCAAGGGCTAATTGGGAAATCAGTTTTCTTTTAACAGTACACAGTGAAACTGAAACATTGAAATGTTTCGTAGGGGTATCCGGGTATTCCTAGTAATGCCTCTTCCATTATCCAGATTCACAACTGTAACCGTATATTTTTTTGCCATCTCTCCAACTCCCTTTATATGTCTTTAGTCCGTTACCTTCTGTACACCATCGTTAGGCTAAATGGTTTTCTTCCTTTCCTACCGTTCAGCACCAGCCTATGGTTTGGAAGAAGACTATCCACTAAGCGTAATAGGTGTACTGTCCTAATCCTAGGAGCACTCGCAACCTGAGAGAAGGTGATGATAAAAGACAACTGAATAAACCTTATTCCTATTTCTCCTGAGCCAGAATCCATCCCCGAACTGGAACAAGTCCCTTCGAGTTCGTATATAACCATACGATGGTTTTATCCAATGGAAGTGGACGTTCGTAGTAATACGAGGTGTTCTGGAGAAAACAAAGGTGATGTAGGATTGGCAAAGAAATACTTAGTTTGGTCGTGAATAGCAGTCGCAATTTACTTTGCCCTCTTACTAATCCCTTTATTTGTCTTAACCTATTACCTTCTGTGCACCATCGTTAGGCTAATTGGTTTTCTTCATTCCCTACCGTTCGGCACCAGCCTATGGTTTGGAAGAAGACTATCCAATTAGCGTAATAGGTGTACCGTCCTAATCCAAGGAGCACACGCAACCTGAGAGAAGGTAAAAGGAAAAGACAACTGAATAGTCCTATTCGTTTTCTCCAGAACCGGAAACCATCCTCGAATTTGGAACAAGTTCCTTCGAGTTCGTATATAACCATACGATGGTTTTATCCAATGGAAGTGGACGTTCGTAGTAATACGGGGTGTTCTGGAGAAAAGGGTAAAAGTAGGAGTAGCAATGAGGTATGCAACTCAGACAATCCAAAAGCCAGTGTTTAAGAAGGTTCGGTTAATTTTGGTCACTGAGTCATAGTCTTAGGGTCGGGCCATGGTCGCTGCCAAAGAGAGAGAGAAAAGAAACACTCAGCGTGCACTCTAACCTAGATCAGAATGGTTATCACTTTATCTAATCGGGAAACCTCCCACTGTAACCTCAAATTCTCCTTCAAACCTGAAAGAAGAATTAGTCGGGATCACCCGAGGAGTAAACCAACTCATCAGTGGGAATCGGGATCCAACTATCATCGCATGATAACGTGATGGAATTCACTCACGTTATCACACTCCAGAAGGTATGCGCATATCTGGCAAGTTTCAGTTTCTTTAGAAACTCCCGATGTGATTTTTACCCCATGCTGTTATGACCTTGACGAAGGCCAACATATCATAAGTCACATGTCAAGTTCTACCCGTCATTATCCAGGTTAATTTGAACCCACCCGTACATACCCTTGACGAAGGCCAAAATAGTAGTACGATTGTCCCAAACAACGCATCTATATATGCAGCAGAAAAGTAACAAATAGCTACCATACACTATGCCTTGACGAAGGCCAACATACATAGCATGAATACTAAGTGCTACCTTTCTGAAATGACGGAGGGCTACGAATGGTTTTTGGTGAAAAACCTTTAACGTAATGAACTTGATATCGTTGAAGGAACCGGATAGGTTTTTATTAAAATATAGTGACGAAAACCTTTGCTAAAGAGGTCACTCCCGGTGAAGGGATCTCGGCTCTTTCCCCGTAGAATGAGGTGCAGGATATTCCAACCGAATACCACGATGCAAAGCAAAAGTAATCGACTATAGTGAAGTTATTGCCCTGACGCAAACTTCTGTCCAAGGGGTCACTCCCGGTGAAGGGATCTCGGCCCTTGCCTCGTCGACTGAGGTGCTGGATATTCATAACCGAATACCACTGTGCAAAACAAAAGAGAACTTCCTTGCAATAACATCTTTTTGAAAAAATTGTTCCAACAACATCAGAATAGGTTTGTTTAGCTTGCATTGATCCGAATCAACGCAGTCCCATCAATTGATCACACCACAAAAGAACGAAAATAATGATGTACGTATATGCCATCCGCATTCGCCACTGGGTCCCGTCATCACCCGTTAGGTTACTTAACTAACGACAGAGCGGGGACTGGACTAGCGCGGATGCAAAACATATACAACATCTACTAGTATATATATCAATATATAATAATCGCTCAAGGCATGATAAAAAGCAACATCACAGAAATGTAATAAGTATCACAGAACAATACAGATATCTGGGATCCCCGGGTTTCATAGAGCCGCTACTGAAACCCGACGTTCCCCTGGTCGTGTGGATAGCCTGTGCAATGAAATCCTAGACCCTTACGGGCGCGGCAAGTTACCCGCCAAAACCTGAAGCGAGGCAGCCCCCTTCAACAACGTGAATGGACCACCCAGCACTTCATGGAATCCGATAACTTGAGCACCCCTCCTTGGGTCAACCTGTACCCCTTACGAGTGCGGCGAATAGCCCACCAATTCTAGAGTGAAGCCCCCTCCGTCTCAAAGCCATGAGATGCGGGCCCGTTGCCCTTTAGAACCCGGCTATCCGTGCACCCCACCGCGGGGTAATCCTAATACAGAAGATAAAATATATACAACGGGTACATCGACCTCAGCCCGGTCGTGCCCCAAAAGAATAATATACAAACAGGCAGTGACGGCAGTCCACATGTCGGACGCTTGCCCCGCAATATCAAATGTACATATACAACCAAACTGTACTACCATTGCATCCAAGCTATCCACCACGACAAATCCGCAACATCACAGCACAACACAGAACATCAACGTGAATGTCACGTTCATAAATCCGTCTAAAAGAGCTATAGCAGTTAGACAGGATTTACCGATCAAATGACATTCACGGTCGCAGATATAGTGTAAATACTGTGAACTAATATGTTTAAAATTTTCGATCGACTAAATTTCTCGAAGTGGGCCCCAAGTACAATACTCAGTACACAAAATAAATCTGGACCTAAACAGAATATACCAAAAACCCCAATTCCAACACAGAGACCTACTGAAGAAATTTGGTGCACTGTTGCTACAGTACGGCCGCTGATCCGCCACCAAAACGTGGTTTTGGCCGTGGATCCGCCTCGCTACAGTAAAATCAGTGAACCAAATTTTTCCAGAATTCTCAAAAAACCCTGCACGATTTTCTGAGATGCTCAAAAATATTTTTAGGGCAGTTTAAAAAATCGACAGAAACACAGAGCTTGGAAATGCGGTTTTCGGAATTTTCGTTCGATCGAATTTCTAAACACGTTAGAGCAAGCTAGTAAAGGTTAATGGCGTGGCTTTGATACCATGTAAGTCTACGGTAGCGCCCCGGCCGTCTGTCCGAGGCCAAAATGCGGAAACGAAAACTTTTCTTTAACTAGAAAACCGACGCTACCGCGGGCTTAAAACCCGGATCGGACCATTAACCTACTACTAGCAATCTAGAGAAGGGATAGAATGCTATACCGAGCGATCAGTGTCCTTCGGTCTTCGGCCACCATCCCAAGCTCCCCGCGGCAACTCCGGTCTTCATCTCCTCGTCGGAAAGGGCACCACATCGAGAAGTCTTTTTACGGGCTCCCGCTTCATTCGAAGTAACTCGGGCACGAAGTGTGCTAGTCGACGTGTCCAAGGTGAAGTAGAGAATGTTGTGATCACTTTGTCTCTTGCATCCATGGCTTGGATGGAGGTTAGAGATATTGCCATTCATGGAAAATAAAAGCTAGAGGAAGAAGAAGAAGAAGAGGCTCTCACTTCTTTTCTTTTCTTTTGTTGTGATAAAATGAGAGTGAGAGAGTGTATCAAAAATACAAGACCAAGCTCACACATATGGCAGCCCATCTCTCTCCCCTTCTCATTTCATGACACAAATCAATCCATTAATATGACATATTTGCTAAAAAAGAGACCATGACTCATAGTATATGTCTATGTCACATTAATCTCACTAATTCTGATTTCTAGTTCACTAATTCCATTATCCAAACATTAATCCAAATGTTTGGTCCAACAAAAAGATCCGGCAACATCTAAAGTAAACTCGTGACGGATCACAAGGATACCCCTCACCTGTATATACATACCTGCATCCGCATTCCGACTGAATGCGAATGCGATGAGACTAAAGTAATCCAACAAATCTAATACTAGGATCCGGCTTAAACCAAAGCCTACTAGTATGATCCGTCCGATCATGATCCGTGCAATACCGCACGTATATGATCGAACCCTGCCATATATCATACGGCCTCTACAACGTTTCGCCCAAAACTTGAGAAACTGTCTGTGGGGGACTCTAAAGACTCGTCAATACTTTGGCTGTGGATTTAACCACTAGCACATCAGAGGTATTAGCCGTACGTAACGAGCGACCAGGTATTGACCAAAAGGGAAGTCGATGAGCGAACTCATCCTGGCACCCTACTGAGCCTGTCAGTGACAATATCCGTACAGTCCGGTCCGTTCGTCTATGAGCATCGCATGGTGGGCATAGGGGGTTGGTAAAAGTCAGACCCCTAAAAACGGTACAAGTCATGTCGGAGTGTAGCCTAGAACACCCTGAGATACTACTGGAATACTTACCAGTAAATCTCCTGCCTTGGCCAAGGACTTCGTGTAATGGCTCTCCTAGACACAGCGCGACCTCACCCCCAATACCGGGAGAGACGAACCCCTGCTGATCCGCTCACTGCCTCCATGTGGCTCGGGACTGTACCCAACTAAAACCCGTTTGCACGACTCCTTTGAGCCGTGGTAGGGTAGTAATAAAAGCACAGTGGGAACTCACACGAGACAAATGACGATCTCAGGTCGATGACTAACCTATACAATGCCACCAGGGAACTGCTATCTGACGTCAGGTATAATACCAACTAGCATGTTCCCGGCGAGTCCTGTCCGGTGTACTCATAACCCAATGAGCACCTGTATACATCTTAGGTGAACCAACTGACACCAGTGGCTTGTGAGACCGGCCACCGCCCCTCGTCGGGGTCTCGACTGTATACACTAGTCTACTCTGGAGTATCGATACCCTGTCTCGAAAACTCCCACGACTAGGGACCTTTTAAGGATGTGCTTATAGACCCCAGCTCCCACGTATATGATCGCCATCAGACTGCTGGCCGTCAAGCAAGAATCCTAAGGGCTCTATCAACGCGCAATAGTGACCTGTAAGGTCACCTAAAGCATTACACGATGATAAAGATAAACCAGATAGCATACTATCATCTTAAGTAAGACTGTCCTACCGGCATAGGTCCTCCCTCAATCATTGCAATCACGTGCCTATGATCTAATAATTGACTCTGAGGGCACTATCTCCAACATACTGGTGGGGCCAGGATAGTACATAAGTACATCCTATAATTGTTCCTAGTTGAGGGTGTATCGAGACAGGGTATCGATACTCCAGAGTAGACTAGCGTATACGCTTCTTGACCCATATGATGGGCGATGAATGATCCCACATCCATTGGTGTTTGACATCAAAGATGGTATACGGGTGCTCAGTGGAGACTGGGTACACTGAATGGACTCGCCGAGAACTCCTAGTTGGTATTATACCTATCGTCAGATAGTAGTTCTCTGGTGACACTGGTACAGGTTAGTCTGTAGACCCGATATCGCCATAGAGTCTTATGTGATTCCCACTGTGCTTTGATTTCCACCTTACCACGTTCAAGAGAACGTGCAAAACGGTGGATTTTGGGTACATTCCCGAATTGCATTGAGGCAATGAGCGATAGGAGGGGTTTCGTCTCTCCCGGTATTGGGGGTTGATATTGCGCTGTGCTCGATTGGCTATAACTGGAAGTCCCTGTCCATGGCTGCTATGGAGATCTACTGGTAAGTGTTATCAGTAGTTTCTCGACCCGTTATGAGCCTCACATCTGCACGACATATCAGTTACCGGGGTCTGACATTTACCACCCCTAGATTGGATATGCGACATATCAGACGAAGAGACCGGACTGTACGGTAGTGTTACTGACAGGCTTTACAGGAGTATGTGCAGGCTTGCTTGTTAATCTTCTGATCGCTCAATACCCGGTTGGCCGTTACGTTTAGCTGACCGCTTGCGGCTTGTGGGTGTTTGATATGATCATCACCTACCGCCGGCGTATTGACGAGTCTTTAGAGTTCTACACAGAGGTTTCTTGACTCAGGCGAAACGGAGTAGGAGCACATATGTGATATGTGCGGGACCGAGATTAATACGAGTATATGATATCATATTCTATTCTCGCGATATGTAGTATCGGCCGGTTATATGTGATATAGCCGGGTCATCGGATCAAGTGTTGATTCGATGAAATGATACTTTATATATTATTCGGTTATATGTGATATAGCCAGATCATTAAATCAAGTGTTGATTTAATAATTTAATGTATAATTATATATTTGATATATTAAATTACATTAACTAATATATGCTCACTTAATTATTTCTTTTTCTCACCTTTGATACATTTAACATATATGTGATATATGTTTATTGTATTGTTTTCTTTTGTTACATAAATAATATATATGTGATATATATTATTGTGACATGCTAGGTTATATATGCAACATGGGTATATGAGACTTACACCATATATGAGATAATATCTAGGTTTTTATTTATTTAGGAAATTCAAAAATGAATGGATTTTGTCATGGTTGCTAGCAATGGATAACCATTGACTTAGTCCACCATTTTTGTTTTACCTTAGATATTTTTAGACCTAACCATTATCTCTTACCATGGTTTATTCTCTACAATGGTTAGCCATGACATATACTCACCATGATTGCATTTCTAACCTCACACTCTCACTCATTTTTATTTTGCTTCATCTTCTTCAAGCTCATTGATACTAGCCATATAGTTTAGGGTGTTAGCTTCACTAGTTGCTTATTAGTGAAGAGATAGCTTGAGTCTGTGTTTCTTCGAAGTAGATCATCTTGGATTTTGAAGACTTCTAGCAAGCATGCTTCATTCACCTTGTGGAGCCTCTCAAGAGTCCGTGAGTTCTTTGATCATAGCGAAGGGACCACTACTCGGAGCATTTGAAGTGAAGAACCGGTCTACAAAGGCTGTATTCCGCAAACACTTAGTTGTAAAGTTGTTTACATAACGTATTGTCTAAATGCTTAGTTAAGATTCTAGGGTTAGTGTTAGTGTATATGCCCTAGGGGCCATTATTGTATCATACTAGTTTGTATATTACTTAATGGAAGCTTGGGATATTCACATGTATATAACAGTCTTGCTAAACATGGTAGTATGCTACTTGGTTTTTCTATCTTAATATGTGAGTATACGTATTGATAGAGCTCTTAGGATCTTGCTTGACTACCAGCGTTGTGATGGCAGTCACACTAGTGGGGGCTGGGTAGTCTACAAGCACATCCTTATTCAGGTCCCTAGTCATAGGATTATCGAGACAGGGCATCGATACTCCGGAGTAGACTAGTGTGTACGCTTCTCATCCCAGTTAGGGAGATGGTCTGTCCCACAGCCGTCAGTACGTCGTACTGGAGATAGTATGCAGGTGCTCGTTAGGTTACGGGTACACCGGACAAGACTCACAGGGAACTGTTGGTTGGTTTCATACCAGTCGTCAGTTAACAGCTCCCAGGTGACATGAGTACAGCATAGTCCGCAGACTTGACACTGCTACTTCGCCTCGAGTGTGTCCCACTGTACCCTACCACGGCTCAAAGGAGTCGTGCAAACAGGTAGCAGTTGGGTGCAGTCCCGAGCACTTGGAGGCAATGGCGGTTAGACAGGATTCGTCTCTCCCGGTATTGGGGGTTGATATCGCACTGTGTCAGAGAGCCATTACGCAAAGTCCCTGGCCAGGGCAAGCGAGATTTGCTGGTAGGTTCCAGTAGTTTCTCAGGGTGTAATGGGCTTCGCTCCGACACGACTTATACCGCTATTAGGGGACTGACGCATGCCACCCCTAGGCCCGATATGCGATAGTCTTAGACGAACGGACCGGACTGTACGGAGATTGTCACATCAGACTCAGTAGGAGTTCGGATGGGTTTCCTCATCGGCCTTCTTATCGACATCTACCCGGGGACCGTTATGTACAGCTAGTGCCTCTTGCGGTCTGTGGTTAAACCCACTGCCAGCGTAGTAGTCGAGTCTCTAGAGTCCCACACAGAGAGTTTCCCTACTCCAGGCGAAATGATATAGAGGTCGTATGGTTTTACGACAAGGGTTCGGACGCATACGTGTGTTTACGCACGTACGACATCCGGACAGTTTTTACTAGCCGGCTTTGGTTTAAGCCAGTTTCTAGTATCCGGTTATTGGATTTAAACAGTCTAAAGTTTTTCCCTGTTTTCACGGATAGGAGGGGCGTTCTCGTAATTACGCGAGAAGCTTCTAGAAGATGATGACTTGGGGGTTAAGGTGGCATATGCATTATATGAGATTAGTGAGTCATATGAGTGATTCATCCATATCATTAATGCATCATATATGCTTAATGACTCATGGAGATGAATCACCCTTTTATATTTATGAAGCATGATTATTAATCCTTTATTTTCTTTTATTGGATAAATGATAATGCTTGATACATATTATGATAGATCATTATCTCATCTCATTCTCTTGCTCACTTTCTCTCTCCTCAAGCTCTCTCTCTTCAAACCCTAATCCTCCCCTCTTATATGTTGAGACCAAGGATTAGAATAGACTACTTAATCCTTAACCATACTCTATATCACCTAGGTTACTTGGATTAGCACTTTAAGAAACCTAGTTACCTCTAGTTTGAGGTGAAGCTTGTTGTAAAGCTCTCGGGTGGATCATCTACTACATAGAGTAGGCCGGAGAGGACGTGGAGAACGGAAAGACGAAGGATATGGTTCTTTAGGTATAATCACTTATCATAGTAGTTAACTCTTCTATGATTTCTTGTTAGTTATTGTTTAAGCAAAGATTCTCGGTTAGTCGATGTTTACGCATAAAACAAGATCGTTTTTCATTATTCCGCTTCCCCGCAAGTCGTGGGGTGTTGTACATCGATTTACAGTGGTATCAGAGCCTCGCTAAACAATAATTAACTCATTAGCAAAGTCGTATGAATTTCGAACGCAAAACGAACCAAAAAACGACATCGATATCACAAGTTTCTGTCGATTTCAAAACAGGCTCTAAAAATTTTTCAGGTTGCTTCAGAGTAACAAGCATAGAAAGATAAGAATACTGGAGAAAAATGGGTTAGTGAATCGGCCATACAGCCGCGGAACCGCGGCCGATCCCACCGATTCGCCGCGGATCCGCGGCCGAGTTGGGGCCGATTCGACCCAGTTTGCTCCTGTTATTCTTTTGTGATATTGTTGTGTTTTCTGGAATGTTTATTTTCTGCTCAAAGTCTCAGGTGCACAGAGAAGTTTTGGGAGTAGAATATGAAATGTTTGCTCGATCGAAATTATACGATATTTGCTAATTTGATTATATCTGTGATTGTATAATGTGTTCGTAAACCTCGCCTAACTGCTAGTATGTCGGTTGGCAGGGGGTTGCACATTTCTGTAATGGTTTTTACTGTTTGTGGTTGTGAACTGTATTGGACTGTTGTGATGATTAGCCGGGGTTTTGAGATGGGTTGTTATATTCATTCATTCAATGTAATTGTAATATGTTGTAATATTATTTTGCGGGACACATCCAGGTTGTGGTTGTAGCCACCGTTGTATTATTTCATTTTACTTTTTTTGCTCCTAGAAAAGACCCAAGGTGGGGTGCACAAACTACCGGGTACTTTGAAGTGTTTAGTGGCCTACTCAGTTTGTTGAGGGAGACCGCTTCACTTCGGGTATTTGGCAGGTAGTTTGCCGTACCCATAGGGGTCTAGGGTGGGTAATGGCTATTCATCACAACTGTGTAATCCGTCTTTTGTTACAGGCTCTGAACAAACGCGGATTGCTTGCAAATCCAATAAAGTTCATATGAGATCTGGAATGCCTATTATTGCATCTGACGAATGTACAATATCTATATATGATAGCAATTTAGACGTCACTTATGTTTTACACCCGCGCTAGCCCAGCCCCCGCTCAGCCGTTAGTTAAGTAACCTAACGGGCGATGACGGGACCCCTTGGCGAATACGGATGGCATAAGAGGACGTTGTATTTTCGTTGTTTTCTGCAATGATAGGTTAATGATAGGATGCATTATTTATAATGCAAAGAAAATAAACCAAAAAGTTGAATCGTTGGAACAATTTAAAAGAAACCACTCGGTTATTTTAAAACAGATGATATTTTTAATTGCGGAGCTTTAACCACTCCTTTTAAAAGCTATCAGGTTCCTTCGGTCATATCAAGTTCACTACGTTCACGGTTTCGCCAAAACCATTCGTAGCCCTCCGTCATTTCATTTGGGTATTCAGTGGTATTCAAGCTATGTATTTTGACCTAACGCCAAGGCATAGTGTTTGGTAGCTGCTAGATATTCATTTGTCGCATAGATAGATGAGTTAGTTTGGGACAGTCGTATTATCATTTTGGCCGAACTTCAAGGATATGTACGGATGGGTTCAAATTAACAAGATAATAATGGGTAGAACTTAACATATGACTTATGACATTTTGACCTAACGCCAAGGTCATAAGAGCATGGGGCAAAAATTTATATCGGGAATTTCTAAAGAAACTGAAATTTGCAAAGAGATGCATACCATTTGGAGTTTGATGAATATTGGTAGGATTCCTTCAACATTATCATACGATGATATTTGGATCCCGATCCTACTGTGAGTATATGATACTCATCAGGAGATTCGTCACTTAACGATCAATGCTATAAACCAAGTAGGTGTCAAGAAAGGTGTCAGCGAGGTTACGCCCCCAGAGAAAAGAGGTTATTTAATTAAGGAACTTCGCGAAAGCGTTGGAAAACCTCCCTCGAAGTACCGACACCAGCCTGGCTGAACGGTTAAGCAAGTATTGTACAGTGAGAATAGTCCTGGCTAATTCTTCTTTTATGGTTTGAGGAAGGATTCGAGAAACAGTGGGAGCCATCCAGTTTAGATAAATTAAAAACCACTCTAAACTTGCAAGAGCATCATGCTAAAGAGTTTTCTTCTCTCTCTCCTAATTGCAGCGACTCTGAAAATGACTGGACTTAAGTTACTTTTAGAGAAAAATATACTGACAAGGCCAAACTATAAAGATTGGCTGCGGAATGTCAAAATGGCTTTGACCTATGACAAATTGGGGTACGTCCTCACCGCTAAGGCACCTGCTGTCCCTGGTCCCAAATCCAGTAATGCGGATAAGGAAATCCGCAAAATCTGGGATTTCGATTGCGCGAAAGCCAACTGCATCGTGCTTGCCTCGATGAACAATGAACATCAGAGGAGGCACGAGGATATGGAACTAGATGCCATATTTCTCCATACAAAGGAACTTTATGGAGAGCAATCTCGTATAGCAAGATACGAGACCTCTAAGAACTTGTTTCGAGCGAGGTTGGCTGTCGGATCATCGGTAGGAGAACATGTCCTAAAGATAATTGGCTACATAGAAGAGCTCGCAGACCTTGGGACGACTTTGGATAATGAGCTCTATACAGACCTTATTCTCCAGTCCCTTCCTTCCACCTACGCCCAGTTTATTCTGAACTTCAACATTCAAAGAAAAGAAGTTGAACTTCCGGAACTCCTTAACATGTTGAGGAGTGCAGAGGGCACCTTGCAGAAGGCAAGGGAAACACCCGCTATGTTTGTTAGCGGTGCTTCTTCTTCCGGGTCCAAGGCTAGGGCCAAAGGAAGGAAGAAGAAAGCCGCCACCAGACCTAGAGGAGGTGTTAGTAAGGTGGGAACGAAGGGAAAGAAAAAGATTGCAATGCCGGTAGTGGCTCAGGATGAGTGCTTCCATTGTCACAGGAAAGGGCACTGGAAGAAAGATTGCAAGGCGTGGAACGCCAAGAACTAGGAACCGAAGAAAGCCGTGGTTTCGACTTCAGGTGTGTTTGTAATTGAGAATTGTCTGTCAATCAACTCTACTTCCTGGGTATTGGATACCGGATCAGGATCTCACATATGCAATTCATTGCAGGCACTGAGAAACCGTAGAGTGCTGAAGGAAGGTGATATGACCCTAAAAGTTGCTAACGGAGCTAGCGTGGGAGCTGTATCCGTCGGGGGTTATCACCTGGGATTGACGAGTGGACACATTTTGGTTTTACATAACTGTTTTTATGTACCTAGCTTAACGTGTAATATCATATCAGTTTCCTTGTTATCAAATAAAGGTTATGATTTCACGTTTGTAAGTGATGTTGTTAACATCCACCTTAATCATGGTTTGATTGGGTCCGGTACATTAAATAACGGTATATATGTCTTAAACCAACTCCAGATTTTCAATGTCCAGAACACACTAAAATGAAAGTCTCCAGATTTAAATAAAGCTTTCTTATGGCATTGTAGACTGGGTCACATCAATGAGAGAAGGTTGACTAAGTTACATAGAGAAAGATATTTGGAGTCGTTCGAATATCAAACTTATGCCACTTGTCAATCTTGTCTCAAAGGAAAGATAACAAAGACTCCATTTACTGGATATGGAGTAAGAGCGAGCGAGCTCTTAGGACTCATACACAGCGATGTATGTGGTCCAATGTCTACACATGCAAGAGGTGGTTTTTCCTATTTCATTACTTTCACGGATGATTACTCAAGGTACAGATTCATTTATCTGATGAAACATAAATCCGAGGCTTTTGAGAAATTCCAAGAGTATAAGAATGAAGTAGAAAACCAAACCGGCAAAAGTATCAAGACACTAAGATCTGATCGAGGTGGTGGATACTTGATTGCCGAGTTCCTAGGTTACCTAAAAGAGAAAGGAATTCTCTCTCAGCTTACTCCTCCATACACTCCACAGCATAATGGTGTATCGGAAAGACGGAATCGAACCCTATTGGATATGGTACGATCCGTGATGAATAATGCTGAGTTACCACGATCTTTCTGGGGTTATGCGCTAGAATCAGCGGCATATCTTTTGAACATGGTTCCTACCAAGACTGTGCCTACCACTCCATATCAGATGTGGAGTGGGAAGAAACCCCATCTTCAGTCTATAAAGATTTGGGGATGTCCAGCTTTTGTTAAAAAGCAGCATGTGGACAAGCTCGAGGCACGATCAGTAAAATGTAAGTTTGTGGGATATCCAAAGAACTCCAGGGGATATCTATTCTATTACGCAGAGGAACAAAAGGTATTTGTTTCTCGTAATGCCCATTTTCTAGAACATCAGTTTTTAGAAAAGAAAACAAGTGGGAGCGAAATAGAACTGGAAGAAATTCCAGAACCACAAACTAATACTGAAAGTTTGGTAGAACAAGTAGTTCAAGAAGAACAGGACATTCCCGCACCCCTCCGCAGGAGTAGTAGACCGTCTCATCCGCCTGAGAGATACTACGGTTTTCTCATAGATGGGGATAGAGAGGATTGCATCATAGATGATGATGAACCTACTAGCTTCCAGCTGGCTATCCAGAGCGGCGACTCGGTACGATGGCTAGATGCAATACGGACCGAAATGGAGTCCATGTACACCAACAAAGTATGGACTTTGGACTTTGCTCCAGATGGGGTAAAACCCATAGGATGCAAATGAATCTTCAAGAAAAAGATTGGTGTAGATGGACAGGTGGAAACCTATAAGGCTAGACTTATTGCAAAGGGTTTTCGTCAAAGACCTGGTTTGGACTATGACGAAACTTTTTCTCCAGTGGCTATGCTCAAATCCATTCGGGTCCTTCTTGCTATTGCTGCCTTCTATGATTATGAAATCTGGCAGATGGACGTAAAGACGGCTTTTCTGAATGGTAATTTAGAAGAGTACGTCTATATGGATCAGCCAGAGGGTTTCAATCAGAGTGGGAGCAGCGGGAAAGTATGCAAGTTGCTTAAGTCCATTTATGGACTAAAGCAGGCATCGCGGAGTTGGAACATCTGTTTTGATGAGACAGTCAAAGAATATGACTTTATCAAAAATCCAGATGAACCATGTATATATAGTAAAGTTGTAGCCAGAAGTGTCGTATTCCTCGTCTTGTACGTGGATGGCATTCTATTGATAGGAAATGACATTCCTATGCTACAATCTGTCAAAGGATTCTTGTCACACAGGTTCTCCATGAAAGACCTGGGTGATGCCTCTTACATTCTGGGGATCCAGATCTATCGTGATAGATCCAAAAGGATGTTGGGACTTTCGCAGTCCAGGTATATCGACACTGTACTGAAAAGATTCAGTATGGAAGATTCTAAGCGCGGTAATTTACCGGCTTGTCACGGAATCACCCTATCCAAAGAGATGTCTCCCAAGACTGATTTGGAAAGGGAACGCATGTCTATTATACCCTACGCTTCTGCGGTAAGCTCTATAATGTATGCGATGTTGTGCACCAGACCAGATGTAGCTTAGACACTGAGCGTTGTGAGCCGGTATCAGTCAGACCCAGGGGAGAAGCACTGGATAGCAGTAAAGAACATTCTCAAGTACCTGAGAAGGACTAAGAAGATGTTCTTAGTTTACGGCGGAAAAGACCTCAGGATGGAGGCCTTTGCTGATTCCGGCTTCCAGAGTGATAAGGACGATTCCAAGTCCATGTCAGGTTATGTCTTTACCCTCAATGGAGGGGCGGTGTGCTGGAAGAGTTCCAAGCAGGACACCGTTGCTGACTCGACGATGGAAGCGGAGTATATTGCTGCTTGCGATGCCGCAAAAGAAGCGGTCTGGATGAAGAAGTTCCTAACAGAACTTTAGGTGGTTCCTACCATTGTTGATCCAATACCTCTGTATTGTGACAACAACGGAGCTATAGCTTTAGCGAAGGAACCAAGGTCCCATCAGAAGTCCAGACACATCTTAAGGCGGTATCACCTGATCAGGGAGATCATTGATCATCAGGAGATCGGGGTTCGGAGAGTTGCTACTGAAGAGAACATTGCTGATCCATTCACAAAGGCCCTACCTCAGATTCAGTTCAAGAGGCTACTCGAGATCATCGGTCTTCGATATGCCAGTACATGGCCCTAGTGCAAGTGGGAGATTGTTAGTGTATATGCCCTAGGGGCCATTATTGTATCATACTAGTTTGTATATTACTTAATGGAAGCTTGGGATATTCACATGTATATAACAGTCTTGCTAAACATGGTAGTATGCTACTTGGTTTTTCTATCTTAATATGTGAGTATACGTATTGATAGAGCTCTTAGGATCTTGCTTGACTACCAGCATTGTGATAGCAGTCACACTAGTGGGGGCTGGGTAGTCTACAAGCACATCCTTATTCAGGTCCCTAGTCATAGGATTATCGAGACAGGGCATCGATACTCCGGAGTAGACTAGTGTGTACGCTTCTCATCCCAGTTGGGGAGATGGTCTGTCCCACAGCCGTCAGTATGTCATACTGGAGATAGTATGCAGGTTCTCGTTAGGTTACGGGTACACCGGACAGGACTCACAGGGAACTGTTGGTTGGTTTTATACCAGTCATCAGTTAACAGTTCCCAGGTGACATGAGTACAGCATAGTCCGCAGATTTGACACTGCTACTTCGCCTCGAGTGTGTCCCACTGTACCCTACCACGGCTCAAAGGAGTCGTGCAAACAGGTAGCAGTTGGGTGCAGTCCCGAGCACTTGGAGGCAGTGGCGGTTAGACAGGATTCGTCTCTCCCGGTATTGGTGGTTGATATCGCGCTATGTCAGAGAGCCATTACGCAAAGTCCTTGGCCAGGGTAAGCGAGATTTGCTGGTAGGTTCCAGTAGTTTCTCAGGGTGTAATGGGCTTCGCTCCGACACGACTTATACCGCTATTAGGGGACTGACGCTTGCCGCCCCCTAGGCCCGATATGCGATAGTCTTAGACGAACGGACCGGACTGTACGGAGATTATCACATCAGACTCAGTAGGAGTTCGGATGGGTTTCCTCATCGGCCTTCTTATCGACATCTACCTGGGGACCGTTACGTACAGCTAGTGCCGCTTGCGGTCTGTGGTTAAACCCACTGCCAGCGTAGTAGTCGAGTCTCTAGAGTCCCACACAGAGAGTTTCCCTACTCCAGGCGAAACGATATAGAGGTCGTATGGTTTTCCGATAAGAGTTCGGACGCATACGTGTGTTTACGCACGTACGACATCCGGACAGTTTTTACTAGCCGGCTTTGGTTTAAGCCAGTTTCTAGTATCCGGTTATTGGATTTAAACAGTCTAAAGTTTTTCCGTGTTTTCACAGATAGGAGGGGCGTTCTCGTAATTACGTGAGAAGCTTCTAGAAGATGGTGGCTTGGGGGTTAAGGTGGCATATGCATTAAATGAGATTAGTGAGTCATATGAGTGATTCATCCATATCATTAATGCTTCATAAATGCTTAATGACTCATGGAGATGAATCACCCTTTTATATTTATGAAGCATGATTATTAATCCTTTATTTTCTTTTATTGGATAAATGATAATGCTTGATATATATTATGATAGATCATTATCTCATCTCATTCTCTTGCTCTCTTTCTCTCTCCTCAAGCTCTCTCTCTTCAAACCCTAATCCTCCCCTCTTATGTGTTGAGACCAAGGATTAGAATAGACTGCTTAATCCTTAACCATACTCTATATCACCTAGGTTACTTGGATTAGCACTTTAATAAACCTAGTTACCTCTAATTTGAGGTGAAGCTTGTAATAAAGCTCTCGGGGTGGATCATCTACTACATAGAGAAGGCCGGAGAGGACGTAGAGAACGGAAAGACGAAGGACACGGTTCTTTAGGTATAATCACTTATCATAGTAGTTAACTCTTCTATGGTTTCTTGTTAGTTATTGTTTAAGCAAAGATTCTCGGTTAGTCGATGTTTACGCATAAAACAAGATCGTTTTTCATTATTCCGCCTCCCCGCAAGTCGTAGGGTGTTGTACATCGACTTACAGTTAGAGTTAACTAGCATGGCAAAATTTTGAAAATGGCATGGACGATGTCCCCCGAAACCTTGCTGTTGTGCTAAGTAACCCTACACACTCATCGGTTCAATATGGGTGAACCGTTTCATGAGTTCCACCGCCCAGCTTCTGTATTTAGCAAACTCGGGCTTATATATCTTATAGTCTCCGCACACTTGGTTGACGACAAGTTGGGAATCACCGTAGACCCGTAGCCGAGAGACCTCCATTTCTATGGCGTGCTCCAAACCAGCTAACAGAGCTTCATACTCAGCCTCGTTATTTTTACGAGTCTAGGTAAAAGTGAAGGAACATCGCAGGGTATCTCCGATGGCGTGATGAACACCAATCCAATCTCTGCTTTTATTTGCAGGATTGTTGATTTGCTGGAGATCCTCATTGATGAGGCTCTATCGAAGTAGAGTTTTGATTCTTGAGTTTTTGCGTGTTCAAGTTTAGTTACCGCAATCATGACGGTTTTGCCTGTAGCTAGCCGGTTGAGTACGGGTCGTCCGCAGGGAGATGGGAATCTTTTTCTATGTGCTTTAACGAGTTAAGTCCAAAAGTCCAGATTTGTTTGTGATTAACTAAGTGTTAAAATGATATGTAAAGAGAACTTGTTAGGGTTAGGATTAGGTTAGTTGAGTTAGGAGTCGCTCACTTCTTTCGTTGCCACTCTTAATATCGGTGTTACGGTAATCGGCAACAACGGGGATTAGCACGACTAGGAAGGAACTTGCGAGTATAAGCTGGGCTTTCCAACGCATAAGTTCTTCCTTTTGGTGCTTGTCCGTCCGTTCTTGGCTCTTAGCCTTAACCTCTGGTTAATTCAACCACAACCGGTCTCACTACGGAATCACCGCTATCATGTAGGATAGGGTGCCGTAGGGAGCGGATTGTGGTTCAATTAACGGGAGTTCGATTTAAGATGTTGGGCAAGGAAACAGTGAGAGAGATTTCCTTCTCTCAAACTTCCCTTATCCTACCCTAACAAGTATGGAAACTACTCACCCATTATAAGAAGAACGAAAAATAAAACAAAGGAGGAAGATAGAAAGAAAGAGATTAGAAAATAACAACTAGCTATTTGCAACCTCACCTTGGCAAGGATCAAACGTAAGCATCATGGTTGTTTAAGGATAAAGGAAAAGAGAATAAGAAAGAAACAAAAATAAATAACAACAACTAAATTATCAATTGAAGATTACAAGCAATTAACATAACAAGAGCAAGACAAGTATAATAACAAAAAGAACTTCTTTATTCATCATTCTTCACTCACAAAAGCTCACTACAAGTTTTTTAATGGAGAAGAGATGAGAAGAGGAAGAAGAACAACAAGTATTCTAAAACCTAAAATACAAGATTAAGCACACTTGGCTTCACAAGGTTCTGGACTATTTATAGGCAGGGAACTGGAAATCTAGGGCAACAATCTTCCTCCTTATAAAATTACAAAACAGCCCCTAAAAGATGACCTCCTGAAGAGCCTGTACGGCCGCGGAACCGCGGCCTGGACCCCCTATTGGCCGCGGTTCCACGGCCGTACAGGGGAGTTGGGCTCTCGTCTTTTGTGTGCTGCCCTGGTCTTCTGTTCCCTTTAGTCTGGTATATGTTTTTTCTGATAATCTTTCCACATTTCTTCCAGAATCAAAGGTGATTGGATATGGATATTTTTGTCATGATTTTCTTGAGCTCCGCATAGATTTCTTGGACTTGGTGTTGCCATTGTGCTTTGTGCATGAAGATGACAATCGATTTGACATTTTGTCTCTCAAACTGGTGTGTGGCAACATACGGATAGCGAGTGGAGACCCGTGTTTTATTTATGGTTGGCAGGAATCCGGATTTTGTCGTGCTTTTCCATGAATTTTATCGTTTAGAGCCGAGAACCTGTATTCTGCAATTGACTAGCAAACACGGCTCAAGAGTACCTACCGATAAGCAATATGATAAAAATTGGGCGGTATAAAAATGCAAAAATCTGATATGAACAAATACCCCCAAACTTATCATTTGCTCGTCCCGAGCAAAGCCAATTTATTCACAAAAAATTTCCTAACCTTACTTTCACAGGGAACGCGATTGCACTGAGCATGTGCAACAAGCCGTTAAACCTCTAGGTGTCCCTAGTAGGAGGAGTGTTGTCTCTTGAGGGTTTTCAGCGGATACTACCCACAAAATTCGGTCAAGCTAGTTTTGCAAAATAACTAAGATTCAAACCCTATAGTTTTGTTTCAGAAAATAACAATTCTATGATCCTAAGTCTAGACTATCGAACATTTATTTTTCACATCTCGCTTTTTATTTAACTACAGATTTTAAATGTCTTTACGTGCAGTGCAAATAGTGTCGTTGAGTTCCAGAAGGATCGATTAAAGTCATCACACAATAAAAGCCCGGATAAAAATTTTAAAAGGATCACATAAGCTTTATAAAGAGTTAAGCATTTTTCAAGTTTCGTTTTCCAGTAAGGTTTCAACTTCAGAATTTCTATCTTCCTTAACAGGAAACTAGGTCTTATTTTTCGCTCCACCTTTTTCTTGTTTTCATTTCATACACACTTCTGTGAACGTGCAATAGTCTTTATCATAGAATAAAACCTTCATATCTCCGCTAATTTTTTTTTATAAAAGCCTGTCTTTTATCAAGATTATTCTCACACAAAGAACCGTTAGGAATTTTAACTCGGAGAGAACACTTGCTTGACTTCTTTTTCATCTGGACTTTCTAGGGTTCTTAGCGAGTTTTGCGCCAATGCACCCAAACCAGTTGGTTTTAGGGCATTAGGTGTAGAAACACCCCAGCGGACTTAATTACTCAAGTTACCTAGGTCAAAAAACAAAAGACAATTTGGCGTGAAAATCATGATGATTCAATGCGAATGGAGATATAACCGGCAGTTCAATTATTTTTTGGATAAAAGACGTGTTTAGTGGGTTTTGGTGTTTAATCATTCCAATCAAGTTCCAGATGGGTTATTTTTCAGACTTAGTTCCAATTAAGGCATCAATAACATTCCTTCATATTCACTACTTCATAAACTATTCTTGATATTACTTATTTCAGAACAAACCTATTTGATCCTCAGAAAATCATTTATCCCTTTAAAAGTTTTTAGATACAAAAGACTTGTCATCTAATTTCCAAAACTCACGACACGTGTAGTGTAATGTAAAGACGTATATTAGCTATAGTTAACTTCAAAGGAGAGTTATTTTTCAGGTTTTCAAAATCTAAAACTAAGATTTAGTTATTCTTATCTTATCAAACAAAACCGTCGAAATGTTGAATCTGAGTTTTCCCACTAGCTAACTTGACGAAAAAGTTTTTATATTTTTAGAAACTTTTCTGATTTTTATGGGTTTTATGGATTTTAATATGCAGATGCAAAATATACATATGAATGCGAAGGTTAGAAATGCGTACCGAGCGTACCCCCAAACTTGAACTGGACAGTGTCCTCACTGTCATTGCATGAAGAGATCTTTTGAAGGGTCAAAATTGTCGGTTAGATATACAAAAAAAAAATTTAATGTTTTTTAAAGAGTAAAAACGGAGAAGAATATCCACAAATAAATACAAAATGGTATATACATTCCCCCAAACTTATTTGGAACAGTGTCCACTGTTCTTGGCTGGATAACCGAAGTTTGGTGGTAGGCAGAAGAAGATTATGCAGGGTAAACCGGCTCCTGTAAGACCAGGAGCTTCTCTGTTGGTTCGGCGCTAAGCTACGGTTTTAGTCGGTGTCCGTTCACTTTGAAAAATGAACCGTCCTTTGGATTCTCCAAATCCACAATGCCATGCGGATACACATTCCGCACAAAATACGGCCCTTTCCAGCGAGATCTGAGCTTTCCTGGATGGAAGTGTAGTCTGGTGTCGTAAAGCAGTACCTGTTGACCAGGTACGAAAGTTTTGCGCAAAAGGTGTTTATCGTGAAACACCTTCGTTCGATTCTTAACGACAACCGCGTTATCGTAAGCCTCATCCCTAAGCTCGCTCAATTCGTTCAACTGCAGCTTCCGATGGCTGCCCGCATCTTCGAGAGACAGATTCAGTTCTTTTATCGCCCAAAATGCGCGATGCTCTATTTCGACAGGTAGGTGGCAAGCCATTCCGTACACCAGCCGATAGGGAGACATGCCAAGATCGGTCTTATAAGCGGTTCGAAATGCCCAAAGGGCATCAGTGAGTTTCAGCGACCAATCCTTACGGTTCTTGGAAACCGTCTTCTCCAGTATCTGCTTGATTTGCCGATTTGAAACTTCGGCTTGCCCACAAGTTTGGGGGTGGTAGGGCGTAGATAGCTTATGATTAATGGAATATTCTGCATCAAGGCCTCGAAAGTCTTATTGCAGAAATGAGTTCCATTGTCGCTAATGATCACTCGGGGGTGCCCAAACCGGGAGAAAATGTTTTCTTTAAGAAACCTAACGACAACCTTGTTGTCGTTAGTCCGGCTGGGCACAGCCTCGACCCACTTAGAGACGTAATCAACAGCGAGAAGGATGTACAAGTTTCCGAAAGAGCTGGGAAACGGCCCCATGAAATCTATCCCCCAAACGTCGAAAATCTCCACAACCAAGATTGGTTGGAGCGGCATCTCGTTCCTCCGGGATATCCGGCCCAAGTGTTGGCACCGGGAGCAAGTCTTGCAATAGTCATGAGCGTCTTTGAAGAGTTGTGTCCAGTAGAAACCACATTGCAAGATCTTCTCAGCTGTCTTTCTGGGGCCAAAATGCCCGCCACATGCTTGATCGTGGCAAAATGACAGCACACTCTTGAATTCCTCGTCAGGGACACACCGACGAATAATCTGGTCGGGACAGTACTTGAACAGATAGGGTTCGTCCCAGTAAAAGTGTTTTACTTGGGATAAGAAGCGAAGCCTGTCCTGACTTGACCATTCAGTCGGTAGTAAACCCGTGGCCAAATAGTTCACAATATCTGCGAACCAGGGTTCGCAAGATACTGTCAAGAGCTGTTCATCTGGAAAGACGTCGTTGATTGGAATGTGAAGCGACGGCGAAGAAGGAAGTCGTGAGAGATGGTCGGCGGCTACGTTTTCACATCCTCTTTTGTCCTTAATGACAAGGTCAAACTTTTGAAGCAAGAGGATCCAACGTATTAGCCGAGATTTTGCATCTTTCTTTGCAAAAAGATAGCGCAGAGCAGAATGGTCTGTGTAGACAATGACTGGAGAGCCGATGAGGTAGGGCTTGAACTTTTCTAAAGCAAATACAACAGCTAAGAATTCCTTCTCAGTTGTTGTATAATTGAGTTGGGCGTCGTTCAGGGTTCGGCTAGCGTAATAGATTACGTGCGGCATCTTGTTGATGTGTTGCCCAAGGACAGCACCGATGGCAAAGTCAGATGCATCGCACATAATCTCAAATGGGTGCGTCCAGTCAGGTGAAAAAAGAACGGGAGCAGAAGTGAGTGAGCTTTTCACTGACTCGAACGCAGTCACACAGCTCGAGTTGAAGTCGAATGGCGTGTCCTTGGCCAGCAAAAGAGTAAAGGGCCTAGCAATCTTGCTAAAGTCCTTGATGAACCGTCTATAGAAACCGGTATGGCCAAGGAAGGCTCGGATGTCTCTGACGCATCTGGGAGGAGGGAGATTGGAAATGACCTCAATCTTCGCTTTGTCAACCTCTATGCCATTTTGCAAAATGATATGTCCTAAGACAATACCTTCGCGCACCATGAAGTGGCACTTCTCCCAATTCAAAGTGAGATTCTTGTCCTTACATCGGGTAAGGACAGCGTCAAGATGCAGCAAACACTCGTTGAAGGAATCGCCGAAGATGGAGAAATCGTCCATGAAGATCTCCAGAAATTTTTCCACCATGTCTGAAAAGATCCCCATCATACACCGCTGGAAGGTAGCGGGCGCATTGCATAATCCAAAGGGCATGTGATGATATGCAAACGTGCCGAAAGGACAAGTGAATGTGGTCTTGTCCTGGTCTTTTTCGGGCATGGGAATCTGATTATAGCCGGAGTAACCATCAAGAAAGCAGTAGTACTCGTGTCCGGCCAATCGTTCAAGCATTTGGTCAATGAAAGGTAGCGGAAAGTGGTCTTTCCGCGTTGCGGCATTGAGTTTTCTGTAATCGATGCAAACTCGCCACCCAGTTTGGGTGCGAGTAGGGATTAACTCATTTGCCTCGTTAGTAATTACCGTTATGCCTGATTTCTTGGGGACAACGTGAATGGGGCTAACCCACTGGCTATCAGAGATAGGGTAAATGATACCACTATCCAGACATTTTACGATCTCCTTCTTCACAGCCTCCTTCATGAATGGGTTGAGTCGTTTTTGTGGATCCCTGGCTGGTTTGGCATCATCCATCAGATGAATGTGATGTTCAACGATCAGGGGACTAATCCCCTTGATGTCCGCCATTGACCAGCCAAAAGCTTGCCTATTGCTGTGCAAGACCGCGAGAAGGGCTTTCTCTTGCTCGGGAGCTAGAGAAGCCGAGATGATAACAGGGAGGGTCTCGTTCTCACCCAAGTAAGCGTACTTAAGGTGAGACGGCAAAGGCTTGAGTTCGAGCGTGGGAGGTGAAACGATTGAAGGCAAGATTGGTGAAAAGGTCTCGAACTCAATGGATTCCAGCAAAGGTTCAAAACAAGTGTAAGCGACCGAGTTGGATGGTTCAGGTAACTCATCCGGAAATTCGAAGGATTCAAACTCGGGTGGTGAGTGGTTAAGATCGTTCGAGAAAGTGAAACACCCGTAGTCATTGTCGGGCACAGAAACAGCAGCAGGTTCAAAGAGGAACGCACTAGTGGCGTTAAGGTTATCGTGATCAAACAGAAACTCCTCAAATTCACACTCTTCAGGGGTGATCTCCTGGATTGAGCAAATGTCTAATATATAAGCATTAGGTTCGGAGGGCTGATTCCCCAACCTAAAAATGTTGAGTTCAATTGTCATGTTTCCAAAAGATAGGTTCATCGAACCATTTCGACAATTGATCACAGCATTTGAGGTTGCAAGAAATGGGCGATCGAGTATCACCGGAATTTGATTCCGGGGGTTAGCTACAGTCTGTGTGTCTAAAACAATGAAGTCAACGGGGAATATGAAGTCCCCAACCTTGATTAACACATCCTCTAGCTCACCCCTAGGATGGGTGATCGATCGGTCGGCCATTTGGAGAGTACAGTGTGTGGGTTTCAGCTCTCCTACACCTAATTGCTCATATACTGAGTACGGAAGCAGGTTAACACTGGCACCAAGATCTAATAGTGCGCGGTTGATGTTCTTATCCCCAATGGTAATAGAAATCATAGGACAGCCAGGGTCCTTCCGTTTTTGCCGTAAAGATTGGGTAAGAGCATCACTCACAGCACTAGCTAAGAAAACTTTCTTGGGTACCTGAGACTTCCTCTTTTTCGTGCACAAGTCCTTTAAGATTTTCGCGTAGGACGGGACTTGTTGGACAGCATCTAAAAGGGGAATGTTTATGTTAACCTGCTTAAACAACTCCAGAATCTTCTCCATTTGTGGATTTTGTTTATTGGACCTCAACCGGTTTGGAAATGGAACGTTTTTAAAATTAGTTGAGTCCAATGCTTGTGGAGGAGATTGTGGAGCTGGAGCGGATCCCAGAATTGGTGTTTTCGTGGAGTGAGATGTGGGTCCGTGCAGAGCAGAAGAAGAAGAAGGAGAGCCTTTTAAAGAATGGAGAATAGGCTCAGAAGACGAAGAAGAAGAAGAAGAAGAAGCCGGGGTGTCATCGTCGATCCGTGTGCCAATGTTGTTTTGCAGCATCCTTCCCGATCTCAATGTAGTCACGACACTCACATTATGGTTCTGTTGTTCAAGAGCAACATGTACATTATGTGGGTGACCGGGATTTGGGAGTGGTTGAGATGGAAGCTTCCCCTTCTCTCGCTCGCTTAAGGCCGCATTCAGTTGTGCTATCTGGGCTTCGATGGTCTTGATGCTTTCCCCGTGTGCAGCAGTGTGTTGCACCAACGACTGAATGGAAGACTGGATGTTTGTGGTGGATTGTGTCGATTGTTTAACGAATGCCTCCAGACTTCGTTCTAGCGAGGAAACCTTATCGTTGTTTGACGGAACAAAGTTGTTTTGAGGAAAAGAATTGTTGGGTGCAAAGTTGTTCGTCTGATTTTGAAAAGGTTGGGGTTGGAAGGGCTGCTGAAATTGATGTTGAGTTTGTTGTTGCGCTTGTTGTTGCGGCGGAGGGGGCCTCTGGAAATTGTTGCCTTGGAATTGATGCTTATTCTGATTCCAGACGAAATTGGGGTGGTTCCTCCAACCGGGATTGTAGGTGGAAGAGTATGGATCATTCCTCGGTCTTTGCTGAAATGCAGAATTAACCTAATCTTGTCCTTGCGATGGTGGATTGTAAGGACACTCTTCGGTTAAGTGAGAAGGATCGGAACAACAAGCACAAATGGTACAAAAGGGAAGAACAGGGGCAGGAGAATAAAATTTGCTCTCTATTGCTTCAAGTTTTCTCGTTATTGCAGCCATTTCAGCTTTCATCGCAATAGAGACATCAAGTTAGTGAATTCCTACCCTAGACTGACCGGTAGAAGTTGAGGTAGAAGAAGAAGAAGAAGTCGGTCTGGTGCTCTCCTATTGTAGTGTTTGTTCCGCAAGGTCGTCGAAGAATTGCCACGCTTCCTCATCAGATTTTGATAGGAAGTGGCCCTGACAAATGGTTTCCAACAACTGCTTGGTTGATGGGTTCAGGCCCTCGTATAAGGTTTGGCAAAGTTGTCATTTCTCGATACCATGGTGAGGGCACTGAACAAGAAGGTCTTTATACCAGTCAAAGCACTTCCAGAAGAGTTCAGTAGGAAGCTGAGAGAATTGGTTGATTTCGTTACGGATCCTTGCGGTTTTATGATTCGGATAGAATTTTTTTAGAAACGCTTTAACAAACTCGTCCCAACTGGTTATGGAGTGGGAAGCGGTGCTATACAGCCATTTTTCAGCAAGATCGCACAAAGTGAACGGAATGACCCGTAGCCGTATAGCATCGTCCGACAGCTGGGTGGTTTTCATCATGGCACAAACGTTTTGAAATTTGTTGATGAAGATATAGGCATCTTCAGATTCAAGCCCATGAAATTTTGGAAGCATATTAATGAAATGGGGCTTAATTTCAAAATTATCCCCATTGGCCGGTGGAAGAGAAAGACAGGTGGGAAGTGCAGAACGGGTGGGATAGAAATGATCCTGGAGCGCGATTCGCTGTGGCGCTACAACAGGCGGTGGTGGTGGGTTATTCGTCTCCATAGGAGGTGGAGTCAATCCTGGGGTAGTCAAAGAGATGTTTGGATTAAATCCTGATATCGCGGAAGAAGAGGTTGGTGATGGTGAATGTGAGGATGTATGAACAGAATTCCGGTCAACGTCGGAGTTGGCCGGCAAAGGTAAGGGTGAAAGAGGTGTGGAAGGAGTTTCGACGTCTGAGTCGATCGCGTAGTCGGTAGCGACTAACGTAACGCGGACTAAGCGGGCGCTAGTGTCCCGAGTCCAAGCGGACATACACTAAACGAGTTTAGTATAGTCAAAGCGGAGAAGGTGAGGGTAAGAAAACGTCAATGGAGAAATACGATGGGTGGTGGGTGAAAAATGGGATTTTGGTGACAAAGGGCAAGTTTTTATAAAAGTTTTTGATTTTTTCCTTTTTTTTTAGAAAGAGATTTACAGAAATATGTACGGACTTACGGCTTTAAGCAATCACAAACAAGATATGCACAATCACACCTAGATCTAGGGTCACCTAGGTCAGCTAGACAGCTCCTAACTGTTCCAAAGGGCTAGAAATAGGACCTCAAACCGCCTCTTCTCCGCCAATTACGGCCAGGTAAGTGCCAGGTAAGTGGGAGGCTCCCCACTACGTAAGTAGTGGTCCTAATTAAGTAACCACTTGCCTTAGACACACTTGCCTAGACACCGCAAAGTCAGGATAGGATAAACGGCCGATGCCTGTAACTAGTCCTCTGTCCTATTGAGCGCGAAGTCCTTAGGGATGAGTCTTGTATTTTTTAATTAACAGTGGTCAATGCATATGCTTTTTATGATTTTTGGGGTCCTGAGAAAGGTGATGAAATCCCCACCCAATCTGAATTGGTTTCAAGCCCCTTAAAGTCCGTATTAATAAATGCAAAGCAGTAACAAATCAACTGCAATCAATTTTTATTTTTTTAGCGCGACGCAAAAAATCCTGCACAAAAACAATTTATTGGAAAGGGGAAGAGAATTTGCGCAAAGAATGCTGCAGAAAACACAGTTCAGTGGAGTTCAGAGGAGTGGGGGAGAGACAAGAGACACTTACAGGAAATTTGGCACCCTGATGGCACCAAATGGCCGCGGTTCCGCGGCAATAGGGCTCTAATGCCGCGGTTCCGCGGCTAAGTTGAGGAATTGGAGCTCCATTTTTCTGGTCTGTGCTTCTCTGGGTGTCCTTTGCTTGTCTAGATTTCCTGAATTTGGATTTGCTTACTGGAACTGCTCCAGAATCTTTCAGTAGACCATTTTATCCGTCTTGAATCTGTCGCGGTGTAGCCGCGAGATATGGGTCTATCTTCCCACGTCTTTGGCACTGAACTCGAACTTCGTATTATCCTGCACACTTGCACAAAAACTAATCAAAAATAACAAGATGGTTTTTTTACAATGTATATTTTTTTGTTTTGTTTTTCGGTTATATTTATATTCACAAATTAACCCGAAATTACACAAAGAAATAAACTACCGTCTCCCCGGCAACGGCGCCATTTGATTGTTGAGTTTTTGCGTGTTCAAGTTTAGTTACCGCAATCAAGACGGTTTTGCTTGTAGCTAGCCGGTTGAGTACGGGTCGTCCGCAGGGAGATGGGAATCTTTTTCTATGTGCTTTAACGAGTTAAGTCCAAAAGTCCAGATTTGTTTGTGATTAACTAAGTGTTAAAATGATATGTAAAGAGAGCTTGTTAGGGTTAGGATTAGGTTAGTTTGAGTTAGGAGTCGCTCAGTTCTTTCGTTTCCACTCTTAATATCGGTGTTACGGTAATCGGCAACAACGGGGATTAGCATGACTAGGAAGGAACTTGCGAGTATAAGCTAGGCTTTCCAACGCATAAGTTCTTCCTTTTGGTGCTTGTCCGTCCGTTCTTGGCTCTTAGCCTTAACCTCCGGTTAATTCAACCACAACCGGTCTCACTACGGAATCACCGCTATCATGTAGGATAGGGTGCCATAGGGAGCGGATTGTGGTTCAATTAACGGGAGTTCGATTTAATATGTTGGGTAAGGAAAGAGTGAGAGAGATTTCCTTCTCTCAAACTTCCCTTATCCTACCTTAACAAGTATGGAAACTACTCACCCATTACAAGAAAAACGAAAAATAAAACAAAGGAGGAAGATAGAAAGAAAGAGATTAGAAGATAACAACTAGCTATTTGCGACCTCACCTTGGCAAGGATCAAACGTAAGCATCATGCTTGTTTAAGGATAAAGGAAAAGAGAATAAGAAAGAAACAACAATAAATAACAACTAAATTATCAATTGAAGATTACAAGCAATTAACATAACAAGAGCAAGACAAGTATAATAACAAAAAGAACTTCTTTATTCATCATTCTTCACTCACAAAAGCACACTACAAGTTTTTTAATGGAGAAGAGATGAGAAGAGGAAGAAGAACAACAAGTATTCTAAAACCTAAAATACAAGATTAAGCACACTTGGCTTCATAAGGTTCTGGACTATTTATAGGCATGGAACTGGAAATCTAGGGCAACAATCTGCCTCCTTATAAAATTACAAAACAACCCCTAAAAGATGACCTCCTGAAGAGCCTGTACGGCCGCGGAACCGCGGCCTGGACCCTCTATTGGCCGCGGTTCCGCGGCCGTACAGGGGAGTTGGGCTCTCGCCTTTTGTGTGCTGCCCTGGTCTTCTGTTCCCTTTAGTCTGGTACATGTTTTTTCTGATAATCTTTCCACATTTCTTCCAGAATCAAAGGTGATTGGATGTGGATCTTTTTGTCATGATTTTCTTGAGCACCGTGTAGATTTCTGGGACTTGGTGTTGTGCATGAAGATGACAATCGATTTGACATTTTGTCTCTCAAACTGGTGTGTGGCAACATACGGATAGAAAGCGGAGACCCGTGTTTTATCTGTGGTTGGCAGGAATCCGGATTTTGTCGCGCTTTTCCATGAATTTCATCGTTTAGAGCCGAGAACCTGTATCCTGCAATTGACTAGCAAACACGGCTCAAGAGTACCTACCGATAAGCAATATGATAAAAATTGGGCGGTATAAAAATGCAAAAATCTGATATGAACAAGTGTTTACACAGGTTTAAATTTTGTTTACAGATATGTGTGAAAGCAGGCTTATTCATATACGTGTGTGGAGGGTTAGTGCATGACACGAGCACATCAGTGGCGTTTGCGCTTAGCAAAAATCCCTAAGGGTAAAGTGCACGTGCGCACATGTATGTTGCACGTATATTTCAACAATACGACCAGAGGAAGAAAATGTGTTAGAAATGAAGTACTCGATGGTCAACGATAAAAGGAAAGCATTTAAATAAACATTTTATGCTACAGGAAATATATCACCAAACACGGGATCAAAAGTACAAGAGTTTACAAAACTATGAATAAAGTTTTCTAAAACCCTCTCATCCTTTTCCACCATGTCGAAGCGGCGATCTTCGAAAGGAGTTGCTCCCCATCGGTTAACGCCATGCCCATCGGCGAAGGCAGACATGATGGCCCGCTGAGCCTGTATCTGGCTCAGCAGCTAAACAGAACGATCCCTCAGAGGCTTGGTAATGAAAAGTGTCTCATGAAAGCACTCGATCTTGTCCTCCGCTGCGTCGAGTATCGCCGGAGTCTTCTCCGCTGGATGAGGGGGAATGTCATTGAGCATGAACAGGAAGATCTTCCGGAGCCAAATGGAGCCAATGGGGAAAGGAGATTCTCTATGAGTCAAGAGCTCATGCAGCACTGTATCACATTGGTCATCCGTGAGAGCGGGATTCACCAAGCGTGCAACAAAGCGAGGAACAATTTCCTCAATAGTCACCTCTCATGGCTGCCGATTAGCATGCGGATGATTGCAAGCCATGACTCTTCTCTATTAAAATGATTCTCTGAAAGTGAGAGAAAAGAGGAGCATTGCTTAGATTATAAAGGGAGGCATTTAAGTCTCGGCACAGAAAATGTTGTGCATGGTGAAACTATTTCCAAACTCTGACAAAAGAGGCATTGGAAAAGAAAGTTTGACTCAGGAAAAACAGAGAAAGAAGGTGAAAAAAACCTTCATTAATGAGGCAATGCCTCACGTGCTCTCCACGAGGGCGCCAGAGCCAATCTTATAGGATTAAATCCTCTGGTGGCACCTTGCATGCCCTTCACGCGGGCGCCAATGTGCAAAACACAAAAGAGTTCATTACATAAGAGTTAAACTCTTAGATGGCGTCGCACGTGCTCCTCACACGGGCGCGAATGTGCAAAGCACAGAAGAGTTCATTACATAAAAGTTAAACTCTTAGATGGCGCCGCACGTGCTCCTCATGCGAGCGCCAATGTGCAAAGCACAGAAAAGTTCATTACATAAAAGTTAAACTCTTAGATGGCCCCGCACGTGCTCCTCACGCAGGCGCCAATATGCAAAGCACAGGAATACCCATTTTAGGAATTAAAATTCTTAAGTGGCGCACACGTGCACAACACGTGAGCGCCAGCGCCCAGATAGAATTAAATTCTACAATACTCTCTTTTAAACAGGGCCATTGGATCAAAAATCCAACGGAGATAATAAATCATCAAAATACAGAATTAAATTCTGTTGGGAGAAAACATTTCCCAAATCTTTCTAAAATAAGAAAGATACTTTCGGTTGGATCAAAAATTCAATTATAGAATAAAATTCTATTTTGGAATATATTCTCTCAATCTTTCTAAATAAGAAAAATTGCTCTCTGTGAAACAGAGAACCATTGGATTAAAAAATCCATTGGTGATTAAAAATCACCATTTTTACAGAATAAATTTTGTACAGGAAAAATATTTTCCCAATCTCGTTGAAAACAAAAATCATATTCTGTAAATACAGAAGTCCTTGGATCAAAAATCCAATGGTGGGTAAATTCTCCAACTCAATTTGAGTCCAATTAAATCAATTGGAATCTCTCAATGAGAGATTTTCTCAGAATTAAGTAACAAACTTGCCTCCATTATATAAAGGACCCGAGACTTCTAGTCTCATACAGAGAAAAAAAAAACCCCATAAGCTTCTGAAAAATACATAACGCTTCCAAAAAATATAGAGAATTCAACCCTCAGAGAGGAAGACTTCCCTTTCAAAAGAAATGTAGGTAAAAAAAATTCAGAGATCAAAATATCTCTTTTTACATATTTTAAGAGTTTAACACTTCTCAAAGAACTTAGTTCTTTCTCTGGATTAGAGATCCATAAGACAAGTCTCTCACAAGTTGAGAATATAATTCTCATCGGGAGGATCTTATTCTTAAGAATCAAAGATTCAGAAAAGAATTAGGAGCAAAAGAAAAACAAAAGGAAAAAGAACCTATAAAAAAACTTAGTTCTTAAAGAAAATGCAGGGTTGTCAAGCACGGCAGCAAGGTTTCGGTAAGCATCGTCCATGCCAATTTCAAAAATTTGCCATTCTAGCTAACCCTAACCCTAGAATCGTTACTAGAAAATCCGATGATACGATACGCAATCAACTTTGCAAACAAGTGAACAAGGAATACAACCTTTGTAGACCGGTCCTGCACTTCAAAAGCTCTGTATAGTCATTCCTTCGCTGCGATCCATGAACTCCCGAACTTTTGAAAGGCTTCACAAGATGTACGGAACAAGCTTGCTTGAAGTCTTCAAGGCCGAAAATGATCTACGTCGAGGAGACACTAACCCGTGCTACCTCTTCACTAATTGTAGAATTAGTGAAGCAAACACCCTAAACTAAATGGCTAGTAGTAGAGGATGATGAAGTAGGAATTTTGCTCACTTTAGAAATAATTTTCTCACATATTTTCTCACTTTAGAAAAAGTTAGCAAGCTTTTTCTCATGAAGAAGAAGATGAAAATGATCAAAAAGAGAATGAACTCATGAGGTGAGAAAATAAACTATGGTGAGTATATGACATACACTAACCCTTGTAGAGAGTTAACCATGGCTAAATATAATGGTTGGGATAATAAAATATTTTAAGCAAAACAAAACTAGTGGAATTAGTCAATGGTTATCCAAGCTTCTCTAAGCTTCTAGCCATGACTAATATGCAACCATTTTGAATTACTTAATCAATTAATAAACCCTAATTTATACATAGCATGGTGTAAGTCATACACACACCCATGAAGCATGTATCATCAAACATGACACATAACTTTGTACACTAATATATATCACATATATACACATGCACAAAACAAGTGAGAAAAGAAATCTTAAGTGATTGAATATTAGTTAATGTAACTTAATATATTAAATATATAATTATACATTAAATTATTAAATCAACACTTCATTTAATAATCCGGCTATATCACATATAACCGACTAATATCATGTGTATTATCTTATCGAATCAACACTTGATTCGATAATCCGGCTATATCACATATAACCGACCGATAACACAAATCGCGAGAATAGAATACGGTATCACATACAGTATTAATCTCGGTCCCGCACATATCACATATGTGCTCTTACTCCGTTTCGCTTGAACCAGGAATCCTCTGTGTAGGACTCTAAATCCTCGTCAATACGCCGGCAGTAGGTGATGATCATATCAAACACCCACAAGCTGCAAGCGGTCTGCTAAACGTAACCCGGGTATTGAGCGATCAGAAGATCAACAAGCATGCCTGCTAATACTTCTGCGAATCCAATCAGTAACACTACTGTACAGTCCGGTCTCTTCGTCTGATATGTCGCATATCTCGTCTAGGGGTGGTAAACGTCAGACCCCAGTAACTCGATAAGTCGTGCCGATATGAGGCTCATAACGGGTCGAGAAACTACTGATAAAACTTACCAGTATATCTCCGAATCATCCCTGGCCAGGGACTTCCTGTTATGGCCAATCGAGCACAGCGCACATCAACCCCCTGTACCGGGAGAGACGAATCCCCTCCTATCGCTCATTGCCTCCATGTGACTAGGACTGTACCTAAAAAGCACCTTTTTGCACGATCTCTTGACCGTAGTATGGTGGAAATCAAATCACAGTAAGAATCACATAAGACTCGATGACGATCTCGGGTCAACAGACTAACCTGTACCAGTGTCACCAGATTACTGCCATCTGACGTGAAGTAATACCATCTGGGAGTTCTCGGCGAGTCCGTCCAGTGTAACCAGTCTCCACTGAGCACCCGTATACCATCTCTTATGTCAAACACCAATGGAATAGGATCATCCATCGCCCATCACATGGATCGAGAAGCGTATACGCTAGTCTACTCTGGAGTATCGATGCCCTGTCTCGATACTCCTATGACTAGGAACATTTGAAGGATGTACTTGCCGACTACCTCTGCCCCACTAGTATGATCCGCATCATAATCCTGGTAGTCAAGTACTCATCCTAAGAGCTTTACCAACATGTAACAGAGAGACAATCGGTGTACATGTTAAGATAAAGAGTAACCAGATAGCATACTATCATGTCGAGCAAGAAAGTCCTCCCTATGCATGTCCAAGCATCCACTATAATATACATCATATGAACAATAATGACCTCTAGGGCATACATATAACTAACAATCTCCCACTTACACTAGGGCCATTTGTTTTAGTATCCAATACCCAACAATCAGCAGTGGTTGTAGTATCTCATACTCAACCATCCCATAAGAGTCTCTCTTGGGAAAAAGGCCTTTGTGAGTGGATCCGCCGTGTTGTCCTCTGTGTCTACTCTCCTAACCTCGATCTTCCTGGAAATCAACCATCTCCATGATTAGGTGATACTGCCTTAGAATATGTCTGGATCACTGATGGGACGGGGGTTCCTAGGTCAAAGCCACAACTTCATTATCACACAATGGTAGGAACAAATTTTATTTCATGAACTTATATACACCAAGATTCCCTCTTTGGTAGTATCATTGGTAGCGATGTATCCAGCCTTTATTGTCTAGTTTGCCACGGTATCTAGCTTGGAACTCTTCCAACATATCGTCCCCCCACTGAGGGTAAAGACAATGCCTGTGACTGACATTCAGTCGACCTTACCACCCTGGAAGCTATCCAGTGATTCTCCCCAGGATCAAATTTGATACCATCTCACTACATCTAGTGAGAATCCTAACATCCAATTAGATCTATCTCATAAATCCAAAACCCAGGATTTATAAGGTATCACCTTGATCCTATATGGAGAATCCTCGTGATAAGAGGAGATTGACCGAGTGTAGCATAGGAAACTCCTTTCCTATCAAGAGTATGTCATCCACGTACAATATGAGAATGACCACTATGCTCTCTACAACCTTTTTGTATATACAAGATTCATCTACCATTTTGATGAAGTCAAACTCTTTGACTATCATATCAAAATAGATGTTCCAACTCCGCGATGCCTGCTTTAACCCTTAAAGCAACTTGCACATGTTTCCGCTTCTCCCACTGTCTACGAAGCCCTATGGCTGTGTACTTATAGACGCTTTCTTCTAAATCAGTATTTAGAAAAGCAGTCATGACACCCAACCGCCAGATATCGCAGTCATGGTATGTAGCAATGGCAAGTAGGATCTGGATAGACTTAAGCATAGCCACTGGAGAAAATGTTTCATCATTATCCACACCCAGTCGATAACGATAACCATTTGCAACAAGTCTAGCTTTAAAAGTCTCAACCTTTCCATCTACACCAAGTAATCTTCTCAAAATATACTTGCTCCTGATAGGGATTTAACCCTTCAGATAAAGCAACCAAAGTCCATACTTTGTTGGTGTACATGGATTCCATCTCAGATCGCATAGCATCCAGCCATTCTTACAGAGTCCCCACTCCTGATAGCCTGCTTGAAACTAGTTGGGTCATCATCTTATGATGCAATCCTCACTCCCACTGTTATAGAGAAAACCAAAGTGTCTCTCAGGTGGATGAGGAAACCTACCAGATCGGCGGAGAGGCTGAGGTTCGTCGGGAACTATTGAATCCTCCAGTTCTACCAAATCATCAGCTGTTGTTTGTATAGCTGGAACTCCTTCCAGTTCTACCTCATGACCATAAATTTGTTTCCAAAATAAATTCCTTTTCTAAAAAGGTGGCATGCCGAGAAATAAAACACCTTTTGTTCCTCGGTGCGGCAGAAGATATACCTTGCGAATGCTTGGGATATCCAACAAACTTCCACAGAACTGACATTGTCTCGAGCTTGTCCGAATTTTTCTTTTAGACATAAATCGGACAACCCCAAATCTTAACTTACTTAAGAGATGGGCTCTTCCCATACCATATAACATATGGAGTGGTAGGCACTTGATTTGGTTGGAACCCAATTCAATAGGTATGCAGCTTCTCAAGTGCATAACTCCCAAAAGGAAATAAGCAACTCAGTAGTACTCATCATAGAGCACACCATATCTAATAGGGTGCGATTGTTCCTCCCCGATACACCGTTGTGCTGTGGTGTATACGGAGGAGTAATGCTGAGAGAGAATCTTATTCTCTTTTAGAATAGTCCAGGAACTCCGTGCTCAAGTATTCTCCTCCCTGATCAAATCAAAAGACATACTATTTATACCCTTTTTAGTTCTGTACTTCTAACTTATATTTTTGAATTTCTTAAAAACTTCAGACTTGTGTTTCAACATGAACATATGTCTGAATCTTGAGAGATCATCAGTGAATGTAATGAAGTACAAAGAACCGTTCCTGGCATGTGTAGACAGGGGACTTTCATACATCATCATGTATCAATCCTAAGAGTTCACTAACTCTTTCTCTGTTTCCAGTAAACGGAGCTATGGTCATTTTATCTTTGTGACATGACTGGCAAGTTTCACAAGATATAAATTCAAACTGATTTAAATATGTATCTTAACGTAGCTTAGCTAGTCGGGTCGTATTGATATGACCTAGTCTACAATGCCTCAAGAAGGATTCGTTCATTTCCGAACTCTTCCTCTTTTGTGTGTTCTGTACGTTAAGAACTGTAGTTTGATTTAGAACGAATATGCTTTTAGATAACGCGCCTGAACCGATCAACTCTTGATATAGGAAATGTTCAAAACATTATCCAACAATAAAAAATTATATCCTTCTTTACGAAATAAAAAGACTGATATGATGTTGTATATCAGGTTCGATATCTAATAACATTCGTTTAGAATAAATGTATTTAGTAATACAGGGTGATAACCGCCAACACCTTGGCTGCAACAATTGCGCCGTTTCCAATTCTTGAAACTTTATCATCCATTCTCAGTTCTCTACCTATCTGTAGCCCATGTAACAGATTACATATGTGGGATCCTGATCTAGTATCTCATACCCAGGATGTAGAGGATACTGAGAAATAGTTCTCTGTAATGAACACACCCGAAGAAGATGCATCATCATGCACTTTTATTCGTTGGGACGGCACGGGAATCCTGGTAATCCCCTATTTCCTACTCGGTCTTATAATAATTATAAGTTGGAGCGGAACCAACGTTCCCTAGCTCAGTATAACAAGCGGGTTCGGTCAATACATCCGTATTACTATCTTGATTAAGGCATGGCATGGTCGCTACCTGGAGAGAGAGAGAGAGAAGAAAACACTCAACGTATGCTCTTACAAGATTAGATTGGTTATTATTTTATCTAATCAGGATGGCTCCCGCTGTTTTTATCAAATCTTCCTTCAAACCGTAAAAGGAAAAACTAGCCGGGATTAATTACACCCTACAAATTCACCAATTTTTCAGCCAGGCCAATGTCGGTACTTTGAGAGAGGTTCCCCGTGCTTTCGCACGGACCTAATTAAAATAAACCTCGTTTTCCCTGGAGCGTAAACCCATTGACACCTTTCTAGACACCTACTTGATCGACTAATTGTAAAGTGCAAAACTCTTCCAGAAGTAACAATTACTCGCAGTGGGTATCGGGATCCAACTATCTCATAGAAGGTATGCAATCTCATTGCAAATTTCAACACTTGAAATTCCTGATAATTGCCCCTAGCATTCTATGACCTTGACGAAAGCCAACAAACTATAGGCTGCTAGTGAAGTTCAACCCATACATTTCATGATTGAATTAAACCCACCCGCACGACCTTTGACGAAAGCCAACAAAGTCGCACGACTACCCTAACTCAATCACATCATATGCTTTTGCAGATAAGCATAAATAGCTACCGCACACTACGCCTTGACGAAAGCCAACAAACGTAGCACGAATACTATTAAGTACTTATCTGAAATGACGGAGGGCTACGACAGGTTTTTAAGAAAACCCTTTTCGTAATGAACATGATATCGTTGTAGAATCGAGTGATTTTGAAAAGGAGTATTTTTTAGGCTTTTACCAGTTTCGCTAAAGAGGTCACTCCCGGTGAATGGATCTCGTCTCTTTCTTTATCGAATAAGGTACAGAATATTTCATAAATACCACTATGCAAAGCAAAATCTATAAAAGCAATCAAAAGACAATCTGAGTTTGTAGCATCTGCTAGTTTCGCTAAAGAGGTCACTCCCGGTGAAGGGGTCTCGGCTCTTTCCTTATCGAATAAGGTGCTGAATATTCTACAAGGAATACAGCTATGTAAAGCAACAACTAAAGCTACCTGTTTTTGAAAATTCGATTCCATAACATCTTTAGGTTTCTTTTAGTTTCATTAATCTCATTAATGAAGTCTCATCGATTAAGTTACCTAGGCATCACAGATAAATATAACGTATGCTTATGCCATCCGCATTCGCCTCGATGTCCCGTCATGCACCGTTAGGTTAGGTAACTAATGGCAGAGCGGGGCAGGGCTAGCGCGGGTGTAAAATATAAGCAACGTCTATATAATATATCACATATATTATATACAGTATCAATCACATCATACAAAGTGATCACATCACACAATATCGCAGCAGAATTCAACATATGAAATATTGGATATACTAGGATTTCCGGGTTTTAAATTAAGCCTGTATAAAACACGGATTCCACGGTCATGATGAATAGACAAACCCACATCCCTAGACCACTGTGAGAGCGGCAAGCAACCCTACCAATTCTAGAGTTAGGAGACCCGGACTCGACGCCTCGAGACGGTTTCCCACTGGACTCTAGAACCCGGTTACTTGTGCCCCCCTCCTTGGGTCTATCATAATGCGGAAAAGTAAATAATATACATCAACGATGACATCTTCCTCAACCCGGAAGTGCCCCAATAAATGAATATTACATACAAGTTTTTACATGAATGAAAAACTCTCATCTCACATAAAAAAAACCCGGCTATTCAAACACGACGATCCAATATAACATATCACAGCAACACATAACATCACATGTCATCAACGTAAGTAAATATGCGTATCCCAATTGTCGTTGACATATGGCAACAAAACCGGCGATACACCACATATTACACTTACGGTCGCAGAAAAGAAATTGAAAAACTACAACAATTGGAATCGGCAACCACCTTAGACATCATAAACCTGAAATATCACATACTTTGGATTTCATGCCTAAACAAATGAATTCCTTAGACATCACATGCCTAACAATTATAAACCCCGCATTTTAGTCTCGATATCAAAAACACTTTTCAATATCAAATCGGATAATTCAACAAGATTCCTGACATCCTGATCGAATGCTTGTCAGAAACTTTAGTAGACGGCCGCACCCCCGATACCGTCGACGAAGTGCACTAAGGCGGAACACCGCGGCCGTGAGCACCCGAACGGATGCTTTTGGCGACGGGGTTATCCTACAGTCACTTGGTCGTGGCTATGGGGGCGTGGCTATCTAGTATGGTTACCCGGTGAGTATCCGCGTATGCTACATGATTGCGACTGACTTTTGATCACATCAAAATCCCGTGGCAACCGATCAAATGAGACTAAATTGCTAGATTTACAAAATTCAAATTAGTTTTCTTGTGGATTCCAAGTATTGTATCACATCACATGATACTCGGACGATGTTAAACTTTTCGATCGATTTATCAAAGTCCCACAATTCCCCGAGAGCTCAACACTTGAGCACAGTTTAATAATACCCAGAACATGCCACGGTACCTATGAACTAGCCGCAGAAGGGTAGACCCAAGCCTCATTAATGGCACCGCGGAACTGCCGCAAACCCTAAGATTCGAAAGCGGTTCCATAGTCATTATGTCGAGTTAGGGTTTCATTTTTCTAGAGGGTTCACAGAATTACTTGCATGTTTTTCCTAATACATTAAACTTGGAAAAATAGGTTTTTGACAATCGTTCGAACTTTTTTACTTCGCCTAGATAACATGTGAATCCCCGAAACAATGTTAAAACTACAAATACGAAACACTCTGAATTGCCTATACTGTAAGATCACATCTCAAGCAAAATTAGCAAAAACAAACAACACCTGAAACACCAAAACCCAGTGACTAGGACACACGAAAAAATTCAACCCAAAATAGCATTGTTCACCCGAGCTGGCCGGATTTTCTATGCATGTGGCCGGCCATTTTCCGGCGAGGGGGGCTAAATTTTCTTTTGTGTTCATGTTGCATCTCATACAACATTCTGCAGTTGTTTAAAAAAAATTTAGAGGTCTTTGTAAATTCGACAGAAACCAAGTTTTTATGTTTCAAGTTTCGGAGTCATTTCGGTTTCGTAATCTAACAAACATCGTCTAATTTTCTAGCATGGCTCTGATACCACTGCAAGGCTGTCTAGCACGGTAGCAAGGTTTCGGGAAGTATCGTCCATGCCAATTTCAAAAATTTACCGTTCTAGCAAACCCTAACCCTAGAATCGTTACTCGAAAATCCGACGATGCGATATGCAAACAACTTTGCACACAAGTGAAAAAGGAATACAACCTTTGTAGACCGGTCCTTCACTTCAATAGCTCCGTGTAGTCGTCCCTTCGCTATGATCCATGAACTCTCGGACTCTTGAGAGACTCCACAAGATGTACGGAACAAGCTTGCTTGAAGTTTTCGAGGCCGAAGATGATCTGCGTCGAGGAGACACTAACCCAAGCTACCTCGTCACTAATTGTAGAATTAGTGAAGCAAACACCCTAAACTAAATGGCTAGTAGTAGAGGATGATGAAGTAGGAATTTTTCTCACTTTAGAAATACTTTTCTCACATATTTTCTCACTTTAGAAAAAGCTAGCAAGCTTTTTCTCATGAAGAAGAAGATGAAAATGATCAAAGAGAGAATGAACTCATGAGGTGAGAAAATAAACCATGGTGAGTATATGATATACACTAACCCTTGTAGAGAGTTAACCATGGCTAAATATAACGGTTGGGTTTATAAAATATCTTAAGCAAAACAAAACTAGTTGAATTAGTCAATGGTTATCCAAGCTTCTCCAAGCTTCTAGCCATGACTAATATGCAACCATTTAGAATTACATAATCAATAAATAAACCCTAATGTATACATAGCATGGTGTAAGTCATACACACACCCATGAAGCATGTATCATCAAACATGACACATAACTTTGTACACTAATATATATCACATATATACACATGCACAAAACAAGTGAGAAAAGAAATCTTAAATGAATGAATATTAGTTAATGTAACTTAATATATTAAATATATAATTATGCATTAAATTATTAAATCAACACTTGACCGGTTATATCGCATATAACCAACCAATATCATGTGTATCATCTTATCGAATCAACACTTGATTCGATAACCCAGCTATATCACATATAACCGACCGATAACACAAATCGCAAGAATAGATTACGGTATCACATACAGTATTAATCCCGGTCCCGCACATATCACATATGTTCTCCTACTCCATTTTGCTTGAGCCAGGAAACCTCTGTATAGGACTCTGAAGACTCGTCAATACGCCGGCAGTAGATGATGATCATATCAAACACCCACAAGCCGCAAGCGGTCTGCTAAACGTAACGGTCACACGGGTATTGAGCGATCAGAAGATCAATAAGCATGCCTGCTCATACTCCTGCGAATACAATCAGTAACACTACCGTACAGTCCGGTCTCTTCGTCTGATATGTTGCATATCTCGTCTAGGGGTGGTAAATGTCAGACCCCAGTAACTCGATAAGTCATGCCGATATGAGGATCATAACGGGTCGAGAAACTACAGATAACACTTACCAGTATATCTCCGAATCGGCCCTGGCCAGGGACTTCCTGTTATGGCCAATCGAGCACAGCGCAATATCAACCCCTATACCGGGAGAGACGAATCCCCTCCTATCTCTCATTGCCTCCATGTGACTCGGGATTGTACCCAAAAACCACCTTTTTGCACGATCTCTTGACCATGGTATGGTGGAAATCAAAGCACAGTGGGAATCACACAAGACTCTATGACGATCTCGGGTCAACAGACTAACATGTACCAGTGTCACCAGAGAACTGCCATCTGACATGAAATATAATACCATCTGGGAGTTCTCGGCGAGTCCGTCCAGTGTAACCAGTCTCCACTGAGCACCCGTATACCATCTCTAATGTCAAACACCAATGAATATGGGATCATCCATCACCCATCACATGGGTCGAGAAGCGTATACGCTAGTCTACTATGGAGTATCGATGCCCTGTCTCGATACTCCCATGACTAGGAATATTTGAAGGATGTACTTGCCGACTATCTCTGCCCCACTAGTATGATCTGCATCATAATCCTGGTAGTCAAGTACTCATCCTAAGGGCTTTACCAACATGTAACAGAGAGACAATCGGTGTACATGTTAAGATAAAGAGTAACCAGATAGCATACTACTATGTCGAGCAAGAAAGTCCTCCCTATGCATGTCCAAGCATCCACTATAATATACATCTTATGTACAATAATGGCCTCTAGGGCATACATATAACTAACAGAAAAACCTGATCCCAGATCTTCAAAAACGAAGATCTTGGTGGTCATTAATGGTAAAAATGCCATTAAAAGAGATTTAATTCTCTAAAAAAGTTTTAAAAAAAATTAATGCCTCGTGTGCTCCTCAGGTGGGCGCCCCCTTTTAACAGCACCTAGCGCCTCACGTGAAAAACACGCGGGTGCCCAAAACAGAAGGCCAGCGCCTCACGTGAAACACACGTGGGTGCTGAATAAAAGTTCTCAGCACTCCCTATGCAGCCGAAGATAGCTAAGTGCTTAGCACTGATTGGGCAGCGTCCAGAGCCGCACGTGCTTCTCATGTGGACGCCATACAAAAAGTGCTTAGCACTTCATATACACCCAAAATGGCTGAGTGCTTAGCACCGATTGGGCAGCGCCCAGCGCCGCACGTGCACCTCACATGGACGCCATAAAAAGTGCTTAGTACTTCACATTTAGTCAAAATGACTAAAAGTGTTCAACATTTATTGGGCAGCGCCCATGACTGAATGCTTTAAATGACATACATATGATCGTCAGAGCTTAAATAGGTGCTTAGCACTTTTACATGAAAAGAAAAGGGCTGAACAAACAGAGCCTAAATAAGTGCTTAGCACTTTTGAATAAAAAAAGGCTAAGTAGACTTAGCCCAAATTGGCTAAGTCTCTGAAATTTTCTTGCAGCTGAGCCTAAATACTCTTTTGCTCAATCTTAAATAAAAATGATCCTTGAAATTTTGCTAAGTTGATCTTAGTCTCAAATTAGACTAACACATCTTTAGCAAGAATAAATTGAGCCTCAATGCTCACACATTTAAGTTGATCTTAATCTCAAACCAGATTAACGGTCCTTAAATAAACCTAAGCTCAAATCTAAAATATACAGATTTGGACTAATCCGTGTCCTATGGGCGACATAAACTAGTCTCCGTATACAATCCACGGGCAACCAAAACAAATAAAAACACATACGACACGAAGTGAACTTCCGGAGCAGGAGAAAGTGGTTATCGCAATGCGGTAACGTAATTAACTGAAGGGGCTTGCGCCTGCCAGGAAGAGCTTCCCCACAATCAAAAACTCATCATAAAATGAGGGGGAATATGATAAAGTCTGCTACAACGGTCGTGTCTGTCCAAACCTCCGATATATGGTGCCATAAATCAACTTGGTATCTTCGGAGAAGTGGACGGATAAATCCAAATAGCATATGCTCCTAAATTTAGGCAAGACGATATATCCCAGTGCGTCTCTGTTTTCGACGGTAAACAAATTCTGACACGCCGGGTGGGACATTTTCCTCTTTCCACTCCACACTTCATGTGTCGTGTTTCGCGAGCGAAATCGCGGTTCGCAATGGTTGTCCTTGGATTTGAGATACTAAAATTTGGTGTCTTGCTCCTGTGCAGAAAAAGAAAATCGATGGCTTCCCACTGCACCTCTTGCAACAACAACTCTCGCTCCACCCAAACTGGAGGAGTGACCTACGGGCCCAACGCGGCCTCCATCTTTTCTATGCCAGTGGGGCAAGTAACGCAAGCCACTACTGGGTTGTTCTTCAGGACCATGCTCCCACCAGTTTCGGTGCCTCGGCGCTGCAAGAGGAAGCTCCCAAGAGGTTGGTCTTCGATCGACTAGCGACCACAATGGCCCCTCTCAACAGGCTATCCAAAGCTGACGTCTCAGTCTTCAACAGGCTGGGCAAGAACCTAAACGGGCCCGCAAAGAGGCTCATGATACCTGAAGGGGCTGCCCCAAAACGGATAGCCCTTCCAACTCCTGCTACGGGCGAAGCCGTCAAAAGCGCTTCCCCCATCAGATGACCGGTCTTTGAAAAATTGGTCGTTCCTCCTCAAACTCTACCAAGGACATCAGTTTTCAACAGGTTGACGCCAACAGCAGCCCTTCAGCAAAGCCAGGGGCACAAAGAAACCGCTTCCAAATATGAGGCGGTCCTATTTGCAAGACACGCTCGACGTCGCCACTGGTGTCCAGTGAGAAAGCTGGGAGCAACCTCCCTCTGGACTTACTCCGCCAGCTCCAATGGTGGATGTTGACACTGCTGTTCTAACCGGGAACAGCTTTGAGCTGCTCAGGAGGGTACGCAAGAACTCTCCAATGGCAGTGCTAAAGAAATCGCCCCCGCCTGCATAAACCACAATGCAGGCAAAGCCGGAGTGCCCCCATCAGCGGCTCTCCTCCCAAATTCATAGTGTCTGGCGAAAAGTCCAGGACTCCGTGATTGATCAAAACTACTCTAGTCGACCGAAGAAATCTAAGGCTCGGCAAGGGAATGACCATCCCTTCATCATACAGTGAGGGACTTCTTCTACACAGGCGTCTGTTACAACGGCTCCTTCAACTTCGACCTCCCACAAAAGTGATAGACTAAAACGCCCTAAGTCTGGGGGTATGATCGTGCATACGGTCTACATGGCTTTCGGGAAAGATGAAATCCGTGCTTTCGTAAGACATCGACCGCAAACTCAATCGCTGACAAAAGCTCAGGAGAAACAACAAAAGCTACAGGAGATGCTGACCAAAATGGCAGCACTTACCGGGTAAAAAGAAAGCCAGGACACAACAGCCGAACAGCGCCAGGAGCAGGAGACCGATACAGAGTTCCTGCAAAGGGTGCTAGAAAGAAAGGACAAGGAAGCTGCTAAGCAGGCTGCTAACATAAAGCAGATGGCTCTCTTGTTCCAGGATATGGTTAGAATGATGATCCAGCCAGACCCCCCAGCCGAGGATCCGCCGACAATCATCGAGGATGACAGAAGGGAAACATCAAACCTTCTTTCGGCCTTATTAGCAACCAAAGTGAAAACAATCTCCAAGGCTGCTCTTGATGATTATATGCTCAACAAATACAAGCTCATCAAGCTAATGAAGCCGCAGGCCAAATCGTCAGAACTGGACGACCGTATCCAGGTTGGTATGACCAAATTAAATACCTGCCGGGATATACGATCCCCAAGTTCCATGTGTACAAGGGGACAGGAAACCCACACCAGCACGTCGCGCAGTTCAGAGCTCTGTGCGGCAACACTGGAGGCGAAAAAAACTGTTGCTTCAACAATTCGTTGGCAGCCTGTCAAAGATGGCCTTTGAATGGTACTCTGAGCTCCCAAATGACTCCGTGAGAACATTCATAGAGATGGAGCTGCTGTTCACACAGTGGTTCGCCAGCGCAAACGAGCGCACCTCGATCACGGCTTTAATCAATGCCAGGGTAAAGCCAGGAGAAACCTGGGTCCAATATATGATCCGGTGGAGGAACCTATGGTCTAACTGTGAACAATGCATCGAAGAATCCTCTGCCGTGGGAATGTTCATCGGGACCCTTGTTCCTCAAACGACCATGTCCCAGTTCTTGACGTTCTTCAAACCAACGACCTTCTAGGCTCTGATTGATAAACTGGCCCAAATGGACCAGATGGGCCATAGGCCTTCCTCCTCAAATAAGGACCCTCGAAACGCCAAGGGTAAAAGGGAAGCGGCCTTTGTCGCCAATGCTCAACAAAAACCAAGTGGCCCAAAACTAGCTGCTCGCCAAAACAATGCACATCCATGCCTATCCCCGGAAGAAAGGCTAGGACGCGGTTACTCGTTTCCTCGCGATAAGAAGAGGAGAATATTTGGGTTGGCAATTCGTAACAAACTCATCGCATTGCCAGACTCACGACGTCTACTGCAACCCGGCGACGTCAACAACCCCAACCACTGCGCCTATCACAGAATGGTGAGTCACCCAATTGAGGATTGCTATGTTTTCAAAAACTAGGTCGATGACCAGTATCAACAGGGGAAGTTCGTGCTGTCTGAGAACTGGAGGGTGAACCCACCACAGAAGCACACTCCCAAAAAAGTGGAAGTGCCGGGGGCATCATGCTCGCTCATGGAAGTAACTCCATAGGAAGTCGTTCTTTCAGCTAAAACCAAAAGAATGCTGAAAGATCTATAGGCATGTCCGGCAGTCAGGTGGAAAAGGCCATATGAACCTGAAATCATTGAAGGGACGCTGAAACCGCGTCCCATACCGAAAATTGTTGACAATGGGCAAAATCCCTAAGTCAAGCCTTCAAAGTCTTCAAAGAAAAAGAAGAAAACCAAGAAACTTGTGCAGCCTTCCGAGTATGACGACAAGCGCACAGACCTACAAAACTACATTAACGCGTTGAGGGAGTACAACCAGAAGGCGCGGAAACCGGTCACGCTCAAAGAGTTCCTCAAGCATATTCTTGAGAACGAAGATAGTGACAACGATGAGGAAAATGACTCATCAGAAGAAACCGAAGACTATGTAGCAAATTGCCACATGGTCTCCCATTCATTGTTAAATGACGAAAAAACTCCCTCAGCGTCAGAAAACAACACAGAGGAACTGGGGGCAGAATAGGCGCTAAAATCCCCGGTACTGCCAGAAGACCTGATCGATAGGTTGTTAAACGAAGCCTTTCGAAAAAGCAAAGCTGACCGAGAACGCGAAACATCCATATACGAAAAGGCTAAGCGTCAGTGTCAGGATGAAGAAACTGAGGCAAGGTGGAGTCGTAATGTACTCCAACCAAACCAAAGCCTACCGGCGACAAATAAGAGCAGGCTCAAGGCAGAGAAGCGGTTCGCCAAAACCCTGTCAATGGGAATAAAGCTGCCACCTCTCGTAAGAAACACTCTCGAGATCATATGCCTCGATGGAGAGGATTTACATCCAAACTACTGCCTATATCATCGAAGGTTACCCACCCCACTGAAGAGTGCAGTACCTTCAAGTAGTAGTGGCAAGGATATGTTGCCCATCAAAAACACTTCAAGAGGATAAAGCGCGAAGCTCGTCGACAGCAAAAGAGTGCAACAGATACACGTGAAAAAACAACTGGCAACTGTCATATGGTTGGTACCAATTCAGAAGGGGAAAAACCCTAAGTTCTTATTTTCGGGAGCGATTCTTAGGACGAAATACCCCTCAGCTCTCTCTTCAAAGACTCCACCGCCGAAAAAGAAGAGGAGGATAAGAACTGCGAGAATATTCTGCTGCATAACCGCACGCTGCCTGAAAAGAATCTCGGACCTACAAATAAAGGTTCGAGCAAAAAGGACAAAGGGAAAGAAAAAATCTCTGAGGAAATTGCCCTCGACGGTGGAGTTGTCAAAGTGATCGCAGCAAGGGACCCGTCTAAGAAAAACAAGGTGGATTACAACGTCCTGGCACATTTGAAGAAAATAGCCTCACAACTGAGCATATTGGATGCTCTCCTCATGTCTAAAGAGGCACGAGAGTCTCTGATCAAGGCATTACAAGAGCCAGATCAGTTCCATGCTTTCCTCGCGGAAGAGAAGATGAAAGATAAACTGGCAGAGGTCCACATGGCTGACATTACATTCAGAGATGAAGATCTCCTCCTCAGTACGTCCGAACATAACTGCCCATTATACGTCACCGGGTACTGCCATGACATCAAGATAAGGAAAATCCTTGACGACGATGGATCTTTCGTCAACTTTCTCAATGTGAGAGTGCTAAAGGAAATTTGCATGAACGTTCAGCAATTGGCCCGAGACAAAATTACCATCTCCGGGTTTGACTCGCAGTCGTCACGGACGCTTGGGTCCGTAATACTGACGTTACGCTTCGGATTGCTCATCACTGATATCAAATTTCACGTCATTGTCGCCAAGACTTGTTATAACGCTTTGCTCGGCAGGCCCTAGCTGCATGAGTACAACGTCATCCCTTCTACATAATATTAGTGTATGAAGTATTTCAAGGATAGTTTGGAATGCACCATCACAGGGGAGCTAAATCCATTCTCCGTAAGCGAGGTCCGGAAATATGAAGACGCAAAGTACTTCTTACCAGACTTCGAAAATACAGAAAGGTGTCATAAGCCGGAGGATAAACGAAAGTCCACCGCCACCATCCTAATCTTTGGGAGTGATTTCGAGGAAGATGAAGAAATAGTCTACTCGGGGCAACCCCAGAAAGAAAACAATAGGCCCGGACCATTTACCCCTATTTTGGTCTTTGGCAGAGACTCTGAGGACAAGACCAACACAGCATTCTCCCTCCCCCAGTCAGTGCGAACCCTCGATGAAGTAGATCAGAGTCTGCAAATCATAATGGCTCCGCCTTCGCATTACAAGGAACTTTATGCACTCGATACATACAGCATACAAGAGCTACAGACTTTCTACGTCCCTCCCAGGCGAGGAGGTGAAAAGGCGATCCTCTTCTACCAATCTATGAATACCAAAGTAGAAAAAGAAGTCTGGTATGGTGCTGATTTTGCACTCAACAGACTTCAACCAATCTGTCTGCCAAGATACTACGCGGAGGGATTAAAAAGGCTATTAAGATGCCAAGATGTACCCCTTAAACAAACTGTTCGACAAGCCCATTTCTACAAAAATATTTGGGATATTCCCAGGACTCAGCGAAGGATGCCTAATGGGAAGATGGAGACAACGGGGCTCGAATACGTTCGGTCCAAGAAACGGGAGCAGTTCCACAGCTATCGCGTCATAAACAGCTCCAGCGAAGAGGAAAACGCTCTTCCGAATGGCCGTGACATTGGAACAGAGCGAAATCCCGCATTAAAAACGTTAAGTCAGTCGCTCGAAGAACAAATAAACAAGCTAATAAAAGAAGCTTGTCGAAAGAGCCGAGATGATCACAGCCGCGAAATGGCCATTTATGAAAAGGCCAGGACGCAGCGCCTCAATCAGCAATCCGCGGAGAAAGAAAGCTATAATGTTCTTCATCCCCGGCCCGCTGTATGTCCTCGCGAAGGGGGAAAATTCTAAAATAAAGGCAAAAATAGGGTAAAGAACGCAAACAACGTTCGAAAAAAGGTCATCCCCTCGAAGCAGATCCAAGAAGCCGTGCAATCGAGAAAAGGTCGATTGTAATCCATCCTTTATAAAGAAGATGGGTCGGGAATACTTTTTCCCCCAAGACAAGACAAGGCAAATATTCAAACTTGTCATGAAGCACTAAATGATGATACTTCCAGAGTCTCGGCATCCGAACAAATAAACAAGGTACATCATCCAGATTATTGCTCCTACCACCGAGCAATAGGTCATCCCCTCGAAAACTGCTTCACCTTCAAAGACTGGGTAAAAGACCAGTATCAGCAAGTCATGTTCGCTTTGTCTGACAGCTGGAGGGCAAACCCGCCGCAAAACCATGAGCCAAAGAGGACCTATACCGTGAGGATAGGATCAACTCAACTAAAAAAAGGGAAGCGGACTCGTACCTGCCATATGATAGCACTCTCAAAAAATGGAGGGCACGAGATTATGGATGACCTCTACATGTGCTTCGCAAATGAAGATGAGGACGATGTGATCTCAGAGTTTCTACCAGCCCCAAAAGAGCTGGAAGATGGGATACACACTACGGTGAATAGCCTAAGAAAAATTGACTTTGGGTCGAAAAAAGATCTGAGGCCAACGTTCGTCAGTAAGCTACTATCTGAAAAATAGGTAGCCATGTTGAAGGACGTGCTCATGCAATATAAAGACTGCTTCGCATGGAACTATTCCGAGATGGCAGGCCTAGATCCAAAAATGGCAGTACATAAATTGGCCATATCGCCGGACATAAAGCCAGTCAAACAGGCGCCAAGAAGAATGCGGCTCGAAATTGAGATGAGTATCAACGCTGAAGTCAAGAAACTAATCGACTCCGACTTCATTCAAGAAGTTCAATACCCCGACTAGATCGCTAACATCATTCCAGTGATGAAGAAGAATGGAATGGTGTGCATCTGCATGGAATTTCGGAACCTCAACAAAGCTTGCCCAAAGAATGACTTCCCGGTACCTGTTACCGAGAAGATGATCAATAACACGTATACCCATGAGGTCTTCTCTTTCATGGATAGATCTTCAGGATACAATCAAATAAAAATGCATTCTGAAGATCAAAAGCATAACGCTTTCCGGACCCCGCTGGGCATATTTTGCTATAAGGTGATGCCCTTCGGTTTACAGAACACTGGAGCTACCTACCAAAGGGCCATGACGAAGATCTTCGATGACCTAATAAACGAGATCGTCGAATGCTACATTGACGACTTAGTGGTAAAGAGCAAATCTCATGAGGAGCATTGGGAACACCTTAAAATAGTGTTCCGACGTTTTCGGAAGTATAATCTGAAGATGAATCCTCTAAAATACGCGTTTGGGGTCTCCTTAGGAAAATTCCTAGAATTCATCATACAGCACCGGGGTACCGAAATTGATCCCTCAAAGATCAAGGCGATTATGGAAATGCCCACGCCAAGAACTCTCCGACAATTGCGATCACTTCAAGGAAAGCTCGCTTATATCCGGTGGTTCAGAGCCAACCTCTCCGGAAAATGCCGTCCCTACAGTCATCTGATGAAGAAAGGGACCTCGTTCGTCTGAGATCGAAAGTGCCAAAATGCACTAGACGAAATAAAGAAATACCTGCAAAATCCGCCGGTATTGGCCACTCCGATTAAGAGAAAACCCTTTTATCCTATATACAACGGCCCTTGAGGGTTCTCTAGGCGTGCTATGGGAACAAAAGAACGATCAAGGAAAGGAGAGAGCTCTATACTATTTGAGTCGAGTTCTCCGGAGGGCAGAAAACAACTACTCCCTCATTGAAAAGTATTTCCTAGTACTGATATTCATAATAACGAAGCTCAGACATTATGCCTTGATACATGAGGTCCATCTCATATCAAAGGTGGATCCTCTCAAATATCTGATGTCAAGGGCCATATTAACTGGAAGGCTTGCCAAATGGGCTCTCCTCCTAATGGGATTCTCAATAATGTATCGACCCCTCAAAGTAATGAAAGGCCAGGCCATTACTGACTTTCTTGCAGAGCATCCGATACCAGCCGACTCCCCATTAAATTGTGAGTTGCCGAATGAACATACGTTCGACACAATCGAAGGAAAGAAAGAAGAAAATGATTTCCAATGGGAACTCTACTTTGATGGAGCGTCTTCCATGAAGAAGCGAAAGCAAAACGCCCCCATAAACAAAGCTGGGGTGGACCTTATCTTCGTGACTCCGCAATGAGAGATATTGCGTTACGCCCTCTTCTTAACAGAGCCAAGGACTAATAACAAATCTAAATATGAAGCTTTGATAGCAAGTCTCGAGATCGCTGTCGACATGGGAATCAAAGACCTCCTCATATATGGAGATTCCCAGCTGATCGTTAGCCAAGTAAATGGTGACTGTAACACCCTAATTCGTTATACCATGCTTGATTTGATTAATTTATATATATAATGGCTATTCCTGATTTATTTCTGTTTTGGGTACGAATAGTATAATTGGTATCTGTGTTTGCATCTGACCCGACCGGCTTGCTGGAAACCCGTCTTGATTCCTATTTATGATTTATCCCTGCTAGTTATGAGGATCCGTGCACTTTCATGTTGTATATCCTGTTCATCTGCATCGTATATCCGGCATCTGTATTTTTTTAATAATACAATTATAATCAAATAATGTATTTTAAAAATATCTATCATGACCTGCATCATACCCTTGACCCTGTGGTAGCATCCGTACATCGTGTTATCGTCCCGTTCAGTGAAACGGACCCGTTTGGAAAGCTACGTGCACGCTACGTGCATCCGTTCTTGGGGGTATGCATTTTCGTTACCCGGATATCGCATTTTGGTTTTGGTTGACACGTATGTTATTTGTATTTTCAAACCATAATTTTAGGCCCAACCCGAGTATATTTTGGAGTAATTTTGTATCAGCCAAAAAATCAAATTTTCTTGATATTATATTCCTTATAATATATTCGATTCATAATATACGATTTTATAATTTTTTAAAACAAAATATGTTTTTAAAATCTTTAAATCCAAAGAACTAACCAATCTCTCTCTGTCTCTCTCTTCATATATATATTTATATATATTATATATTAATTTTCACCCATCCCCTCGTACACCTAACCCAGTCCTCGTTCTCTCTCTCCTTCTTCTTCTTCTATATTTTTCTCGCCGCCTTCATCGTCGCTCGAACCCATGCCGCGACCCTCGCTCATCGCCGTTGCCACCGCCGCTTCACTCTCCTCCGTGACCACCTCCGCCTCACCTCCCTTTCTCGCTTCTTCCCTACAACCTGTCTCCGAACCCAACTCAAAAACCCGACATCGCTTCTGTCCTCACCGCAGCCCTCGTCTCGCCGTCGTCGACCATCCCTCACCCTCGTCGACACCTTCTCGTCTCTTGTCTTCTTCCTCCTCTCCCCTCTCTATCCCCGTGTAAACCCACTGACCCAAGAACCCATGCGGCAACCCCTAGCCTCGCCTGCAGACCCCGTCGCCTCACGCCGGTGACCCCTCGCCGTCGTTACCACCCTTTCCTCCCTCTCCTCGACCTCTTTCTTCTCCCTTGCACACCCACCGCAACACTCCCCGACGAAAACTTTCCCTGCATGCCTACAACTCACGCCCGCACCCTTGCCGACGGAGCTCCGACCTCGTCGTCGCATCCACGCGCTCGCCACCACCTCTTCTTCCTCTCTCCTCTCTTTTTCTCCCCAAAACCCGAGCCTTCTCCCTGCACCTGAAACCACAGCTACACCCTAACCCATTACCGGAAACCATCGCCGCACCTTGCCGTCGACGGCCCATCGTCATCGTTGTCTCACCAGCCTCGTCTCTGACCCCAGAGAAAACCCAGAGGACCCCAACCCCTCTTCTCCCTTCTCCTCCTTCTTCTACAATTTTTCCTTCTCTTCTCTCTTTCTTGAATTCTTGATTCCGGTCATCGCCAGAGCCATGCCCGTCACCGATGATCCGGGTGGCCCAGTAGACGTTCCCAGCCAGCGTAGTCATGTTCTCGCTTTGCCTGGTTCAGTTCTGTACGCCGTGTATGCATTGCGACGTTTACCCGACGTCGGACGCAGTGTACGCACCCCGTCGTGAGATCCGTTCAGGCAAGTTTACCTTGCTACATGCTATAATATATATTTTGCATCCATATGAATAAAAATATCACATGTTCACGGCATTGTACATCCATGTTACTGTTTTACGGTTTTTCGATACCCGTACGCATCCATATCATTTATTGCATACCTAGCTGCATGCCAGATCATATCATTTCATGTTACTGTTATATTAACACCCCATGCTTGATAATGTGCATCCTACGTAGTCATGGAGTTGTAGATGTAATCCCTGATAGATATTTGTGCATCTGTGTTCTACTGTGCATCCGTACAATTTATTATATATCTAGTTGCATTCAAGATCATATTATTTCATATCACAGTTACATTGGCACCCTATGCTTGATAATGTGCATCATACGTAGTCATGGAGTTATAGATGTGATCCCTGATAGACATTGTGCATCCGTGTTTTACCGTGTTTCGATACCTGTTACAGTTTTACGTTGAGCATCCGTTTGATACATGTGCACTACCTGACATGACCTGATACACGCCTGCTTGACTTGATACCTGATCCTGGTACTAATGCCGACAATCCTGACTTGTCTTTCCGACGGACGTATCCTGTTGTCTATTCAGACAAAACCTGTACCTGCTTGATCCTGTATTGGCATTAGCTCTAGATTTATCAATACCTAACTTGAACACATAACCTTGGGGGTAAGAGGAAATCAAGATTGTAACCGAACGTAACTCAAAGGGTTATTATATTGTTTGCCATTTTTCCGGGCGTTACGGAATAATCTTGTTACCGTGGTCCCGTGGGAAATGAACGGGGCATAGACTGATAGTCTAGAATATCTTGTTACCGTGGTCCCATGGGGAATGAACGGGGCATAGTCTGATGGTTTACGATGAGTATTACATTAATGGATTTCGAAAACTTTAGATTAGATAACCTAGAATCCAGATATAGGCTGCACACCACATGTACATAAACCTCACTATTTCATTTCCGTGTTTACTTTCTATATTCATTTCATTGTTTATATTCATGCCTGCATATCTCGTGTATCCTGTTCATTTATTATTGTTGATATTATGATGCACTGACGTCTGGGTTCTGCATGGCCCAGATCCTCTATCTTTGTCGCAGGCTGATCAGGAGTATTTCCGTCGTCAGGCCGAGCAGTAAGAATCCTGTTAGTATCTAGTTTAGTTTAGTTTTATTTCCGTACATTCATTTCCTGATGTGAGCCCGTATTTGGGACGCACTTTCCAGATGTTATTGTTTATTGGATTTGTTGCTTCCGCATATATTATTTCTTGACTCGTTTTTTCTGGCATTTGGGCATGTACTAGATAGTTTATTTTATTTTATTGTTCTTGATATCTTATAGACAGCCGTAATGTGACTATGAAGGGATGTTTCCTAACCATAGGTAGCATGGTTGGCTCTGTCACGTGCCGATCTTAGCGCACTCTAGGAAGCGGGGCGTGACAGGGTTTGTTTGGTATCAGAGCCATAGGATTTAGGTTAATCGGGTTTGATTCTTTTATAGTTGGGTATTGGACCCAAAACATTAATTAGAAAGCCCGTAATTAGGAGCATGTCCTGCCACATTGTTGTCGTGATCCTTGAATCTTATCTTTCTCTTGACCCCTGTCTTGATGATATGCACATGACCTTGCATCTCGACTTGAAATCCTTTTGGTTCCCTATTATTTCTCCCTTCCTATTCTTTTGATTCTGATACTAGGATTTGGGCGACCTGAACGGAGTTATGTGATTGTAACTATGAACTGCAGCATGGTTACAATGCGGTACTCTATTTAAGTAACTTGGAATCCTAGTCTTGATTCATTTCCTTATTTTATGACCGTTATATTACCTTGCTTCTCTCAGTTTCATTGCTTATCAGTTCATGTTTTATCGCAAGCTTGAATCCTATTTACCGTGCTTATCTTCTTCAGTGTCTTGGCATCAGATGAAGTCGTTTTCGGTATCCTACTTGTTCATGATTTTCCCGCATTAGCATTATTCGATTCTGATGCATCCCATTGTTGTATGTCGTCCAACTTTATTGCTGCACATTCGATTTATTGCATGACCATATCTAGTTGTTGGGACATACACACTGGGAACGGGAAGATCATATCTAGTAGTGAGTGCAAAGATTGTTCAGATGTTATCTGCGGACGAGAGTTTTTTGCAGATTTCTTGGTGATCGATACCGGCAGTTATGATGTTGTCTTGGGAATGGATTTTCTCGGCGTGTTCCATGCCCACAATGATTGAAGGGCAAAGAAAGTGATTTTCCAGATTCCTGGACATCAGGAGTTTGTATTTGCTAGAGGTAGCAGTTCTGTCGGGCCAGTCGAGTTTAGGGCTAGGCTGACAAACACCGTTCTTTCTACGATGGAAGTTGATAAGGAGGAAGCGCCAGCTGTAGTTCGAGAGTTCATGGACGTGTTCGAGGACATCTCGGGTTTACCGCTAAAACGAGATGTCGAGTTCGCGATCGATCTTGTTCCTGGTGCAGCGCCAATTTCAAGGGCATGCTATCCGATGGCACCAGTGGAGTTAGAAGAAGTAAAGAAGCAGGTTACGGAATTGCTACAGAAGGGTTGGATTCACAGCAGCAATTCACCTTGGGGAGCTCCAGTTCTTCTAGTCAAGAAGAAAGATGGCACAAGGCGGATGTGCATCGATTATCGAGAATTAAACCGGGTGACTATTAAGAACAAGTATCCGATCCCTCGCATTGGAGAATTATACGAGCAACTCAGTGGCACGAGGGTATTCTCGAAACTGGATTTTGGATCCGGATATCATCAGATTTGAGTAAAATCAGAAGATATTTTCAAGACTGCGTTCCGAACTAGATATGGGCATTTCGAGTACTTAGTGATGCTATTCGGAGTCACGAACGCACCGGCGATATTTATGCACTTGATGAACCGAATCTTTTCACCGTTCTTGGACCAGTTTATAGTGGTATTTATTAATGATATTCTGGTCTACTCGAGGAGCCTAGAAGAGCATGCAGAACATTTGAGGATCGCACTGCTAACATTGAGGAATGAAAGATTGTATGCAAAGATGAGCAAGTGCGAATTTTGGCTCGAGCAAGACCAATGATCCCAATCGTGCAAAACAGGGAAAATTCGAGCCGAACTATGAAGGCCCGTACATCATAGATGTTAGTTATATGTATGCCCTAGAGGCCATTACTGTACATTGGATGTATATTGTAGTGGATGCTGGGACATATATAGGTAGGACTTTCTTGCTCGACATGATAGTACGCTATCTGGTTGCTCTTTATATTAACATGTATATTTTCTGTCTCTCTGTTACATGTTGATAAAGCCCTTAGGATGTGTACTCGACTTGCAGGACTATGATGTAGATCATACTAGTGGGGCCTGGGTAGTCCATGAGTACATCCTTCAATGTTCCTATTCGAGGGAATATCGAGATGGGACATCGATATTCCAGAGTAGACTAGCGTATATCTTCTCGACCCATGTGATGGGCGATGGATGATCGCATATCCATTGGTGTTTGACATCGGAGATGGTATGCGGGTGCTCAGTGGAGACTGGGTACACTGAACGGACTCGCCGAGAACTCCCAGATGGTATTATACCTCACGTCAGATGGCAGTTCTCTGGTGACACTGGTACAGCTTAGTCTGTTGACCCGAGATCGTCATAGAGTCTTGTGTGTCTCCCACTGTGCTTTGATTTCCACCCTACCATGGCTCTACTGATTCGTGCAAACAGATGGTTTTTGGGTACAGTCCCAATTCACATGGAGGCAATGAGCGATAGGAGGGGATTCGTCTCTCCCGGTATTGGGGGTTGATGTTGCGCTATGCTTGACTGGCCATAACTGGAAATCCCTGGCCAGGGTTGCAGTGATTTACTGGTAAGAGTTATCAGTAGTTTCATGCTTGTTATGGACCTTACATCGGCATGACTTATCAAGCTACTGGGGTCTGACGTTTACCACCCCTAGGCGAGATATGCGACATATCAGACGAACAGACCGGACTGTACGGTAAGTGTTGCTGGTTGGATTCACAGGAGTGTGAGCGGGCTTGCTCGTTGATCTTCTGATCGCTCAATACCCGGGTGGCCGTTACGTTTAGCAGACCGCTTGCGGCTTGTGGGTGTTTGATATGATCATCTCCTGCTGCCGGCGTATTGACGAGTCTTTAGAGTCCTACACAGAGGTTTCCTGGCTCAAGCGAAACGAAATAGGAGCGCATATGAGATATGTGCGGGACCGAGAATAATACCAGTATGTGATACTGAATTCTATTCTCGCGATTTGTATCATCGGACGGTTATATGAGATATAACCGGGTTACCGAATCAAGTGTTGATTCGATACATTGATACACTTAATATTAGTCGGTTATATGCAGTATGACCGGATCATTAAATCAAGTGTTGATTTAATGATTTATTGTATAATTATATTTTTGATATATTACTTTACATTAACTAGTATTTGTTCACTTAAGATTGATTTTCTCACTTGATTTGCACAAGTTGTATATGTGATATATTTTTGTGCACTAGTTTGTATCATGTTTGATGATACATGCAAACTTGGGTGAGTGTATGCTATACACCATGTTTAGTTAATGGTTAGGGTTTCCATTACCTTATTTATTTATTTATTTATTTATTTATTTATTTTGGTAAAATAGAATGGTTGCTTTCTTTGTCTTTATGCAAGAAGCTTCTTGATGCTTCATGCATCTTTGACAAAGTAACCATTTTGTTTTTATTCCTTAACCCAACCATTAGCCTAAACCCTAGTTTACTCTCTACATGAGTTTACTCACCCATGGTTGCTAAATGATAGACATCACTTGATTTTCTTTTTGAGATAATTCATGATTCATTTTCTTTTCTTCTTCTTCTTCTTCATGAAGAGAAGAAAGCTCTCTTGAAAATTTCCAAGTGATGAATCCAAGTGAGAAATCCAATTCCGAAGTGAACCCACTTCCTATTTCTTCATCCTCTACCACTTGCCATGTAGTAGAGTGTGTTATCTTCACAAGTTTCATGACCTAGTGAAGATGGAGCTTGAGTTTGAGTTGCCTTGACGTAGATCATCTTCGGCATCGAAGTCAACGACCTAGCCCGATCATTTCTCCGACGAAACCATCGCTAGAGTCCGGGATCCGATGATCGCAGCGGAGGGACATCATCACCGAGCTAAAGAGGTGGAGGACCGGATCTACAAAGGTTGTAGTCACTTTCACTTACTAGTAAAGTTGTTTACTTGTATGTTTTTCGCCTTACCTCTAGTTAACGATCTAGCATTAGGGTTTCTCGGCACAAGAAAAATTTGATTTTGGCATGGTTGATCAGTTGTAGAACCTCATGGGGGTGCCTAGGAACCCTACAATAGATAAAGTCTACCAAGGTGGAGCCTACCTGCTTATGGATATGCATGGAGAAAGACCCTTCTGGCCAATAAACGACCAATTCCTCAAAAATTACTACGCTTGACGAGTCAGGACTTAGGTATATGATAGATGACAACGCTCATGTCCGCTCGCTATCTTCCTGAGTCAGAACTCTGAGAGTAGTATGTAAAGAAGCTTTGTCGCCTCAAGCATGGCGATGAAGGACCGAGATGTCCTTAAACTAGAAATTCTCCTCAAACATGGCGATAACGGACCGAGATGTCCCTAAACTAGAACCTCGTCTCAAACATGGCAACATAGGACCGAGATGTCCTTAAACTAGAAATTCACTCAAACATGGCGATAACCGATCGAGATGTCCCTAAACTAGAACATCGCCCCAAACATGGCGTCATCGGACCGAGAAGTCCTTAAACTAAATATCCGCCTCAAATATGGTGATAAAGGACCGAGAAGTCCCTAAACTAATTATCTGCCTCAAATATGGCAACATTGGACCAAGAAGTCTCTAAACTAACATTGGACTGAGAAGTCCCTAAACTAATAACGAACCGAGATGTCTCTAAACTAGAATCTTGATATCTAGCATATAGACATGTACTAGATAGTTTATTTTATTTTATTATTCTTGATATCTTATAGACAGCCGTAATGTGACTGTGGAGGGATGTTTCCTAACCACAGGTAGCATGGTTGGCTCTGTCACGTGCCGATCTTAGCGCACTCTGGGAAGCGGGGCGTGACAGGGTTTGTTTGGTATCAGAGCCATAGGATTTAGGTTAATCGGGTTTGATTCTTTTGTAGTTGGGTATTGGACCCAATACATGAATTCGAAAGCCTGTAATTAGGAGCATGTCCTGCCACATTGTTGTCATGATCCTTGAATCTTATCTTTCTCTTGACCCTTGTCTTGACGATATGCAAATGACCTTGCATCTCGACTTGAAATCCTTTTGGTTCCCTATTGTTTCTCCCGTCCTATTCTTTTGATTCTGATACTAGTATTTGGGCGACTTGAACGGAGTTATGTGATTGTAACTATGAACTGCAGTATGGTTACAATGCGGTACTCTATTTAAGTAACTTGGAATCCTAGTCTTGATTCATTTCCTTGTTTTATGATCGTTATATTACCTTACTTCTCTCAGTTTCATTGCTTACCAGTTCATGTTTTATCGCAAGCTTGAATCCTGTATACCGTGCTTATCTTCTTCAGTGTCTTGGCATAGATGAAGTCGTTTTCGGTATCCTACTTGTTCATGATTTTCCTGCATTAGCATTATTTGATTATGATGCATCCCATTGCTGTATGTCGTCCAAGTTTATTGCTGCACATTCGATTTATTACACGACCCTGTATAGTTGTTGGGACATACACACTGGGAACGGGAAGATCATATCTAGTAGTGAGTGCAAAGATTATTTAGTTGTTATCTGCGGACGAGAGTTATTTGCAGATTTCTTGGTGATCGATACCGGCAGTTATGATGTTGTCTTGGGATTAGATTTTCTTGGCGCGTTCCACGCCCACAATGATTGTAGGCCAAAGAAAGTGATTTTCCAGATTCCTAGACATCCGGAGTTTGTATTTGCTGGAGGTAGCAGTTCTGTCGGGCCAGTCGAGTTTAGGGCTAGGCCGACAAACACCGTTCTTTCTTCGATGGAAGTTGATAAGGAGGAAGCGCCAGCTGTAGTTCGAGAGTTCATGGACGCGTTCGAGGACATCTCTGGTTTACCGCCAAAACGAGATGTGGAGTTCGCGATCCATCTTGTTTCTAGTGCAGTGCCAATTTCAAGGCGTATTATCCGATGGCACCAGTGGAGTTGGAAAAAGTAAAGCAGCAGGTTACCGAATTGCTAGAGAAGGGTTGGATTCACAGCAGCAATTCACCTTGGGGAGCTCCAGTTTTTCTAGTCAAGAAGAAAGATGGCACAAGGAGGATGTGCATTGATTATCGAGAATTAAACCGGGTGACTATTAGGAACAAGTACCCGATCTCTCGCATTGGCGAATTATACGAGCAACTCAGTGGCACGAGGGTATTCTCAAAGCTGGATTTTGGATCCGGTTATCATCAGGTTCGAGTAAAATCAGAAGATATTTGCAAGACTGCGTTCTGAACTCGATATGGGCATTTCGAGTACTTAGTGATGCCATTCGGAGTCACGAACGCACCTGCGATATTTATGGAATTGATGAACCGAATCTTTTCACTGTTCTTGGACTAGTTTATAGTGGTATTTATCGATGATATTCTGGACTACTCAAGGAGCCTAGAAGAGTATGTAGAACACTTGAGGATCGCACTGCAGATATTGAGGCATGAAAGATTGTATGCAAAGATGAGCAAGTGCGAATTTTGGCTCGAGGAAGTGAAGTTTTTAGGGAATGTCATATCCGGAGATGGAATCACCGTTGACCCTGAGAAGATTGCAGTAGTTCAAGATTGGCCGATTCCGAAGAACGTAGCAGAGATCAGAAGTTTTCTTGGACTTGTCGGATATTACAGAATGTTCGTAGAGAATTTTGCTCGTTTAGCTGAGCCTTTGACCAAGCTTACGCGAAAGGAGGTACCGTTCATATGGACGGATAGATGTGCATTAGCTTTTGAGGTGTTGAAACAAAGATTGATAACCGCTCCTATTTTGACCGTACCAGACAGTTCCGGAGGATTGGTGATTCACAGCGACGCGTCTGGGAAAGGTTTGGGATGTGTTTTGATGCAGCATTGGAAGGTTATAGCCTATGCATCGAAACCGTTGAAGACCCATGAGAAGAATTACCCAACTCATGATTTGGAGCTTGCAGCAGTGATTTTCTCTTTGAAGATTTGGAGACACTACTTACTGGGCGAAAGGGTCGAAGTATTCACCGATCATAAAAGCTTAAATTACGTGTTCATGCAGAAAGAGCTCAACATGAGACAACGTAGATGGTTGGAGCTGATGGCTGACTATGATCTTGATTTAAAATACCATCCGGGGAAAGTTAATGTAGTGTCGGATGCGCTTAGTCGGTTGCCAGCAATTCGAATGTTGACAGCACGGAAAGAGCTTAACGATGATTTTCGGAGATTCGAGTTGGAGATCTTGCTACCGCATTCTTCGGGACAGTTGATGCAGCTGCAAGTACAGTCATCGTTGATCGATAATATTAAGGTAGCGCAGTCACAGGATCCAAGATTGCAGAATTTTCGAGAACAGGTTGAAGCGGGACTTCGAACGGACTTGTTGATTCATGAAGATGGTTCGTGGCGATATGGTATCCGTTTGTGTGTGCCGAAGGGAGATATTCGTGAAGAATTTATGAAGGAGGCGCACAGTTCCGCATATTCCGTACATCCAGGAAGCACGAAGATGTACTGTGATCTATGACAGCATTTCTGGTGGGAAGGCATGAAAAGAGAGATTGCTCGCTTTGTAGCAAAGTGCTTGGAGTGTCAGCAAGTTAAGGCTGAACATCAAGAGTAGCCGGTTTATTGCAACAACTTCCGATTCCTCGGTGGAAGTGGGAACATATAACCATGGATTTCGTGACAGCTTTCCTGCGGAGTCCAAAGGGCAACAATGCAGTTTGGGTGATCGTTGATCGATTGACCGAGGCAGCTCATTTCATACCATTTCGAGTTAGTCAGTCAACAGAAGCGTTAGCAGAACGGTACATGCAGAAGATTTCGAGGACGAAATTCATTTTGTAGTTGGGTATAATGTAACACCCTAGTTCATTATACCATGCTTGATTTGATTAATTTATATATTGAATGGCTAGTCTTGATTTATTTCTGTTTTGGGTGCGAATAGTATAATTGGTATCTGTGTTTGCATCCGACCCGACCCGCTTGCTGGAAACCCATCTTGATTCCTGTTTATGATTTATCCCTGCTAGTTATGAGAATCCATGCACTTTCATGTTGTATATCCTGTTCATCTGCATCGTATATCTGGCATCTGTATTTTTTTAATAATACAATTATAATCAAATGATATATTTTAAAAATATCTATCATGACCTGTATCATACCCTTGACCCTGTGGTAGCATCCGTATATCGTGTTCTCGTCCCGTTCAGTGAAACGGACCCGTTTGGAAAGCTACGTGCACGCTACGTGCATCGATTCTTGGGGGTATGCATTTTCGTTACCCGGATATCGCATTTTGGTTTTGGTTGACACGTATGTTATCCGTGTTTTCAAACCATAATTTTAGGCCCAACCTGGACATATTTTGGAGTAATTTTGTATTAGCCAAAAACTCAAATTTTCTTGATATTATATTCCTTATAATATATTCGATTCATAATATACGATTTTATATTTTTTTAAAACAAATATCTTTTTAAAATCTTTAAATCCTAAGAACTAACCAATCTCTCTCTATCTCTCTTTTCATATATATATTTATATATATTATATATTAATCTTCATCCATCCCCTCGTACACCTAACCCAGTCTTTGTTCTCTCTCTCTTTCTTCTTCTTCTATATTTTTCCCGCCGCCTTCCTCGTCGCTCGAACCCACGCCGCGTCCCTCGCTCGTCGCCGTTGCCACCACCGCTTCACTCTCCTCCGCGACCACCTTTTCCTCACCTCCCTTTCTCGCCTCTTCCCGACAACCTGTCTTCGAACCCAACTCAAAAACCCGACGTCGCTTCAGTCCTCACCGCAGCCCTCGTCTCGCCGTCGTCGACCATCCCTCACCCTCGTCGACACCTTCTCATCTCTTGTCTTCTTACTCCTCTCCCCTCTCCATCCCCGTGCAAACCCACCGACCCAACAACACGCCTGGCAACCCCTAGCCTCGCCTACAGACCCTGTCGCCTCATGCCGGCGACCCCTCACCATCATTACCACCCTCTCCTCCCTCTCCTCGACCTCTCTCTTCTCCCCTGCACACCCACCGCAACACTCCCCGACAAAAACTTTCCCTGCACGCCTGCAACTCGCGCCCACACCCTTGCCGCCGGATCTTCGACCTCGTCGTCGCATCCACGCGCTCGCCACCACCTCTTCTTCCTCTCTCCTCTCTATTTCTCCCCAAAAACCGAGCCTTCTCCCTGCACCTGAAACCACAGCTACACCCTAACCCATTGCCGGAAACCATCACCTGCACCTTGCCGTCGACGGCCCGTTGTCGTCGTCGTCTCCCCTGCCTCGTCTCTGACCCTAGAGAAAACCCAGAGGACCCCAACCGCTCTTCTCCCTTCTCTTTCTTCTTCTTTAACTTTTCCTTCTCTTCTCTCTTTCTTGAATTCTTGTATCCGGTCATCGCCAGAGACGTGCCCGTCGCCGACGTTCCGGGCGACCCAGTAGACGTTCCCAGCCAGCGTGGTCGTGTTCTCTCTTTGCCTGGTTCAGTTCTGTACGTCGTGTATGCATTACAACGTTTACCAGACGTCGGACGAAGCGTACGCACCCCGTCGTGAGATCCGTTCAGGCAAGTTTACCTTGCTACATGCTATAATATATATTTTGCATCCATATGAATAAAAATATCACATGTTCACTGCATTGTACATCCATGTTACTGTTTTACAGTTTTTCGATACCCGTACGCATCCATATCATTTATTGCATACCTAGCTGCATGCCAGATCATATCATTTCATGTTAATGTTATATTAACACCTCATGCTTGATAATGTGCATCCTACGTAGTCATGGAGTTGTAGATGTAATCCCTGATAGATATTTGTGCATCCGTGTTCTACTGTGCATCCGTACAATTTAGTATATATCTAGTTGCATTCCAGATCATATTATTTCATATCACTATTACATTGGCATCCTATGCTTGATAATCTGCATCATACGTAGTCATGGAGTTATAGATGTGATCCCTGATAGACATTGTGCATCCGTGTTTTACCGTGTTTCGATACCTGTTACAGTTTTACGTTGAGCATCCGTTTGATACATGTGCACTACCTGACATGACCTGATACACCCCTGCTTGACTTGATACCTGATCCTGGTACTAATGCCGGCAATCCTGACTTGTCGTCCCGACGGACGTATCCTGTTGTCTATTCAGACAAAACCTGTACCTGCTTGATCCTGTGTTGGCATTAGCTCCAGATTTATCAATACCTGACTTGAACACATAACCTTGGGGGTAAGGGGAAATCAAGAATGTAACCAAACGTAACTCAAAAGGTTATTATATTGTTTTTCGTTTTCCGGGCGTTGTTGAATAATTTTGTTACCGTAGTCCCGTGGGGAATGAACGGGGCATAGACTGATAGTCTAAAATATCTTGTTACCGTGGTCCCGTGGGGAATGAACGGGGCATAATCTGATGGGTTACGATGAGTATTACATTAATTGATTTCGAACACTTTAGATTAGATAACCTAGAATCCAGATATAGGCTGCACACCACATGTACATACACCTCACTATTTCATTTACATGTTTACTTTCTATATTCATTTCATCGTTTATATTCATGCCTGCATATCTCGTGTATCCTGTTCATTTATTATTGTTGATATTGTGACGCACTGACGTCTGGGTTCTGCATGGCCCAGATTCTCTATCTTTGTCGCAGGCTGATCAGGAGTATTTCCATCGTCAGGCCGAGCAGTAAGAATCCTGTTAGTATCTAGTTTAGTTTAGTTTTATTTCCGTACTTTCATTTCCTGATGTGAGCCCGTATTTGGGACGCACTTTCCAGATGTTATTGTTTATTGGATTTGTTGCTTTCGCATATATTATTTCTTGACTCGTTTATTCTGGCATATGGGCATGTACTAGATAGTTTATTTTATTTTATTGTTCTTGATATCTTATAGACAGCCGTAATGTGACTGTGGAGGGATGTTTCCTAACCATAGGTAGCATGGTTGGCTCTGTCACGTGCCGATCTTAGCGCACTCTAGGAAGCGGGGCATGAAAGGGTTTGTTTAGTATCAGAGCCATAGGATTTAGGTTAATCAGGTTTGATTCTTTTATAGTTGGGTATTGGACCCAATACATGAATTCGAAAGCCCGTAATTAGGAGCATGTCCTGCCACATTGTTGTCGTGATCCTTGAATCTTATCTTTCCCTTGACCCCTGTCTTGATGATATGCACATGACCTTGCATCATGACTTGAAATCCTTTTGGTTCCCTATTATTTCTCCTATCCTATTCTTTTGATTCTGATACTAGGATTTGGGTGACCTGAACGGAGTTATGTGATTGTAACTATGAACTGCAGCATGGTTACAATGCGGTACCCTATTTAAGTAACTTGGAATCCTAGTCTTGATTCATTTCCTTATTTTATGACCGTTATATTACCTTGCTTCTCTAAGTTTCATTGCTTATCAGTTCATGTTTTATCACAAGCTTGAATCCTATTTACCGTGCTTATCTTCTTCAGTGTCTTGGCATCAGATGAAGTCGTTTTCGGTATCCTACTTGTTCATGATTTTCCGGCATTAGTATTATTCGATTCTGATGCATCCCATTGTTGTATGTCGTCCAACTTTATTGCTGCACATTCGATTTATTGCACGACCCTATCTAGTTGTTGGGACATACACACTGGGAATGGGAAGATCATATCTAGTAGTGGCAAAGATTGTTCAGTTGTTATCTGCGGACGAGAGGTTTTTGCAGATTTCTTAGTGATCGATACCGGCAGTTATGATGTTGTCTTGGGAATGGATTTTCTCGGCGCGTTCCACGCCCACAATGATTGTATGGCAAAGAAAGTGATTTTCCAGATTCCCGGACATTAGGAGTTTGTATTTGCCGGAGGTAGCAGTTCTGTCGGACCATTCGAGTTTGGGGCTAGGCTGACAAACACCGTTCTTTCTTCGATGGTAGTTGATAAGGAGGAAGCGCCAGCTGTAGTTCGAGAGTTCATGGACGTGTTCGAGGACATCTCGGGTTTACCGCCAAAACGAGATGTGGAGTTCGCAATCGATCTTGTTCCTGGTGCAGCGCCAATTTCAAGGGCATGCTATCCGATGGCACCAGTGGAGTTAGAAGAAGTAAAGAAGCAGGTTACGGAATTGCTACAGAAGGGTTGGATTCACAGCAGCAATTCACCTTGGGGAGCTCCAGTTCTTCTAGTCAAGAAGAAAGATGGCACAAGGCGGATGTGCATCGATTATCGAGAATTAAACCGGGTGACTATTAAGAACAAGTATCCGATCCCTTGCATTGGAGAATTATACGAGCAACTCAGTGGCAACAGGGTATTCTCGAAGATGGATTTTGGATCCGGATATCATCAGGTTTGAGTAAAATCAGAAGATATTTTCAAGACTGCGTTCCGAACTAGATATGGGCATTTCGAGTACTTAGTGATTCCATTCGGAGTCACGAACGCACCGGCGATATTTATGGACTTGATGAACCGAATCTTTTCACCGTTCTTAGACCAGTTTATAGTGGTATTTATTAATGATATTCTGGTCTACTCGAGGAGCCTAGAAGAGCATGCAGAACATTTGAGGATCGCACTGCAAACATTGAGGCATGAAAGATTGTATGCAAAGCAAGTGCGAATTTTGGCTCGGGCAAGACCAATGATCCCAATCGTGCAAAACAGGGAAAATTCGAGCCGAACTATGAAGGCCCGTACATCATAGATAAAGTCTACCAAGGTGGAGCCTACCTGCTCATGGATATGCATGGAGAAAGACCCTTCTGGCCAATAAACGGCCAATTCCTCAAAAAATACTACGCTTGACGAGTCAGGACTTAGGTCTATGATAGATGACAACACTCACGTCCGCTCGTCATCTTCCTGAGTCAGAACTCTGAGCGTAGTATGTAAAGTAGCTTCGTCGCCTCAAGCATGGCGATGAAGGACCGAGATGTCCTTAAACTAGAAATTCTCCTCAAACATGGCGATAACGGACCGAGATGTCCCTAAACTAGAACCTCGTCTCAAACATGGCGACATAGGACCGAGATGTCCTTAAACTAGAAATTCACTCAAACATGGCGATAACGGACCGAGATGTCCCTAAACTAGAACATCGCCCCAAACATGGCGTCATCGGACCGAGAAGTCCTTAAACTAAATATCCGCCTCAAATATGGTGATAAAGGACCGAGAAGTCCCTAAACTAATTATCTGCCTCAAATATGGCAACATTGGACCAAGAAGTCTCTAAACTAACATTGGACTGAGAAGTCCCTAAACTAATAACGAACCGAGATGTCTCTAAACTAGAATCTTTCCTTAAATATGGCGATATTGGACAGGGATTTCCCTAACTAAAATTTTGCCTCAAACATGGCGATAATGGGCCGGGATGTCCCTAAACTAAAATTTTCCTCAAACATGGTGGTAATGGACCGGAATGTCCCTAAACCAGCACATCGCCCCCAAATATAGTGACATGATCCCTTGAGATCTATATCGCAATCGAAGTCCTAACGGCAAAGGTTACAACTCAAGTCTCACTGGCTACATAACTACTCCACCGATGAAGCCACCCCCAAAACCCACTGGCAAACAAGTGGGTCACCTACGACGAAGGTACTTTTGAGAGTTTCGCCATTAAAAAAAGGGTATGTCCATAAGAAAAATGGGTACGGATAAAAACCCGAAAGAGCGCCGTGAGTAAAAACAGCAGGGCTGCCGGCTAGTTTGTGAAAACCCGAATAGGGCACAAACTCGTAAAATAAAAAAATTCATATGCACTTGCAAGGTCCTCTCGACCTTGTGAGGAGAAAATACCTGCGTAAGATCCTTACGGCTCACAAAGAAGAAACACACTTAGGAGTTCTTATGATTCCTAAGGAGAAATTACACTTACGGGATCCTCACGACACGTAAGGAGAATTCCCCTTATGAGACCCTCATGGCTCATAAGATTCAAAAGCCTTAAGCTATAGAGATCTGAACCTGTTCTTAAGCCGCCACATGAAGGGTTACGCTAGCGCCCCGGCCAACTTCCGTGGCCAAATGCGGAACAAAAATTTTATAACGATACGAAACTTGGCGCTAGAATAAACCTAAACCGGATCTTTAACCATAAACCTAATTAGCATGTTAGGGTTCTATCTACTATGATAGAAAGTATACCTAAAGAAAACAAGTCCTTCAGGTCTTCGATCCTCTCCTTAAGCTCCTCGATGGAAGTATGGATCGTACTTGAACTTCGGCCTCCTTGTGTTAACGATGATCCATCCGAGAGTTCCAATCTTGAGCTAAACCTCCAAGTTGAGATAACTAGAATACTTAGTTTGCTAATCTAAGTAGACTAGAGTGAGTAGAGTGTGATTTAGAGTAGGTAAATCTCATTAACCCTTGATTATCAACACATGATACACTTAGGGTTTGAGAGGAAGAAAGAGAGAGCAATCTTGAGGAAAGAGTATTTGTGATAATGATTATAAAAATAGAATGGCTAACTTATATATAACCTCAAGCATGGCATGGAAAATATCTCACCAAAATATCTAGGTCAAAAATATCTCATCAAAATATGTAAGGTCAACAAGTCAAGCCAAGTCAAAATGTCAACATAAGTAGCCATGCCACAAAAATTATCATTTATGAAAAATAACAAAGTCTTTTCTTTATCTCATATTTGTTTTGACCAAGTCAATGGTCAAAACCCTAATGAGGTATCTCCTTCTATACCCCCTCTCATCCGTATATACATACCTGCATCCGTGTTTCGAGAAACACGAATACTATGAGACAAAGCTAATCCAATAATCAAATACTAGGATCTGGCTTAAACCAAAGCCCACTTGTATTGTCCGCTCGATCACCACACGCACACAAGTACACGTATGTGATCGAACCCTGTCGTAAAACCATACGACCTCTACTCGTTTCGCCCGAAGCTGGGAAACCCTCTGTATGGGACTCTAAAGACTCGACAGTACTCTGGCAGTGGGTTTAACCACTAGCACGTCAGCGGCCCTAGCTGTACGTAACGGCTACCCTGGTATCTGTCGATAAGAAGGTCAACGAGCAAGCTCATCTAAACTCCTACTGAGCCTATCTGTGACAATCTCCATACAGTCCGGTCTGTTCGTCTAAGAGTATCGCATATCGGGCTTAGGGTGTGGTAAACGTCAGACCCATAATAGCGGTTAAGTCGTGTCGAAGTGTAACCCAGAACACTCTGAGAAACTACTAGAACACCTACTAGTAATTCTCACTTGCCCTGGCCAGGGACATTTTGTAATGGCTCTCCAACACAGCGCGATATCAACCCCCAATACCGGGAGAGACGAATCCTATCTAACCGCCTGTTCATATCAGATTTTTGCATTTTCATACCGCCCAATTTTTATCACATTGCATATCGGTAGATACTCTTGAGCCGTGTTTGCTAGTCAATTGCAGGATACAGGTTCTCGGTTCTAAAACGGTGAAATTCATGGAAAACACGACAAAATCCGGGTTCCTGCCAACCACAGATAAAACACGGTCTCCGCTCTTCATCCGTATGTTGCCAGATACCAGTTTAGGAAGACAAAATGGCAAATCGATTGTCACTTTCATGCACAAGGCTCAAGGGCAGCACAAGATCCAAGAAATCTACGCGGAGCTCGAGGCAATCATGCCAAATCTTGACAAAAAGTCCACCTTTCCCTCAACAGAAATTCTGGAAAAATCGTGGAGCCAAATTGAGAAAATACATGTACCAGAATTATGTACACTGAAGAATAGGGAAGCACAAAAAAGAAAAGGGCCCAACTCCTCTAAAGGGCCGCGGATCCGCGGCCAATAGGGGGTCTAGGCCGCGGATCCGCGGCCGTATAGTGGCGGCAGGCAAAACTTTTCCAGGGTTATTTTGGTCTTTTCAGATGTGTTCTGGTGGTTGCCCTAGGTTTTCATTTTTTGGCCTATAAATAGCCCAGAACTTTGTGAAGGAAAGGGTCCATTCTTGTATTTTCATTTTGCTACGTTTAGTGTTTTCTTCTTCCTCTTCTCATCTCTTCTCCATTAAAACTTGTAATGAGCTTGGTGAGTGAAGAATGGTGAATAAAGAAGATCATTTTATTATCATGCTTGTCTTGCCTTTTTTATAATTGTTGTAATTTTAATTCGTTAAGTAGTTGTTGTTATTTTCTTGTTGTTTCTTTCTTCTCTCTTTTTCTTTATCCTTAATACGACAATGATGCTTACGCTCGATCCTCGCCAAGGTGAGGTCGCAAATAGCTAGTCGTATTCTTCTAATCTCCTTCTTTCTATCTTCCTCTTTTGTTTTGTTTTATTTTTCCGTATCATGATGTGTGAGTAGTTCATACTTGTTAGGGTAGGATAAGGGAAGTTTGAGAGAAGGAAATCTCTCTCACTCTTTCCTTGCCCAACAGCTTAAATCGACTCCCGTTAATTGAACCACAATCCGCTCCTTACGGCACCCTATCCTACATGATAGCGGTGATTCCGTAGTGAGACCGGTTGTGGTTGAATTAACCGGAGGTTATGGCTAAGAGCCAAGAACGGACGGACAAGCACCAAAAGGAAGGACTTATGCGTTGGAAAGCCTAGCTTATACTCGCAAGTTCCTTCCTAGTCGTGCTAATCCCCGTTGTTGCCGATTACCGTAACACCGATATTAAGAGGGGCAACGAAAGATGTGGAGACTCCTAACTCAAACTAACCTAATCCTAACCCTAACAAGCTCTCTTTAAAACATCAACTTAACACTTAGATAATCACAAACAAATCTGAACTCTCGGACTTAACTCGTTAAAACACATAGAAAAAGACTCCCATCTCCCTGCGGACGACCCGTACTCAACCGGCTAACTACAAGCGAAACCGTCTTAATTGCGGTATTTAAACTAAAACTTGAACACGCAGAACCTCTACCAATCAAATGGCGCCGTTGCCGGGGAGACGGTAGTTTATTTCCTTGTGTAATTTCGGGTTAACTTGTAAATTTAACCGAAAAACAAAAAAAAATATACTTTGTAAAAGAAACCATCTTGTTATTCTTGATTAGTTTTTGTGCAAGTGTGCAGGAAAATACAAGGTTCGAGTTCGGTGACCAAGACGTTGAAAATACGGAGTTCAAGTACAGTGCCAAAGACGTGGGAAGATAGACCCACATTTCGCGGCTACACCGCGACGGACAAAACAAAGCATCCGGTCTACTGTAAAAATCTGGAGCAGATACAGTGAGCAAATCAGAATTCCACACATCCAGAAAAGCAGAGGAAACCCAACAGAACCCACACAACAAAAATTAAGCCCCAACTCCACAAGATAGCCGCGGAACCGCGGCATAAGGAAGCTTAGGCCGCGGATCCGCGGCCATTTGGAAGCTTCAGGGTGCAAATTTTTTTTCTGGTGAGTCTTTCTCTTCTCTCCACTCCTCTGAACTCCACTGAATTGTGTTTTCTGTAGCCTTCTTTGCGCAAATTCTTCTCCCCCTTCCAATAAACTGTTCTTGTGCAGGATTCTTTGCGCCGCAAATAAAAATTGTTTGCAGTTGATTTGTTACCGCTTTGCATTCTTTAATACGGACTTAAGGGGCTTGAAACCAATCCAGATTGGGTGGGGATTTCATCACCCTTCCCAGGACCCCAAAAATCACAAAAGCATATGCATTGTCCATTGTAAATTAAAAAATACTAGACTTCAGCCCTAAGGACTTCGCGCTCATTAGGAGAAGATAAACCGTGTTTAGAACCTCGCTTAACGGTATATTGTTTACGGGGTGTCTAGGAAAGTGTTAAAGGCGCAACCGCCGAAAGAGAAAGGGCTATTTAATTAAGGAACTTCGCGAAAGCGTTGGACAACCTCCCCTTATCTCTGCACTTACCTGGCCTCGTGATCAGTGTATTTTTAAGCCCGTTTCTCGGCACTGTTTAACTTCGACAATCAAGTTCAGGAGCAGGTCTAGTAGACTTAGGTTACCCTAGATCTAGGTGTGATTGTGCATATCTTGTTTGTGATTGCTTAAGCCGTATATCCGTACATATTTCTGTAAAAAAATCTTTCAAAAAAAAAAAAAGAAAAAAACCAAAAAATTTTATAAAAACTTTCCCTTTGTCACCAAATCTATTTTTTCACCCACCATCCATCGCCTTTCTCCATTGACGTTTTCTTACCCTCACCTTCTCCGCTTTGACTATACTAAACTCGTTTAGTGTATGTCCGCTTGGACTCGGGACACTAGCGCCCGTCTAGTCCGCGTTACGTTAGTCGCTACCGACTACGCGATCGACTCAGACGTCGATACTCCGTCCACTCCTCTTTCACCCCTTCCTTTACCGGCCAACTCCGACATTGACCGGAATTCTGTTCGTACATCTTCACCTTCACCTTCACCAACCTCTTCTTCCGCGATGTCGGGATTTAATCCGAACATCTCTTTGACCACCGCGGGATTGGCTCCACCTCCTACGGAGACCAATATCCCACCACCACCGCCTGTTGTAGCGCCGCAGCGAATCGCGCTCCAGGATCGTTTCTATCCCACCCGTTCTGCACTTCCCACCTGCCTTTCTCTTCCTCCGGCCAATGGGGACAACTTTGAAATTAAGCCCCACTTCATCAACATGCTTCCACGTTTTCATGGGCTTGAATCTGAAGATGCTTATATCTTCATCAACAAATTTCAAAACGTCTGTGCCATGATGAAAACCACCCAGCTGTCGAACGATGCTATACGTCTACGGGTCATTCCGTTCACTTTATGCGATCTTGCTGAAAAATGGCTGTATAGCACCGCTTCCCACTCAATCACCAGCTGGGACGAGTTTGTTAAAGCGTTTCTGAAAAAATTCTATCCGAATCATAAAACCGCAAGGATTCGAAATGAAATCAACCAATTCTCCCAGCTTCCTTCTGAACCCTTCTGGAAGTGCTTTGACCGATACAAAGACCTTCTTATTCAGTGTCCTCACCACGGTATAGAGAAATAGCAACTTTGCCAAACCTTATACGAGGGCGTGAACCCAGCAACGAAGCAGTTGTTGGAAACCATCTGTCAGGGCCACTTCCTATCGAAATCTGACGAGGAAGCGTGGCAGTTCTTTGACGACCTTACGGAGCAAACGCTATAATAGGAGAGCACCAGACCGACTTCTTCTTCTTCTACCTCCACTTCTACCGGTCAGTCTAGGGTAGGAATCCACCAACTTGATGTCTCTATTGCGATGAAAGCTGAAATGGCTGCAATAACAAGAAAGCTTGAAGCGATAGAGAGCAAATTTTCTGCTCCTGCTCCTGCCCCTGTTCTCCCCCTTCGTACCATTTGCGCTTGTTGTTCCGATCCTTCCCACTTGACCGAAGAGTGTCCTTACAATCCACCCTCGCAAGGACAGGATCAGGTTAATGCTGCATTCCAGCAAAGACCGAGGAATGATCCATACTCTTCCACCTACAATCCCGGTTGGAGGAACCACCCCAATTTCGCCTGGAATCAGAATCAGAATCAATTCCAGGGCAACAATTTCCAAAGGGCCCCTCCGCCGCAACAACAAGCGCAACAACAAACTCAACATCAATATCAGCAGCCCTTCCAACCCCAACCTTTCCAAAATCCGACGAACAACTTTGCACCCAACAATTCTTTTCCAACAAACAACTTTGTTCCGTCAAACAACGATAAGGTTTCCTCGCTCGAACGAAGTCTGGAGACGTTTGTTAAACAATCGACTCAATCCACCGCCAACATCCAGTCTTCCATTCAATCTTTAGTGCAACACACTGCCGCACACGGGCAAAGCATCAAGACCATCGAGGCCCAGATTGCACAGCTGAACGCGGCCTTGAGCGAGCGCGAAAAGGGGAAGCTCCCGTCCCAGCCACTTCCAAATCCCGGTCACCCACATAATGTACATGTTGCTCTTGAACAACAAAACCATAATGTGAGTGCCGTGACCACACTGAGATCGGGGAGGATGCTGCAAAACAACATTGGCAAACGGATCAACGATGACACCCCGGCCGCTTCTTCTTCTTCTTCTTCTTCTTCTTCTTCATCTTCATCTTCTGAGCCTATTCTCCGTTCTTCACAAGGCTCCCCTCCCTCTTCTTCTGCTCTGAACGGATCCACTTCTCACTCCACGAAAACACCTATTCTGGGATCCGTTCCAACTCCACAATCTCCTCCTCCAGCATTAGACTCAACCAATTTTCAAAATGTTCCATTTCCAAACCGGTTGAAGTCTAATAAACAAAATCCTCAAATGGAGAAGATTCTGGAGTTATTTAAGCAGGTTAACATTAACATTCCTCTTTTAGATGCTGTCCAACAAGTCCCATCTTACGCGAAAATCTTAAAGGACTTGTGCACGAAAAAGAGGAAGTCTCAGGTACCCAAGAAAGTTTTCTTGGCTAGTGCTGTGAGTGATGCCCTTACCCAATCTTTACCACAAAAATGGAAGGACCCTGGCTGTCCTACGATTTCAATTACTATTGGGGATAAGAACATCAACCGCGCACTATTAGATCTTGGTGCCAGTGTTAACCTGCTTCCGTATTCAGTATACGAGCAATTAGGCGTCGGAGAGCTGAAACCCACGCACTGCACTCTCCAAATGGCCGACCGATCGATCACCCATCCTAGGGGTGAGCTAGAGGATGTGTTAATAAAAGTCGGGGACTTCATATTCCCCGTTGACTTCATTGTATTAGATACACAGCCTGTAGCTAACCCCCGGAATCAAATTCCAGTGATACTCGGTCGCCCATTTCTCGCAACCTCAAATGCTGTGATCAATTGTCGCAATGGTTCGATGAACCTCTCTTTTGGAAATATGACAATTGAACTCAACATTTTTAGGTTGGGGAATCAGCCCGCCGAACCTAATGCTCATATACTGGACGTCTGCTCGATCCAGGAGATCACCCCAGAAGAGTGTGAATTCGAGGAGTTTCTGTTTGATCACGATAATCTTGACGCCACTAGTGTGTTTCTCTTCGAACCTGTTGTTGTTTCTGCGCCCGACAACGACTACGAGTGTTTCACGTTTTCGAACGACCTTAGCTGCGCACAACCCGAGTTTGAATCCTTCGACTTTCCGGATGAGTTACCTGAACCATCCAACTCGGTTGCCTACACTCGTTTTGAACCTTTGCTGGAGTCCTTTGAGTTCGAGACCTTTGCACCAATCTTGCCTTCCATCGTTTCACCTCCAACGCTCGAACTCAAGCCGTTGCCGTCTCACCTTAAGTATGCTTACTTAGGTAAGAACGAGACCCTCCCTGTCATCATTTCGGCTTCTCTAGCTCCCGAGCAAGAGAAAGCCCTTCTCCCGGTCTTGCACAGCAACAGGCAAGCTTTTGGCTGGTCCATGGCGGACATCAAGGGGATTAGTCCCCTGATTGTTGAGCATCACATTCATCTGATGGATGATGCCAAACCAGCTCGGGATCCACAAAGACGTCTTAATCCAGTCATGAAGGAGGCTGTGAAGAAGGAGATCGTAAAATGTCTAGATAGTGGTATCATTTACCCTATCTCTGATAGCCAGTGGGTTAGCCCCATTCATGTTGTCCCCAAGAAGTCGGGTATCACGGTCATCACTAATGAGGCGAATGAGTTAATCCCTACTCGCACCCAAACTGGGTGGCGAGTTTGCATTGATTACAGAAAACTCAACGCCGCAACGCGGAAAGACCACTTTCCGCTACTTTTCATTGACCAAATGCTTGAACGATTGGCCGGACACGAGTACTACTGCTTTCTTGATGGCTACTCCGGCTATAATCAGATTCCCATCGCCGAAAAAGACCAGGACAAGACCACATTCACTTGTCCTTTCGGCACGTTTGCATATCGTCGCATGCCCTTTGGGTTATGCAATGCGCCCGCTACCTTCCAGCGGTGTATGATGGGTATCTTCTCAGACATGGTGGAAAAATTTCTGGAGATTTTCATGGATGACTTCTCCATCTTCGGCGATTCCTTCAACGAATGTTTGCTGCATCTTGACGCTGTCCTTACCCGATGTAAGGACAAGAATCTCACTTTGAACTGGAAGAAATGCCACTTCATGGTGCGCGAAGGTATTGTCTTAGGACATATCATCTCGCAAAATGGCATAGAGGTTGACAAAGCAAAGATTGAGGTCATTTCCAATCTGCCTCCTCCCCGATGCGTCAGAGATATCCGAGCCTTCCTTGGCCATGCCGGTTTCTATAGACGGTTCATCAAGGACTTTAGCAAGATTGCTAGGCCCTTGACTCTTTTGCTGGCCAAGGACACGCCATTCGACTTCAACTCGAGCTGTGTGACTGCATTCGAGTCACTAAAATGCTCACTCACTTCTGCTCCCGTTCTTTCTTCACCTGACTGGACGCACCCATTCGAGATTATGTGCGATGCATCCGACTTTGCCATTGGTGCTGTCCTTGGACAGCACATCAACAAGATGCCGCACGTAATCTATTATGCGAGCCGAACCCTGAACGACGCCCAACTTAACTATACAACAACTGAGAAGGAATTCTTAGCTGTTGTATTTGCTTTAGAAAAGTTCAGGCCCTACCTCATCGGCTCTCCAGTCATTGTCTACACTGACCATTCTGCTCTGCGCCATCTTTTTGCGAAGAAAGATGCTAAATCTCGGTTAATACGTTGGATCCTCTTGCTTCAAGAGTTTGACCTTGTCATTAAGGACAAACGAGGATGTGAAAACGTAGTTGGCGACCATCTCTCACGACTTCCTTCTTCGTCTTCGCTTCCAATTCCGATCAACGACGTTTTCCCGGATGAACAGCTCTTGACAGTATCGTGCGAACCCTGGTTCGCAGATATTGTGAACTATTTAGCCACAGGATTACTCCCGACTGAATGGTCGAGTCAGGACAGACTTCGTTTCTTATCCCAAGTAAAACACTTTTACTGGGACGAACCCTACTTGTTCAAGTACTGTCCCGACCGGATTATTCGTCGGTGTGTCCCTGATGAGGAATTCAAGATTGTGCTGTCATTTTGCCACGATCAAGCGTGTGGCGGGCATTTTGGCCCCAGAAAGACAGCTGAGAAGATCTTGCAATGTGGTTTCTACTGGCCACAACTCTTCAAAGACGCTTATGACTATTGCAAGACTTGCTCCCGGTGCCAACACATGGGCCGGATATCCCGGAGGAACGAGATGCCGCTCCAACCGATCTTGGTTGTGGAGATTTTCGATGTTTGGGGGATAGATTTCATGGGGCCGTTTCCCAGCTCTTTCGGGAACTTGTACATCCTTCTCGCTGTTGATTACGTCTCTAAATGGGTCGAAGCTGTGCCCAGCCGAACTAACGACAACAAGGTTGTCGTTAGGTTCCTTAAAGAAAACATTTTCTCCCGGTTTGGGCACCCCCGCGCGATCATTAGCGACAATGGAAGTCTTTTCTGCAATAGGACTTTCGAGGCCTTGATGCGGAAATATTCCATTAATCATAAGCTTTCTACGCCCTACCACCCCCAAACCTGCGGGCAGGCCGAAGTTTCAAATCGGCAAATCAAGCAGATACTGGAGAAGACGGTTTCCAAGAACCGTAAGGATTGGTCGCTGAAACTCACTGATGCCCTTTGGGCATTTAGAACCGCTTATAAGACCGACCTTGGCATGTCTCCCTATTGGCTTGTGTACGGAAAAGCCTGCCACCTACCTGTCGAAACAGAGCATCGCGCATTTTGGGCGATAAAGGTGCTGAATCTATCTCTCGAGGATGCGAGCAGCCATCGGAGGCTGCAGTTGAACGAACTAAACGAGCTTAGGGATGAGGCTTACGATAACGCGGTTGTTGTTAAGAACCGAACGAAGGTGTTTCACGATAAACACCTTTTGCGCAAAACCTTCGTACCTGGTCAGCAGGTACTGCTTTACGACACCCGACTTAACTTCCATCCTGGAAAGCTCAGATCTCGCTGGAAAGGGCCGTATTTTGTGCGGAATGTGTATCCGCAAGGCGCTGTGGATTTGGAAAATCCTAAGGACGGTTCACTTTTTAAAGTAAACGGACACCGATGCAAACCGTACCTTAGCGCCGAACCAACAGAGGAGCTCCTGTTCCTACAGGAGCCGGTTTACCCTGAATGATCTTCCTCTGCCTACCTCCAAACTTCGGTTATCCAGCCAAGAACAGTGGACACTGTTCCAAATAAGTTTGGGGGTATGTACAAACCATTTTGTATATATTTGTGTATATTCTTTTTCTTTTCTTTAAAAACAAAAAAAAAACACATAAAAATTTGTGTATCGCTAACCGACAATTTTGACCCTTCAAATGATCTCTTCATGCAACGACAGTGAGGACACTGTCCAGTTTAAGTTTAGGGGTACGCTCGGTACGCATTTCTTACCTTCGCATTCATATGTATATTTTGCATCTGCATATTTAAATCCATAAAATCCATAAAAATCTGAAAATTTTCTAAAAAAATATAAAAACTTTTTTGTCAAGTTAGCTTGTGGAAGAACTCTGATTCAACATTTCGACGGTTTTTGTTTGAAAAAAAATAGGAATAACTAAATTTTATGTTTAGATTTTGAAAACCTGAAAGATAACTCTCCTTTGAAGTTAACTATAGCTGATATACGTCTTTACATCACACTACACGTGTCGTGAGTTTTTGGGAATTAGATGACAAGTCTTTTATGTTGAAAAACTTTTAAACAGATAAATGATTTTCTGAGGATCAAATAGGTTTGTTCTGAAATAAGTAATGTCAAGAATAGTTTATGAAGTAAAGCGAATATGAAGGAATGTTATTGATGCCGTAATTGGAGCTAAGTCTGAAAAATAACCCATCTGAAACTTGATTGGAATGATTACACACCGAACCCACTAAACACGTCTTTTATCCAAAAAAATATTTGAACTGCCGGTTATATCTCCGTTCGTATCAAATCATCTGATTTTCACGCCAAACTGTCTTTTGTTTTTGGACCTAGGCAACTTGAGTAATTAAGTCCGCTGGGGTGTTTCTACACCTAATGCCCTAAAACCAACTGGTTTGGGTGCATTGGCCCAAAGCTCGCTAAGAAGTCTAGAAAGTCCAGTTTAAAAAAAAGTCAAGCAAGTGTTCTCTCCGAGTTAAAATTCCTAACGGTTCTTTGTGTGAGAATAATCTTAATAAAAGACAGGCTTTTATAAAAAAAAATTTTAACGGAGATATGAAGGTTTTATTCTGTGATAAAGACTATTGCACATTCACAGAGGTGTGTATGAAATGAAAACAAGAAAAAGGTGGAGTGAAGAATACGACTTAGTTTCCTGTTAAGGAAGATAGAAATTCTGAAGTTGAAGCCTTACTGGAAAACGAAACTTGAAAAATGCTTAACTCTTTATAAAACTTATGTGATCCTTTTAAAATTGTTATCTGGGCTTTATTGTGCGACATGATGACTTTATTCGATCTTTCGGGAACTTAACGACACTATTTGCACTGCACGTAAAGACATATAAAATCTGTAGTTAAATAAGAAGCGAGGTGTGAAAAATAAAGGTTCGATGGTCTAGACTTAGGATTATAGAATTGTTATTTTCTGAAACAAAACTTTAGGGTTTGAATCTTAAGTTATTTTACAAAACCAACTTGACCGGATTTTGTGGGTAGTATCCGCTGAAAACCCTCAGGAGACAACACTCCTCCTACTAGGGACACCTAGAGGTTTAACGGCTTGTTGCACATGCTCAGTGCAATCGCGTTCCCTGCGAAAGTGAGGTTAGGAAATTTTTTGTGAATAAATTGGTTTTGCTCGGGACGAGCAAATGATAAGTTTGGGGGTATTTGTTCATATCAGATTTTTGCATTTTCATACCGCCCAATTTTTATTACATTGCATATCGGTAGATACTCTTGAGCCGTGTTTGCTAGTCAATTGCAGGATACAGGTTCTCGGTTCTAAAACGGTGAAATTCATGGAAAACACGACAAAATCCGGGTTCCTGCCAACCACAGATAAAACACGGTCTCCGCTCTTCATCCGTATGTTGCCAGATACCAGTTTAGGAAGACAAAATGGCAAATCGATTGTCACTTTCATGCACAAGGCTCAAGGGCAGCACAAGATCCAAGAAATCTACGCGGAGCTCGAGGCAATCATGCCAAATCTTGACAAAAAGTCCACCTTTCCCTCAACAGAAATTCTGGAAAAATCGTGGAGCCAAATTGAGAAAATACATGTACCAGAATTATGTACACTGAAGAACAGGGAAGCACAAAAAAGAAGAGGGCCCAACTCCTCTAAAGGGCCGCGGATCCGCGGCCAATAGGGGGTCTAGGCCGCGGATCCGCGGCCGTATAGTGGCGGCAGGCAAAACTTTTCCAGGGTTATTTTGGTCTTTTCAGATGTGTTCTGGTGGTTGCCCTAGGTTTTTATTTTTTGGCCTATAAATAGCCCAGAACTTTGTGAAGGAAAGGGTCCATTCTTGTATTTTCATTTTGCTACGTTTAGTGTTTTCTTCTTCCTCTTCTCATCTCTTCTCCATTAAAACTTGTAATGAGCTTGGTGAGTGAAGAATGGTGAATAAAGAAGATCATTTTATTATCATGCTTGTCTTGCCTTTTTTATAATTGTTGTAATTTTAATTCGTTAAGTAGTTGTTGTTATTTTCTTGTTGTTTCTTTCTTCTCTCTTTTTCTTTATCCTTAATACGACAATGATGCTTACGCTCGATCCTCGCCAAGGTGAGGTCGCAAATAGCTAGTCGTATTCTTCTAATCTCCTTCTTTCTATCTTCCTCTTTTGTTTTGTTTTATTTTTCCGTATCATGATGTGTGAGTAGTTCATACTTGTTAGGGTAGGATAAGGGAAGTTTGAGAGAAGGAAATCTCTCTCACTCTTTCCTTGCCCAACAGCTTAAATCGACTCCCGTTAATTGAACCACAATCCGCTCCTTACGGCACCCTATCCTACATGATAGCGGTGATTCCGTAGTGAGACCGGTTGTGGTTGAATTAACCGGAGGTTATGGCTAAGAGCCAAGAACGGACGGACAAGCACCAAAAGGAAGGACTTATGCGTTGGAAAGCCTAGCTTATACTCGCAAGTTCCTTCCTAGTCGTGCTAATCCCCGTTGTTGCCGATTACCGTAACACCGATATTAAGAGGGGCAACGAAAGATGTGGAGACTCCTAACTCAAACTAACCTAATCCTAACCCTAACAAGCTCTCTTTAAAACATCAACTTAACACTTAGATAATCACAAACAAATCTGAACTCTCGGACTTAACTCGTTAAAACACATAGAAAAAGACTCTCATCTCCCTGCGGACGACCCGTACTCAACCGGCTAGCTACAAGCGAAACCGTCTTGATTGCGGTATTTAAACTAAAACTTGAACACGCAGAACCTCTACCAATCACCGCCACTGCCTCCAAGTGCTTCGGGACTGCACCCAACTACTACCTGTTTACATGACTCAATAGAGCTGTGGTAGGGTAGCAATCTAAGAACAGTGGAAACACACTTGAGGCGAAGTGGCAGTGTCAAGTCAACGGACTAAGTTGTACTCATGTCACATGGGAACTGCTACCTGACGATAGGTATAATACCAACCAGCGGTACCCTATGAGTCCGTCCAGTGTAACTCATAACCCAATGAGCACCTGTATACTATCTCCAGTACGACGTACTGATGGCTGTGGGATACACCATATCCCCTGCTGGGATGAGAAGCGTATACACTAGTCTACTCTGGAGTATCGATGCCCAGTCTCGATAATCCTACAACTAGGGACCTGTATAAGGATGTGCTTATAGACTACCCAGCCCCCACTAGTGTGACCACCATCACAACGCTGGTAGTTAAGCAAACATCCTAAGGGCTCTATCAATATGTATTAGCGATATGTTAAAAGAAACATATACACATATTAAGATAGATACAAACCAAGTAGCATATTACTATATCGAGCAAGACTGTCGTAAATCCGTGTATATATCCCAATCTCCCAAAATGTATTATACAAACTAGTACTATACAATAATGGCCTCTAGGGCATACATATCCAACAATCTCCCACTTGCACTAAAGGCCAGTAATTGGTATACCGCATACCCAACGTCTGCACTAAGGCCGGCTGCTGGTGTACCACATACCCAATAGCTCAAAAAGCCGCTCGAACTGTGCTTGAGGAAGGGCCTTTGTGAATGGATCGGCTGTGTTATCTTTAGTGTCCACTCTCCGTATCTCGATCTCCTGGCGATCAATGATCTCCCTGATCAGGTGATGCCGCCTTAAGATGTGTCTGGATTTCTGATGGGACCGTAATTCCTTCGCTAAAGCTATAGCCCCATTGTTATCGCAATACAAAGGCATTGGGTCAACAATGGACGGAACTACCTGAATTTCGCTAATGAACTTCTTCATCCAGACCGCCTCTTTTGCGGCATCGCTTGCAGCAATGTATTTAGTCTCCTTCATTGAGTCTGCGACGGTGTTCTGTTTGGAACTCCTCCAACACACCGCCCTTCCGTTGAAGGTAAACACAAAACCCGAGACAGACTTGTTGTCGTCCTTATTGTAAGTCCACGTTACCCTTCCCGGTTCTTTAAGGGATGCGGAAGCGGTGAAAAACGATTTTTCGGTGGAGGTAACATGGACTCAAAAACCGGATCTTTGCTAAACAAACTATCTATCAACCTAACTAAGAGTTTAGCTACTATGTTAGGGGTTATACCTAAACTTGAACTCCTTCTCTTCGACTCCTTGTGGTGGTCGGATCGGCCTCACCTCGTCGTCTCCTTGTGCCGAAGATGGATCCACCCGAAAGCTTCTACCTTTGGCTCCAACCTCAATCTAGAGGAAACTAAAGCGTTAGGTTTGCTAAACCTTCAACCTTATGATGAGTAGAGAGTGGTTTTGGTGTTTTATTTTAAAGGAAAATGGTTCTCAACTCAAGAGAGGGATTTTTCCTTGAGCTAGAGGAAGAGGGAGAGCAATGGAGAGAGCTTGGATGAGAGAGAGTGAGAATGATAGAATGTATAAAGACTTTTGCAACCATGCTCTCAAAAACCAAAATAATCATAATAATAACTGACCCCAATGGCTTGTGAGACCGGCCATCGCCCCTTGTCGGGGTCTCGACTGTATACACTAGTCTACTCTGGAGTATCGATGCCCTGTCTCGAAACTCTCACGACTAGGGACACTTTTAAATATGCGCTTACAGACCCCAGCTCCCACATATATGATCGCCATCATACTGCTGGTAGTCAAGCAAGAATCCTATGGGCCCTATCATTATGCAATAGTGAACTAAAGCATGTATACGATGATAAAGACAAACCAGATAGCATACTATCATCTCGAGCAAGACTGTCATATCGGTATAGGTCCTGCCTCAATCATTGCAATCACGTACCTGCGATCCACTAATTGACTTTGAGGGCACTATCTCTAACAATCTCCCACTTGCACTTAAGGCTAATTATTGTGATGTCGCATACTCACAGCCCGTATGATACCGAACACCCAACTCCTCTACTAATCAGTTTCACAAAGCTAGTTTGTAAAACTCTTGTGTTCGAGAAATAGCCTCAGTGAGTGGATCCGCCCTGATGTTTCTTTCTATTGTCTCTCTTAATCTCAAGTTCGCGGAGAAAGCCATCTCCCGAATCGAGTAATACCTGTCTTAGAATATGTCTGAATATCTGATGGGACCTAGTTCATAAATGAACTCCAAATCCAAACTTCTTAGACTTTATTGATAACTGAACCTAATTAGTATCCAGCACCATGCCTCCCACAGTATCCTCTTGGACCACCTGTCCATAATACTGTCCCTCGTCAGAGGAAAAACTATAACTCTGACAATCACTCTGTCATCCATGTCACCTTGGAAGCCTGGAATGATAACCGTCTCCCGAAGGAGGCTGCCGTCATCAAATCCGTAGAACATACACTCATGTTCTAAAACTGTTTCCTTATGTTTCTTCAGGATTGGATTAATACAAACTTATCGCAACTAGTGCATAAACAACATCTGGTGTGGTACTTGACATCTCACGATTGACTCAATTGCCTAAGCAAGTGATCTGCCAATCATGCACATCCCTCTCCCCTTTAGTCTGTAAGACACTTTTAGAGAGGGTGACTCCATCACCTGCAGGTACACCACCATGCCAGGAGTCATCTATTCTAAATACCATTAAAATACTGTCAAAGTACCCACATTGGGAAACTACCCAAATCTAGATCTAAAAACCATAGATCTAGAAACCAGAATGTCCAATATTATATCCTTATCCTGTCTGGAGAAACAACTGTATGACGACCACAGTACAACCAATCGTAGTATAGGAATTTTACTTCCTACTCTGTGTATGTCATCCAAATACCAGGACATCACACCCTACTACCTTCTTAACAGATCCATTCCCTATTCTGATGAAGTCAAACCTATGAATGTCACATCAAAATTAGATGATCTTATCTCCGCTATATCTGCTCAAGTCTATAAATAGACATAAGCTACTTGCCCACTATGCTTCTGCTGCTCCCACTGACTACGACAACCCTCTAGCAGAATAATATCTACGTACACTTCTAAAGCTTGTTTAGAACGACATTATACTTATCCTCTTACCGGGTCTCATAGTCTGGAACAACAGTAGTGTCAAGTCTGGGTAAACAAGAACCTCCATGTCACCGTCTTTGAGGCTACCGGAGTACCTCTCGGGTGTTTCAGGTTACCCACCATATCTGCAGAGTGGCTAATGAAATGTCAAACCTGATTGAATATATAGGTCCAATTAAATTTTCCGTAATCGTTTGCGGTTCTGGAATCCCTTCCAGTTCTACCATACTCCCACTGCTGTTTTCTGAAAAACTCCATTTTACAAAAACTGTGGTGAGTCAAGAACAATATCACTATTGATCTTCCAGATGGTAGAAAATCAACCCTCGTCAAAGCCAGGGTCAACCCACAAACTGCCATTACAGAAACGTGCCTTGAGTTATCCAGTGTCTGGTTTTAAACATAAGCTGGACAACTCCCCGTATCTTAACATCGTTAAGATATGAACCATTCTATATACAATATAGAAATAGAGGCACTAATTTAATTGGAACCAGATTCAAATCATGCAGCTGTCTCCAGTGCATATTAACTTAATGGAGAGAGGCTTATCAGCATTACTCAACTTAGGAAACCATCCAATTATGAGTAACCTAAAAGAGAAACAAGTTTCTCAAAAAACTATTACTATCATCTGAATACCAATCACAAGAATCTACATCTTCGATTTCTTTGAAGAATCCCGATACTTGCGACATCTGGTTCTCTACTTTATTCTTATACCCACAACTTCTCATAACTTAGACATTGTATTTCTACGAAACACTTGTCTAAAAACTAGAGAAGTCACAAGTAAATAGAACATAGTACGAGGACCTACCCCTTTGTCCTGACGGACACTGGACAACATACAATACTCTGTATAAGTCCACTGAGTTTGAATAACTCAAAAACCTGTGCGTCGTAGGTTGAAAACTGTACCCAGGCGATTTCCTCAAATATCACCAATTACAACGAATTCCGATATAATGAGGATGATCACCTAATTCCCAATAACTTACTCACACTCATCATCTGTAAAACTATGCAGATATGAGAATGAAACCTGGTAAATACATACCCTGGAGTAAGTATCTAATCGGGAAATCAGTTTTCCTTTAACAATGCACTGAAACATGAAAATGTTTCGTAGGGATATCCTGGTATTCCTAGTAATGCCTCTTCCATAATCCAATTCATGACTATAACTGTATATCTCTTTGCCATCTCTCCAAATCCCTTTATTTGTCTTTAGTCCTTACCTTCTGTACACCATCATTAGGCTAAATGGTTTTCTTCCTTCCCTACCGTTCGGCATCAGCCTATGGTTTGGAAGAAGACTATCCAGTTAGCATAATAGGTATACTCTCCTAATCCTAGGAGTACTCGCAACTTGAGAGAAGGTGATGATAAAAGACAACTGAATAATACCTTATTCTATTTCTCCCGAACTGGGGAAAAAGCAAAGGTGAAATTGGAGTGGCGATGAAGTACGTGTTTTGGTCGTGAATGATAACAGTCGCAATTTACTTTGCCCTCTTTCTAATCCCTTTATTTTGTCTTTACATATTACCTTCTGCACACCCTACTTAGGCTAATTGGTTTTCTTCATTCTCTACCTTTCGGCACTTGCCTATGGTTTGGAATAAGACTATCCAATAAGCGTAATAGGCGTACTCTCCTAAACCAAGGAGCCCTCGTAACCTGAGAGAAGGTGATAATAAAAGACAACTGAATAAACCAATTCTATTTCTCCTGAACCTGGATCCATCCTCGAAGTAGTACCTTCGAGTTCGTATATAACCATACGATGGATCTATCCAATGGAAGTGGATGTCCGTAGTAATACGGGGTGTTCTGAGAAATACAAAGGGTAAAAGAAAGAGCGGCAATGACTTATGCAACTCAGACAATCCAAAAGCCAGTATTTTAAGAAGGTTCGGTCAACTTGGTCACTGAGTCATAGTCTAGGGTCGGTCAAAGGTCGCTGCCAAAGAGAGAGAGAGAAAAGAAACACTCTGCGTGCACTCTAACCTAGATCAGAATGGTTATCAAATTATCTAATCAGGAAACCTCCCACTGTAATCTCAAATTCTCCTCCAAACCTGAAAGAAGAATTAGTCGGGATCACCCAAAGAGTAAACCAACTCTTCAGTGAGAATCGGGATCCAACTATCATTGCATGATAACTTGATAGAAGCCACTCAAGTTATCACACTCCAGAAGGTATGCGCATACTTGGCAAGTTTCAGTTTCTTTAGAAACTCCCGATATGATTTTTGCCTCATGCTTTTATGACATTGACTTTCGTCAACAAATCATAAGTCACATGTCAAGTTCTACCCGTCATTGTCCAGGTTGATTTGAACCCACCCGTATACCCTTGACTTTAGTCAACAAGGTAATACGACTGTCCCAAACCAACGCATCTATCTATGCAACAGATGAATACCCAGCGGCAACCAAACACTATGCCTTGACTTTAGTCAACAAACATAGCTTGAATACTACTGACCATCCATAAGATACGACGGAGGGCTACGACTGGTTTTTGGCGAAAAACCTTTAACGTAATGAACTTGATCTCGTTGAAGGAACGTGATAGCATTTTATAAAAATAGTGGCGAAAACCTTTGCTAAAGAGGTCACTCCCGGTGAAGGGATCTCGGCTCTTTCCTCGTGGAATGAGGTGCAGGATATTCTAACTGAATACCGCGATGCAAAGCAACTTGTAATCGACTATAGTAAAGTTACTACCCTGACGTAAACTTCTGCTCAAAGGGTCTCTCCCGGTGAAGGGATATCAGCCCTCGCCTCGTCGAATGAAGTGCTGGATATTCTAACTGAATATCACGATGCAAAATAAAAGGAAACGTCTTTGTAATAACACCTTTTAAAATTTGTTCCAACAACATCAATTATAGGTTTGTTTTATCCTTTGTATTGATCAGAATCAACGCAGTCCCATCAATCAATCACACCAGAAAAGAACGAAAATAAAATGTACGTATATGCCATCCGCATTCGTCACTGGGTCCCGTCATCACCCGTTAGGTTACTTAACTAACGACAGAGCGGGGGCTGGACTAGCGCGGGTGTAAAACATATACAACATCTAATAGTATATATACCAATATACAATAATCGCTCCAGGCGTGATAATATGCAATATTACAGAAAAGTAATAAGCATCACAGAACAATACAAATAAGCTGGGATCCCTGGGTTTCACAGAGCCGCTACTGAAACCCGACGTTCCTCTGGTCGTGTGGATAGCATGTGCAATGAAACCTAGACCCCTACGGGTGCGGCAAGTTACCCACCAAAACCTGAAGCGAGGTAGTCCCCACAACATAATGAATGGAACACCCGGCACTTCACGGAATCCGGTAAATTGAGCACCCCTCCTTGGGTCAACCTGTACCCCCTACGAGTGCGGCGAATAGTCTGCCAATTCTAGAGTGAGGTCCCTTTGCCTCTCAAATCCATGAGATACGGACCCGTTGCCCTCCAGAACCCGGCTATCCGTGCACTCCGTCGCGGGGTAAACCTAGTACAGAAATAAAAATATGTACAACGGGTACATCGACCTCAACCCGGTCGTGCCCCAAAAGAATATTATACAACAGGCAGTGACAGCAGTCCACATGTTGGACGCTCGCCCCGCAATATTAAATGTACAAATAAATCCAAACTGCACTATCATTGCACCCTGCTATCCACCACGACAAATCCGCAACATCACAGCACAACACAGAACATCAACGCGAATGTCACGTTCACAAACCCGTCTAAAAGAACTATAGCAAATAGACACGGTTTACCGATCAAATGACATTCCCGGTCGGAGATATAAAGTAAGTACTGCATACTAACAAGTTTAAAATTTCGATCGACAAAACTTCCCGAAGTGGGCCCCACGTACATCTGCTGTACAGTGACAAAATCTAGGCCCAAAAGAACAGTACTAAAAACCACAATTTCCAATTTAGAAATAACAGGAGAAAAATTGCCAACTGAGTCAACAAAACCGCCGTGGTTCCGCGGTCAAAGCCAGGCTTTGACCGCCTTTCCGCGGCCGTACGGTCGACGCAGTTGGTCATTTTTCTCCAGTTTTCTATAAAAGCCCTGCTTGATTTTCTGGCATATTTAAAATTATTTTTAGACATCATTTAAAATTAACAGAAACTCAGAACTTGGAATTTGCGGTTTTCGAAAATCCGTTCGATCGATATTTTAAACGCGTTAGCATAAGTTAGTATAGATTAATGGTGAGGCTTTGATACCACTGTAAGTCCACGGTAGTGCCCCGGCCGTCTAACAGACGCCAAATGCGGAACAAAAACTTTTTACAACTAGCACTATCGCGTACTATAACCCGGATCTGCCATTAAAGCTAAACTAAAAAATTACAAAGTGGGTAGAAATGTTATACCGAACGATCCGAGTCCTTCGGTCTTCAACAATCATCCCACGCTTTGTTGCGGCTGCTCCGATCTCCTGAATCTCCAATCTTCTCGTCCGGGTGGCACCACGTCGACGGATCTTTAAACGGGCTCCCGCCTCTGAACCGAGGCAACTCGGTCGTCAAGTTTGTTAAAAGAGATGACCAAGATGATATAGAGAATGAATAGAACACTTTGTCTCGTTACGTCTAAAGTCACGGACGAACGGTTACTGAAGTTTCCTTTTTAGATCGAATGGAAATAAGAAATCGATCACATCTAATTTCTATCAACCAAAACTATCATAATCTTTTCCAGGCAACCATAATCCTTTCTCAAAGTGGGGGCGGCCATATATGGTGAGGGAGGGTGAGTGTAGGAGAAGGGAGAGTGACCATAGCATTAATGAAGAGAATGTGTCATCTAACACCTAGTATGAACTCATTTAAAGCAAAGGATGAATCACCTTAACCTAGTCACCCTTTCATTAAATGCTACAATGAACAAAGAACACCATACAAATTCTAGAAGCTTCCACACACATCACCCTCATGACTCACCCAAGAGAAGAAAAGATAAATCCGTATTTAACCGAATGTTAAATACGGCTGATAGAAAACTGGAAACTGGCAACTTCCAAAAGTGATCCTGAAACGAATTTCAGGATAACCCCGTATCAGTATAAACATACCCACATTTGTATTACGACCGAATACAATTGCAACTGAGACAAAGATATTATATCTACACAGTATAATACTTGGTTCCGGATTAAACCAAAGCCTACCAGTATTATCTGCCCGAAAAATGACACGTCCGAAAACGCACGTGCATTTTCCGAACCCTGCCATAAAACCATACGGCCTCTACAACGTTTCGCCCGAACTTGGGAAAGTGTCTGTGGGGGACTCTAATGACTCATCAACACACTGGCACTTGGTATAACCACTAGCATGTCAGAGGTACGAGCTGTACGTAACGTTTGCCTATGTATTGATTGGAAGGGAAGCTGACGAGCGAACTCATCCATAAACCCTACTGAGCCTGACAGTGACAATATCCGTACAGTCCGGTCCGTTCATCTAAAGAGTATCGCATATCGAGTCTAGGGGGGTGGATAAAGTCAGACCCCTAATAACGCGATAAATCGTGTCGGCATGAAGCCCATCACCACTTGAGAAACTACTGATCCAAATCAGTAATTCTCCACTACCTCGGCCGAGAATTTCTAGTGATGGCCACCCGTGCACTGTACGACATCAACCCTCAATACCGGGAGAGACGAATCCCCGACGATCCGCTCACTGCCTTCATGTGGCTCGGGACTGTACCCAACTAAAATCTGTTTGCACGTCTCCTTTGAGCGTGGTAGGGTAGTAATCTAAGCACAGTGAGAACTCACACGAGACAAATGACGATCTCAGGTCGACAAACTAACCTGTACACATGTCACCAGGGAACTGCTATCTGACGATATGTATAATACCAACTAGCATGTTCCCGGCGGGTCCTGTCCGGTGTACTCATAACCCAATCAGCACCTGTATACATCTTAGGTGAACCAACTGACACCAATGGCTTGTGAGACCAGCCATCGCCCCTCGTCGGGGTCTCGACTGTATACACTAGTCTACTCTAGAGTATCGATGCCCTGTCTCGAAACTCTCACGACTAGGGACACTTTTAAGGATGTGCTAACAGACCCCAGCTCCCACGTATATGATCGCCATCATACTGCTGGTAGTCAAGCAAGAATCATATGGGCTCTATCATCATGCAATAGTGAACTAAAGCATGTATACGATGATAAAGACAAACCAGATAGCATACTATCATCTCGAGCAAGACTGTCATATCGGTATAGGTCCTGCCTCAATCATTGCAATCACGTACCTGCGATCCAATAATTGACTTCGAGGGCACTATCTCCAACACGTACAGTCCGGTCTTTTCGTCTGAGAATATCGCATGGCGGGCCTAGGAGGGCGGTAAACGTCAGTCCCCTAATAGCGGTACAAGTCGTGTCGGAGTGGAGCCCAGAACACCCTGAAATAACACTGGAAACCCACCAGTATATCTCGCTTTCCCTGGACAGGGACGACTATGTGTAATGGCTCTCCTTGACACAGCACGATATCAACTCCCAATACCGGGAGAGACGAATCCTGTCTAACCGTCACTGCCTCCAAGTGCTTTGGGACTGCACCTAACTACTACCTATTTACACGACTCCTTTGAGCCATGGTAGGGTAGTAATCAAAGTACAGTGGGAACACACTCGAGGCGAAGTGACAGTGTCAAGTCAGCGGACTAAGCTGTACTCATGTCATCTGGGAACTGATAACTGACGATAGGTATAGTACCAACCAACAGTTCCCGACGAGTCCTGCCCAGTGTACTCGTAACCTAACGAGCACCCGCATACTATCTCAAGTACGACGTACTGACGGCTGTGGAACAGACCGTCTCCCCTGCTGGGATGAGAAGCGCATACGCTAGTCTACTCCGGAGTATCGATGCCCTGTCTCGATAGTCCTACGACTAGGGACCTGTATAAGGATGTGCTTGTGGATTACCCAGCCCCCATGAGTGTGACTGCCATCACAACGTTGGTAATCAAGCAAAGATCCTAAGGGCTCCACTAATGTGTATATGTGATATACTAAAAGAAACACATGTACAAATTAAAGTAGAAACAAACCAAGTAGCATACTACAATTTTGAGTAAGATTGTCTATACAACTGTGAATATCCGAAGCTTCCATTAAGTAATATACAAACTAGTATGATACAGTAATGGCCTATACGGCATATACACTAACAATCTCCCACTTGCACTAAGGCCATGTACTGGCGTATCGAAGACCTATCATCTCGATCAGCCGCTCGAACTGAGTCTGGGGTAAGGCCTTCGTGAACGGATCAGCAGTGTTATCTTCCGTAGCAACTCTCCGAACCTCGATCTCCTGGCGACCCACGATCTCCCTGATCAGGTGATACCGCCTCAAGATGTGTCTGGACTTCTGATGGGACCTGGGTTCCTTCGCGAAAGCTATAGCCCCGTTGTTGTCGCAATACAGTGGTATTGGATCAACAATGAACGGAACCACCTGAAGTTCCGTTAAGAACTTCCTCATCCAGACGGCTTCTTTTGCGGCATCAGCAGCAGCGATATATTCCGCTTCCATCGTCGAGTCAGCAAAGGTTTCCTGTTTGGAACTCTTCTAACACACCGCCCCTCCATTGAGGGTAAAGACATAACCCGACATAGACTTGGAATCATCCTTGTCACTTTGGAAGCTGGAGTCAGCAAAAGCCTCGATCTGGAGGTCTTTTCTGCCATACACCAAGAACATCTCCTTAGTCCTTCTCAGGTACTTGAGAATGTTCTTTACCGCTATCCAGTGCTTCTTCCCAGGGTTTGGCTGATACTAGCTTACCACACTCAGTGCATAAGCTACATCTGGTCTGGTACACAACATCGCATACATTATAGAGCCTACCGCAGAAGCGTAGGGTATAATAGACATGCGATCCCTTTCCAAATCAGTCTTGGGAGACATCTCTTTAGAGAGGGTGATCCCATGACAAGCCGGTAGATTATCGCGCTTGGAATCTTCCATACTGAATCTTTTCAGTATGGTGTCGATGTACCTAGACTGTGAAAGTCCTAATATCCTCTTGGATCTATCACGATGGATCCGGATCCCCAGAATGTAAGAGGCATCACCTAGGTCTTTTATGGAGAACCTGTGTGACAAGAACCCTTTGACAGATTGTAGCATAGGAATGTCATTTCCTATCAAGAGAATGTCATCCACGTATAAAACGAGGAATACGACAGTTCTTGTTACAAATCTACTATAGATGCATGGTTCATCTGGATTTTTGATAAAGCCAAATTCTTTGACCGTCTCATCAAAACTGATGTTCCAACTCCGCGATGCCTGCTTTAGTCCATAGATAGACTTAAGCAACTTGCACACCTTTCCGCTGCTCCCACTCTGAACGAAACCCTCTGGCTGGTCCATATAGACACACTCCTCTAAATTTCCATTTAGAAAAGCGGTCTTTACGTCCATCTGCCAAATCTCATAATCGTGGAAGGCAGCAATGGCAAGAAGGATCCGAATGGATTTCAGCATAGCCACTGGAGAAAAGGTTTCGTCATAGTCCAAACCAGGTCTTTGACGAAAACCCTTTGCAACAAGTCTAGCCTTATAGGTCTCAACCTGTCCATCTACACCAATCTTCCTCTTGAAGATCCACTTGCATCCTACGGGTTTTACCCCATCTGGAGCAACATCCAAAGTCCATGATTTGTTGGTGTACATGGACTCCATTTCGGTCCGCATTGGATCCAGCCATTTTACCGAGTCAACGCTCTGAATGGCCTGCTGGAAGCTAGTGGGCTCATCACTATCAATGATGCAATCCCCTCTATCCCCGTCTATGAGAAAACCGTAGTATCTCTCGGGCGGATGAGACTGCCTACTACTCCTGCGGAGCGGCGTAGGAATGTCCTGTTCTTTCGAACCCTCTGGTTCTACTAAGCTTTCAGTAATAGCTTGTGGTTCTGGAATTTCTTCCAGTTCTATTGCGCTCCCACTTATCTGATTTTCCAAAAATTCAGTTTCCAAGAAGTGGGCATGACGAGAAACAAAAACCTTTTGTTCCTCTTCGCAATAGAAGAAATATCCCTCGGAGTTCTTTGGATATCCACAAACTTGCACTGTACTGAGCGTGCCTCGAGTTTGTCCGCATGCTGCTTTTTGACAAAAGCTGGACATCCCCATGTCTTAATGTGCTTAAGATAGGATTTCTTCCCACACCATATCTGATATGGTGTGGTAGGCACAGTCTTAGTTGGAACTCGGTTCAAAAGGTATGCAGCTGATTCTAGTGCATATCCCCAGAATGATCGCGGCAACTCAGCATTACTCATCATAGAACGTACCATATCCAATAGGGTTTGGTTCCGTCTCTCCGATACACCGTTATGTTGCGGAGTGTATGGAGGAGTAAGCTGAGAGAGAATTCCATTCTCTTTTAGGTAATCCAGGAACTTGGCACTCAAGTATTCACCACCTCGATCAGATCTCAGTGTCTTGATACTTTTGCCTGTTTGTTTTTCTACTTCATTCTTGTATTCTTGGAATTTTCCAAAGGCTTCAGATTTATGTTTCATTAAGAAGACATATCCGTACCTTGAAAAGTCATCCGTAAAAGTAATGAAATAGGAAAAACCGCTTCGCGCATATGTAGACATTGGACCACACGCATCGCTGTGTACGAGCCCCAAGAGCTCGCTCGCTCTTACTCCGTGTCCAGTGAACGGAGTCTTTGTCATCTTTCCTTTGAGACAGGATTGACAAGTTGCATATGATTGATATTTGAACGGATCCAAATATCCTTCTGTATGTAACTTCGTCAACCTTCTCTCATTGATGGGACCCAGTCTACAATGCCATAAGAAAGAATGATTGATTTCTGGAGACTTTCTTTTGTGTGTATTCTGGACATTGAAAATCTGTGGTTGGTTTAATACGTATATACCATTGCTTAATGTACCTGACCCAATCAGAACTTGATTAAGGTGAATGTTTACAACATTGCTTACAAATGCAAATTCATAACCTTCTTTAGATATTAAAGATATAGAAATGATATTACAAGTTGCATTGGGTACAAAATAACAATTACGCAAAACCAAAACGTGTCCATCTGACAATCCCAGGTGATAGTCCCCCACGGACTCAGCATCCATGCCAGCTCCGTTTGCAACTCTGAGGGTCATATCACCTGCCTTCAAAACCCTACGCTTTCTCAGTGCCTGCAAAGAATTACAGATATAAGATCCTGATCTGGTATCCAATACCCAGGAAGTAGAGTTTATTGATAGACAGTTTTCAATAACATACACACCTGAAGCCGAAGCAGCAACTTGCTTCGGGTCCTGGCTCTTGGCCTTCCAAGCCGTGCAATCCTTTTTCCAGTGTCCTTTCTTATGACAATAGAAGCACTCTTCCTTTCCCACAAGCTGCCCCGCTATCTTTGTTGCCTTTACTTTTCCCTTCGTTTCCACTTTACTAACACCGCCCCTTGGTTTGGTGGGGGTTTTCTTCTTCTTTCCCTTGGCTTTCGCCCTGGACCTAGAAGAGGAAGGTCCTCCAACAAACAAAGTGGATGTTTCCTTACCTTTCTGTAGGGTGCCCTCTACACTCCTCGGCAGGTTGAGGAGTTCTGAAAGTTCAACTTCTTTTTCTTGCAAGTTGAAGTTCAGGATAAACTGGGCGTAAGTGGAAGGAAGGGACTGGAGAATCAAGTCAGTATAGAGCTCGTTCTCTAACGTGGTCCCAAGGTCTGTGAGTTCTTCAATATAGCCAATCATCTTAAGCACGTGTTCCGCTACCGATGATCCGACAGCCAATCTCGCCGAAAACAGCTTTTTCGAGACTTCGTATATGGCGATACGGGATTGCTCTCCATACAGTTCTTTTGTATGGAGAAATATGGATTCAAGGTCCATATTCTCGTGCCTTCTCTGATGTTCATTGTCCATAGAAGCAAGCACGAGGCACTTGGCCTTCGCGCAGTCGATCTCCCAGGTCTTACGGACTTCCTTATCCGCGACGCTGGAGGTGGGACCTGGGACAGGGGGAGCTTTGGTGGTAAGAAGATACCCCAGCTTGTCATAAGTGATTGCCATTTTGACATTTTTGAGCCAATCTTTGTAGTTTGGCCCTGTCAGTATGATTTTATCTAGAAGTAACTTAAGTCCGGTCATGACGATTGGTCGCTGCAATTAGGAGAGAGAGAAGAAACACTCAGCATGATGCTATTGCAAGTTTAGAGTGGTTTTTAGTTTGTCTAAACAGGATGGCTCCCACTGTTTCTCGAATTCCTCCTCAAACCAAAAAGGAAGAATTAGTCAGGATCAATCTCACCGTACAATACTTGCTTAACCGTTCAGTCGGGCCAGTGTTGGTACTTCGAGAGAGGTTTTCCAACGCTTTCGCGAAGTTCCTTAATTAAATAACCTCTTTTCCCTGGGGCGTAGCCCCGCTAACACCTTTCTAGACACCTACTTGGTTTATAGCATTGATCGTTAAGTGAGAAATTTCCCGAGGAGTAGCATATAATCACAGTAGGATCGGGATCCAAATATCATCGCGTGACAAAACTGAAGGAATCCTACCAGAATCATCACACTCCAAATGGTATGCAGCGCTAGCAAGTTTCAGTTTCTTTAGAAACTCCCGATGTGGATTTTTGCCCCGTGCTCTTATGACCTTGTCTTTGGCCAACAAATCATAAGTCACATGTCAAGTTCTACCCGTCATTCTCCAGGTTAATTTGAACCCACCCGTACCTACCCTTGACTTTGGCCAACAAGGCAGTACGACTGTCCCAAACCAACACATCTATCTACGCTGCACATGAATACCCAATAGCTACCAATCACTATGCCTTGACTTTGGCCAACAAACATAGCTTGAATACTATTGACTATCCATGTGAAATGACGGAGGGCTACTCATGGTTTTGGCAAAACCGTGAATGTAGTGAACTTGATATAATCGATGGAACGAGATAGCTTTTAAAAGGAGTGGCTTAAGCTCCGCGTTTAAAAGTTGGTTTTTGAAAAGAAACCGAGTGGTTTTTTGAAATTGTTCCAACGACTTTACTTTGGTTTATTTTCTTGCATTAATTTAATGCGTCCCATCATTTAATCCTACCATTGCAGAAAACAACGAAAATATGACGTACGCTTATGCCATCCGCATTCGCCACGGGGCCCCGTCATTACCCGTTAGGTTACATAACTAACGACAGAGCGGGGGCTGAACTAGCGCGGATGCAAAACATAAGCAACGCCTAAATAGATATCATATATATACATTCGTCACATGCAATGATAGTCATTCCAGATCACAGATGAATACTTTGAATATACTTCCGCAATTCGTTCGAGCCTGTAACGAAAAGCGGATTACACGGTCGCGATGAATAGCCAATACCCTACCCTAGACCCCTACGGGTGCGGTAAACTACCCGCCAAATACCCGAAGTGAAGCAACCTCCCTCAACAACGTGAGTAGGCCACTCGGCACTTTGAGGTACCCGGTAGTTTGTGCACCCCACCTTGGGTCTATCCTAAGAGCAAAAACAGTAAAAGAAATTATACAATGGCGGCTACAACCTCATCCCGGATGTGCGGCCATATAAATAATATTATATCAATTACAAATTACATGAATTGAAAGATAAAGAAAACTCTCATCTCACAACCCCCCGGCTATTCATCCGCGACAATCCAACGAATTCATATACACAGACCATCATCATTACAGATCACAGATATGTATAACCCCCACTAATCGACGTATAGCGATTAGCAGCCGTTCAATACATATATCACATCACAGATATAACCCATTAGCTAAAGTCTATAGAAGTTCGATCAAAATACGGATTTGTAACCACCCCAAAACACAAATTTATTTTCTAGAAAATCTGGGCAGAAAAAACATATTGTAAAAATCCCAAAACACCCCACTGAACACACTGCAGGAAAAATTGCCCACGGCCGAGTCAACTCGGCCGCGGATCCGCGGCAAGAGCATGCTCTTGCCGCGGTTCTGCGGCGCATTGACCGAGTCACTAGACCATTTTTCTTGGGTGTGCTTTAAAAACCCTGAGCCGATTTTTAGTATATGATTTATTATTTTTTGAACAGAAATAAAAATCGGCAGAAAGTTCATGTTTTAGACGTGTTTTGCGTTTTTTTCTCCGATCGAACTTCTAATTATTTTGCTAACATGCTAGATAGTGTTTAGCTAGGCTCTGATACCACTGTAAGTCCACGTTACCCTTCCCGGTTCTTTCGGGGATGCGGAAGCGGTGAAAAACGATTTTTCGGTGGAGGTAACATGGACTCAAAAACCGAATCTTTGCTAAACAAACTATCTAGCAACCTAACTAAGAGTTTAGCTACTATGTTAGCCTAAACTTGAACTCCTTCTCTTCGACTCCTTATGGTGGTCGAATCGGCCTCACCTCGTCGTCTCCTTGTGCCGAAGATGGATCCACCTGAAAGCTTCTACCTTTGGCTCCAACCTCAATCTAGAGGAAACTAAAGTGTTAGGTTTGCTAAACCTTCAACCTTAGGATGAGTAGAGAGTGGTTTTGGTGTTTTATCTCAAAGGACAATGGTTCTCAACTCATGAGAGGGATTTTTCCTTGAGCTAGAGGAAGAGGGAGAGCAATGGAGAGAGCTTGGATGAGAGAGAGTGAGAATGATAGAATGCATGAAGACTTTTGCAACCATGCTCTCAAAAACCAAAATAATCATAATAATAATTGTAATCAAGTATTTTGTGATGGTTCATTTCAATGGCAATATCATTTCATGCATTTAAAGCATTTTGTGAACAAACAAGCAAGCAAAAGTCATAGCCATGAAATGATAGCCATTGTAATGATGATGGTCAACAAGTCCAAGCTAGTCAACCGGTCAACAAAGTCAACAAGTCAACAAAGTCAAACTTTCGACCCAACCATGGCACAATAATACTTAATTAATATTATTACTAATCATATTTCTTATTCTCATTAGGGTTTAGAAAAAGTCAACAGTCAACAATCCTAATGAGAATCATCTGCCTCTGTCTCGGTCAACCGTACATACACACCTGCATCCGCGTTCCGAGGAACATGAACACAAACGAGATAAAACCAATCCCAAAACGTATACTAGGATCTGGCTTAAACCAAAGCCCGCTAGTAATAACTGCCCGGACACCAAACGTGCATAAGTGCGCGGATGTGACCGAACCCTGTTGCAAAACCATGCGGCCTCTACTCTTTTTGCCCAAAGGCGAATAGCTCTCTGTGTGGGACTCTAAAGACTCGACACTACGCTGGCAGTGGGTTTAACCACAGACCGCAAGCGGCACTAGCTGTACGTAACGGCCCCCAGGTAGATGCCGATAAGAAGACTGATGAGGTGAAACCCATCCGAACTCCTACTGTGCCTGAATGTGACAGTCTCTGTACAGTCCGGTCTGTTCGTCTGAGAATATCGCATGGCGGGCCTACGGGGCGGTAAACGTCAGTCCCCTAATAGCGGTACAAGTCGTGTCGGAGTGTAGCCTAGAACACCCTGAGATAACACTGGAAACCCACCAGAATATCTCGCTTGCCCTGGCCAGGGACGACTATGTGTAATGGATCTCCTTGACACAGCGCGATATCAACTCCCAATACCGGGAGAGACGAATCCTATCTAACCGTCACTGCCTCCAAGTGCTTCGGGACTGCACCCAACTAATACCTGTTTGCACGACTCCTTTGAGCCGTGGTAGGGTAGTAATCAAAGTACAGTGGGAGCACACTCGAGGCGAAGTGACAGTGTCAAGTCAGCGGACTAAGCTGTACTCATGTCACCTGGGAACTGATAACTGACGATAGGTATAGTACTAACCAACAATTCCCGACGAGTCTTGTCCAGTGTACTCATAACCTAATGAGCACCCGCATACTATCTCAAGTACGACGTACTGACGGCTGTGGAACAGACCGTCTCCCCTGCTGGGATGAGAAGCGCATACGCTAGTCTACTCCGGAGTATCGATGCCCTGTCTCGATAGTCCTACGACTAGGGACCTGTATAAGGATGTGCTTGTGGATTACCCAGCCCCCACGAGTGTGACTGCCATCACAACGCTGGTAATCAAGCAAATATCCTAAGGGCTCCACTAATGTGTATAGGTGATATACTAAAAGAAACACATGTACACATTAAAGTATAAACAAACCAAGTAGCATACTACCATTTTGAGCAAGATTGTCTATACAACTGTGAATATCCGAAGCTTCCATTAAGTAATATACAAACTAGTATGATACAGTAATGGCCTCTAGGGATATACACTAACACTTATCACTCTGGAAGCTTGAATCGGTAAAAGACTCGACCCTGAGGTCTCCATTACCGCAAACCAGGAACATCTCCTTAGTCCCTCTCAGGTACTTGAGAATGTTCTTCACTGTTGTCCAGTGGTTCTCACCTGGGTCTGACTGATACCGGCTCACCATGCTTAGCGCGTAAGCTATATCTGGTCTTGTACATAGCATCGCATACATTATAGATCCTACCGCCGAAGCGTAGGGTATAGTGCTCATGCGAACCCTTTCCTCGGCAGTCTTGGGAGACGTATTCTTGGAGAGGGTGATTCCGTGCAATGCGGGTATATTACCGCGCTTGGAATCTTCCATACTAAATCTCTTTTGTACGGTCTCTATATACCTGGACTGCGAAAGTCCCAGTAATCTCTTGGATCTATCTCTGTAGTTCTTGATCCCCAGAATGCACGAGGCATCACCCAGGTCTTTCATGGAGAACCGTTGTGACAAGAATAGCTTGACCGATTGTAGTATAGGAATGTCATTTCCAATCAAAAGAATGCCATCCACGTACAAGACTAGGAATACGATAGTTCGTCCTACAATCTTCTTATAAATATAAGGCTCGTCCCCGTTCTTGATGAAGTCAAATTCTTTGACTGTTTCATCAAAACAGATGTTCCAGCTCCGCGATGCCTGTTTTAATCCATAAATGGATTTAAGCAACTTGCACACCTTCCCGCTGCTCCCACTGTCTACAAAACCTTCTGGCTGATCCATATAAACGCACTCTTTCAAACTGTCATTTAGAAAAGCCGTTTTTACGTCCATCTGCCAGATCTCATAGTCATGGAAGGAAGCAATGGCAAGTAGGATCCGAATGGATTTAAGCATATCCACTAAAGAAAAGGTTTCATAGTCCTGGTCTTTGACGAAAACCTTTTGCAACGAGTCTAGCCTTATAGGTTTCCACCTGCCCATCTACACCAAGTTTCCTTTTCTAGATCCATTTGCATCCAACGGGTTTTACCCCAGGTGGAGCAATATCCAAGGTCCACGCTTTATTAGTGTACATGGAAACCATTTCGGATCGCATAGCATCCAACCACTTATCAGAGTCCCTACTGATAATGGCCTGCCTGAAACTGGTAGGGTCATCTTCTTCCAAGATGCAATTCTCTCGTTCCATGTCTATGAGAAAACCGTAGTATCTCTCGGGCGGATGAGAAACCCTACCAGATCTGCGGAGTGGCTGAGGTTCGTCTGGGATTACTGAATCTAGCGGTTCCTCTAAATCTTCAGTTACATTTTTTGGTTCATGGATTTCTCCCAGTTCTACCATACTCACACTAGTTTCTTTTGCAAGAAACTCCCTTTCTAAAAAGGAAGCATGGCGAAATACAAACACATTCTGTTCCTTAGTGTGGTAGAACAGATATCCTAGTGAATCCTTAGGATATCCCATAAATTTACATAGAACTGAACGTGCCTTAAGCTTGTCCAGTTTCTGTGTTTTCACATAAGCTGGACAACCCCATATCTTAATAAATTTAAGACATGGTTTCTTACTACTCCATATTTCATACGGAGTCTTAGGCACAGATTTTGATGGAACTTGATTCAAAAGGTATGCCGCTGTCTGAAGCGCATGTCCCCAGAATGAAAGAGGCAACTCAGCACTACTCATCATGGAGCGAACCATATCCAATAGAGTACGATTCCTCCGCTCCGATACACCGTTATGCTGTGGTGTGTAAGGAGGAGTAAGCTGAGAGAGAATTACATTCTCTTTTAATCTAGGAATTCTGTGCTCAAGTACTCCCCTCCCCTATCAGATCGGAGGATCTTGATACTTTTGCCAACCTGGTTCTCTATTTCGTTTCTGAATTCTTTGAATTTCTCAAAAACTTCAGATTTGTGTTTCATAAGATACACATATCTGAATCTAGAGAGATCGTCAGTGAATGTGATGAAGTACGAGAACCCACCCCTTGCATGTATAGATATCGGACCACACACATTACTGTGTATGAGTCCTAAGAGCTCTGCTGCTCTTTCTCCATGTCCGGTGAATAGAGATTTGGTCATCTTTCCTTTGAGACAAGACTGACAAGTTTCATAAGATGAAAATTCGAACGTATTCAAGAGTCCATCTTTATGTAACTTACGTAGTCTTTTCTCTCCGATATGACCAAGTCTACAATTCCACAAGTAGGATTCATTCGTATCTGAACTATTCCTCTTGCGTATGTTTTGTACATTAAGAACTGTATTCTGATTTAGAACATAAATACCATTACACAGTGTACCTTCTACAACCAGTACCTTATCAAGGTAAATGTTCATGATATTTCTATCAAGAACAAAGTTATATCCATCTTTATCAAGTAAGGAAACTGATATGATGTTGCAAACCATGGAAGGTACATAGTAGCAATTGTTTAAAATCATAGTATTGTCATTTGGCAACACTAGGTGATATTCACCGACGGCTGCAGTATTAACTTGTGCTCCGTTCCCTACCTGAGGGACATATTACCAGGTCCAACTATCCTACTTTTTCTCAGTCCCTGCATTAAATTACAGATATGAGATCCTGATCCGGTATCAAGTACCCAGGAGGTAGGACTGACCGAAAAACAGTTCTCAATTACAAGAACACCAGAAGTAGATGCAATAGTATACTTCTTCTTCATTGGGGTCTCCTTGGAATCCATACAATCCTCTTTCCCTTGCTCACACTTATGACTGTTGTCGTAAGTTAGAACCAAACCGACGTTCCCCAGTCCCGAATAAGAATTCGGATCGGTCAAGCGATATATTTTATTATCTTGATTAGGGCGTGAAATGGTTGCTACCTGGAGAGAGAGAAAAGAAACACTCAGCGTGTGCTCTTGCAAGATTAGATTGGTTATTAATTTATCTAACCAGGATGGCTCCCACTGTTTCCTCAAATTCTTCTTCAAACCCTAAAAGAAGAACTAGTCAGGATTTAATCACACGTCACAATACTTGCTTAACCTTTCAGCCAGGCTAGTGTTGGTACTTCGAGGGAGGTTTTCCAACGCTTTCGCGAAGTTCCTTAATTATATAACCTCTTTTCCCTAGAGGCGTAGCCCCGCTAACACCGTTCTAGACACCCACTTGGTTTATAGCATTGATTGTTAAGTGAAATAATCTCCCGAGAGTAATCCAACTCATCAGTGGGATCGGGACCCAACTATCATTGTGTAATGACCTAGATGGAATCCACTCTAGTCACTACACTCCAGAAGGTATGCTAAATCTGCAAGTTTTCTGTATATTTGAAACTCCCGATGTGGTTTTTGCCCCTAGCACCTAAGTGACCTTGACGAATAATCAACAAATCAAAAAGACCTAGTCAAGTTCAACCCGTCGTTATCCTGGATTGCATTAGACCCACCCGCATGATCCTTGACGAATAATCAACAAAATCATGCGACCGTCCTAACCAATCGCATCTATCGATGCAACAGAGAATTATTACTCAGCTACCGTTCACTGTGCCTTGACGAATAATCAACAAACGCAGCACGAATACTAAGTAGTAATTATCTGAAATGACGGAGGGCTACAGCTGGGTTTTTAGGGAAAAAAACCCGTTAACGTAATGAACTTGATATCGTTGAAGGAACCTGATAGCTTTAAAAAGGAGTGGTTTAAGCTCCGCCTTTTGAAAAAATTCTAGTTTGGAAAAAAAACCGATTATGTCACGACCCGGAATAGCACATAACTGGCACTTGAATCATACGAAGTCTATAGGACCTCATCTAATTCAAGTAAGCCAAAAGCCCAGAAATCTAAAACTATTTTAAAGAGTAAATAAAGAAACTAGTTTTAAGAAGTAAGGAAAACATGTTTTGGAAAACAAGGTTTTTAAATAAATAAGCCGAATATGCGTTTTTAAAATCTCTAGTCTTTTCTGAAAATTTCGGCAGAGTTTCCTTTGTAAATACTGGCCCTGAACGGGGTACAATAAGAATAATATATGTACAATGATAAAAGGCATCCCCAAGCGGGAGCTAGCTCTTCGTCAATCGACGGTCATAACCACGCAAGCAATATAATATACAATGCCAAACGGCGAGAATCAAAACTCAAAGGAAAACTCAAAATCAGTATGAAAACCATAATACTACAACGCGCGACTCTGAGGTCGAAATAATACATAACTGGTTTTCTAAGTCTGAAACAATATACAAGTTTGGTTGATGGAATTACTAGATACAACTGATAAAATAAATACAAGAGGGTCACGATGCGAGTGAACCCACCTACCAATGCAATCACCCAGAAAGGAAGCAGTGTGCCAGAAAAGCCGCAATGAACCTGTACGGAAAAACCTATAAGAAACTGTGGCACAACGGGGGTGAGTTGCCAACTCGTGAATAAAAAACATCGCAGAGTAGAAATCGTATGCATGACACAATCCTAGGTCAATATGATCAATATATATAAACCTCAATGAATAAGTCTGAAGCATGATAAGGTGGCAATATAACATCTATACATAAATGTAGTGCCAAGTGCTCGTGCCGGTGCCTCAGGTAATAACATATCATAAATGTCAATATATGTATGTGGAAATCGTCCACGTGTCACCCAATGACAATAAGCATCATGCATGTAAATATCATAAACATATGCATGGAAGTATGAGGATGTAAATCAATATGTGTCGCTCGCGACATATCAAAATCATGGAACCTGAGTGTCAAGCATCGACACTCGAAAACATCATGAAACCTGTGCCTAGCATCGGCACGTAAATCCTCATATATCGGGCTCCGTCAGTCTCGATCGGCCCATATCATCTCTCAACTCCGGTCGGTATCCTCTAGATATCCGCCGAGCTCAAATATAATCATCGGTAGGTACTCGCCACCCTGCCAGGCTCATCGTCTGCTCCACGAAAAACATTTCTCGCCCCGGGGAACCATACCAGGTCCACCATGAACCCGCAAACGGATCATCCAACTCCTCGAATCGGGTTTCAAGCACACGTCTCAGAACCGAGAAAACGCATGGTGAACGCACTGAAATATCATATCAAGGGTAACCGGGTTTTTAAAACAATACATACTCTCTTTTGAAATACACACGGTTCCCAAATCCAGAAATATCAAGGAAACAACATATCTCAATGTGTATAATCATAAAGCATGATGTATGCGACGTATAAAAGAATGTAAGCATATCAGTATGTCATGCAACATGGAATAGTAATATGCACGCATTAAGGGAAACCGCTCTTTTAAAATGAATACAATTTTAAGATATATCTTGCGGTTCCCAAATCTCTAAATCAAGACAGAATCATCTATTTATGTGCAAATACATATGTATGCAAGTATGGGTGTACAATAGGTATGTACACAAGTATGCCATGCAAGGGATCATATCCTGAATGCAACAGTACTACAGTGTAGTGACATGGCAATTATCGATGATGAAGTGTGTGAGCCGGTAAGCAGGTGTACGTGGAACATATGCATCATCGATAATGGTGCCGGTGTCCTAACAGCATGAGTTTAATATAACAATAACCATTTGCACATGCAATGCGATGCGAATAACAAGAATATGCAAGAATCGACTAATAAATGCAACAGTGACGAATCTGCATCAATATAAAAAAGTCATACAGTTTGCCATTTGAAATAAGACGAATCGGTGTTTTTAGTAAAATAAGGGCTACGGTGTTTTTAAAAAAAGATGCGTCTTTTGAAAATATTCGTAGAATCCCTTTGCCTGTCTTTAAAATACTCCCGATTCGTTAGTTTTTGAAATAGGTATGACATCAACCTAGCCTAACATCTACTAGCAAAACTAGAGTTCTAACTAACAAGTCAATCAGGAGGGGTATGGAAACCATGTAAATCTGAGTCGAAATATATATATATATATATAAGTATAATAGTCGGTGATCCCGCCTCAAAGTTACCGCGTACGATACAATATCATATGACATCCTCGAGTCATGAGTGCGGATCTATCATCAATATTAAGCTCGTACGGTAAATCATCGTACGGCATCCGAAAAGCTGGGTAAGGATCAATATCACATTCATCTCATCAATTATCTGGTATCCTTATCGTCATATGTAACGCCTTGAAATTCGTTTAGGATGTTTTCGCGTTAATTAGCAAGTGTGTGTGTTTTTTAAAAAAAACGGATATCTTATTTTCCTTCTTGGCTAGTGGTCTTTTGTGTTGTGAAGTGTTTATACGGGTATTTATATATATTTATAGGGTTGTTAATTATTTTTAGTCATGTTACCCTAAGTGAGAAATTTTGTGTTAAGTGCACCATGCACACTTAGCATTTTGAGGCTAGATGAGGAAATGTGTCATGTTAACCCCCCCTTCATTTGTTGCATGGTTGATAATCTATCCCCCCCCCCATTTCAACAAGTCAAAACCCTTTTATAATTCAATATTTTCAATTTAACAAATGAGGTATGGTGTTAGGTGAGAAGTTGACCTTTTGACCCCATTTTTCTTCCCTTCTCTCTCTCTCTTCTCCTCATTCAGAAATTCCTGCCGAATTTCCAGCAAAACAACAGCTTCTTCTTCTTCTCTTCTTCTCTTTTCATTTCCTTTTGATCCCTACATAAAACCCTACTCAAATCAACACTTTTCCGTCACAAAACCATAGAAAGAAATGAGCTTTTGAGGTGTTGGGTGGTGGATCTGCACACTTGAGGAAAAAGCAGGGATTTTTGGTGTTTCATAAGGTGTTTTGAAGGTATTAACTCACCCTTAGCACCCCTTTTACATAACTTATAGTATTTCTAGCAAAATATCACATTTTATGCATGTTTTGTGCTATATAAAGGGATTTAGTGAGGTTGTGATGAAAAATTAACTTTTTATGACTTGATTAGCTTGGTAATGTGATATTAGTGTGGTTTTAGACTTGGGGTTGTTCAAGGTTTCAGAAAAATACCCTAAAGTATCATTTTAGTGCAAAGTGTGATTTTTAACTTGAAATTGGGTTCTGTTGAAACTGCTACTACCCGGGGTGTTTCAGAATAAAATTGTAATTACTGGGATATACACAGTATGTATGGAGTGCACACACCAAACCCGGGGGCCCACCTCCCAACCAAGGCCGCCGGAAAAAGACTTCTGGCCGCAAATTGCGGCCAGATGGGAGATTTGTGGGTTGGGGTTTTGGTGGTTGGTATCTGCTGGTATTTGGAGTGTTTTGGTATATTTATTTTTATAAAAATCTTTCTGTATCAAAATCTGGGACCTATTACCCTATTTTCCGTATTTTAAATCTCCACGACACACGTGATACGTGTGTGGTTTTGGGTTGTGCTGCGTATCGCGACGTGTCAGGTTAGCTTCAGGAGCGTAATCACACGTTTTAGCGTATCGCGCACACGCGCGCTTGGGTTGCAACGCGGGTTTCTAGTTTGACCTTAATATTGCGTTTTTGGTGGATTTGAGCTTATGTGTGATATATTGTGTAATTTAGGTTCGCAGGCGAGTGAGACGGACGCTGCGAAGAAGGGGAAGCAAGTAGTCGGCTACACTTAGCGCGAGACTTCGGTGAGTAGATTTAACATCTACGGGGATATCGCCCGCATGGCGTTATGCGTCAGGGCTGATAGGACCTTATAGCTAAATATTGCATTTACCTACATTGACTGTTCATGGATACTATTGTTGCATACTGCATTCCCTGCTACATCTGCGTAAACTTAGAATTGATAGAACACCGCACTATTACTAACGGTTCATGTTGCACGAGCACTAATCTGCATGTTACACACACACCGTTAGTAATTGCCATGATACACTCACTGTAGAATTGCCATAATCATTATACTGTAGTTCATTTCACATATGATTCGATATGATTTTCATAGAAATTGGAAGCCGCATGCTGTCTTGAAAACTGAAACTATCTTAAGAAAAGCAGTTTCTCCCTTGTACCTATATTATGGCTTGATGTACATAGCATATCGTATTTGATCTACTCGTTGGTGTTGGATTTTTATGTGATTTCTGGTTTTGAGGACCGTGGAATTATTTAAGAAAAGATGCACTATTTGAAAACCCGGTTCCTCGTGATATGATATTTTGGTGCGTCCACCACGTGTTTTCTCGGTGCTGAGACGTGTTCTTGAAACCCGATTCGTGGAGTGGATGATCCGTTTGTGGGTTCATGGTGGACCCGGTATGGTTCCCCTCGGCAAGATGATCGATGGACTTTGCCGATTGAGCCTGGAGGTGGGCGAGTACCTACCGGTGATTGGTTGGACCTGGCGGTTATCAGGAGGATACTGACCAGAGTCGAGAGATGGATGCGGGATGATCCGTACTGCCGGGGCCGAGGGCCAATACCGCAGACGGAGCCCGTGGGCTGATCCGGACTTACGGAGCCTGATGTATGAGGATTTGCGTGTCGATGCTGGACACGAGTATTTATGATATTTTGGGTGCCGATGTTGGGCACTCATGATTCTCAGAGATGTACAGGATTTGAGGGCCGAGGAGAGTGCCGGCGCCTGAGTTTATTTGGGATTTGGGTGCAGCTTGGGCACCGACTATTTTTCCACGATCGATATTTCGTGTAGATGTTGTTTATCCCATGCTCAGCAGTGATTATCATGTATCTTATCCTGTAGTTATTTTACCTGACAGAGCATTTGCATGATTATTGCACTTACTGCTTGTCGCATATAGATTTACCTGCTGACATATGATAGCGTAGCACAGTACGTGCATGCCCGTGATTACCTTTATATGTTATCTCTATTCACGAGTTGGCAACTCACCCCCGTTGTGCCACAGTATTTGCAGGTTGCCCCTCAGAGTAGTCGCGACAGGCTGCCTTTTTGCATCTTTTGCCTTCAGATACCACTACAGTTGGTGCGAGAGCTATTTTGCTATTTAGGTGGGTTGTGGTATCTGGTTACTTTTATTGTACACACTTTTCTATCTAGTAATCTCCATCTACCATATATGTACTTGACTTAGAGACAGTGTGAGGACGATGATGTATATTTTGTATTCTGGTGTCGAGCTCGTGGGAGCCGACTTTATATTTGCAGTTATTATTCTGGGATGTTACTTATTGCTCATTCTTCGCTACGGCGTCGTATATTACTCTTATGGTGATGGTTTCCGCCGTTGGGCGTGATTGCTCCCGGTTGGGGATGCTTTGTTCATTATATCTCATTTTCACTTATATCCTGTTTTCAGCCGATTTTCGGGGTTACTTTTACAAAGGAAATGCTGCCAAAATTATTATAAGGATAATTTAACTTTAAAAAGAACCTCATTGAACTAATTAAGGTTTTCTAAATGTTTTTAATTAAATGTTTTCAACACTCACTACTTTTATATGGTTTTGATTTCTGGGTTCGGCTTACTTAGTCGCGTTACGCCTGTAGACGTAGCGTGGTTAAGTGCCGGTCACGAGTCGAAATATTCAGGTCGTGACATCATATCACATGATCTGGGGTACTGATCTTAGTCTAGTACAAATCGATACCATCTATATAAATATAAATGCGTGTGTGAAACACACGTCCAAAAGCCCGCTAAATCTCATGTCGTATCCCAAATACGAATCACAATATATCACCGATCTCATGGCACTATGCCCAACCTCATCGACTCATCTTCAAACATCATACACTATCCTCGTCATCTAAGTATATGTATAACAATTATGCATGTGTGTGCGTATGGGTGTAAACCTATTCTAGGGTTCGCAACTAGGAACTATACTAGTTTACTTCTACGCCCTAATCTAACCATAGTACACCTAATCTCATCTCAAATATCCACGACACACTATAAGCTATCATAAATAGTACATATATACTATACTAAACATCGAACTGCGGGGGTACTATACGCCATCCACCCGACTTCCCCCGTAGATATAATCTACTCACCTTGAATCCTGCGTGTCGGTGTCGATGTCGCCTTCATCTTCTTCATCGTCTCGAATCATCGCGGGGGTACCTACATATCACACATATCGCATCGCATTAAAACCAAATCGAAAACCAAAACGATACGCTTAAAAGCTTATAGGTTAGAACCTATGGACTACGCTTTCAAAACCATCAAACAATCCTCGATATCGTCGTATAAACGCCAAGTAATCGAGGTAAAACGCAATTATACAAATCCAGAATTTAAAATACGCAAAACGAAAACATAAATTAAAACAGCAACTCAGGAAAAAGGCTCCAGATTCTACCTTAGGTCAAATTGGACAATTTTGAACATGCCAGGGGTCTAATTTACTGGAGATAGGGCTACAGAACCAATACGAGGCAGATTGGCCCAGGTCTGGCCGCAAATTGCGGCCAGAGGGATTAAATCTGCGGCCCTAATTGGGAGTTAGGGGCTAGGGTTTTGGTGGTAGCTTTCTGGGTGCCTGCACATCTCTCTGTGTTTGCAAAATAATTTTTAGAGTGTCAGGGTGATAGCAGATTTCATATAACCCTCACAGATTCCACAATTTCCCGATATCAGGTTTTCTAAATCTGTATTCCGGGTTTCTAGTCTCTGGTTTAGGCCTGGATTCTAGCACTAGGGGGTTTGGGTGGCCTCTACTGAGCTTAATTACCCATCACCACTCTCAATTCCCACTAACCCTAACTAGGGTTTTCCTAAGTCCACAAAATCACACGATATCGGTTCTATCATAAAATGGGGGTAAAAGTAATACAAATACTAAGCTAAAGGTTCAGAAATTACCTTATTTGGCAACTCAAGAAAAATCTTGAGTTGCCCCAAGTTTCCAAAACCTTTCATTTCTTGTTCCAATGTGTTTCCCTTGAGCTTGTGCATCTTTTTTGTGAAATGGGGTTTGGGTTTTGAGGTGTTTATTGAGGTGATTTGAGGAGGTAGAGAGGGGGAGAGAATGAGGCAGCAGCAGCAGCAAGGAGGGAGATGGGAGAGGAAAAATGATGAAGAATGAAAGGGGGAAAAGGCTAAGTCAAAGAAATCCTCACCTTTCTCTCTCACCCATACCTCACACTATTCCATTCTTTATTCTTTTCTTTTCTTTTCTAATCCATTTTCCTTCTCTCCTCAATAGTAAACCCAAAATAAAAGCCATGCAAAAATGTAACAAGTGTAAAAATGGAATGGTGCATGTTTTGCACAAAACCCGTTTAAAATCCGATTAGCGATTTTTAATCGCGATTAGCACTAAATTAGCATATAATTACTCATAAAAACTTAAAATTTGCATAATTCACATAAAACACGCTCTTTCTATTAATTTCTATAATTTTCTAAATTTTTCCCCATTTATCGGTATTTAATTATACCGAAATATTAAAATATTCATTAAAATTAATATTAAATTATAAAAATTCCTAAAAATAATATTTTCTTTTTTTGAAATGTTACAATCTTCCCCCTTTAAAAAAATTCGGTCCCCGAATTTAAATTTAAACCCCCAAATTCTAAAACATTTCAATAAAAGTCCAAGTCGTCGGGGCTCCGAAATCATCAATACATAAAACGCATCATGGCGCAATGCATGCGCAGGAACAATGAGCAGATAACTCAAAATCAAAACTCCGTCAAGCATCCCGCAATCATTGGAGTCATGGTAAAGACACAAATGTCAAATCCAAAATAAAACCACTATGATATCAATCAGAACTATACATGTAAACACCAAATCCATACATGTATATAACTGAAGGAAATGCATGCCAAACCTTTTTAATGTTGTTGTGCTATGCGCGTATCGCGGCACAATGGCGGACGTCTATTGTAAGAAAATAACCATATACGTATATATCTTTTGTTTAATACGAACGATCCGCCGTTTTGAAAACAATTTGGAAGGATTTCCTTGTTTTAAACGTTTCGTGCCATATCAGACACGTAGGTAAATACTGAGACTATAGCTCCCCTTTTTGAAATCCCTTCAATAACTATTAATGCATGCAAAATATGTCCAGGTACTGTCCTCTGACTAGTCATGCTCAGTACGAAAACATATAGCAAATATCATAAAAACGTACTGCTCCATAAGGAATAAATCCCAAAATGTATATAAGAATACCCTATGCGTCTGGTGCGCACGGAAATCAAAATCCATATATGTGCCATACATGTGCACAAAAACAACATCTAGGTGCAACGGGTGTGCACGAAACATCTGTCATAGGCAACGTGTGTGCCTGACAGCAAAATCGGGTGCATCTGACATGCACGAAGAATTCCGATTTAGTGCATCTGGTGTGCACCAAAATCGTATCTCAAAACATGTGCTCATCATGCACGAAAATCCAAATCAACTGCACAGAGTGCAAGAAATCAATATCAATATCAGAATCGAAGTCGACGGTATACAATACGGCTCAATCAAAAGAAGGTTTACCGCAGTGTATAAGCTCACAATCATGTGCATCAGCGTGCACAATTCAAATCAAAACACTAAAAGTGCATGAAAACTATGTTGGAAGCATAAATCAAATCACCGGCATAAAATGGGCATGAAATCACAATCAATACCTCAAGCGTAATAACTATGCGCTAAATATAAATACCTAGTAGGTGCAACCATGGTGCATGAAAATAAATATCATGGAACTCAGCCATCAAGACTAAATCATGCGAATAGATCGCCCAAAATACCGAAATCCCAGGATGACGGATACGTGATAATTGAATCACAAAATCACAAATCATAAATACCGTCGTCGGTATATCCTCCTTCAAAGTCGGGAAGGTGTCGGTGCATCTAATGCTAGCAGCGCAAGATATCTACTCGCCTCTTGCTCACGGTCTGGCGTCCTCTGTCTCCGGGTCCTTATCTCCTCTGCCGATTAACAATCTCGCAATCCTTCGGCTCATCGGCCCTGTCAGGTGTGCTAACGGGGACGATTCCGTTCTGGCACTTCTCTGGTCATCTCTCGGTCAATCCTCACGGCCACTCGTAAAGCAGCAAGTCACTGGCGCCGACCTCTGGTCCTCTAAATGCACATCACACTTCTGCGCTGGGTGCAAATCTTATTACAGCAGTGTCCTGGAAGGAATCCTGCTCAAAGTCTCTTCCGATCTCGCCAATGCCGAACTGTACGGAGGCTGGTACTCTTGCATAATCTTTTCTCGCTCTCTGTACATCTGCATTCTCAGTACAGCATTTACTCGGAAGCTAGTCGCATCCCAACGCCTCTGTATGCGTGTCGCATCTCTGATGTCAGCGGAGTAGAACGTCATCTCGTCGAGTTCTCGTGCGACCTCTTTACTCTACTTTGTTCCAATGTCGACTGATTCAGACTCGTCTTCTCGTGGCTGCATGGGCTGCGCTCCAACGGCCATACTCGTATCTGGAGTCTCCTAAGAAATGCATCCCACCATATGGCATCCGAAAGATGTCGAACCTTTTGATCGATTCGTCAAAACCTCATAATCCCCCAAGAGCTCAACATCTTGGGTACAACTTAATAGTATCGAGTACATACCACAGCATCGGTGGACCAGCCGTAGAAGGGCAAACCCAAGCCTCACTAATGGCGTCGCGGAACTGCCGCAGACCCTAAGGTTCAAAGGCTTTCACACGGTCATTATGTCGAGTTAGGATTTCATTCTTCTAGAGGGTCCATAGAATCGCTTGCATGTCTTTCCGAATACTTTAAACATGGAATATGGGTTTCTGACATTCGATCGCCTCCATCGACTACCAACGAACCTGTGTGAAGTCGTCTCTAGCTGGAATCAATCAATCTGATGACCTCGCATCGGGGTAAGCGAACGAACCATATGTCCTAGTCATTCATCCTCGGGTGACTAGCGACCTTCCATCATATCTGTGAGTATATACCCATGCTGCAGTAGCTCCAACGTCTGGGCGATATCTCGTCATTTGCAGCAACAACTGGCTCATTCGTATGTACACTAAACATCGCCTCAATCATCCTGAGTAAGCGATATATCAATGGTCATCACATTCTGGCTGGCCTCTAGCAGTAGCCTGATCCTCTGATGTCGATCTGCACATCCGGGAAATCTCGTAAAAGCGATCAGTCAAACGCTCATGGCGCGAAAACACAATAAAACGAAGCCTTCTATGTAGTCGTACGTCTCTGGAATCACGCCCTGGTCAGTCCTCGTCCGTGACGAGCTCATGCTGACGCAACTTTAGCCGTAGCTCTCTCTGCCCATGCAATCGTGGCAGAAAAATCATAACCGGTATCGATGAGGATAGATCATAGGAATGAATATAATACTATGCAAGGAAATGTACATCCTAAGGTTTCTTAAGCGGAGTAGCGTATCGTAAATATGCCGCGGAACATACGTACGGTACGTCACACTACTCAAGCTACCAACTCCATCAACCAAGGGTCATCCTACGCGACGAAAGTTCGGGTATAATACCCCCTCGACTAAGTCTAAGTTCCGTAAGGTCAAGCCTAAGTTCCGTATATATATAAACGCTCTAGGCTCCGCATAGTCAAACTTAGACTTGAACCAAGGTTAACCTAGCGCTCTGATACCAACTTTGTCACGACCCGAAATAGCACGTGACTGGCACTTGAATCATATGAAGTCTATAGGACCCCATCTAATTCAAGTAAGCCAAAAGCCCAGAAATCTAAAACCATTCTAAGGAGTAAATAAAGAAACTAGTTTTAAGAAGTAAGGAAAACATGTTTTGGAAAACAAGGTTTTTAAATAAATAAGCCGAATATGCGTTTTTAAAATCTCTAGTCTTTTCTGAAAATTTCGGCAGAATTTCCTTTGTAAATACTGGCCCCGAACGGGGTACAATAAGAATAATATATATACAATGATAAAAGGCATCCCCAAGCGGGAGCTAGCTCTTCGTCAATCGACGGTCACAACCACGCAAGCAATATAATATACAATGCCAAACGGCGAGGATCAAAACTCAAAGGAAAACTCAAAATCAGTATGAAAACCATAATACTACAACGCGTGACTCTAAGGTCGAAATAATACATAACTGGTTTTCTAAGTCTGAAACAATATACAAGTTTGGTTAATAGAATTACTAGATACAACTGATAAAATAAATACAAGGGGGTCACGATGCGAGTGAACCCACCTACCAATGCAATCATCCAGAAAGGAAGCAGTGTGCCAGAAAAGCCGCAATGAACCTGTACGGCAAAACCTGCAAGAAACTGTGACACAACGGGGGTGAGTTGCCAACTCGTGAATAGAAAACATCGCAGAGTAGAAATCGTATGCATGACACAATCCTAGGTCAATACGATCAATATATATAAACCTCAATGAATAAGTCTGAAGCATGATAAGGTGGCAATATAACATCTATACATAAGTGTAGTGCCAAGTGCTCGTGCCAGTGCCTCAGGTAATAACATATCATAAATGTCAATATATGTATGTGGAAATCGTCCACGTGTCACCCAATGACAATAAGCATCATGCATGTAAATATCATAAACATATGCATGGAAGTATGAGGATGTAAATCAATATGTGTCGCTCGTGACATATCAAAATCATGGAACCTAAGTGTCAAGCATCGACACTCGAAAACATCATGAAACCTGTGCCTAGCATCGGCACGTAAATCCTCATATATCGGGCTCCGTCAGTCTGGATCGGCCCATATCATCTCTCAACTCCGGTCGGTATCCTCCGGATATCCGCCGAGCTCAAATACAATCACCGGTAGGTACTCGCCACCCTGCCAGGCTCATCGTCTGCTCCACGAAAAACATTTCTCGCCCCGGGGAACCATACCGGGTCTACCATGAACCTGCAAACGGATCATCCAACTCCTTGAATCGGGTTTCAAGCACACGTCTCAAAACCGAGAAAACGCATGGTGGACGCACTGAAATATCATATCAAGGGTAACCGGGTTTTTAAAACAATACATACTCTCTTTTGAAATACCCACGGTTCCCAAATCCAGAAATATCATGGAAACAACATATCTCAATGCGTATAATCATAAAGCATGATGTATGCGACGTATAAAAGAATGTAAGTATATCAGTATGTCATGCAACATGGAATAGTAATATGCACACATTGAGGGAAATCGCTCTTTTAAAATGAATACAGTCTTAAGATATATCTTGCGGTTCCCAAATCTCCAAATCAAGACAAAATCATCTATGTATGTGCAAATACATATGTATGCAAATATAGGTGTACAATAGGTATGTACACAAGTATGCCATGTAAGGGCTCATATCCTGAATGCAACAGTACTACAGTGAAGTAACATGGCAATTATCGATGATGAAGTGTGTGAGCCGGCAAGCAGGTATACGAGGAACATATGCATCATCGATAATGGTGCCGGTGTCCTAAAAACATGAGTTTAATATAACAATAACCATTTGCACATGCAATGCGATACGAATAACAAGAATATGCAGGAATCGACTAATAAATGCAACAGTGACGAATCTGCATCAATATAAAAAGGTCATACAGTTTGCCATTTGAAATAAGACGAATCGGGGTTGTTAGTAAAATAAGAGCTACGGTGTTTTTAAGAAAAGATGCGTCTTTTGAAAATATCCGTAGAATCCCTTGCCTGTCTTTAAAATACTCCCGATTCGTTAGTTTTTGAAATAGGTATGACATCAACCTAGCCTAACATCTACTAGCAAAACTAGAGTTCTAACTAACAAGTCAATCAGGAGGGGTATGGAAACCACCTAAATCTGAGTCGATATATATATATATATGTATATATATATATATAAAAGTATAATAGTCGGTGATCCTGCCTCAAAGGTACCGCGTACGATACAATATCATATGACATTCTCGAGTCATGAGTGCGGATCTATCATCAATATAAAGCTCGTACGGTAAATCATCGTACGGCATCCCAAAAGCTGGGTACGGGTCAATATCATATTCATCTCATCAATTATCTGGTATCCTTATCGTCATATCACATGATCTGGGGTACTGATTTAGTCTAGTACAAATCGACACCATCTATATAAATATAAATGCGTGTATGAAACACACGTCCAAAAGCCCGCTAAATCTCATGTCGTATCCCAAATACGAATCACAATATATCACCGATCTCATGGCACTATGCCCAATCTCATCGACTCATCTCCAAACATCATACACTATCCTCGTCATCTAAGTATATGTATAACAATTATGCATGTGTGTGCGTGTGGGTGTAAACCTATTCTAGGGTTCGCAACTAAGAACTATACTAGTTTACTTCTACGCCCTAATCTAACCATAGTACACCTAATCTCATCTCAAATATCCACAACACACTATAAGCTATCATAAATAGTACATATATACTATACTAAACATCGAACTGCGGGGGTGCTATACGCCATCCACCCGACTTCCCCCATAGATATAATCTACTCACCTTGAATCTTGCGTGTCGGTGTCGATGTCGCCTTCATCTTCTTCATCGTCTCGAATCATCGTGGGGGTACCTACATATCACACGTATCGCATCGCATTAAAACCAAATTGAAAACCAAAACGATACACTTAAAAGCTTATAGGTTAGAATCTATGGACTACGCTTTCAAAACCATCAAACAATCCTCGATATCGTCCTATAAACGCCAAGTAATCGAGGTAAAACGCAATTATACAAATCCAGAATTTAAAATACGCAAAACAAAAACACGAATTAAAACAGCAACTCAGGAAAAAGGCTCCAGATTCTACCCTAAGTCAAATTGGACAATTTTACACATATTACGGGTCTAATTTACTGGAGATGGGGCTACAGAACCAATACGAGGCAGATTGGCCCAGGTCTGGCCGCAAATTGCGGCCAGAGGGATTAAATCTGTGGCCCTAATTGGGAGTTAGGGGATAGGGTTTTGGTGGTAGCTTCCTGGGCGCCTGCACATCTCTCTGTATTTGCAAAATAATTTTCATAGTCTCAGGGTGATAGCAGATTTCATATAACCCTCACAAATTCCACAATTTCCCGATATCGGGTTTTCTAAATCCGTATTCCGGGTTTCTAGTCTCTGGTTTAGGCCTGGATTCTAGCACTAGGGGGTTTGGGTGGCCTCTACTGAGCTTAATTACCCATCTAATTCCCACTAATCCTAACTAGGGTTTTCCTAAGTCCACAAAGTCACACGATATCGGTTCTATCATAACATCGGGGTAAAAGTAATGCAAATACTAAGCTAAAGGTTCAGAAATTACCTTATTTGGTAACTTAAGAAAATTCTTGAGTTGCCTCAAGTGGCCAAAACATTTCCTTTCTTGGTCCAATGTGTTTCCCTTGAGCTTGTGCATCTTTTTTGTGAAATGGGGTTTGGGTTTTAAGGTGTTTATTGAGGTGATTTGAGGAGGTAGAGAGGGGGAGAGAATGAGGCAGCAGCAGCAGCAGCAAGGAGGGAGATGGGAGAGGAAAATGATGAAGAATGAAGGGGGAAAAAGGCTAAGTCAAAGAAATCCTCACCTTTCTCTCTCTCACCCATACCTCACACTATTCCATTCTTTATTCTTTTCTTTTCTTTTCTAATCCATTTTCCTTCTCTCCTCAATAGTAAACCCAAAATAAAAGCCATGCAAAAATGTAACAAGTGTAAAAGTGGAATGGTGCATGTTTTGCACAAAACCCGCTTAAAATCCGATTAGCGATTTTTAATCGCGATTAGCACTAAATTAGCATATAATTACTCATAAAAACTTAAAATTTGCATAATTCACATAAAACGCCATCTTTCTAGTAATTTTTATAATTTTCCAAATTTTTCCCCATTTATCGGTATTTAATTATACCGAAATATTAAAATATTCATTAAAATTAATATTAAATTATAAAAATTCCCAAAAATAATATTTTATTTTTTTGAAATGTTACAGATTAATCTATAGTATAGACTTTAGCTCAAGAGGTCACTCCCCATGAAGGTATCTCAGCTCTTGCCTCGTAGAATGAGGTGCTGGATATTCATGATCGAATACCACTATGCAAAGAGAAAGAATATAACTATAGTTTTTTTGAAATTTATTCCAACAACATCTTTTAGGTTTATTATCTTGCATTAATCAAAATTAATGTGGTCCCATCAATTTAACCTATCACACCAAAAAAGAACGAAAATACAATATACGTATATACCATCCGCGTTTGCCATGGGGCCCCATCATCACCCGTTAGATTACTTAACTAACGACAGAGCGGGTGCTGGACTAGCGCGGGTGCAAAACATATACAACATCTACTAGTAAATATATAAATATATACAACATTCGTCCCAGGCATGATAATAATCAACATCACAGAATCTCAGCCAACAATACAGAATGTTGGATAATCTTGGAGCCCCGGGTTTTATTTGAGCTGCAAATAAAACCCGGCGTTCCCGGTCGTGTGGATAGCCTGTGTAATGAGAACCTGGACCCCTACGAGCGCGGAAACTTACCCGCCAATCCCAAAAGTGAGGCATCCCCCTTCAACAAAGTGAATGGGCCTCCCAGCACTTCATGGAATCCGGTAACTTGGGCGCCCTTTTGTGGGTCAAACTATACCCCCTACGAGTGCGACGAATAGCCCGCCAATTCTAGAATGAAGCCCCCTCCGTCTCAACGCCATGAGATGCGGGATTGTTGCCTTCTAGAACCTGGCTATCCGTGCACTCCACCGTGGGGTAATCCTAGTATAGAAAAGGAAAATAATATGTACAAATGGTGACATCGACCTCAACCCGGTCGTGCCCCAATCAAATAATATACAACCCGGCAAAGACGGCAGTCCACATGTCGGACGCACGTCCCGCAATATCAAATGTACAAATGAATATAAACTGTACTTCTAACATTGCACCACATGCTATCCATCACAACTATCCAACCACAATCACAGCACAAGCACAAAACATCAACGCGAATGTCACGTTCGCAAACCCGTCTAAAAGAACATATAGCAATCAGATGAGTTTACCGATCAAATGACATTCACGGTCGTAGATAAAAGTGAATGTACTGTAAACTATTAAACAGTGTCAAATATAACGACTTTGAAACACTCCAAATTGCCCCGTACAGAAAAACAACAGGAAATCAAACTTTGGGCAAAAACTACCAACACCTGAAACCTAAACTTCAAGAGACAAGAACACAGACCAAAACACGATGCAATCACCCATGAAAAAACCGAGCAGGCCGGTTTTAAAGGGGTTGTGGCCTGCCAAGTTGTGGTGGAATTGTGTCGTTTTTGGTCAGTGTTCATCTCACGGTGTAAATAGCATTCTGCACTTGTTTAAAAAAAATTTGAAGCCTTTAAAAAATCAACAGAAACTGCAGTTTGGGTTTTGATGTTACAGAGTCGTTTCGGTTTCGTTGTTTTAACATTATTTAAACATGCTAGTCTAGGGTTTATGGCTGGCTCTGATACCTTGAAGGGTTATGCTAGCGCCCCGGCCAACTTCCGTGGCCAAATGCGGAACAAAAATTTTATAACGATACGAAAGTTGGCGCTAGAATAAACCTAAACCGGATCTTTAACCATAAACCTAATTAGCATGTTAGGGTTCTATCTACTATGATAGAAAGTATACCTAACGAAAACAAGTCCTTCAGGTCTTCGATCCTCTCCTTAAGCTCCTCGATGGAAGTATGGATCGTGCTTGAACTTCGGCCTCCTTGTGTCAACGATGATCTACCCGAGAGTTCCAACCTTGAGCTAAACCTCCAAGTTGAGGTAACTAGAATACTTAGCTTGCTAATCTAAATATACTAGAGTGAGTAGAGTGTGATTTAGAGTAGCTAAGTCTCATTAACCCTTGATTATCAACACATGATACACTTAGGGTTTGAGAGGAAGAAGGAGAGAGCAAGCTTGAGGAAAGAGAAAGTATTTGTGATAATGATTATAAAAATAGAATGGCTAACTTATATATGAACTCAAGCATGGCATGAAAATATCTCACCAAAACATCTAGGTCAAAAATATTTCATCAAAATATCTAAGGTCAACAAGTCAAACCAAGTCAAAAGGTCAACATAAGTAGCCATGCCACAAAAATTATCATTTATCAAAAATAACAAAGTCTTTTCTTTACCTCATATTTGTTTTGACCAAGTCAATGGTCAAAACCCTAATGAGGTATCTCCTTCTATACCCTCTCTCATCCGTATATACATACCCGCATCCGTGTTCCGAGAAACATGAATACTATGAGACAAAGCTAATCCAATAATCAAATACTAGGATCCGGCTTAAACCAAAGCCCACTTATATTGTCCGCTCGATCACCACACGCGCACAAGTATACATATGTGATCGAACCCTGTCGTAAAACCATACGACCTCTACTCGTTTCGCCCGAAGCTGGGAAACCCCTTGTGTGGGACTCTAAAGACTCGACAGTACTCTGGCAGTGGGTTTAACCACTAGCACGCCAGCGGCACTAGCTGTACGTAACGGCTACCCTGGTATCTGTCGATAAGAAGGTCGACGAGCAAGCTCATCTAAACTCCTACTGAGCCTATCTGTGACAATCTCCGTACAGTCCGGTCTGTTCATCTAAGAGTATCGCATATCGGGCCTAGGGGGTGGTAAATGTCAGACCCCAATAGAAGTATAAGTCATGTCGGAGTGTAGTCCAGAACACCCTGAGAAACTACTGGAACACCTACCAGTAATTCTCACTTGCCCTGGCCAGGGACTTTGTGTAATGGCTCTCCAAACACTGCGCGATATCAACCCCCAATACCGGGAGAGATGAATCATATCTAACCGCCACTGCCTCCAAGTGCTTCGGGACTGCACCCAACTACTATCTGTTTGCACGACTCAATAGAGCCGTGGTAGGGTAGCAATCTAAGAACAGTAGGAACACGCTTGAAGCGAAGTGGCAGTGTCAAGTCAACGGACTAAGCTGTACTCATGTCACCTGGGAACTGCTACCTGACGATAGGTATAATACCAACCAGCGATACCCTACGAGTCCGTCCAGTGTAACTTATAACCCAATAAGCACCTGTATACTATCTCCAGTACGACGTACTGATGGCTGTGGGACAGACCATCTCCCCTGCTGGGATGAGAAGCATATACACTAGTCTACTCTGGAGTATCGATGCCCTGTCTTAATAATCCTACGACTAGGGACCTGTATAAAGATGTGCTTATAGGCTACTCAGCCCCCACTAGTGTGACCACCATCACAATGCTTGTAGTCAAGCAAAGATCCTAAGGGCTCTATCAATATGTATTAGCGATATGTTAAAAGAAACATATACACATATTAAGATAGATACAAACCAAGTAGCATACTACTATATCGAGCAAGACTGTTGTAAATCTGTGTATATATCCCAAGCTTACAAAATGTATTATACAAACTAGTACTATACAATAATGGCCTCTAGGGCATACATATGCAACACTACATCCCCCAAGTTGGCATACAGGCGGTCTAATATTGACCCATGTATACAATCCACGGGCACGAATAAATATTCTCTCACCAAGTTCTACCACTGGCACGAAATGCCCCTATATAATGAACGACACTTGTAAGTCCTCTCGACTTATAAGGAGAAAACACTCTTGGAAGATACTTATAATTTACAAGAGAAAATATCACTTAGGAATCCCCACGATTCTTAAGGAGAGAATACATTTACAAGATCCTCTCGACTCGTAGGGAGAAATACCTTTATGAGACCCTTACGGCTCATATAGTCAAAAGTATTAGTCGATAGGATCCTACCCTGTCTGCTAAGCCATCTTTGTTCAAATCGACAAAGGTAAATGATGATTCGCTCATGGCAACATTCCAGTTGTAGCGATGTTGATGTCTAAACAGGTGTCAAACTCCAAGTCCTCTACGGTAAATGATGATTCGCTCCTAGCAACTTTCCAATTGTAGCAATGTTAATGCTTAAACAGGTGTCAAACTCCAAGTCCTCTTACAGAAAATGATGATTCACTCCTGGCAATATTCCAGTCGTAGCGATACTGATACCAAGGTTGGTATCAGATTCCAAACTCGCAATAAAAAACAGCAGCGAGTAGCAAAAAAATGCATATAAGAACTGCCAAAATGTTTGGGCAACTCACAATAAAAAGCAACGAGTAAAAATATTTTTAAAATAGCCGAAATGATTGAGCACCGCGGATAAAAATCCGAAATGATTGGGCAATCGTGACTTTCGCGATATGAAAAGCTGAAAGATAGAGCATCGCAGCAATAAAAAATAAAATAAAATAAAATTTCCTCTGTCCTGCAAGTATGTCCATATTGACTCTTGTATACGATACATGGGAACAAAAAAATGAAAAGGGAACCATAATTTCCCACCAGGCTCCATCAAAGGGAGAGCCAGATCTCTACGGCAATATCTATAGCCTAGAGATCAGCTCGACGTTCTTCTCATTCCAACAGGGTGCAGACATGACGTCAACAAAGCTCCAAGGAGCAAAATCAAAACGGAGTAATGGCAAAATCCTATCTCCAACTCGGCGTTCCTTCTCATTCTAACAAGATGCAGACGTAACGTCAACAAAGCTCCAAGGAGCCAAATCAAAAAGGAGTGATGACAAAATCCTAACTCCAGCTCGACGTGCTTCTTATGCCAGCAGAGTGCAGACGCAATGTCATCAAAGACCCAAGGGTCAAACAAAAAAAGGAGTGATGGCAAAATTCTATCTCCAGCTCAACGTGCTTCTCATGCCAGCAGGATACAGATGCAACGTCAACAAAGGCTCCAAGGAGCCAAATAAAGAAAGAGTGACGGCAAAATCCTGACTCCAGCTCGACGTGCTTCTCATGCCAGCAGGATGTAGATACAACATCATCAAAGACCCAAGGGTCAAAAAAAGGAGTAATGGCAAAATCCCAGCTCCAGCTCGACATTCCTTCTCGATGCAGATGAGACATCAACAAAGGCTCCGAGGACCCAAATCAAAAAGGAGTGACGGAAAAATCCTAACTCCAGCCCGACGTGCTTCTTATGCCAGCAGGATGCAGATGCTACATCAACAAAAGACCCAAGGGTCAAAGGAAAATTGGAGTCACGGCAAAATCCTAGCTCCAAGTCTCGACGGTTCATATACAACCCAGAGACCATCCCGACGTTCCCCCTCATTTCAGCAGGATGCGAATGCGGCTATCAAATGAAATAGAGCAATGGCATATTCCTAGCTCTGGACTTCAACTGCAATACATACAACATGGAGGTCCTACCGATGTCTGCCCTACTTCAGCAAAGGAACGGCGCGACATCGTCAAAATAAAAATGAACCAACGGCATATTCCCAGGTTTGGGTCTTGAAGGCAACTCATATAAAGCCTAAAAGACTATCGGAGATCATCCCACACCAGAGCGGAGTGGTTATGACTCATCGGGGCTCTAAATTGAGCCTAACCTCAAGTAAAAAGCGTCATGGAAAATTCCTAACGTTTGCTTTTCCGGTGGTGATATGACCTAAGGAGATTACTTGAAAACGCCTTGTCCAGCCCCCGAAGGGATCAGAGACACGACAGTCGCGGGGAAATTCAAACAACAGCTTGAAGACTGTATATCGAGAAATATATCAGCCAACGCGACGATACCACGGACTTAAACCCTAGTACCATAAACCTAACGGAACTCTGTCGTAAAGAATGAAGGTTATCTGCATATAACGTTAGGACAAGTTTGCCTGTAAACCCAAGGGAGGTAAACTAAAAACACTCCGAAATGAGTACATAGACTAGAGACTCCGAAATGGGTGAATAAACTACAAACTCCAAAATGAGTACATAAACTAGAGACTCCGAAACGAGTGAATAAACTACGGACTCCGAAATGAGTACATAAACTAGAGACTCCAAAACGAGTGAATAAACTATGGACTCCGAAATGAGTACATAAACTAGAAACTCCGGAACGAGTGAATAAAATACAAACTCTGAAATGAGTATATAAACTAAAGACTCCGAAACGAGTGAATAAACTACAAACTCCGAAACGAGTACATAAACTAGAAACTCATAAACGAGTAAATAAACTAGAAACTCCAAAATGAGTACATAAACTATTTCGCGCCAGATTAAAACATTAAGAAACAGAAGGGTACAGCTTATGGGACTCAGGGTTTAGAACTATATCCTTTAAGAGTTGAGATTTGAGTTAATAATCGATGACGACGCTTGTGTCCGCTCGCTATCTTCTCAGATCAAGATTCTAAAAGTTATGTACGATACACCAGCACAAAACCGGTCGTATGCTATGTATTACTCTACATTACTTCACTTATGTGTATACCTCCATGAGTAAAGTAGTGGGGGGCATTTGTTTACACCGGTTTAAATTTCGTTTACAAATATGTGTGAAAGAAGGCTCATTCATATACGCGTGTGGAGGGTAAGTGCATAACACGAGCACATCAGTGGCGTTTGCGCTTAGCAAAAATCCCTAAGGGTAAAGTGCATGTGCGCATATGTATGTTGCACGTATATTTCAACAATATGATTAGAGAAAGAAAAGGTGTTAGAAATGAAGCACACGGTGGTCAACGATAAAGGCAAAGCATTTAAATAAACATTTTATGCTACAGGAAATAGATCACCAAACACGGGATCAAAAGTACAAGGGTTTACAAAACTATGAATAAAGTTTTCTAAAACCCTCTCAGCCTTCTCCACCATGTCAAAGCGGTGATCTTCGCGAGGAGTTTCTCCCCATCGGTTAGTGCCATGCCCATCGGCGAAGGCAGACATGATGGCCCACTGAGCCCGTATCTGGTTCAGCAGCTGAACAGAACGATCCCTCAGAGGCTTGGTAATCAAAAGTTCCTCATGAAAGCACTCAATCTTATCCTCCGCTGCATCGAGCATCGCTGGAGTCATCTCTGCTAGATGAGGGGCAATGTCATCGAGCATGAACAGAAAGATCATCCGGAGCCAATGGGGAGAGGAGATCCTCTATGAGTCAAGAGCTCGTGCAGCACCGTATCACATTGGTCATCCGTGTGAGCGGAATTCACCAAGCGTGCAACAAAGCGAGGAACAATTTCCTTAATAGGCACCTCCCATGGCTGCCGATTAGCATGCGGACGATTGCAAGCCAAGACTCTTCTCTGTTAAAATGATTCTATGAAAGTGAGAGAGAAGAGGAGCATTGCTTAGATTATAAAAGGAGACATTTAAGTCTCAGCACAGAAAATGGTGTGCATCGTGAAACTATTTCCAAACTCTGATAAAAGAAGGCATTGGAAAAGAAAGCTTGACTCAAGAAAAGCAGAGAAAGAAGATGAAAAGAAACCTTCATTAATGAGACAATGCCTCACATGCTCTCCACGAGGACGTCAGCGCCAAAGCCAATCTTATAGAATTAAATCATATGGCGGCGCCTCACGTGCCCCTCACGCGAGCGCCAATGTGCAAAGCACAGAAGATTTCATTACATAAGAGTTAAACTCTTAGATGGTGCCACACGTGCTCCTCACACAGGCGCCAATGCGCAAACCACAGAAGAGTTCATTATATTAAAGTTAAACTCTTAGATGGCGCCGTACATGCTCCTCACGCGGGCGCCAATGTGCAAAGCACAGAAGAGTTCATTACATAAAAGTTAAACTCTTAGATGGCGCCGCATGTGCACTTCACGCGAGCACCAATGTGCAAAGCACAGGAATACCCATTTTAGGAATTAAAATTCTTAAGTGGCGCCCACGTGCACAACACGTGAGCACCAGCGCCTAGGTAGAATTAAATTCTATAATACTCACTATTAAACAGAGCCGTTGGATCAAAAATCCAACGGAGATGATAAATTATCAAAATACAGAATTAAATTCTGTTGGGAGAAAATATTTTCCAAATCTTTCTAAAATAATATAGATATTTTCGGTTGGATCAAACATCCAATTATAGAATAAAAGTCCATTTTGGAATATTTTCCCTCAATCTTTCTAAATAAGAAAGATTGCTCTCTGTAAAATAGAGAACCATTGGATTAAAAAATCCAATGGTGATTAAAAATCACTATTTTTACAGAATAAATTCTATACGGGGAAAATATTTCCCAATCTCGTTAAAAACAAAAATCATATTCTGTAAAAATAGAAGTCCTTGGATTAAAGATCCAATGGTGGGTAAAATTCTCCAACTCAATTTTGAGTCCAATTAAACTCTCAATGAGAGATTTTCTCAGAATTAAATAACAAACTTGCCTCCACTATATAAACGACCCGAGACTTCAAGTCTCATAGAGAAAAAAAAAACCATAAGCTTCCGAAAAATATAGAACGCTTCCAAAAAACAGTAGAGAATTCAACCCTCAGAGAGGAAGACTTCCCTTTCAAAAGAAACCTAGGTAAACTAAATTCAGAGATCAAAAATCTCTTTTTACCTACTTTAAGGGTTTAACCCTTCACAAAAAACTTAGTTCTTTTTCTAGATCAGAGATCCAGAAGACAAGTCTCCCATAAGTTGAGAATTTAATTCTCATCGGGAGGATCTTGTTCTTGAGAATCAAAGATTCAGAAAAGAATTAGGACCAAAAGAAAAACAAAAGGAAAAAGAACTTAGTTTTTAAATAAAAACCTGATCCCGGATCTTCAAAAACGAAGATCTTGGTGATCATTAATGGTCAAAATGCTATTAACAGAGATTTAATCTCTAAAAAAGGGGGGAAAACTAGCGTCTCACGTGCTCCTCACGTGGGCGCCCCCTTTTAACAGCACCTAGCGCCTCATGTGAAAAACACGCGGACACCCAAAACAGAAGGCCAGCGCCTCACGTATAACACACGTGGGCGCTGAATAAAAGTGCTCAGCACTCCCTATGCAGCCGAAGACAGCTAAGTGCTTAGCACTGATTGGGCAGCGCCGAGCGCCGCACGTGCTCCTCACGTAGGCGCCATACAAAAAGTACTTAGCACTTCATATGCAGCCAAAACGGAAGAGTGCTTAGCACTGATTGGGCAGCGCCCAGCGCTGCACGTGCACCTCACGTGGATGCCATAAAAAGTGCTTAGCACTTCACATTTAGTCAAAATGACTAAAAGTGTTCAACATTTATTCGGCAGCGCCCATGACTGAATGCTTCACATGACATACATGTGAGCGTCAGAGCTCAAATAAGTGCTTAGCACTTTTACATGAAAAGAAAATGGCTGAACAAATAGAGCCCAAATAAGTGCTTAGCACTTTTGAATAATAAAAAAAGGCTAAGTAGACTTAGCCTAAATTAGCTAAGTCTCTGAAATTTTCTTGCAGCTGAGCCCAAATACTCTTTAGCTGGATCTTAAATAAAAATGATCCTTGAATTTTTTCTAAGTTGATCTTAGTCTCAAATTAGACTAATGCATCCTTAGCAAGAACAAATTAAGCCCAAATGTTCACACATTTAAGTTGATCTTAATCTCAAACCAGATTAACGGTCCTTAAATAAACCTAAGCCCAAATCTAAAATATACGGATTTGGACTAATCCGCGCCCTATGGGCGGCGACATAAACTAGTCTCTGTATACAATCCACGAGCAACTAAAACAAACAAAAACACACACGACACGATGTGAACTTCCGAAGCAGGAGAAAGTGGTTATCGCAATGTGGTAACATAATTAACTGCAGGGGATTGCGTCTGTAGGGAAGAGCATCCTCACAATCAAAAACCCCTCATAAAATGAGGGGGAATCTGATAAAGTCTGCTACAACGGTCGTGTCTGTCCAAACCTCCGATATATGGTGCTATAAATCAACTTGGTATCTTCGAAGAGGTGGACAGATAAATCCAAATAGTATCTGCCCCCAAATTCAGGCAAGACGATCTATCTCAGTTCTTTTCTATATTCCGCGGTAAACATAGAGCTCCCAGCATGGCTCGTTACCTTTGAGGCACAACACTTGTTCGTCGGGTAACTCACAATTTAGCGGTGACCCTTCAGGTATGGGGTGAACAGCGAGGAAGTCGGCTAGGGCTTGCCTTTTTACTGCTTTTTGAGCAGTATAGACTATGTCAAATTCAAGCAGCATGACGGCCCATCTTTCCATTCTACTAGGTAGGCTTTCTTTGGTGATTAGGTATTTTAGCGGGTCAACCTTAGAAATCAGCATAACTCGATGAACAAGCATATAGTGCCTTAGCTTCTTCAAGGCGAATATCAGAGCCAAGCATTGCTTTCCGATTGGAGAATAGTTATGTTCCGCTTCAACTGATGTTCGGCTGAGGCAGTAGTGGGCATTTTCTTTTCCCTTATCGTTATTTTGAGTAGGGAGCGCACCGAGTGAATCATCTAGCGCGGTAGTGTAGAGGATCAACGATCTATTTGGAATGGGAGCAGCAAGTACTGGATGGTGTAATATGTACTGTTTGATACTTTCGAACACTTCTTGATATTCGGCGTCTAAGACAAAAGGACCATCTTTCTTCATGAGCTTTGAGAAAGGCTAACATCTTCCCGATTGGTTCGAGATGATCCTTTGTATGTACACGAGTTTGCCTTGGAAGGATCTTAGCTGCGTTAGATTTTTTGGAGGAAGCATCTACATGAAGGCCTTTATTTTTTATGGATCAATTTCGATTCCTCGATGTCGTACTATGAAGCCCAAGAATTTTCCCGACGACACGCCGAAAATGCACTTTAGAGGGTTCATCTTCAAATCGTCTTCTCCCAGTCTGGTGAAAACGGTCCTGAGATCTTGGATGTGGTTGGTCTTGACTTTAGTCTTGACGATCAAATCATCAACGTAACATTTTATGACCTTATGAATTAAGATCTTGGTCATTGGCCTTTGATATGTGGCACCTGTGTTTTTCAGTCCAAACGGCATCACCTTGTAACAGTATATGTCGATCGGGGTTCAAAATGTTGTTTGCTTCTCATCCTCATGCGATATTTTTATCTGATAGTATCCAGACAAACCATCTATGAATGTGAACAGCTCGTAATTTGAGGTATCGTCGACCAACATTTCCATGAACGGAAATGGAAAATCGTCTTTAGGACATGCCTTGTTAAGGTCCCTGAAATCGACACAAACTCGGATCTGCCCATTCTTCTTCTTCACTGGGACAATGCATGCGATCCAATCCGTATATTTTTCTTCTCTGATGAAGCCGGTATTGATGAGATTTTTGGTTTTCTTAATGATCTTTTCTTCTAACTCCCTTCTCATTCTTCGAAGAGCTTGTTTGACTGGCTTGTCATTAGGAGATATATCCAGCTATGCACGGCAACTTCAGGGGGAGACCAGGCATTTCTTTGTACGTCCATGCAAAGCAGTCAACGAACTCATGCAGCAGGATGAGTATCTGCTCTTTCATTTCCCTTGGTAAGGGTGAACTGATATAGGTTGGCCTTGGGTTATCATGCATTCCCAAATCAATCTCGGTTAACTCGTCAAAGGTTGCTTGTCTGCTATCTTCGAGCTCTTGAGGGGCTTCTTCTGGCTCGGCTAGCTTGTTGTCATTACTTGACTTTTCGCTGGTTTCACCAATATGGATCATGTAGCATGCCTTGACATCAAGTTGAATGAAACCCATACCCCGTCTATCTGGGGCCCGCACATCGATGAGTTATTGGGTCTGAGGTGGATGCCATAGCCCCTCATAAAACCTCCCTTCGGATTCCGTTTGATATAATCGGAATCCACACTTTTTAAAATATTCCAGCATCTCGGGCGCATAATATTTGGAGTTTATGACGGCTCTTATGCCACTTTCATTGGGAAGGCACGTTACGGACAAATCGTCCGGGTGCACGATAAGGTTTGACCGATATAACATGATGCCTTTCTGTCCTATCTCTCTTCCGGGTACATAGAAGGTTTTCATATGGTCCCCGATGGAGACTAACATCACGTCAAGCTCTTTGCACATCTGCTCCGACACCCTTGTGATGGCTAGGGACCTTTCTGTGAATTCAAAGATTTCCTTTAGTTTTTCTTTTTGCATGAGGGTCCAATCTGCACATCTGTTGCAATATGAATCCTCTTCATCTAATTATTCAGTACCGCTGTCAAAACGAGGGTGAATTTTACTGCCGGATGGGCCTTCAATATCAAACTTTGTCCATATCGCTACCTAAACGAGGGTGAGTTTTATAGAAAAACGTACTTCCAGCGTCGGACTCATCAGTATCACTGTCGAAACGCGGGTGGACATGGGGTTTTTTACTTTTGAAGGTGACGGCCAGCTCGATTTGCTTTTGGGACTTGTTCACCACCGAAAGACAGAGACCGAGACGTTGGGACGTCTGGCCTGAATTTGGCGGCAGATGCTACTTGGACTTATCCATCCACCTCTCCGAAAATACCAAATTGATTTATAACACCATATATCGGAGGTTTGGATAGACGCGGCCATTGTAGCAGACTTTATCAGATTCCCCCTCATTTGTGAGGGGTTTTTTGATTGTGGGGATGCTCTTTCCTACAGGCACAAGCCCCTGCAGTTAATTACGTTATCACGTTGCGATAACCACTTTCTCCTGCTCTAGTGGTTCACTTCGTGTCGTGTTGTATTTGCTTTATTTTGGATTGCCCGTGGATTGTATACGGAGACTAATTTATGTCGTCGCCCATAGGGCGTGGGTTAGTCCAAATCCGTATATTTGAGATTTGGGTTTGGGTCAAGGATTTTCTTGACAGGGTTACGTTGGTAGCTTGATTTGCCAACGGGAATGAACTTAGAATGTATTTCTCACATTTGTGAGGTCGATCTGTTCATAGGATATTGAGTTTGATCTAAGGATCGTTAATCATATTTGAGACTAAGATCAACTTAGAAATAAATGAGCATATAGGTTCAATTATTTTAGTTTAAGGACATAACGGTCCATTATCACCGTGTTTGGGGCAACACGCTAGTTTGGGGCAACACGCTAGTTTGGGACATCTTGATCCAACATTCCCGTTTTGGGGACGAATGTTAGTTTAAGGACATTTTGGTCCAACATTCCCATTTTGGAGACGAATATTAGTTTAAGGACATTTCGGTCAAACATTCCCATTACGAGTATTAGTTTAAGGAAATTTCGGTCCATCATTCATCTTGCGCTCACGTGTGTTTGTTACGTGGCAGAATGAACGATGGTGATATAGAATGCGTCCAATTTGGGGCGCGATCCGATTTGAGGTGTGCACGTCAATTTGGAAGTGCATCAATATGGGATGTATCATTCCATGTCTTGATGAATTTTTATATCAAGTTGGGACGAGAAAAGAGTTGTTGGTTGTTGGGACCCGCTACCTCTCTGAAAATGTTGAGGAATTACAATGACATATATAAGAGGTGTGGAGAGATGTACCCTTAAACCAAATCTCGTATTTGAGAAGAAAAAAATGGGTTGTGGAGGACCTAAGAATCGTTAGTCATATTTGAGACTAAGATTACCTTAGAAGATATGGGATGAATATCATTTTGGATATCATCAATGAGAGATCATTATTCATGTTTGAGACTAAGATCAGTTTGTAAATCACAAGCATATGGGCTCGGTTGATTTAAAATTAAAGAGGTTTAACCTCAGAAAACATAGCCAATTTGGGCTGAGACTGAGTTGTTTACCGCCGAAAGATCAAACCGAGACGTTGTGATGTCTGGCCTGAATTATGGGGGCAGATACTATTTAGATTTATCCGTCCACCTCTCCGAATATACCAAGTTGATTTATGGCACCGTGCATCGGAGGTTTGGACGGACGCGGCCGTTGTAGCAGATTTTATCAGATTCCCCCTCATTTGTGAGGGGTTTTGATTGTGGGGATGCTCTTCCCTGCATGCGCAAACCCCTGCAGTTAATTACGTTACCGCGTTGCGATAACCACTTTCTCCTGCTCCGGAAATTCACTTCGTGTCGTGTGTGTTTTTGTTTGTTGTGGTTGCACGTAGATTGTATACGGAGACTAGTTTATGTCGTCGCCCGTAGGGCGCGGGTTAGTCCAAATCCATATATTTTTATATTTTGGCTTGGTTTTATTTAAAGACCGTTAATCTAGTTTGAGATTAAGATCAACTTAAATATATATGAGCATTTGGGGCTCGATTTGTTTTTTGCTAAGGATACATTAGTCTAATTTGAGACTAAGATCTGCTTAACAACATTTTAGGGTCTTTTTTATTTAAGACCCAACAAAAGAGCTTTTGGGCTCTGCTACAGGAAGACTTCAGAGACCTGGCCAATTTGAGGCTTGGTATACTTAGTCTTTTCTTTTATTCAAAAGTGTTAGGCACTTATTTGGGCTCTGTTTATTCAGCCATTTCCTTTTCTGGTACCGCCCGTGTGAGGAACACGTGAGGCGCTGGGCGCTGCCCAATCAGTGCTAAGCACTTAGCCGTTTTGGCTGTATCTGAAGTGCTATGCACTTTTATTCAGCGCCTACGTGATGAGCACGTGCGGCGCTGGCCTTCTAATTTGGTCGCCCGCGTGTCTTTCACATAAGGCGCTAGGCACTGTTAAAAGGGGTGCCCACGTGGGAAGCACGTGAGGCGCTAGTCTTTTTCCCTTTTTAGAGATTAAATCTCTGTTAATGGTATTTTGGCCATTAATGATCACCAGGATCTTCGTTTTTTGACGATCTAGGATCGGGTTTTTTCTTTTAAGAACTAAGTTCTTTTATAGGTTCTTTTTCCTTTTGCTTTTTCTTTTGGACATAGTTCTTTTCTGAATCTTTGATTCAAGAAAAAGGTCTTCCCGATGAGAATTAAATTCTCAACTTGTGGAAAACTTATCTTGTGGATCTCAGATCCAGAGAAAGAACTAAGTTCTTTTAAAAGGGTTAAACCCTTATATATATGAAAAGAGATATTTTGATGTCTGTGTTTCTTTACCTAGGTTTTTTTTAGGAGAAAAGTCTTCTTCGTTGAGAATTGAATTATATGTTCTCTCAAGAGATCACTGTATTTTTGTCGGAGCTTATAGAGGGTATTTTTCTTTCCTAAGGCTTGAAGTCTTGGGTCCTTTATATAGTATAGGCATATTGTTAATTGGTTTTGAGAAAATCTCTCATTGAGAGATTCCAATTGATTTAATTGGTCTCAAAATTGATTTGGGGAATTTTACCCAGCGTTGGATCTTTTTTATCCAAGAACTTCTGTTTTTTACAGAATATGTTCTCTTGTCTTTAACAAGATTGGGGAAATATTTTCTCGTATACATAATTTATTCTGTAAAATGGTGATTTTTTAATCACCATTGGATTTTTAATCTAATAGTTCTCTGTTTTACAGAGAGCAATAAAATATAATTTTATTCTATTATTGGATCACTGATCGAACCGAGAGGATCTTTCTTATTTAGAAAGATATGGGAGATATTTTCTCCTAATAGAATTTGATTCTATATTTTGATGATTTATCATCTCCATTAGATGTTTGATCCAACGGCTCTATTTAACAGAGAATATCCCAACTTTTGTTAGGGAAATGTAGATTTTAATTCTACTGATATGAACTCGGGCGCTGGCGCTCACGTATTATGCACGTGGGCGTCACTTAAGAATTTAATTCTTATGATAGGTATTTATGTGCTTTGCACATTGGCGCCTGCATATTTTTCATGTGAGGAACTAGGCGCTGTTAAAAGGGGGCGCCCACGTGAGGAGCACGTATGGCGCCATCTAAGAGTTTAACTCTTATGTGATTGATTTTTCTGTACTTTGCATATTAACGCCCGCGTGAGGAGCGCGTGAGGCGCCACCATAGGATTTAATCCTTTAAGATTGGCTCTGGCGCAGGCGCCCTCGTGGAGAGCACGTGAGGTGTTGCCTCATTAAATTCAAACAGAGCTTTGCTCTTTTATTAGGTTAAATATTGGGGAAACAAATGCCCCCCACTGTTGCTTTCACATGGCTTACACGTGGGTGCAACGGTGTCGCCTTTTCCACCGTTCGATTTCCTGGGGAGTTGAACCGTCTCTTCATATCTTATAAATAGGGCCTTTGGCCCTTGAGATGACTGTCGCTCCATCATCTTCTTCATTCTTGAGAATTTAATTCTCTTTTTAGAGTTTAGATCTCTGTCCAAACAAACTTCTCTTAGAGTTAAATTCTGTCAAAAATTTGGTAAGAATCATGACCATGATTAACTGTTAAAGAAACTCTTAAAAGAATCTCTTCTTGTTTTGGGTTTTTAACTGATTAGAGCTTTTCTCTTCTCTTAGAACGATCTCTTAGAGATCTAAAAACTTTGTTTAGGTAGATCATGGGTCTCGGAGATCTTAGGGTTTTACCCTATTGCTGATTTTGATCTTTGAAGATTGTTTGGAATTTAATTTGATTTCCTGAGCGAATTTCTGGGATTTTATCCCATTATCAAAGGAATTTAATTCCGGGTTGTTCTACAGAGCTTAGCTCTGAGAAAATTTCATTTTTAAGAAGTTCTTTTGGGAATTTTTATTTCTTTTTTATTTTCTTTTTAGGGTTCTTTTTTGCAGATTTGAAATCTGTTGTAGAACACATTTTTCAAGGGAGTTTAACTCCATAGTTCAATGAGATTTCTCATTAAATGATAATCCTTTTGGATTCTTACAATGAGTGTCTCTCTCATCATTAATGGGGCGTTAGACCCATTGTAATTTCTATCTAGATTTTGATATTTTGATTACTAACCCTTTTTTCCAGATACTTTGGCTTCTCGTCTTTATGATCTTGAAGAGATTATTTCTTATGAAGATATTCGCATCTAAGGCCGCTGTCAAGGCCAGGAATTCACTGACGGCCAATGCGCTGAGGTGATGCATCGCTTTGATGACTACAACGGTCGGTTACTCCCCCGCCGTTCTGCTCTCTTGAAAATTATCGTTGGTTTGATTTGGTAAGCAATTCCTGGGCTTGACAAGGCTATGCCACTCGAGGCGCTTGATGATGCTGAAGACAAGGTGCATTCAGTATATCTGATGAGCCTGATCTTAAAGAAGCGAAGAGATGATCTTGTCGATATTTTGCATCATGTCTTCCTACAGAAGGTGATAATATCCGCCTACTATACGATGGACGACATTAGTGGGGATCCTGACGCTTGCATTCGTGAGAAAATGCATAAGAAAATGGCCAAAAAGGCCGAAAGCACTTTACTCAGACTGGCTTCCAAGTTCCTGAATCCGTGTCCGGAATTCAGTGTTTTGCTGTTGTGAACACTTTTTTATCATTGCCAATGTATAAATTTCTTCGAAGTATGAATGACAAAATTCCCTTTTCTCTTTATGCCAATGCTCATATGTGTCTTACATGAAGTGTTGTTATACATATATAGAAACTGTTGCTGGCGCTCATGTGTCATGCACGTGAGGCGCTGCTGAGGATTTTAATCTTGAACTAGCATCGGCGCTCACACGTTATGCACGTGAGGCGCCGCTCTAATCCTGGAAAGAATTAATGCGGGTGCTCACATGTTATGCACGTGAGGCGCTGCTGATGGATGCAGGGTTGCCTAGCACTGCAGCAATGTTTCGGAAGGCATCGTCCATGCCAATTTCGAAAATTTGCCGTTCTAGCTAACCCTAACCATAGAATCTTTACTAGAAAATGCGATGAAACTATATGTAAACACCTTTACAACTAAGTGAATGAGGAATACAACCTTTGTAGACCGGTCCTTCACTTCTAATGCTCCGTATAGTAGTCACTTCGCTGCAAGTCATGAACACCCGAACTCTAGAAAGGGTTCTCCCGGAGAAATGAACAAGCTTGCTCGAAGTCTTCGAGGCTGAAGATGATCTACGTCGAGAAGACTCAAGCTCATGCCATCTCTTCACTAATTGTGAAATTAGTGAAGTAAACACCCTATACTAAATGGCAAGTAGTAGAGGATGATGAAGTAGGAAATGGGCTCACTTTAGTTTTATTTTTTTCACAATATTTTCTCACCTTGAGAAAAGCTAGTGAGCTTTTCTCATGAGGAAGAAGAAGCTCAAGTGAAGAATGAGGATGAGAGAATGAACTCATAAGGTGAGAATAACAACAATGGATGAGTTAATGTCATACACTAACCCATGTAGAGATTAAACCATGGCTAACAATAATGGTTAGGTTAATAAATATCTACAAGTAAAACAAAAGGAGTGGACTTAGTCAAAAGATGCTACAAGCTTCTCCAAGTTTCCAAGCATGTGACCAATTAACACTAATTTTGATTTACTTAAATAAATATAAACCCTCACATTATTATTAGTATGGTGTGAGTCTCATACACCCATATAGCATGTGGCATTAAGCATGACACAATAAAATATACACTAATATATATCACATATATACTAATGCACACTTGTGAGAAAAAGAAAAGTTTAAGTGAGCTAATATTAGTTAATGCAATCTAGTATATCAGATATACAATTATACATTAAATTATTAAATCAACACTTGATTTAATAATCCGGCTATATCTCATATAATCGACTAATATCAAATGCAACAACTTATCGAATCAACACTTGATCCGATAACCCGGCTATATCTCATATAATCGACCGATGTCACAAATCGCGAGAATAGAATGCGGTATCACATACGCGCATTAATATCGGTCCCGCACATATCTCATATGTGCTCCTACTTCATTTCGCATGAACCAGGAAATCTCTGTGTAGGACTCTAAAGACTCATCAATACGCCGGCAGTAGGTGATGATCATATCAAACACCCACAAGCCGCAAGCGGTCTGCTAAACGTAACGGCCACCCGGGTATTGAGCGATCAGAAGATCAACATGCATGCCTGCTCATACTCTTGCAAATCCAATCAGTAACACTACCGTACAGTCCGGTCTCTTCATCAGATATGTCGCATATCTCGTCTGGGGATGGTAAACGTCAGACCCCAATAAATCGATAAGTCGTGCCGATATGAGGCTAATAACGGGTCGAAAAACTACTGATAACACTTATCAGTAAATCTCATAAATAGCCCTGGCCAGGGACTTCTTGTTATAGCCAATCGAGCACAGTGCAACATCAACCCCCAATACCGGGAGAAACGAATCCCCTCCTATCGCTCATTGACTCCATGTGACTCGAGACTGTACCCAAAAATCATCTTTTTGCACAATCTCTTGACCGTGGTATGGTGGAAATCAAAGCACAGTGGGAATCACACAAGACTCTATGACGATTTCGGGTCCTGTACCAGTGTCACCAGAGAACTGCCATCTGACGTGAGGTATAATACCATCTAGGAGTTCTCGGCGAGTCCGTCCAGTGTACCCAGTCTCCACTGAGCACCCTATACCATCTATGATGTCAAACACCAATGGATATGGGATCATCCATCACCCATCTACATAGGTTGAGAAGCTACACGCTAGGCTACTCTGGTATATCGATGCCCCGTCTCGATATACCCATGACTAGGGACATTAAAAGATGTACTTACCGACTACCTTTATCCCACTGGTATGATCTGCATCATAATCCAGGTAGTCAACTACACATCCTAAGGGCTTTACCAACATGTAACAGAGAGACAATCAGTGTACATGTTAAGATAAAGAGTAACCAGATAGCATACTATCATGTCGAGCAAGAAAGTCCTCCCTATATATGTCCAAGCATCTACTACAATATACATCTCATGTACAGTAATGGCCTCTAGGGCATACATATAACTAACAATGGAGTCGATTCACCTTCTTGCTCTGATTCCCATGAGTCAACCCTTTCTTTTCTGATGCCCTTTTTTCTGGCCTTGAAAATAGATCCACCATGCACTACATTTTCTGTGTCTAGACTTGAATCCTTCCCTTTATAATCTGAAGCTCTACTTCCCTTTTCTTTCATAAGGAGAGAATCACCTTTTAACAAACCAAGAGTTATTGCTTGCAATCGTCCGCATGCTCGTCGACAACCGTAGGATGTACTTATCAAGGGAATTGCCCCTCGTTTTGCTATGCGTTTAGTGGATCTCGTTCTCTCTAATGACCAGTGTGACACGATGATGTACGAGCTTTTTGCTCGTAGGGGCTCTTCTCTTCCTGCCGGCTCCATTTGGCTTCGATCTTCTCGTCTGTACTTACTAACATCCCTTCTCATCCAGCGTAGATGACTCTGGCGATGCTCGACGCGTCAGAGGAAAAGATCGAGTGCTTCCATGAGGCTTGTTTGATTACCCAACCTCTGAGGGATTGTTCGGTTTGTCTGCTAAGCCAGATAAGGGCTCATCGGGCCATCATGTCTGCCTTTACTGATGAGCACGGCGCTGACCGATAGGAAGCGACTCCTCACGAAGATCGCCGCTTCGACATGGTGGAGAATGCAGAAAGGGAATTAGAGAATCTTGTATATCGTTTTGTTAATGCTTGTATCTCTGATCCCATATTCGGCGATCTTTTCTCTGTGTAATAAATAATAATAATAAAAATAATGTCGACCACTGAACGTTTCATCCCCGGTGCATATTCATATGGGCATCCTGCCTATGTACATACATTTTGTATTTTAATCTTTAGAAGTTTCTAATGCATGCATCTAGACATAGGTGAACATTAGACTGAAGTGATGCATAGCATCTGGCCGGTTTCAAGCTGGCATACACGAATTTTATTAGAATTTTGATCTGAGAAGATAGCGAGCGGATACAACCGTGTTCTCAAATCTCAATCCTTAAGAAATGTATTTCTGAACCCCGAGGCCCATGAGTTGCGCCTTTCTATTTCTTGATGTCTTGATTTAGCGTCCATTAGTCTACTTACTCGTTTCAGAGTCTGTGGTTTACTCACTGTCTCGGAGTCTCTAGTTTATTCACTCGTTTCAGAGTCTCTAGTTTATGTACTCATTTCAGAGTTTGTAGTTTATTCGCTCGTTTCGGAGTCTCTAGTTTATGCACTCGTTTCGGAGTCTGTAGTTTATTCACTCGTTTCGGAGTTTCTAGTTTATGTACTCTTTTCGGAGTTTATTTAGTTTGCCTCCCTTGGGTTTACAGGCAAACATGTCCTAACGTTGTATATAGATAACCCCCATTCTTTACGATGGAGGTCCGTTAAGTTTGTGGTACTAGGGTTTTAGTCCGTGGTACCGTCGCGTTGGCTGATGTATTCCTCGATATGCAGTCCTTAAGCTGTTATTTGAGTAGCCCCGCTACTATCGTGTCTCTGATCCCTTCGAGGGCTGGATAAGACGACTTCAAGTAATCTCCTTAGGCTATATTACCGTCAGAAGAGCAACATTAGGAATTTTCCATGAAGTTTTTTACTTGAGGTTAGGCTCGGTTTGGAGCCCCGATGAGTCAAAACCACTCCGCACTGGTGTGGGATAATCTCCGATAGTCTTTTAGGCATTATATGAGTTGTCGTCAAGACCCGAAGCTAGGAATATATCATCGCTTCATCTTTGTTTTGACGATACTGTGTCGTTTCTTTGCTGAAATAGGGTAGACATATGTAGGACCCCTATGTTGTATGTATTGCAGTTGAAGTCCGGAGCTCGGAATATGTCATTGTTCCATTTTTGTTTCGACCCTTGGGTCTTTTGTTGACGTTGCGTCTACATCCTGCTGGAGTGAGAAGGAATGCCGGGATAGTCTCTAGGTTGTATATGAACCGTTAGGACTTGGAGCTAGGATTTTGTCGTGACTCCATTTCTATTTGACCCTTGGGTCTTTGTTGACGTCGTGTCTGCACCCTGCCGGTATGAGGAGAACGTCGGGGTGATCTCTAGGCTTTAGATGTTGCCATTAAGATCTGAAACTAGGATTTTGCCATCACTTCATATTTATTTGATTGTTGCATCCGCACCCTGCTGAAATGAGGAGCATGTCGAGCTGAAGCTAGGATTTTTTGCCATCACTCCACTTTTGTTTGTTGACGTTGCGTCTGCACCGAAAAGAGACGTCGAGTTGATCCCTAGGCTATATATGAACCGTCGAGATCTGGCTCTTCCTTTGACGGAGCCTGGTGAGAAAATATAGTTCCCTTTCTTTCATCTGTGCACATGGATCGTATACAAGAGCCAATATGGACCTACTTACAGGGCAGAGGAAATTTTATATATATATATATATATATATATATATATATATATATATATATATTATTTCCGCGATACTCTATCTTTTTAGCTTTTCATATCACGAAAGTCGCGATTGCCCAATCATTTCGGCTTTTTATCTGTGGTTCCCTGATTAGTCTAAAATATTGCACATTTGAATGAACATTTTCCCTATTATTGTTAAGAAGTAAAAGGTCTTTATCGTAATTATAGAACATATGAGAGTTTATGTGTAAAAAGTTTATTATCATATGTTTCTACATTATAATTAACATAATGAAGGAAAATACATGCATATAATATTTATATGATATCTTACTATTAAAATATGCATATCATATCAAATATTTCTAACCATATTCTTAAGATTAAATAATATATAAAATGGTTAGGATGATATCTCAAAAATATACCAAATATTACTAACACTATGAATTGAGATATTGTGCAGATATTAGCTCAGGTCTGGAATCATGGAGATCCGAGTTAAATCAAGATGTCGGAATCGAATCTGCCAAAATATTGAAGCAAATCATGAGATCTAGTAATGGCAGAGACTCAGAATATTATTTTCCTAATCTAGACATCTAGAGGATCTCCAAAAATGATGCCAAAACACCAGAAAAAATCCCAAAACCTAATTCCACAATTATGCGGCGTAAAAGCCGCAAAAGGTGACATTTGCGGCGGATCCGCGGCGGTTTGGTGGAGTTGGGATGTGATATTTTGTAGTATGGATCTTAACAGTATATATTCACTCAGGGAATCTAGGGTTTCTGGTTTTAGGACTATATATAGGACCGAGAGTATCACATCAAAAATCATCAACCGAAGAGATCAAGAGGTCCAAGACGATCCACACATCCGAGTTGATCATTAGATGTTCATCTACTTCCAACAAGATAGAGATCGAGAGAAAAAACTAGGGTTCTTGTACTCTACTTTAAAAGGATTTGTACATAATATAGTTGATTAATAAAGGTAGAGTTTTTATTAGTCATTTCGCAATTACTTTCTGCACTTAATTTCTACATCTTACATTATGATCTCATTCTTCATCCTTTCTTCTCTAACCATACGTGAGTAATTCCAAGCTTGCTAGAGTTCGTAGGCTAGAGTAGATCAATGGATGATAAAATATTTTAACTCCTTTTATACATTTTAAAGTCTATAAACTTTAGCAAAATAAATGTTAACATCCTTATCAGGCGCTCTACCAATTTATTGATAGTCTCGACCACTATTTGAGATTAGATTGACATTTGTTTTGTTAGGGGCTAGACATGAATAGAGATCAATGCAAGGACAAGGGTTAAGAGTGGGGAAACCCTAGTTTCTTCCAAAAGAACCCTAATCTACATTCTTCACTATCGATCTAGTTTTAAACTATTAAACGATAAAATGGGTCATTTTTAATTAGTCATCCAATACTACTAAGTCATATGAACCCCACAAGCCTTTTCTTTATAAAATCTACATCCGTATAAAAATAGATCTACAACCAATCAACCCATCTTTCAATCAACTCGTCTAAAGCAAGAAAAAGATTCACGTTTTCCTGCAAACGACCCGTACTCATCGCGACTAGCTACTAGCGACACCGTCCTGATTGCGGTTACTTTATTTACAACACTTTTCATTTAAAACGAGATCAAATCAAATGGCGTCGTTGCCGGGGAAATGGCTGTAATTTTTTTCTTGTTATTCTGGTTGATCTATTATAAAATCCAGCAAACATATTATAAACGTGAACCATAACCGCATATTGTGTATTTAACGATTATTGTGCGAGTTTTGCAAGAGAATCTAGAGTCACTAGAGCGAGGGAAAAGAGATTCAGAGACTTTCAAAGAGGACTAGAGGAGCCTAGGGGTGCATTGGAAAAAAATTAGCAAAAGAACCCTCAAAAGTGCAGCGGAACCGCGGCAGAGTGGGGGAGTTTGGCACACAAAATCCTCTGGTATCTATATCAAATCTTTCTCTTTCATCTAAAGCTCCAATAATCTGATTTTGACTGCAGGATTCTTTGCAAAAAGTGCCGCTCAAAAATCTTTTTGCGTGTTTTGATATTGGTTTGTTTGTGCATATCTTAACCGGACATTAAGGGGCAATAACCCAAATCCAGATTAGGTGGGGATTTCATCACCCTTCCTAAACCCCACAAATCACAAAAGAAGCATATTTTCACCCTACATGAATTAAAAAATATCTAGACCAATCCTCGAAGGACCGTCGCGCTTAATTAGGATAGAGGAGGGTAGTGGGTAATCTATCGCTTATCCACATCCCTCTTATAGTGTCTAGGCAAGTGTGACTAAGAAAAGTGGTTACTAAATTAGGCCCGCTATTTTGGGTGATTCGTATAGCGGATACTTCCCACTTATCTGGCACTTACCTGGCCACAAGAGCAATAAAGAGATGGTAGAGGATTGATCCTGCGACTTGTCAATTGGAAGTCTAGGAGCAGTCTAGTGACTTGACTTAGGTGACCCTAGTTCTAGGGATTGATTATACATTTTTATGATTTGTGGAGTCAAGCCTCACGTACGACACTTTTTCAAAACAAACCTTCTTAAAATCGTTCTCACACACGCTGCCACGTGCACTAAACCCGCTTAGTGCATGATCAGCTAGACATGGGATTCTAGTGCCCGTCTTTTCCGTGTCTTTGCTATCGACTCCAAAGTCGGTACTTCTTCATCTTCTATTTCCCCTCCCCCCACCACATCAAACGAGATGGACGGTTCTCCATCAGATTTTCACACCACCACCCTGCCACCACCCGTAGGTGTGCAGAATCCACCGCGCTTCTCTCTTCAAGAAAGATGCTACCCCGTGCGTGGACCCCTTCCCACTTGTCTGTCTATTCCACCGGCCAATAGGGATAATTTCGAAATTAAACCCCACTTCATCAACTTGTTGCCCAAATTTCACGGGCTTGAATCCGAAGACTTATACATTTTCATAACCAAATTTGATAATGTATGTGCAATGATGGGCACAACCTAACTTTCAGGAGATGCTATTCGATTACGTCTGCTTCCTTTTACCTTGTGCGACCTAGCAAAAAATGGCATTAAAGCACTGCCGCACATTCTATCGCCAAATGGGACGAATTCGTTATAACATTCCTTAAGAAATTTTATCCCAATCACAAAACTGTCCATGTTCGAAACGAGATTAACCAGTTTACCTAACTTCCCAACGAACCATTCTGGAAATGCTTTGAGCGGTTTAAGGATATTCTTCTATAATGCCCCCATCACGGAATTGATAGATAGCAAATTTGCCAAATTATATATGAGGGTGTTAATTCTGCCACTAAACAGATGCTTGAAACCATTTATCAATATCATTTCATGTCAAAACACGATGGCGAAACTTAGCAATTCCTGGAAGATCTCGCCGAACAAACCTTACAGTGGGAAAGCGTTAGACCAACTTCATCTAGAGCAGGTATTCCAACGTAGTGAAAACCAAAATGGTCGCGATGCAAAAGAAACTCGAAGCTGTGGAAAACAAATTCTAATCAGCCTCCCTAAACTAAGTTACGCTCCCAAAAACTGTATGGTTGTTGTTTTTACCCATCACACTTAACGGAAGAATGTCCTTTGAATCCTCCATTTCAAGGTCAAGAACAAACTAATGCTGCTTTTCACAAACGATCTAGAAACGATCCTTATTCTTCCACATATAATCAGGGATGGAGGAATCATCCTAATTTTTTTCTTGGAACGAAAACCAAACTCAAAATCAAAACCAGTTCCCAAGCAACTATCAAAGGCCTCCCCCACAGCAACAGCAGCCACCACAGCACCCCTTTCAACTACAATCTTTTCAAAACCCGACCAACAACTTTGATCCTTATAATAATATTTCAACGGCCGGTGCCGATAAAACCTCTAAGCTCAAACGTAACTTAGAAATATTCATTAAACAATCCACGCAAATGACGGCTAATTTAATGTCTTCTATCCAAACATTAATGCAACACACTGCTTCCCACAGTGAAAACATAAAATCGAGCCAAGTCGTGACTCGTTAAGCGTAGTATTTTTTAAGAAATCGGTCGTTTATTAGCCGGAAGGGTCTTTAAACATGCATATCCATGGGCATGTAGGCTCCACCTTGATAGACTTTGTCGATGTTGTACGGGCCTTCATAATTTGGCTCGAATTTCCTCCGTTTTGCACGATTAGGGATCATTGGTCTTTTGACGACTAGAACGAGTTCGCCTTGGCGGAATGTTCTTGGCCTAGTCGGTCTTTTGTATGACCGTGTCATCCTTGCCTTATAAGCCTCTGGGTTTTGTTGTGCTTTAAGGAGAGGTTCGTCAAGGGCATCGATCTCCTCAAGCCGAAGATGAGCATTTTCTTCATCTGTCAACTCGTATCGAACCGCTACTCATAGAGAAGGGAGTTCTATTTCCAGGGGAAGCACTGCTTCCGTGTCGAATACCAACGCGTATGGTGTTGTATTCGTAGCCGTTTTGAACGTTGTTCGGTATGTCCATAGAGCTTCATACAGCCTTTCGTGCCAGTCTCTTTTATTTCAAGACACCGTTTTCTTTATAATCTTCATCAAGGTCTTTTTGAAAGCTTCATCTAGACCATTGGCACGAGAATTATAGACTGAAAAGTATCTCCAATCTATTTTATGCTGTTGTGCGAAGCAGCTGATTTTATGGCTCCTGTAGGCCAGCCCATTATCTGAGATAATTCGTCGCGGAGTGCCGAACTGGTAGATGACATGGGTTCTGAAGAAATGGAGGATATTCTCCATCTTCACCTTCCTTAGTGATACTGCTTCTGCCCACTTAGAAAAGTAATCGGCTGTTGCCAGTATGAACCGATGTCCTTTGGACGATATTGGTTCAATGGGGCCGATTATATCGGTTCCCCACATTTCGAACGGCCAGCTAGCTACCGTTGGGTGTAGCAGATTTGGATATTGGTGGATAAAGTCCCGTGAATTTGGCATGAGTGACACAGCTTCACATATTCGAGGCAGTCCTGAATCATCGTGGGCCAATAATAACCCATTCTTTTGATCTTCAGCTTCATTTTTGGCACAGCTTGGTGAGAACCGCAGAGTCCATCATGAGTTTCTCGGACGACTTTCTTTGCTTCCTCCGGCCCCAGGCATCCTAGCCATAGAAAGTTGAACGATCTCTTATATAGAGTATCATTGACGAAGGCGGAGGACAGAGCTCATTTTATGAGCTGATATCTAGACGACGCATTTTTGGGCGTTCTTTGGGATTTGAAGTAGTCTAAGAAGACTTCCCTCCAATCCTTGACCTTTTCTTCGTCCTCTATTTGAAGGGCTACTTGTTCGGTCATTTCTTTTCTTTCGGATGACTCTGTTAAGTCCCCCGAAGATATTTCTGTTGGCACGAGGATCCTGCGGCTTTGCATGATGATCTTTACGTCACCGAGATCTTCGTCGGCTAATTCCTTAGCCAATTTGGCCAACGCATCCGCCTTACTGTTTTCCGCACGCTGTATACTCTCCAGGATGTAGGATAGGATTTATGTCGGCAGTTGTTGCACTCTTTCACCATACATTATCAGCTCTGGCTTGCACGTCTGATAGTCGCCATTTACTTGGATAACGATCAGCTGGGAGTCTCCATATATGAGGAGGTCTTTGATTCAGATGTCGACAGTGATCTCGAGACCTGCTATGAAAGCTTCAAATTCAGGTTCGTTATTAGTCCTTGGTTCCGTTAAGGAAAGGGCGTAACGCAATATCCCTCTTTGCAGGGTCACAACGATAAGGCCCACCCCGGCTTTGATTATGGGGGTATTCTGCTTTCGCTGCTTTATGGAAGATGCTCCATCGAAGTATAGTTCCTATTAGGAATTGTTTTCTTCTTTCTCTCCTTCGATTGTGTCGAATGCATGTTTATCTGGAAACTCACAATTTAAAGGGGATTCGGCTAGTATCGGATGCTCCGTAAGAAAGTCAGTTACTGCTTTAAGGGGTCGCTACGTTATCGAGAACACCATCAATAGGAGGGCCCATTTGGCAAGCTTTCCTGTCAGTATGGCCATTGACATCAGATATTTGAGAGGATCCACCTTTAATATGAGATGGACCTCATATGCCAAGGCACAATGTCTGAGCTTCGTTATCGCGAAGATCAGTGCTAGGCAATGCTTTTCGATGGGGAGTAGTTGTTTTCTGCCCTCAGGAGAACTCGACTCAAATAGTACAAAGCTATCTCCTTTCCCTGATCATTCTCTTGTGCCTATAGCGCGTCTAGAGAACCCTCAAGGGCTGTTGTATACAGGATAAAAGGTTTTCCCTTAACCGGAGTGGTCAATACCGGCGGATTATGCAGGTATTTCTTGATTTCGTCTAGTGCATTTTAGCACTTTTGATCCCAGACGAACGGGGTCCCTTTCTTCATCAAATGACTGTAGGGACGGCATTTTCCGGAGAGGTTGGCTATGAACCGCTGGATATATGCGAGCTTTCCTTGAAGAGATCGCAACTGTTTGAGGGTCCTTGGTGTGGGCATTTCCGTAATCGCCTTGATCTTTGAAGCGATTTCGATACCCCGGTGCCGTATGATGAATCCTAGGAATTTGCCTGAGGAGACTCCAAACGCGCATTTTAGAGGATTCATCTTCAGATTATACATCCGAAGACGTTGGAACACTATGTTTAGATGTTCCCAATGTTCCTCGTAAAACTTGCTCTTCACCATAAGGTCGTCGATGTAGCATTCGACAATCTTATAGATGAGGTCATTAAAGATCTTCATCATGGCCCTCTGGTAAGTAGCACCAGCGTTCTTTAAACCGAAAGGCATCACCTTATAGCAGAATATACCCAGCGGAGTCTGGAAGGCGGTATGCTTTTGGTCTTCAAGATGCATTTTTAATTGGTTGTAGCCTGAAGATCCATCCATGAAGGAGGAGACCTCATGGGTAGACGTGTTATCGATCATCAGCTCGATAATAGGTACTGGGAAGTCATCCTTCGGGCAATCTTTGTTGAGGTTCCGAAAGTCCACGCAGATACGCACCGTCCCATTTTTCTTCATCACCGGAACGATGTTAGTGATCCAGTCGGGATATTGAACTTCTTGGATGAAGCCGGAGTCGATTAGTTTCTTGACCTCGGCATTTATACTCATCACAAGTTCGAGCAGCATTCTTCTTAGCGCCTGTTTAACTGGCTTTATGTCCGGCGATATGGCCAATTTATGTACTGCTACCTTTGGATCTAGACCCGGTATATCGGAATAGTTCCATACGAAACAATCTTTATACTACATGAGCACGTCTTTTAACGTGGCTGCCTGTTTTTTAGATAGCAGCTCACTGACAAATGTTGGCCTCGGATCGTTTTCCGCCCCTAAGTCAATTTTCCTTAGCTTGTCCGCCGTAGTGTGTATCCCGTCTTCCAGCTCATTTGGTGCTGGTGGAAACTCTAAGATCACCTCGTCCTCGTCTTCATTTGAGAAGCACCTGAAGGGGTCATCTATCGTCCTGTGCCCTCCCTCCTTTGAGAGTGTTATCATATGGAGGGTACGGGTTCGCTTCCATCCTTGATGTTGAGATGGTTCTATCCTCATGGTATAAGTCCTCTTTGGCTCATACTTTTGTGGTGGGGTTACCCTCCAGCTGTCGGATAAAGCGAACCTGCCTTGTTGATATTGGTCTTCGACCCAGTCTTTGAAGGTGAAGCAGTCTCCAAAGGGATGACCTATGGCTCAATGGTAGGAGCAATAATCCAAGTGATGGATCTCGTTTATTTGTTCAGGGTGACGAAACTCTGGGAGCGTCATCATTTGGTGCTTCATGACAAGGTTGAATATTTTCCTTGTCTTTTCATAAGGGAAAGAGTATTCCCGACCCATCTTCTTTATAAAGGACGGGATTCAACCAAGTTTTTCTTGATAGCGCGGCTTCTTAGATCTACCTTGTTTTTGCGAATGTTTTTTGCGCTCTTTGTCCTGTTTTTGCCTCTATTTCGGGATTTTTCCTTTTTGCGAGGACATACAGCGAGCTGGGAATAAAGGGCATTGTAGTATTCTTTCTCCACAGGTTGCTGATTGAGGCGTTGCGTCCTGGCTTTTTCATAGATAGTCATTTCACAGCAGTGGTTGTCTCGACTCCTTTGACAAGCCTCCTCTATTAGCTTGTCTATTTGTTCTTCAAGCGATGGAATTAACGTTCTTAGAGCAGGATTTCGCTCTGTTTCAACATCACGGCCATTTGGAAGAGCATTTTCCTCTTCTCTAGAGATGTTTATGACGCGGCGGCTGTGGAACTGCTCCCGTTTTCTGGACCGAACGTATCCGAGCCCGGTTGTCTCCATCTTCCCATCGGGCATCTTTCGCTGGGTACCAGGGATATCCTAAATCTTTTTTGTAGAATTGGGCTTGTCGAACTGTTTGTTCGAAGGTACTCCTTGGCATCTTAACAGCGTTTTCAATCCCTCCGCGTAGTATCTTGGCGGAAGAATTGGTTGAAGTCTGTCGAGTGCAAAATCGACACCGTGCCAGACTTCTTTCTCTACTCTGGTCTCCGCAGATTGATAAAAGAGGACCGCCTTTTCACCTCTTCGTCTGGGAGGCACGTAGAAAGTCTGTAGTTCATGTACGCTGTATGTATCGAGCGCATCAAGTTCCTTGTAATGCCAAGGCGGAGCCATTGTGATTTGCAGGCTCTGATCTGCTTTGTCGAGGGTTTGCACTAACGGGCGGATGGACAACACTGCATTGGCCTCATCCTCAGAGTCACTGCCGAAGACCAAAATAGGAGTAGATAGCCCGGGCTTATTGTCTTGGGGTTGCCCCGAGTAGACTATTTCTTCATCTTCCTCGGTATTGCTCCTAAAGATTGGGATGGTGGCGACGGACTTCTGTTTATCCTCTGGCTTATGACACCTTTCCATATCTCAAAGTCTGGTAGGAAGTACTTTGCGTCTTCATATTTCCGGACTTCGTTTACCGAGAACGGGTTTAGCTCCCCTGTAACGGTGTATTCAAAACCGTCTTTGAAATACTTCATACACTGATGTTGTGTAGAAGGGATGACGTTGTATTCGTGTAACCAAGGCCTGCCGAGCAGAGCGTTATAGCAAGTCTTAGGGTCAATGACATGAAATTTGATGTCAATAACGAGCAATCCAAAGCGTAGCATCAATATTACAGACCCAAGCGTCCGTGACGACTGTGAGTCGAACCCGGAGATAGTAATTTTGTCTCGGGCCAAGTGCTGAGTATTCATGCAAATCTCCTTCAGCACTTTCACGTTGAGAAGGTTGACGGAGGATCCGTTGTCGACAAGGATTTTCCCTATCTTGATGTCGTGGCAGTACTCGGTGACGTTTAACGGGCGATTATGTTCGCACGTACCGAGGAGGAGGTCTTCATCGCTGAATGTAATGTCGGCTATGTGAACTTCTGCCAGCTCATTCTTCATCTTCTCCTCTGTGACGAAAGTTTGGAACAGATCGGGCTCTTGTAATGCCTTGATCAGAGAATCTCGTGCCTCTTTTGAAAGGAAGAGAGCATCCAATATGCTCAGTTGTGAGGGTATTTTCCTCAGATGTGCCAGGACATTGTAATCCACCTTGTTTTTCTTAGGTGGGTCCCTTGCTGCGAGTTCTTTGACAACTCTACCGTCGAGGGCAATCTCCTTGGGGATTTTTTCTTTCCCTTTGTTTTGTTTTTTTGCTCGAACCCTTATTTGTATGTCCGAGGTTCTTTTCAGGCAGCGTGCGGCTCCGCAGCTGAATATTCTCGCAGTTCTTCTCCTCATCTTCTTTTTCGGAGGTGGAGTCCTTGAAGAGAGAGCTGAGGGTTATTTCATTCTCAGAATCGCTCCCGAAAGTATAAACTTGGGGCTTTTCCCCTTCCGGACTGGTATCAATCATATGACAGTTGCCAGTCATTTTTTCATGCGCATCTGTCGCACTCTTTTGCTATCGACGAGTTTCGCGCTTCATCCTCTTGAAGTGTTTTTGATGGGTAACATATCCTTTCCACCACTTCTTGAAGATACTGCATTCTTCGGTGGGGTGGGTAACCCTCCAATGATATAGGCAGTAGTTCGTATATGAATCCTCTCCGTCGAGACATATGACTCCGAGAGTGTTTCCTATGAGAGGTGGCAGCTTCATTCCTATGGACAGGGCTTTGGCGAACCGCTTCTCTGTCTTGATCCTGCTCTTATTTGTGGCAGGTGTGCTTCGGTTTGGTTGGAGTACTTTACGACTTATCCTTGTCGCGGCTTCTTCATCATGACGCTGACGCTTAACCTTTTCATATATGACTGTTTCGTGTTCTCGGTCAGCTATGCTTTTTCGAAAGGCTTCGTTTAATAGCCTATCGATCGGGTCTTCTGGAAGTTCCGGGGATTTTAGCACCGATCCTGCCCCCAGTTCCTCTGCACTATTTTCTGACGCTGAAGGAGCTTCTTCGCCATTTAACGACGAATGGGAGACCATGTGTAACATTTCAGAAAATATAAAATATTATTTGTAGAAGTTAATATCAAAATAATATATTTCGCGAAAACTACCCGATTTGCGAAATTGGGGTTTTCGTAAAATGGTATAAATATATACCAATAATTGTGAATTAATTAGAGATTAAAATGATTTATTCATTTAAAATATATTTATTGGAATTGGCATTTTTAAAATTTATTATATGCAGTTTGGATAAAACCCGATTAGTGCACTGCTAATCGCGATTAGGCCAAATCCGTGTTTCTACAGTTCTCCATGGCTAGTGCACCATGTCATGTTTCGTTTTGATTACATGTTGTGTTCTTGTATTGTTTTTGGGGTATTATGTGAATTAGTTTTATAAAAAATAAAAAGAAAAGAAAATGAAAAGGGTAAAAGGGTAAGAATAAGAGGAGGAGAGAGAGAGAGAGCAGCCATGTCTACTTCATTTCCCCCCATTATTTTTCCTTCTTCATCTCCCTCAACTCACTTCCCTCCACCTCTACCCCAAGATCCATCTCCAAATATTCACCAACACCCTATACTCCCTTCACAAAAGTTAATTCCCTCTTCATCCTCTACACAATGGGTCAAGCAAAGTTGGATTTTGCTGACATTGGAAAGTTAGGGTTTTTCTTGAGTGTCCTAAAGGAGGTATAAATTCTTCCATTTAGTTTAGTTTTAATTTCCTTGCATTCTAGTGTAGTTTGGAATTGAACAAGTGTGGATTTTGATCTTGGGATATTCCCAAGTTGCTGTTGAGGGATAAGGAGAGGTGTAGTGAGTGCTTTAGGACCTTAGGGATTGATCACAAGACCTGGAATTGAGTATAGAAACCAAAACACGGACTTAGGAAATTTTTCGTATCGGTTTTGTGACATTTAGCATGCCTACAGGAAATCTGGAGCAACCCGGGACCTTTATAAAAAAAATCAAACATACACATTAGCCTAGTTAGACCAATAGAAGACCACCACGAGAATACGAGGCCCAAAATCCAAGGTGGGGCCAGCCACGTCGGTTACTGTAGCACATTTGGCCGGTCACTGTAGCAGTTTTTGTTCTGGGGTTTTGCCAGTAGCTCACATACCTTATAACATAGCTACTATATTTTTAGTTTTGTTCCAGATTACATGAGTTAAAATCTGGGAGTATTTTGGTGTGATTTTTGGTTATGTTTTCCGTAATTTGAATACTAGGTTTTGATATTTGGATTTGTATTTGGTTGTTGGATGTTTGTACATCAACGACAAGGGATAATTGGTTGGTTTGCATGCGTGAGCTATAGGTTCTAATCTATGAGCGCACCGTATGCCGTATCGGTTTTCCGGATTCGATTTTAGTAGCGATTGCGATTGTGTATTATTGTAGATACCTTCGCGTAGATTCCGAGGCGACGGAGCATAGCGTCATCAACTTCGGAAATCAAGGATCAAGGTGAGTAGATATATATCTACGGTGGAAGTCGGGTGGATGGCGTATAGCACCCCCGCAGTTCGTAGTGTAGCCTATGATATTATATATATATATATATATATATATATATATGTATGTATGTATATATATATATATGTATATGTATGTATATGTATATATATGTATATGTATATGTATATGTTATGTGAATCATGGATAGTTAGCAAGTAAGGTCTTAGGAAGTCATGGATTTGATTCTAGTATATTTGATTGATAGTGTCATTAGTTAGTTGTAGTCGTGAACCCTAGAATAAGGCTTACACTCACACACACACACTCGCATGCATTTTACTTTCTTGTGAGTATATGGGGATATGTATATATACATACACACATAGGTATGGGACTATGTATATATACTTATACATATACATGGATAATGAGGATAGTACATGGTACTTGGAGATGAGTCGATATGTTTGGTCACGATGCCATGAGATCGGTGATGTGATTTGGTTCGTATTTTGAGATACGACATGATATTATAGAGGATCTTTAGGCGATGTGTTTTCAGACACATGCATATATATTATTGATGGTATCAGTATGTACTAGACGTATATCAGTACCCAGCTCATGATATACGATGATAAGAATACCAGTTCAATAATGAGATAAATGTGATATTGACCCGTACCCTGATTTGGGATGCCGTACGATGGATTTACCGTACGAGATAAAATTATGATGATAGATCCGCACTCTTGACTCAAGGATGTCATATGATATATATATTGTATCGTACGCGATACTATTGAGGCGAGATCACAGACTATATATATATATATATATATATATATATATATCGACTCAGCTTTAGGTGGATTTCCTTACCCTTTCGACTAGTCTGTTAGTTTAGTCCTGTAGTTACTTAGTAGATGTTAGACTGAGCACGAGTCATACCTATTTCCAAAACTAATGAATCGTGGGTATTTTAAAGACAGGCCAAGGGATACTACGGATATTTCAAAGGATATACTTTTTCATAAAAACACTGTAGCCCTATTTTCTAAACACCACGATTCGTGCGATTTCATATACCAAAAACTGTATGACTCGTATATAGCAACGTATACTTCTTTATTACTGCATTTACTTTTCATTTGCTATTTATTCTGCTGTTCGCATTGCATTGCATGTTTATTTGTATTTTCATTAGAAATGATGAAACGTGTTGTTAGGACACCAGCACCATTACCGATGATACTTATGCTCCACGTACACTTGCTTGCCGGTTCACACACATCTTCATCGGTAATTGCTATGTCACGTACACTTTAGAGAATATTATTCATTGACATAGCTTGCTAGCTGATAGTTCAATATGTTATTGCTTTAGTATGCTAGTTTAATTATTGCATTCCTTGCTTGTTATCAGATGCATTCATATATTCATTTGTCATGAGATATTATAGGGCCAGTCCGGATCGCCGGAGCCCAGTATTCATTTTTATTTACTCTTAAGATTGTTATTTCGGATTTCCATGAGATTTCTGGATTTGGAGAAACTGTAAGGATTTATAAACTGATTATCATTTTCAAAAGATAGAAAATTGTGGTTCTCTCCTGATATGATTTGAGATATGTCCACCATGAGTTTTCTCGGCTCTTAAGCGATATCGTACACCCGATTCGAGGAGGAGGAGAAACCATCTGTGGGTGCATGGTGGACCCGGTGCAATACCCCGGGGTGAGAAGGTCGCAGATGATGGCGTTGAGCCTGAGACAGGGGAGCACTACTGACCGGTGATTTTATTGTGACGCGACGGATATCCGGAGGATACCGACGTGGTCTTGAGATTTGATGATATGGGCCAGTCCGGATAGCCGGAGCCCTAGATATTGAGATTTGATGATACAGGCCAGTCCGGATAGCCGGAGCCTGAGATATTGAGATATTAAGATTTATATTTTGTGTCGATACTTGACACTGATTCTATGTTGATTTCATTGATGATACTATGATTTAAATATACAGAAATCTCACTAAATTAAGAGAACAGTTTTCTCATTCATGATATATTCTATTTTCATTATATTGCTTTCATACCTCATATATATGATATATTGCTACCTGAGGCACTGACACGAGCACATGGGATTACACTTATGCATAGATGTTTACCCTTCCATTATATTATGCTTCAGGCCATATTATTATTTGAGAATATTATGATTGTATGACCTAGGATTGAGTCATACATACGATTTCTGCTCAGTGATGTTTTCATCTCACGAATTGGCAACTCACCTCCGTTGTGCCACAGTTTCTTACAGGTTTTGCCATACAGGTTTTCCTTGGCGGCTTTGCTGGCACATTACTTCATTCCGGGTGATTGCTTTGGTAGGTGGGTTCACTTGCATCGTGACCACCATTGTACCTTTTATTATATTTCAGTTGTATCTAGTAAACTCCATCAACCAGACTTGTATATTTATTAGACTTAGAAGACCAGTGTATATTCTTTCGACCTTAGAGTCGCGCATTGTATTACTATGGTTTTCTTGATGATTTTGAGTTTCCTTCTGAGTTTGATCCTCGCCCTTCGGCGTTATATATTATCTTGCTTGCATGGTTGTGACAGCCAATTGGCGAAGAGTTAGCTCCCGCTTGGGGATGCCTTTATTCATATTATGCATGTTGTACCCTTTTGGGGCCAGTATTTACAAAGGAAACTCTGCCGAAATTTTCAGAAAAGACTTGAGATTTTAAAAATGCATACTTCGGCTTATGTTATTAAAACCACTTGTTTTAAAACTAGTTTTCTTCACTTCTTCCTTAAAATGGTTTAGATTTCTGGGATTTTTTTGACTTACTTGAATTAGATGGGGTCCTATAGACTTCATATGATTCAAGTGCCAGTCGCATGCCATTTCGGGTCGTGACACCATATGGCAACTTGCTACTTAGTCTTCGGTTTCTTCTGATGAGTCATTTTCCTTATCGTTGTCACTATCTTCGTTCTCAAGAATATGCTTGAGGAACTCTTCAAGGGTGACCGGTGTCCGCTCCTTCTCATTGTACTCCTCCAACGCGTCGATGTACTTTTATAGGTTTGTGTGCTTGTCCTCATACTCGGCAGGCTGCACAGGCTTCTTGGTCTTCTTCTTTTTCTTCGAAGACTTTGAAGGCTTGACTTGGGGATTTTTCCCTTTGTCAACAACTTTCAGTATGGGGCGCAGTTTCAGCATCCCTTCAATAATTTCAGGATCAAGTGGGCTTTTCCACCTAACTGCCGGACATGCATATAGATCCTTCGGCATTCTTTTGGTTTTTGCTGAAAGAACGACTTCCCATGGAGTTTCTTCTACGAGCGAGCATGATTCCCCCGGCGCATCCACTTTTTTGGGAGTGTGCTTCTGTAGTGGGTTCATCCTCCAGTTCTCAGATAGCGCGAACTTCCCCTATTGATACTGGTCCTCGACCCAGTTCTTAAAGACGTAGCAATACTCAATTAGGTGGATCACCATTCTGTGATAGGAGCAGTAGATAGGGTTGTTGACGTCGCCGAGTTGCAGTGGACGTCGTGGGTCTGGCAATATGACGAGTTTGTTACGCATTGCCAACTCAAATAGTCTCCTCGTCTTATCGTGGGGAAACGAGTAAGCGCGTCCTAGCCTTTCTTCCAGGAATAGGCATGGACGTGCATTGTTTTGGTGAACAGCCGGTTTTGGGTCGCTCGGTTGTTGTTGAGCGTTGGCGACGAAGGCCGCTTTCCCTTTACCCTTGGCATTTCGAGGGTCCTTATTTGAGGAGGAAGGCCCATGGCCCATCTGGTCCATTTAGGCCAATTTATCGATCAAAGCCTGGGAGGTCGTCGGCTCGAAGAACGTTATGAACTGGGACACAGTCGTTTGCTGATATAGGGTCCCGATGAACATGCCCATGGTGGGGGATTTTTCGATGCGTTGTTCGCACTTTGACCACAGGTTCCACCACCAGATCGCATATTAGACCCAGGTTTCTCCCGGCCTTACCCTAGCATTGATTAAAGCCGTGATCGGGGTACGCTCGCTTGCGCTGGCAAACCGCTGTGTGAACAACAGCTCCATCTCTGTGAATGTCTTTACAGAGTTATTTGGGAGCTCCGAGTACCATTCAAAGGTCGTCTCTGACAGGCTACCAACGAACTGGCGAAGCAGCAATTTGATGTCGCCTCTAGTGTTGCCGCACAGAGCTCTGAACTGCGCAACGTGTTGGTGTGGGTTGCCTATCCCCTTGTACACATGGAACTTGGGGATCATATATCCCGGTGGGTACTTAATTTGGTCATACCAGCCTGGATACGGTCGTCCGATTCTGATTATTTGGCCAGCAGCTTCACTAGCTTGATGAGCTCATATTTGTTGAGCTATATAATCATCAAGAGCAACCTTGGAAATCGTTTCCTTCTTAGCCGCCGATAAGGCCGAAGGAGGATTTGATGTTTCCCCTCTGTCATCCTCGATAATTATCGGTGGATCCTCGGCTGGGGGTTCTGGCTGGATAATCATCCCAACCATATCTTGGAACAAGAGAGCTATCTGCTTTATATTAGCAGCCTGCTCAGCAGCTTCCTTGTCCTTTCTTTCAAGCACCCTGTGCAGAAACTCTGTATCGGTCTCTGCTCCTGGCGCTGTTCGACCGTTGTGTCCGAGCTTTCTTTCTGCCCGGTAAGTGCTGCCATTTTGGTCAGCATCTCCTGGAGCTTTTGTTGTTGCTCCTGAGCTTTTGTCAGCGACCGAGTTTTCAGCCGGTGACCTACGGAAGCACGGCTTTCTTCTTTTCCAGAAGCCATGTAAACCATGTGTACGATCATGCCCCCATATTTGGGGCGTTTGGGTCCAGCGCCTTTGGAATTTGCCGCAGGCGGTGGGATTTTCTCCAGCCTTGTCCTTTTGTAGGAGGTCGAAGTTGAAGGAGCCGTTGTAACAGGCACCCGTATAGAAGAAGTCCCTCGCTGTATGGTGGAGAGATGGTCTTCCTCTTGCCGAGCCTTCGATTTCTTCGGTCGACGAGAGTAATCTTTGCTGATCACAGAGTCCTGGACTTTCCGCTAGACCCTGTGAATTTGGGAGGAGAGCTGATTGATCTGTAATCTTGTGAAAGAAAAAATAGTAGTAAAATAACCGCAATCAATAACGGTGTCACGTGTAGCGAACCTTTAGTGAGTACGGGTCGTCCTCTAGGATTCATGGAATTTTATAGTTCTTGCTTTAGATTGGTTGAAAGAAATAGAAAAGAGAAAATCAAGAAAATCAAGAAGATAGTTTCAACAAAATCAAGAAAACAGTTTCAAGAAAATCAAGAAGATAGTTTCAAGAAAATAGTTTCAAGATCTAATTGAATTATCAAGAAAATGGTTCAAGATCTAATTAATTTATCAAGAAAATTTTATATGAAGAAGGCTTGTAGGATTCGATTGGATTTAGTAGCCCTGGATGACTAATAAAGATGACTCCTCTTATCTATTGATAGATTTAAAACTAAATTGATGGCGATGAATGAGGATTAGGGTTCTTTGGAAGAAATTAGGGTTTCTCCTCTATTGACCCTTGTCCTTTCATTGATCTCCATTCATATATATCCCTTAACCAAATGATCATCAATCTTATCTGAAATCGTGGTCGAGATTATCAAGAAATTGATATCGCGCCCGATAAGGATGTTGACGATTCTTTTGCTAAAGTTTATAAACTTCATAAGACTTAAAAGGAGTATAGAATTTTCTTACCCATTGATCTACCCTAATCCTACGAATCCTATCAAGCGGAGAATTACTTGCGCATCATGAAAATATAAGAAAGAATAGAGAAAGAATTCATAATGCGGAAATTAAAAGAAAGCGAATTGATAAAACTGATGATCTACCTTTATTACTCAACTTCACAATACATTTCTTTGAGTTTAGATATAAGAGGAAGAAGAATTGCTCTCAATCTCTGCCTCGAAGAAGTAAATATTCTGTCGATCTTCACGTCGCTTGATCACCTCGAGTCTTGGATCTGTCTTGGATCACTTGCTCGTTGACGATGATCAGTTTCGTGTAAAGGAGACTTAATTGATGTCGCTTGATGAATTTCTCGATGATTTCTTGATCTTGGATCTTAAGATCGAAGATTCTTGATCTTAGATCTTAGATCCCCTTTTTGATATTGGATTTGATCTTGGATTTGATGTAGAGATTTATTGGCTCTTTTCTTGATTTTATTTGAAGAGATTGGATGAAAATTGGATCCTTTGTAGATGTAACCCTCGGTCCTTTTTATAGCCCCAAATCCAGTAACAGAAAATCCCAACAAACTAAGTTTGTTGCAAAGAAGATTCCAGAAGAATCTTGAACCCTGACTCCTCTTCTTGACCGTGGAACCGCAGCAATTCGGCCAACTCGGCCGCGGATCGGCCGTGACTCGGTGAGTTGTTGGCTTCAATCTTCTGGATTCTTCTTATGTTGGTATTTTGGTTTTTATTTGATGTCTGGAACCTTCTTATCTTTTCTGCGTCTCTGCCAGTATTTGATTTTTCGACTTTCTTTACTTTATTGGCAGATTCTTGATTCCGGATATCTGACCTGAGCTAAACTTGCACAATATCTCAATGAAGAATGTTAGTTATGTTTGAGATACAAAATATTATGCGTAAAATATTAAACATACAATTTCCTTCATGATGTTGATTATAATATATAAACACATGGTAAATGGTATTTTGCAAATGAACTTCTAATATGTGTTATAATTATAACAAACACCTTTAGATGATTAAGAAAAGTAAGGAAATTGTCATGTTAAAAGTGGAATATTTTCGACTAAACAAGAGCCGCTGATGGGGCTGCTTCTTCTTTGCCTGCACTGTGGCTTCTACAGGCATGGGCGATTTCTTTAGCACCGTCGTTGGAGAGTTCTTGCGTACCCTCCCGAGCAGATAAAAGTTGTTCCCGGTTAGAACAGCAGTGTCAACTTCCACCATTGAAGCTGGTGGGGTAAGTCCAGAAGGGGAGTTGCCCCCAGATTTTCTCACTCGACGCTAGTGGCGACGTCGAGCGTGTCTTGTAGATGGGGCCACCTCAGTTTCGGAAATGGGTTCTTCATGCCCATGGTTTTGCTGAAGGGCTGTTGGTGGTGTCAGCCTATTGAAGACTAACGTCCTTAGCAGAGCTTGAGGAGGAACAGCCAATCTTTCAAAGATCGACTTTCTGGTAGGGGAAGCACCTTTGACGACTTCACCTGCAGGAGGAGTTAGGAGGGCTATCTGTTTTGGGGCAGCCCTTTCAGATATCACGAACCTCTTTACGAGCCCGTTTGAGTTTTGGCTCAGCCTGTTGAAGACTGAGACGCCGGATTTGGACGGCCCGTTGAGCGGGGCCGTTGTGGTTGCAAGTTGATCGAAGACTGACTTCTTGGGAGCTTCTTCCTGTGGCGCTCAGGCACCAAAACTCACTGGTAGGAGCATGGTCCTGAAGAACAACCCAGTAGTGACTTATGTAACTTGCCCCACCGGCATTGAAAAGATGGAGGCCGCGTTGGGCCCGTAGGTCACTCCTCCAGTTAGGGTGGAGCGAGAGATACTGTTGTAAGAGATGCAGTTGGAAGCCATCAATTTTCTTCTTCTTCTGCATAGGAGCAAGACACCAAATCTTAGTACCTCGAATCCAAGGGCAACCATAGCGAACAGCGATTTTGTTCGCGAAACACGACACACGAAGTGTGGAGTGGAAAGAGGAAAAGGTCCCACCGGACGTACCAGAATCTGTTTACCGCTGAAAAACCGGACCGAGACGTTGGGACGTCTGGCCTGAATTCTAGGGGTAGATGCCATTTGGATTTATCCTTCCACCTCTCCGAAGATACCAAGTTGATTTATGGTACCGAATATCGAAGGATTGGACGGACGCGGCCGTTGTAGCAGACTTTATTAGATTCCCCCTCATTTATGAAGGGTTTTGATTGGGGGGACGCTCTTCCCTGCAGGTGGAATCCCCTGCAATTAATTACGTTACCGCGTTGCGATAACCACTTTCTCCTGCTTCGGAAGTTCACTTCGTGTCGTGTGTTTTTTTGTTTGTTGTGGTTGCCCGTGGATTGTATACGGAGACTAGTTTATGTCGTCGCCCGTAGGGCGCGGATTAGTCTAAATCCGTATATTTTTAAATTTGGGCTTGGTTTTATTTAAGGACTGTTAATATAGTTTGAGATTAAGATCAACTTAAATATACATGAGCATTTGGGGCACGATTTGTTTTTTGCTAAGGATACATTAGTCCAATTTGAGACTAAGATCCAATTACCAACACTTTAGGATCTTCTTTATTTAAGACCTAGCAAAAGAGCATTTGGGCTCTGCTGCAGGAAGACTTCAGAGACCTGGCCAATTTAGGGCTTGGTCTGCTTACTCATTTCTTTTATTCAAAAGTGCTAGGCACTTATTTGGGCTCTGTTTGTTCAGCCCTTTCCTTTTCTGGTGGAGCCCGTGTGAGGAACACGTGAGGCGTTGCCCAATCAGTGCTAAGCACTTAGCCGTTTTAGCTGTATCTGGAGTGTTATGCACTTTTATTCAGTGCCCACGTGATGAGCACATGCGACGCTGGCCTTCTGTTTTGGGCGCCCGCGTGTCTTTCATGTGAGGTGCTAGGCGCTGTTAAAAGGGGTGTCCACGTGGGAAGCACGTGAGGCGCTAGTCTTTTCCCTTTTTAGAGATTAAATCTCTGTTGATGGTATTTGGCCATTAATGATCACCAAGATCTTCGTTTGTTGAAGACCTGGGATCGGGTTTTTTCCTTTAAGAACTAAATTCTTTTATAAGTTCTTTTTCCTTTTGCTTTTTCTTTTGGACCTAGTTCTTTTCTGAATCTTTGATTCAAGAACAAGGTCTTGCCGTTGAGAATTAAATTCTCAACTTGTGGGAGACTTGTCATGTGGATCTCTGATCCAGAAAAAGAACTAAGTTTTTTTAAAAGGGTTAAACCCTTATATAGGTGAAAAGAGATATTTTGATCTCTGTGTTTCTTTACCTAGGGTTTTTTTAGGAGAAAAGTTTTCTTCTTTGAGAGAATTAAATTCTTTGTTGTTTTGAGAGCCTTCTGTATTTTTACAGAAGCTTATGGGGTCTCCTCTTTTCTTTTCCTCCTCCCCTTTAATTGATCTCTTTACTCATATTTATAGGAGAAGAGAAAAATAAATTTATTGAGAAAATCTCTCATTGAGAGATCATGATTGATTTCATGATCAATCAAAATGATCATTTAGAACAATCGGTGAATTTTATTCACCATTGGATTTTGAATCCAAAGGCTCTCTGTTTAACAGAGAAGATTTCTTGTTTGTTTAACAAGATTAGGAAATATTTTCCAAAGATAGAATTTTATTCTATCATATGAATATCTTGTTAGTTTAATAAGATTAGGAATATATTTTCCTAACATTGAATTTAATTCTATCATATGGATATCTTGTTAGTTTAACAAGATAGGAAAATGTTTTCCTAAGATAGAATTTTAATCTATCAGATAATCGATGGGTGATTTTATAATCACCGTTGGATCAGAGAAGATCTTTCTGGTTTGAGGAAGATCGGGGAAATATTTCCCACATAGAATTTAATTCTATCATATGGTTTAATTGGTGATATTTTATCACCATTGGATTTTAAATCCAAGATTCTCTATTAGAGAAAAATCTTTCCATATTAAAAGAAAAATATTTCGCAAATAGAATTTATCATCTGATGATTTATTATCACCATTGGATCTTTGATTCAACGGCTCTGTTTAACAGAGAATATCCCAATTTTTAGGGAAGTATCCCCATGTAGAATTTAATTCTACTTACATTTAATTTGGACGTCGGTGCTCACGTGTTGTGCACGTGGGCGCCACATAAGAATTTAATTCTTATTTAGGATAGGTGCTCCTGTTTTTTGCACATTGGCATCCACATGAGAAGCACGTGTGACGCCACCATAGGATTAATCCTACAAGATTTGCTCTGGCGTTGGCGTTCCAAGACCTCCAAAGCGTACGATCAGAGTGTAGGAGCCAACTCTATTGGAAGAGGTACAGGGGGAAGGGAGTGTGGAATCTCTATGCGTATGGTAGTGAATACTTGTCATTAGGGCTACCCGTAATGGAAAGGAATTGTCTTTGAGCCGAGTCACCTTCAGAGTACCGCTTACGAGTACCAGAAAAAGAAGAAGTCATTTGCTCTATGGCCAAGAGAACGAACGGATAGAACAGAACAAGGAGTTCACTTCGGCACCTGCCGTTCCGTAAGCTAGACGTTATGAGTTCCGACCTCTGATCAGCTAGCACGAAAGGAAGTCAAAAGCGAATGGGGCAACCTGCACTATTGATTGCTATTCAGGAATTCTCTCCAGTATTTTTTCTCCCAATCTGCGCAATAGTCCGTTATAGCAGATTCATTCAAGTCCACTTCTGCTACATCGTTATCCAACTCCTCCATCTCGTCAGCCCAGGATTTAGAGTTGGAAGAGGACCCTTTAACCACCTTTTCTCTGTAAGAGGTTCTTTTCCTTTCCCTACATCGTTAAAAGACATGGTTGCCTGCATCTGCCTGGTAAAAAAATGCCTTTATTTTAAAATAGAGAGATTTTAAACCGACTTTGAATTCGCGATAGATCTAAACCTCGTCTGGCTTAGCTCATGGAATAGAAGAAGGTCAAATCAAAAGTATAGGCAGAAACGAGAAAAGTCCATAGCTAGTCGCTGCTCACCCCTTGCTTGTTCGATCGGGCCCTCGTGAGGGGCACGTGAGGCACTGCCTCAACAAAATTTTAACAGAGCTTAGCTGTTTTATTATGTTTAAATAATAGGGGAACATGTGCTCCTGTGCTTTGCACATTGGCGCCCACGTGAACTTCACGTGCGGCGCTACCTGGGGTGATAGTTACATGCCTTACATGTGGGTGCATGTATTTAACATGTGGAGCTTTCCATTTATTTTTTTTAAGGGAACAGCAAGCACTGAGCCAAAAAAAATTGGCGGGAACATGGGTTTCTATACTACCCAGCAGTGTTAAGCACTAAGATATACAGTGCACACGTGTGCTTCACGTGGGGCGCTGGAATAGTGCTAAGCACTAATTTTTTTCTGGTGCTCACGTGCTTTTCACGTGAGGCGCTGGGTTTTTAACCTTGGGCGCTCACGTGCTTTTCACGTGAGGCACTAAGTTTTTAGCCTTAGGCGCTCACGTGCTTTTTACGTGAGGCGCTAAGTTTTTAGCCTTGGGAGCTCACGTGCTTTTCACGTGAGGCGCTACAATAGTGCCAGGCACTAATATTCTCTGGCGCTCACGTGTGTTTCACGTGAGGCGCTATGTTTTTGGAGATTTAATCTCTGTTGATATTTTTTAGTGAACTTAAGTCCCTGTTAATGGTACTTTGACCATTAAAGATCACCAAGATCACTATTTTGAGGATCTTGGATCGGCTTTTTAAAGAACTAAGTTCTTGATTTGAAGGAACTAAATTCCTGGAGTATTATGGACTCTATGTTTTTTCATGTTCTTATATCCATGTTCTCCTCTGAATTTTTTATTCTCAAGAACAAGATCTTTCCGATGATAATTAAATTCTCAACTTGTGAGAGACTTGTCTTGTGGATCTCAGATCCAGAAAAAGAACTAAGTTTTTTTTAAAGGATTAAACCCTTAGATGTGATATGATAGGTAAAGGAGATATTTTGATCTCTTCTTTTTTCTTTACCTAGGGCTTTTAGAAGAGAGATCTTTTTCTTTGAGAGAATTAAATTCTCTGTTGTCTTTAAAGCCTTGTGTATTTTTACAGAAGCTTATAGGGGTCTCTTTTTTTTCCTCCTCTCTTTTCATCTCTTTGCTCCTATTTATAGGAGGAAAAAAGAATCAATTTGTTGAGAAAATCCCTCATTGAGAGATCATGATTGATTTAATAATCAATCCAATTGATCTTTTAGATCAACCAGTGAATTTTATTCACCGTTGGATTTTTAATCAAAAAGCTCTCTATTTAACGGAGAAGATTTTTTGTTTGTTTAACAAGATTAAGAAATATTTTCCTAAGATAGAATTTTATTCTATCATATGAATATCTTGTTAGTTTAACAAGATTAGAATTTTATTCTAGCATATGAATATCTCGTTAGTTTAACAAGATTAGGAATATATTTTCCTAATATAGAATTTAATTCTGTTATATGAATATCTTGTTAATTAAACAATATTAGAATTTTATTCCAACATAGAATTTAATTCTATCACATAGAATTTTATTCTATCATATAAATATCTTGTTAGTTTAACAAGATTAGAATTTTATTCTATCATATGAATATCTTGTTAGTTTAACAAGATTAGGAATATTTTTTCCTAACATAGAATTTAATTCTGTTATATGAATATCTTGTTAGTTTAACAAGATTAGAAAAAAAATTCCTAAGATAGAATTTTATTCTATCAGATGATTTAATTGATGATATTTTATCACCATTGGATTTTAAATCCAAGATTCTCTGTTAGGAAAAGATCTTTCCATATTAGAAAAATCAAGGAAAAAATATTTCTTAAATAGAATTTAATTCTATCATTTGATGATTTTAAATCACCGTTGGATTTTTTTATCCAACGGCTCTATGTTTAAAAGAGAATATTTGATCAGGGAGATATTTTTCCCTAATAGAATTTAATTCTATCATTTTGATGATTTATTATAAACATTGGATATTTGATCCAACGGTTCTGTTTAACAGAGAGTATCCCAGATTTTAGGGAAATATTCCCCATGTAGAATTTAATTCTACCCTCTTTAATTTAGACGCTGACGCTCATGTGCTATGCATATGGGTGCCGCCTAAGAATTTAATTCTTTTATAAATAGTCATTCATGTGCTTTGCACGCCGGCACTCATGTGTGTTACACGTGAGGCGTCACTATAAGATTTAATCCTGACAGAGGCTGGCGATGGCGCTCACGTGGGAAACACGTGAGGACCCAATATAGGATTTAATCCTATCTGAGGCGGTATCTACATGCTTTACATATGGGTGCACATGTTTAACACGTGGGGGTTTTCCTTTATTTTTATAAGGGAACAACAAGCTCTGAGCCAAAAATTTTGGCAGGAACAAATGCCCCCACTACTTTGCCCATGTAAGTAAGTACGTGGGTGAAGTAATGCAGAGTTATGAATAGCCATAGAATTGATGGCTTAGGAGACAAATTTATGATCCTTATAGCCTAAGGCTTTTTTTATCTTCATAAGCCGTAAGGGTCTCAAGAAGGTTTTTCTCCCTATGAGTCTTGAGGATCTCATAAGTGTGTATTCTCCCTAGAAATCGTGATGATTTCTAAGTGTTCATCGCCTCCATAACTCGTAAGGATCTCACCCGAGTATTTTTTCCTTACGATTCATGAGGTCCCGTAAGTAGCTTCTTCATTTCATTGGCGAATGTGGCCCGTGAATAGTATAGAAGAGTCAGTTTGGACCTCCTTATAGGACAGCGATGGCTTAGGAAACAGGTTTAGATCTGTTGCCCAAGACTTTTCAACTTTATAAGCCGTGAGGGTCTCATAAAGACTTTTCTCCCTGCGAGTCGAGAGGATCTCGTAGGTGTATTTTCTCCTTAGAAGTCGTGAGGACTCCTAAATGCGTTTTCTCTTGAGAGTCGTAAGGATCTCACAAGAGAATTTTCCCCTTACGAGTCGAGAGGACTCGTAAGTGGTTTCTTCTCCTCATCGGTATTCGACTTTAGAGAATATGGCCCGTTGATAGTGTAGAATAGTCAATTTGGACCTACTTGTAGGGCCATAGTGCTTAGGAAACAGGTTGATATCCCCGTAGCTTAAGGCATTTCACCTTCATGAGCCGTGAGGGTTTTATAAAGATGTTTTTCCCTACGAGTCGAGACGAGTCGAGAGGATCTCACAGGTGCATCCTAACGTGAAATATAGATAACCATCATTCTTTTACGATAGAGGTCTGTTAGGTTTGTGCTACTAAGGTTTTAGTCCGTGGTACCATCGCATTGGCTGATATATTCCTCGATATGTAGTCTTTAAGACGTTGTTCGAGTAGCCCCGTGACTGTCGTGTCTCTGATCACTTCGGGGGCTGGATAAGGCGTCTTTAAGTAATCTTCTTAGGTTATATTACCGTTAGAAAAGTAAGCATTAGGAATTTGCCATGATGCTTTTTACTTGAGGTTAGGCTCAATTTGGAGCCCCGATGAGTCATAACCGCACCCTTCTGGGGTGGGATGATCCCCAATGGTCTTTTGGGTTTTATATGAGTTGCCGTCAAGATCCGAAGCTAGGAATATGTCGTCACTTCATTTTTTTCTTTGACGATGTCACGACGATTCTTTGCTGAAGTAGGGTAGATATCTGTAGGACCTCTATATTGTATGTATTGCAATTGAAGTCCAGAGCTAGGAATGTGCCATTGCTACAATTTCATTTGATAGATGCGTCCGTATCCTGCTGAAATGAGAGGGGAACGCCAGATAGTCCCTAGGTTGTATATGTACCGTCGAGACTTGGAGCTAGGATTTTGCCGTTACTCCATTTTTATTTGACCCTTGGGTCTTTGTTGATTTTTTGTCTACATCCTGTTGGCATGAGAAGCACGCCGGGCTGATCACTAGGCTGTAGATGAAGCCATTAAGACCTGAAGCTAGGATTTTTCCGCCACTTCATTTTATTTGATTGCTGTGTCCGCCCCTGCTGGAGTGAGGGGGAACACAGGGATAGTCTCTAGGTGGTATATGTACCGTCAAGACTTGGAGCTAGGATTTTTCCATGGCTCTATTTTTGCTTTGACCCTTGGGTCTTTTGTTGACGTTGCGTCTGCATCCTACTGGCATAAGAAGGAACTCCTGGAATAGTCTCTAGGTTGTATATGAACTATCAAGATTTAGAGCTAGGATTTTGCCACGGCTCTGTTTTAATTTGGCTCCTTGGAGTTTTGTTGACGGCACGTCTGCACCCTATTGGAATGAGAAGAACATCGAGCTAATCTCTAGGCTGTAGATGTTGCCATCGAGATCTAGCTCTCCCTTTGACGGAGCCTGGTGGGAAAATATGGTTCCCTTTTTTTTATTTGTGCCTATGGATTGTATATAGGAGTCATTGTGGACCTACCAGTAAGGCAGAAAAGTTTCATTTTCATTTTTTATTTTTTTATTATATTTTTTTTATTTTTTCGCGATGCTCTATAATTTCAGCTTTTTATAGCGCAAAAATTGCGATTGCCCAATAATTTCAGCTATTTTTCGCAATGCCCGATCATTTCGGCTATTTCATTTGCATATTTTTTGCTTGCTGATTTTTTGTTGTGAGTCAGGAACTTAAGATCCGATCCCAATCTTGGCATCAGTATCGCTATAACTGGAATATTTCGAGGAGCGAATCATCATTTACTTTTGCGAGGACTTGAAATTTGATACCTATTTAGGCATCAGTATCGTTTCAACTAGGATATTACCATGAGCGAATCATCATTTACCTTTGTTAATTTGGACAAAGGTGGCTTAGAAAACAGGGTTAAGATCCTGTCAGCTAAGGCTTTTTGACTTTATGAACCGTAAGGGTCTCATAAAGGTATTTCTCTCTACATGTCGTGAGGATCTCGTAGGTGTATTTTCTCCTTATGAATCGTGGGGGTTCCTAAGTGATAGTTTCTCTCGTAAGTCGTAAGGATATTGCAAGAATGTTTTCTCCTTATAAGTCGAGAGGACTTACAAGTGTCGTTCACCATATAGGGATATTTCTTGTCATTGGTGGAACTTGGTGGGGGATATATTTATTTATGCCCGTGGATTGTATACAAGAGTCGATATTAGACCACTTGTAGGGCAGCTTAGGGGATATGATGGCTTAAGAACGGCTTTAGATCCCTATAACCTAAGGCTTTTGAATCCTATGAGCCGTGAGGGTCTCATAGGGGAGAATTCTTCTTACGACTCGTGAGGATCTCGTAAGTGTACTTTCTCCTTAGGAATCGTGGGGATTCCTAAGTGTGTTGCTCCTTTGTGAGTCGTAAGAATCTCACGCAGGTATTTTCTCCTCATAAGCCCGAAAGGACCCTGCAAGAGTATTTTATTATTATTTTTTACAATATTGCGCCCTTCCAGGTTTTCACAAGCTTGCCAGTAATCCTGCTGTTTTTACTTACGGCACCCTTTCGGGTTTTCATCCGTGCACATATCGCTTATGAACGTACCGCTTTTTTAAACGAGTTTGCGCCTTTCTGGGTTTTCACAAGCTCTCCGGTAGTCATGCTATTTTTACTCATGACGCTCTTTCAGATTTTCATCCGTGCCCATTTCGCTTACGGACGTATCTTTTTTTCAAACGGTGAAACTCTCGAAAGTAGCTCCGTCACAAGTAATCCAACTATTTATTGGTGGGACTTAGGGATGGTTTTATTACTGGAGTGGCTGTGTAGCCGGTAGGACTTGAGTTGCAACTTTCGTCGTTAGGATTTCAATTGCAATATAGATCTCAAGAGAGCATATCGACGTATTTGGGGCGACGCGCTAGTTTAGGGACATTCCGGTCCATTATCGCTATGTTTGAGTCAACGCACTAGTTTAGGGACATTCCGGTCCTTTATCGCCGTGTTTGAGGTAACACGCCGTGTTTGAGGCGACACACTAGTTTATGGACGTTTCGGTCCATTATCGCCGTGTTTGAGGCGACGCGCCATGTTTGAGGCGACGCACTAGTTTAGGGACGTTTCGGTCCATTATCGCCGTGTTTGAGGTGACGCGCCGTATTTGTGGCGACGCACTACTTTAAGGACGTTTTCATTATTATTTTAGGAACATCTCAGTTCATTATTAGTTTTGGGACATCTCGGTCCATTATCACCATTTTTTAGGCGAGTATTAGTTTAAGGACGTTTCGGTCCAACATTCCCGTTTTTAGGACGAATATTAGGTTAAGGACGTTTCGGTCCAACATTCCCATATTTGGGACGAATGTTAGTTTAAGGATCTTTCGGTCCAACATTCCTTTTTTGGGGGGAACGCGTTAGTTTAAGGATGTTTCGATCCATAATTAGTTTAAGGACGTTTCGGTCCATTGTATCATTCGGTCGGGGAGTTGCATAACTCATCCCTTCCAACTCTTGTTTGCTGAGACGCTGCTGCCCGTCCTTTTTTTGCATGGACACTTCACGCCTTAGACTATCTTCACCTTCTTGGACTGCTTCATCTATCATCATGACAATCGAGTTATTTTGTAGGAAGTACCGGGCATTTTACACAGCACCTGCCCGCTGCTCATCAATGTCGCTTTTTGATACTGATGGAGCATCTTCTTCATATATAAAGGAACAAGATATCACGTCATTCCTCCTGCCGAGTCTTCCTCTTCCTTGGAAGAATGAATTTGACTTGGGGGGGTTTCCCCTCATCGTATGATTCGGAGTGGGACATGGGTTTCACAACCCTCCCATGGTTTTTTGGTTCAAGTGGGATATTCCACTTGATTGCAGGACCCGCTTGTAGGTCCCTTGATATCCTTCCTGTTCTTTGAGAAGAAAGGACCATCGCACATAGAGATTCTTCCGCCAGTGAGAAATATGCCCCCTGTGTATATCTCGGGGGGAGCGAGTACCCATGACATTGCTATTTTGGTGATCAGTTGCTTCAGAGACGCTCATTTTTTGTTGAGCGTTCGTGACAAACGCCACCTTGCCTTCGCTTTGCATTCATCTTCATCGAATGATGAAGGGTCTTGACCCATCTAATCCAATCGAGTCATTTTATCCATAAGCTCTTGGATGGTCGTCGGCTTGAAGAGGGCTATAAATAGGAACACCTTTGAATTTAGGTCAAGGGTGGCTATGAACATTCCCATGGATGCAGCTTCGTCGATGCGTTGATCGCATTTTGACCAGATATTTCTCCATCGAGTAACATATTGAACCCAGGTTTCATTCAGTCCAACCCTTTCGTTGACCAACGCCGCTACGGTAGTGTTTTCATTCTCACTAGCGAATATCTGACAAAAGAGCATATCCATCTCGTCGAAGGTCTTCACAGAATCATTTGGGAGCTCCGCATACCATTCGAAGGTGATGCCTAACAAACTGCTGACGAACTGTCGGAGGAGCAGTATATCATTTCCTCCAGTATTGCCGCATATGGACTTAAATCGCGCAATGTGCTAGCGAGGATTCCCAGTTCCTTTGAACATGTGGAACGTTGGAAGTGTGTACTCTGGCGGGTACTGTATTTGATCGTACCAGGCTGGATATGGTCGACCAGTCTTGATTGACCTATTTGCAGCTTCACTAACATAGTGAGCTTTGATTTGTTGAGCGATATATTCGTCCAACTTTTCTTTTGGAATTATTTTCTCTTCGGCCGTTGATAAGACTTGCAGAGAATTTGAAATGTCACCCTTGTCTTTAAGAGAGACTACCGGCGGTTCATCTGCCAGTGATTCCGATTGAACCATCATTCCAGCCATATTCTAAATCAGAAGGGCCATTTGGTTCATTTTAACGGACATTTCTGCCGCTTCTTCATCTCTCTTTTTTAGAGAGCGCTTTAGGAAGTCAATATCCGACTCCTTCTCTGTTCTTTCTCCAGGTGCATCTTCGGGATTTGCCTTAGACGGTGGATTTGCGAGTGCTCCCGCCTGAGCAAGCATCTCCTGCAGCTTTTCACGTTGTAGTTGAGCCTTTGTCAAGGACCGAGTTTGAGGTCGGTGACTAGTAGAAGCTCGAACTTCGTCTTTGGAGTTCACGATATAGACTGTGTAAACTACCATGCCTCCAGGCTTAAGGCATCTAGAATCTTGACCCTTGGAGTTTCCCTCGGGCATTTGGATTTTATTAGGCATCTCTTTTTTGTGAGAAGCCGCTTTGGTTTTGGGAGGAACCGTTGTTGCAGGAACCGCCTTGGGATGAGTCCCATTGTATTTGAAAGGAGATTTGTCAGAATTTGGCTAACGTTTAGAGGAAGAGCCGCAGACGATGAATGAGTTCTTCACCTGCTTCCACGCCTTATATATTGATAAGAAAAGTTCCTTTAGGAGCAAACTGGTTTCTGCTCTCATTGTATCCCCACGGGCTGCAGAGATTTCTTCAATACTGCGGTGGGAGAATTTTGTCTGACCCTTCGCAGCAGTTCGAAGCTATTCCCGGTTGGAACAACAACATTCATTATTAGAGTTGAAGTAGGTGGAGTCAACGCTGACGGAGAACTGCCCCCATCTCGTTTTGTATGACGTCGATCGTTTCCTATGGCCGGAATTTAATTAGCCTCAAGATTTTTCTGAGCCCGCCCCCTGTTTTCTTTGAGAGCTTGAGTATTCTGCCCCCTACGTCGACCATGGCCTTTGGAAGGTACCAGTTGTTTGGAGACCGATTCTGTCGACAAAGCAAAACTTGAAGAGCCAGCCTGTGAAAGACAAACTTCTTCTGAGATTCCTCCTTCGGCGTTGAGGTACCGAGGGTGGGAGGTGAGCGTATCGACCCAAAGAAAAGCCCTTTCATTTCTTGAAGAGCCAGATTGCAGAGACTTGAGGCTACAAGTGGCCCATACTTAACTCCACCAGATGTGACAGAGCCTGAGTTGCGGTGAGTGGAAGCAAACGCCATTCTGCATAGATACAAAACGCCAATTTTAGTATCCCATCACTCAAGGGCAACTACAAACATCTATACCGCGATCATTTGATCGCGGAAAAACACGACACACGAAGTGTGGAGTGGAAAGAGAAAGAGGTCCTACCGGGCGTGCCAAAATCTGCTCACCGCCGAAATACAGAGACCGAGACGTTAAGACGTCTGGCCTGAATTTATGGGCAGATGCTATTTGGACTTATCCATCCACCTCTCCGAAGATACCAAGTTGATTTATGGCACCATATATCGGAGGTTTGGACAGACGTGACCGTTGTAGCAGATTTTATCATATTCCTCCTCATTTGTAAGGGGTTTTTTGATTGTGGAGACGCTCTTCTCTGCAGGCGCAAGCCCCTGCAGTTAATTACGTTATCGCGTTGCAATAACCACTTTCTCCTACTCCAATGGTTCACTTCGTGTCGTGTTGTGTTTGTTTTATTTTGGATTGCCCGTGGATTGTATACGGAGACTAATTTATGTCGTCGCCCGTAGGGCGCGAGTTAGTCCAAATCCATATATTTGAGATTTAGGTTTGGGTCAAGAATTTGCTTGACGGGGTCTACGTTGGTAGCTTAATTTGCCAACGGGGATGAACTTAGGACGCATTTCTCATATTTGTGAGATCATCCGTTCATAAGATATATGAGTTTGATATAAGGATCGTTAGTCATATTTGAGAATAATATCAACTTAGAAACAAATGAGCATATGGGCTCAATTATTTTAGTTTAAGGACATAACAGTCCATTATCACCGTATTTGGGGCAACACGCTAGTTTAGGGACATTTCGGTCCAACATTCCCATTTTGAAGACGAATGTTAGTTTAAGGACATTTCGGTCCAACATTCCCATTTTGGAGACGAATATTAGTTTAAGGATATTTCAGTCCAACATTCCAATTTTGGGGACGAGTATTAGTTTAAGGAAATTTCAGTCCATCATTCATCTTGCGCTCACGTGTATTTGTTACATGGCGGAATGAACGACGGTGACATGGAATGCGCCCAATTTGGGACGCGATCCGATTTGAGGTGTGCACGTCAATTTGAAAGTGCATCAATGTGGGATGTATCATTCCCTGTCTTGATGAATTTTTACATCAAGTTGGGACGAAAAAATAGTTGTTGGTTGTCGGGAACCGCCACCTCTCTGAAGACGTTGAGGAATTACAACGATATATATCAGAGGTGTGGAGAGATGTACCCTTAAACCAAATTTCGTATTTGAGGGAAAAAGGGTTTGTGGTGGACCTAAGAATCGTTATTTATATTTAAGACTAAGATTATCTTAGGAGATATAGGATGAATATCATTTTGGATATCATCAATGAGAGATCATTAGTCATGTTTGAGATTAAGATCAGTTTGGAAATCACGAGCATATGGGCTCAGTTGATTTAAAATCAAAGAGGTTTAACCTCAGGAAACATAGCCAAATTGGGCTAAGATTAGGTTTCTATACTACCCAGCAGTGCTAAGCACTAAGATATACAGTGCACACGTGTGTTTCACGTGGGGTGCTGGAATAGTGCTAAGCACTAATCTTTTCTGACGCTTACGTGCTTTTCACGTGAGGCGCTGGGTTTTTAGCCTTGGGCGCTCGCGTTCTTTTCACGTGAGGCGCTGAGTTTTTAGCCTTGGGCGTCCACATGCTTTTCACGTGAGGCGCTACAATAGTGCTAATCACTAATTTTCTCTGGTACTCACGTGTGTTTCACGTGAGGCGCTATGTTTTTGGAGATTTAATCTCTATTGATGTTTTTTAGTGAACTTAAGTCTCTGATAATGGTATTTTAACCATTAACGATCACCAAGATCACTATTTTGAGGATCTTGAATCGGGTTTTTAAAGAACTAAGTTCTTGATTTGAAGAAACTAAGTTCCTGGAGTATTATAGACTCCATGTTTTTTCATGTTCTTGTATCCATATTCTCCTCTGAATCTTTGATTCTCAAGAACAAGATCTTCCCGATGAGAATTAAATTCTCAACTTGTGGAAGACTTGTCTTGTAGATCTCAAATCTAGAGAAAGAACTAAGTTCTTTTAAAAGGGTTAAACCCTTAGATGTGATATGATAGGTAAAGGAGATATTTTGATCTCTTCTTTTTTCTTTACCTAGAGCTTTTAGGAGGGAGATTTTCTTATTTGAGAGAATTAAATTCTCTGTTATCTTTAGAGCCTTCTGTATTTTTACAAAAGCTTATGTGGGCCCTGCAGTTAATTGCGTTACCGCATCGCGATAACCACTTTCTCCTGCTCCAGAAATTCACTTCGTGCGTGTGTGTTTTTATTTTTGGTTTAGCTTGCCCGTGGATTGTATACGGAGACTAATTTATGTTGTCGCCCGTAGGGCATGGATTGGTCCAAATCCGTATATCTTAGATTTGGGGTTCTTTATTTAAAGATTGTTAATCTATTTTGAGATTAAGATCGACTTAAATGTATGTAAGCATTTGGGGGCTCGATTTGTTTTTTGTTAAGGATACGTTAGTCTAATTTGAGACTAAGATCTACTTAACAAGGGTCTCCTTTTTTCCCTCCTTCTCTCTTTTTATTTCTTTGCTCATATTTATAGAAGAAGAAAAGAATCAATTTGTTAAGAAAATCTCTCATTGAGAGATCATGATCGATTTCATAATCAATACTGTAACAACTCCATTTTTAATGTACAAAGAATTGATTTAAATTCAATGTATACTTGGAGTATTTATTGTTGCTAATATCTCTTTAAGTATTTATTTCACTCCATAATTACAAAAAGGAGCTTGTAGCTCATTAGTAATACCTTGCAATGCTGAACCAAGCCACCAGAGTTCAAATCCCCTGCCCCACATTATTTTTAATATTATTTTGATTTTGATTTTTAAGAATACCAACCATTACACGTACGTTTCTCACAAAATTCCTTCTACACATAAAAAGTTAGATGCACCATAATTTCCCCCAGGAGACCCCCCATCCATCGATGCTTCGACTCGGCCCGACTCGGGCCGGCACCGCCGGCCGGACTTGGCCGGACGGCCGAGTCGTCAACATAGAAAACGAGCATCTTGACTTGGTCAACCCCCCTGCACACACTAAATTTCCAGATCGGTTACAGAGAGCACATTAAACCTCTTTTACTCTAAATTTTAATGATTTTTATTTAATTTTTACATTTTTTTAATTAAAAACCCTAACCCTAGCCTAACCCTATAAATACACTCCCTACCCTCTCATCCTAAATTTCTGAGTCCACTCTCTCAAAATCCCAAGAGAACTTTGGTACGTTGGAAACGAGCGAAAGGCGAAGCGCTGACGAAATCGACGGCGAAATTCCGGTGATCGTGCTAGGAGCTCTCAACGACGATTCGACGCACCGGCAAACCCCCTACTTCCCTCTCACTCTCTAGTGTTGTCCAAACCCGTAAGTCCCCCTTTCTATCTTTCTTTTCTCTCATAAAAATACGAATTTACAAAACCCGACGGAATAGGAAGAAATCCGATTTCCGGTTCGGTTTTCTATAAAATCTCACTTATCACCGATTCCATCATGCTTAAACATCTTTATGTTGACTATTAATCACTTAACAACTAATTTGAATAAGTTTTCTCACATGAAATGATAGCTTTTGCAATATATCGTATTCTTTCACTTAAATACCACAATGTTTAGTTTCTCACATTTAACCCTTTAACATTGTTATACCTTAAAGTAGATCACGAGGTAATGACCTACCTCCACACACACGCAATACAATCCTAAATGATATCATCAAAACTTAGAATACGATAATACAAGATTTTACATTTAAATACCATTTTCTTAATAAAACCTTTTCTAAAAGTTTTAGGTTGCTACACTTTTAAAACAAATATCTTTTAATAGGAAAATAAGATAAGTTGTGGATATCGATCGTTTATCTAAACCTGACTTTGTGGTGTCTAGGCTAGGCAAGTGAGCAAAGGGAACTTTAAAAGGCTCGTCTCACGATTCGTGAGCAGATCCCTCCTTCCTCACTTGTACTTACCTGGCCACAATTGGCGGTGAAGAGGCGATTTGAGGCTTCTAACAACTTGTTGTTTAGATCATTTAGAATTAGTCTAGTTGAAATAGGAAACCCTAAAACCTAAAATACGGAAAATCGACTTTTGCAAATAAATACCTTTTACTTTAATAAAACCGTATTCTAAAGGTTTAGTATTTATAAACCTTTGCAAAGCGCCACTACAACCCACCTTTGGGGAACCCGTTAGGGATAGTACGGTTTATCGTGCACCCTCGGCTTAGTAGTGCGAGATTTAGACCTCCGCAAGGAGCATTCGGTCTCGAAAGGTTTAAAATACGATATCTTAAGAAAATGATATTTTTTTATATAAAATATTTATTGAAATTATTTTTGTATAAATATATGTATATTATCATTAAAAGATCTATTTTGTTATAATATAAAAATCCCACTTTTTCTAAAAATCACAAGACTAAATTTTACATTAAAATACCATGAATTTCAAATAAATCATTATTACAGATAATACCTTTATTTATGTAATTAGGATATTTTCACTAGAAATATCACAAAATAAAATTATACTCATTATAATTATAAAGACGAATAATAAATACTTGGGGTGTATCTTGAAAACTATACAAAAGTATTTTCACATAAAACCCCCTCAAGTTTTATAAATTACAATAAGGACCCTAGTAAATATAGGACTCGATTTACATTTCTTTTGTCTGACTCGGGTTTGAGTCTGATCATAATCTGACTTGAATATGATTCAAGTACTATATAAATCTATAATATTCCAACTCAATATGAACACATGAATCCCAGAATCTAGTTATCAACCTATACAACTTGACTGAATCAAACCATGGATATACATCCATTATTCCGTTATTCCATTACCTGATTATGTAGTTACAATCTGTTTACTGATATCATGGTTTGGTCAGTCATCCAACTTATACAATACAATACAACAATACAATCAAAACACTACGGGGTTTAAGGGATAGATTGGTGCGGAAGGTGTTAGAAGTGGCACGAGACGGTAAGATTAAGACACCTAACCTATATTCCGTTGCTGTTGTATCGTGGCTTAACGGTTCCTTGTACATTTCGTTTGCCCTGGTTTCTAGCATACTGAGACCCCTCTCGTATACACTGGCATCCTTCCGTACCAAGCTACAAACAACAGCGTAAACACAATATTCTACAATATTATACAACTTTAAAAGATACTTCTTATTCTGTCTTTCTCTAATCTTTGGGACTTACCGAGCGACCTGTTCGCTGACGACATTCTATTTCTTTCTTCTTTGAATGGCGTCAGGTGTTTTGGACCCGTCAGAGATCGAGCCCGCCGGTGAAGACTTGGATCAGTTTCACGAAGACCTCGAGCTCTAGACATTGTACCTTGTTCTATTCAGTATTTTCATTTCCTGTTATGCCATTGTTTAGGCATCGCTTTTATTTCAGATGTATTTACTTTTCATGCATTGTACAAAAGAATGTTATTAATAAAGTTGTTGTTATTTTTATATCTCTTGTCTCTTATGATTTACCTTTATATTGCTTAGATACGCTTAGCGTATTTACTTCACAGTAAATACGTAGTGGACCTCATCGCGTCCCCTTCGCCGTATACCGGGAAGCGGGGCGTGACAAATCCAATTGATCTTTTAGATCAACCGGTGAATTTTATTCACCGTTGGATTTTTAATCCAAAAGCTCTCTGTTTAACATAGAAGATTTCTTGTTTGTTTAACAAGATTAGGAAATATTTTTCTAAGATGAAATTTTATTCTATCATATGAATATTTTGTTAGTTTAACAAGATTAGAATTTTATTCTATAATATGAATATCTCGTTATTTTAACAAGATTAAGAATATATTTTCCTAATATAGAATTTAATTCTGTTATATGAATATCTTGTTAATTTAACAAGATTAGAATTTTATTCCAATATAGAATTTAATTCTATCATATAGAATTTTATTCTATCATATGAATATCTTGTTAGGTTAACAAGATTAGAATTTTATTCTATCATATGAATATCTTGTTGGTTTAACAAGATTAGGAATATATTTTTCTAACATAGAATTTAATTATGTTATATGAATATCTTGTTGGTTTAACAAGATTAGGAAAATATTTTCCTAATATAGAATTTTATTCTATCAGATGATTTAATTGGTGATATTTTATCACCATTGGATTTTAAATCCAATATTCTCTGTTAGGGAAAGATCTTTCCATATTAGAAAGATCAAGGAAAATATTTCCTAAATAAAATTTAATTCTATCATTTGATAATTTTAAATCACCGTTGGATTTTTGATCCGACGGCTCTCTGTTTAATAAAGAATATTTAATCAAGGAGATATTTTTTCCCTAATAGAATTTAATTCTATCATTTTGATGATTTATTATCACCATTGGATCTTTGATCCAACGGTTTTGTTTAACAGAGGATATCTCAGATTTTAGGAAAATATTCCCCATGTAGAATTTAATTCAACCCTCTTTAATTTGGGCATTGACGCTCACGTGCTATGCATGTGGGCGCCGCCTAAGAATTTAATTCTTTTATAAATAGTCACTCACGTGCTTTGCACGCCGGCGCTCACGTGTGTTCCACGTAAGGCGCCACTGTAGGATTTAATCCTGACAGAGGCTGGCGCTGACGCTCACGTAGAAAACATGTGAGGACCCAATATAGGATTTAATCTTATCTGAGGTTGTATCTACATGTTTTGCATGTGGATGCACGTGTTTAACACGTGGGGGTTTTCCTTTATTTTTATAAGGAAATAACAAGCTCTGAGCCAAAAATTTTGGCGGGAACAGGACTTTGGGCCATCTTGTCTTTAGTCGGTTGCGGCTCAGCATTTTGGGGTTCATAAAGTACCGAGAATCTTCATATCGGACTTCATGTACACCAAACGGTTGTATGTCTCTGTCAATGCATCTTTCTTCACCATTCTTGGTACACTTCATGCATTAATGGAGTGTTGACGGAACAATGCCGCAATTGTGAAGCCACAACCGTCCCAGGAGAATCTTATAGGACGTGTCAGCGTCGATCACGTATATCTTAGCTTTGGTTTATAGATCTCCAAACCTGATGGGCAGGGCTATCGATCCCAGGACTTACTGGCAGTTTTGATTAAAATCTTGAATGGCAATTCTTTCTCTCGATAGGTGCCGGACGTCCATTGATAAACTCTTTAGAGTCTACAAGCTTATGATGTTCACTGAGGGCCCTGGATAAATCAATTGCGATTAATCCAGTCTCTTTCACTGTACCCTATTACGTAAAACGGCCGGTTGTTCCCAGTAGCATGTCTTCATCCTTAAATGTGGCTGCAGCTTTATGCAGAGTGTACTGGACTTCTTTCATATTGATTTCCGCGAAACGAGCTTGGTACCGCTCAGGGTTTTGTAGAGCGTGAATGAGGATATCTCTAAGCTCCTTAGATAGGACCAGAGCATCATAGATGGTTAGGAAAGATGGAAGCTTCCGGAGATGAGCCAAGACATTGTAGTCGACTGGAGAAGAACTCGAGTCTTCATGAGCCGGATCTCCTCCGTCCTCTTCATTCACAACTTGTTTTTCCTTCTCTTTTAGGGCGTTGCCTTATTTTGGCGGTAAAATCTTGCCTCTTCTGAGCTGGATTTGGTTGGCCTTTATGGCTAGCTCCTCATCTTTTTTGGGAAAACATAGCTCTTTTTCATAGTCGCTTCCAAGACGGATGGCGTATCAGGTCACAATAGGGATCTCACCATTAGCATATTTTTCTAGCTCTTCCAGAATCTCAATCGCTTCTACGAAGAAGAACTCTTTTAATTGAATTAGAGTTCTTTCTTTTTGTTTGTAGTGGTCAAAGGAATGGATATATCTTTGAATGGTCAATTTCCTCGCAGACTCATTTTCATGTTGGGCCAAACTTTTCATTTTCTTCTTCTTAAGCTTTTTGAACTTTGAACCCGATTGAGCCGAATTAGTAGCCGGAACAGCGGGCTCTTTTTTCCCCTCCTATTCAATTCTAGGCTCTTTCTGAAGCACCTTAAACATCTTCTTCATCTTTTTGGATGTGTACACTCCACGGAAGCTGCAATAAGTCGAAGTCGTTTCTTGGGGCGGATGATTCAGCTGTCTATTCCCATAAGGCTTTAACTTTTGTCTGTATAAAGTTGGTGGTTGGAGCTTGGTTATTCACTAACACACCAGGGGACAGTTCTATCTCCCCGGTCTTGTACTGCTTTTCGACCCAATCCTTGAAAATATAGAATTTTTCGATTGTATGGCTCACTACTCTGTGGTAGGAGCAATACAAGAGATTGTCGATCATTTTTGCTTCGTGAGGCCTCTTCGACTCCGGCAGTTGTAGACTGTTCTTTATGGTATCTTTGAATATTTTATGGACTGCCCCTTCTGAAAGAGTAGGTCTTGTTCTTTTTCTCCTTTAAGGAAGGCCCTTCTCCTCCTAGTACTGGCTTTCAAGACTAGTCGGTCTTTGATATGCCCGCTTTTCTTTTGCCTTCATTGTCAGATGCATTGAAAGCGTTGGTGTTGTTGAAACTCCCTCCTTTGTGGTTGTAGCTCTTCCAGGGTTTGTTATTTTTGGAGTCCGGTGTAGACTCTTTCTTCGAGCATTCCAACATTTGATTGGTCAACTCCTGGAATGTTTTGAGGCCTGCAGTACATAGGAACGGGACCATCCAATTGCTGAGATTCCTGATGAGGATACTGACGAATTGGTCCTGCTCTAATGACGGTTCGCACTTAACGGTGAGATTACGCCATTTGGCTATGAAGTACGTGATGCTTTCATTTTTCTCCGGCGTGATCCTTACAAGGTCAACAATAGTGATTTTATCGCTGACACTCATGAATCACTGCTTAAACAAAGATTCCATTTGAGCGAATGTTCAGTTGATAAAACTGCACATTTAATATGACATTTTTCCTACTATTTCTATATAATAAAAGGTGTTTATTATAATATATGATATATATGAAGGTTTATCTGTAAAAATACTATTTTCATGTGTTTATATATTATAATTAACATTTGGTAGGAAAAAGTAAGTATATAATATCCATGTAACATTTGGCCCATTTAAATATGCTTACCTTATTAAATACCTTTGACCAATTCTTAATGGTTAAGTTAATATCTCAATAAAACAAACTCTACTAATATTATTTATTGAGTTATTGTGCAGAATTTTCAGGGCTGAAATCAAGGAAATCAAAGTTGGCAAAACAAACCTGCCTAATTAAGAAAGTAAACTAAAGAAATCAATTCTGGCAGTGACATAGAAAAGATTTTCAGTTTCCAGAGATTCAAAAGATCACCACGTGTCATCAAGATAAAGCTCCAGAAAAACAAATCAAGTGATCTCCCTATAAGGCCGCGGAACCACGGCCAAACCCACCTATTGGCCGCGGTTCCGCCGCGTATTGGACGAGTTGGGAGTTGGGATTTTGCTGTTGGGATCTTAACCACTAGTTTCCAAATTAGGAAACTAGGGTTCTGGCTCTGAGACTATAAATAAGGACCGAGAGGCTCTTGGAAAAAGTATCAAGCTGAAGAGATCACGAAGTCCACGACAGGCTCACGCATCCAGGCTGATCATCAACGGTTCATCTACCTCCTTAGAAGAGATCGAGAAGCAAACTAGCATTTTGTAACCATTTTCTAAGGAAACAAAGTGTAAATGAATTTTGTTGATTAATAAAGGTATTTGTTTTCTTATTCTATCTCTTTGTAGTTTGAATATGATTTCTCTCTCCATCTCTTCTTCTCCCAACATGCGCGAGTAATTCTTCGCTTGTTAGGGTTCATGGGATTAGGGTAGGTTAATAGATGATGAAGATCCTTAAACTCTTTTTAAGTCCTATAAAGTTTATAAACTTTATCAAAAGAATAGTTAACATCCTAATTGGGCACGCTATCAATTCATTGATAGTCACGACCACGATTAGAGATTAGATTAACAATTGTTTTGGTAAAGGCAAGACATGAACGGAAATCCATGTCAAGATAGGGGTTAAGAGTGGGAACCCTTTTTCCTTCCAGAAACCCTAATCTACATGTATCACTGTCGTTCTAGTTTTAAATCTATTAAAGGATAAAAAGAGTAATCTTTAATTAATCATCCATAACTACTAAATCCCAATGAACCCTACAAGCCCCTTTTTAATATTAAACTTACCTCCGTAGTTAATCTGGATCTATATTTTGCATCCGTGTTTAACGTAGATCTAGAATCTACAACTATTCTTCACCATTCTTTATTCTTCCTCCTTTCTTTCTCAACATGCCTAAAGTAAGATTGAAAGATTCAACGTTTCCCAGAGGACGACCCGTACTCATCTCGGTCTAGCTACACGCGACACCGTTACTGATTGCGGTTACTACAAACACATAAAAAACAGATCAATCAAATAGCGTCGTTGCCGGGGATACGTGCGTAATTTTTTTTCTTACTATTCGTGTTGAATTCTTATTCGATCTATATCATAAATTAAACAAAACTGCAAATTGTATATTTAACGATTATTGTGTGAATTTTGCGAGAGAATCTGGAGTCACAAATTTGAGGAAACAGAGATTCATAGACATTCATCAAGATCCAGAGGAGCAAAGGAGGCCACGTAGCAAAAATCTTCATCAGATCTTCCTAGTCGGCGGCGGAACCGCGGCTTATTGGGGGATTTAGGGTTGCAAACTTCTCTGGTATTTTTTCTATATCTTTCTCTCTCCTCTGAAATCTAATAAAATATATTTTCTGCAGGATTCTTTGCAAAATTTTTCCGCTCAAAAATCTTTTTGCAAAGTTTTGTAATTGGTTTGTTAATTCATATTTTAAAACGGATTTTTAAGGTGCAAGACCAAAATTCAGATTAGGTAGGGATTTTATCACCCTTCCTAATCCCCACAAATCACAAACCGAGCATCTGCATCAACCCTACATTAATTTAAAAAATATCTAGACAAGACTCTAAGGATTGTCGCGCTCAATAAGGACAGAGGAAGGTCGTGGGTAATCTATCGCTTATCCGCATTACTTTTGTGGTGCCTAGGCAAGTGTGTTTAAGGCAAGTGGTTACTTAATTAGACCCGCTATTTTCGGTTATTCGTATAGCGGATACCTCCCACTTACCTGGCACTTACCTGACCACAAGAGTAGTAAAGAGGTGGTAAAGGATTGATCCTACGGCTTGCCCTTTGGAAGTCTAGGAGCGGTCTAGAGACTTGACCTAGGTAACCTTAGTTTCAGGGTTGTTTGTGCATTTTTGTGTGATTTGTCTAAGTCCGACACACTTTTTCAAAAACAAACCAATTTTAAATCACGCACACGCTGCCACTTGCGCTAAACCCTCTTAGTGCATGCTCGGCTGGACACGGGATTCTAGTGCCCGTCTTGTCCGCGTTCCTGCTATCGAGTCCGAGGTCGGTACTTTTTCATCTTCTTTTACTCCACCATCCTCCACATCAACCGAGATGGACGGTACTCTATCAAATTATAATACCGCGCTGCCACCGTCCGTAGGTGAGCAAAATCCACCGCGCATCTCTCTCCAAGAGAGATGCTATCCTATCCATGGTCCACTTCCCACTTGCTTATCTATTCCACCAGCCAATGGGGACAATTTTGAAATCAAACCATAATATATCAATCTTTTACCAAAATATCATGATCTCGAGTCTGAAGACGCATACGTCTTTATTACCAAATTTGAAAATGTATGCGCTGTGATGGGTACTTCACAGCTTTCTGTGGATGCTATGCGTCTACGTCTTCTCCCATTCACTTTGTGCGATATAGCCGAGAAGTGGCTTTATAATACAGCCGCACATTCTATTTCAAACTGGAGAGAATTCGTAACAGCTTTCCTAAAGAAATTCTACCCTAATCATAAGACAGCTCGAGTCCGTAGCGAAATAAATCAATTTACCCAGCTTTCCAATGAACCATTCTCGAAGTGTTTTGAACGCTTCAAGGATCTGTTAGTTCAATGTCCTCATCACGGAATTCCTAGATGGGATCTGTGCAGAATCATATATGAGAGCATTAATCCTACAACAAAACAGACCCTTGAATCCATATGTCAGGCACCTTCATGAATAAAGATGATGGTGAAGCCTGGAGATTTTTAGAAGATTTCGCTGAAAAATCTTTATAATGGGAGAGTATGAGTCAATCATCGTCTAGGGGTGGTAACCACCAATCTGATGTTTCCATAGGAGTTAGAGCTGAAATGGCAGCAATGCAAAAGAAACTCAAAGCTATGGAACATAAATTTTTAGCAGCCTCCCTAAATCAGATGGCACTCTCCAAAACTGTCTGTGGATGCTGTTCTGATCCATCTCATCTTATGGAAGAATGTCCTTTAAATTCTCCGTTTCAAGGTCAAGAGAATACCAATGCTACTTTCCAACAAAGACCTAGAAACGATCCTTATTCTTCCACTTATAATCAGATTTGGAGGAATCACCCTAACTTTGCTTGGAACCAATCACAAATTCAAAACACGGTTCCAAATCAAAACAATTTCCAAAAGGGTCCTCCACCACAACAGCAACCACTTCAAATAAGTCAGCACCCCTACCAATCATAAAATTTTCAAAATCCGTTCAACACTTCTGCACCGCACAATAATTCTTTGCAATTGACCTGTACTGATAACTCCTCTTCACTCGAACAAACCATGAATTTGCTTGTGACAAATTTCATGCAAGTTTCGGCTGAGATGAAGTCTTCCGTCGATAAAATCCAGAAAAACTCTGACTCCCAAAGTGAGAGTATTAAATCGATGGAAGCACAAATTGCCCGAATAAATGCCGAATTGAGTGCTAGAGAGAAAGGGAAACTTCCAGCTCAACCTTTACCCAATCCTGGCTATTCACATCATTTGAACGCTATCACCACGTTAAGATCTGGAAGATTGATTGACAACCATGTTGGTGAAGAGATTGATAATAATGAAGAATCAATTGATGATACCCCGGCTGAGACTTTTCCTTCCACTTCTACTTCTCCTTCTGACCCCAGTTCGTCTACCCCACCATTTTCTTCCGAGCCTATTCTCCTTTTCCCCAAGGCTCGAACCCTCAGCACACTTCTTCTAGTCCACCAAAGATGATCCCCACTCCTATTCTTGGATCTTTCCTACCCACACGATCTTCTCCAATGTTGTACCCAGCTATTATTGCTAAAGCTCCTTATCCGAATCGGTTAAGGGGAAACAGACCAAGTCCGCAAATGGAGAAGATCACTAAAATTTTTAAACAAGTTAACATCAATATCCCTCTTCTAAATGCTATACAACAAGTCCCGGCTTATGCGAAAATTCTCAAGGACTTGTGCACTAGAAAGAGGAAGACTCAAGTGCCAAAAAAGGTATTCATGTCGAGTACTGTAGACACAGCTTTTCCCCAACAATTACCTAGAAAACGTAAAGATCCTGGCTGTCCTACAATTTCTATTTCTATTGGGGGTAAACACATTAACCGTGCTCTACTTGACCTTGGCGCAAGTGTTAACCTGCTTTCTTACTCGGTTTATGAGCAGTTAGGGATCGAGAGTTGAAACCAGCTCACTGCACTCTCCAGATGGCCGACCGATCAATCACCAAACTTAGGGGTGAACTGGAGGATGTGTTAATAAAAATTGGGGAATTTGTATTCCCTGTGGACCTTATTGTTCTAGATACACAGGCTGTAGTGAACCCACGGAATCAAATTTCGGTGATTCTCGGTCGACCCTTTTTGGCCACTTCCAATGCTATAATCAACTATCGTAACGGCTCTATGACCCTATCCTTCGGGAAGATGTCAATTGAGCTGAACATTTACAAGTTAGGAATTGTACCCTCCGAACCTACTGCTCAAGCATGTTCTGTCGAATTAATGGATGTTGACAGCAGTGAATTTGATCAGCCTCATGATACTGACTCTTTTCATATGTTGTTGTTTGACGCAACTATGTATTATACATACACGGACTCTTCCACCGAGTTGTCCGTGTCAACATCTAACGCTGATGAGGAACTTTTTATAGAGTCTGACGATCACCCCATTTTTTCTGATGACATTATTCTTCGGGGTATCGATGAAAGCTTTGAGGAAATCTTCGCTGATGAACTCGCATTTTTAGCAAACACGGGTGTTGAGATGAATCATCTAAAAAACAAAGAAATTGAACCTCCACCCTTTCTTCTGGACTATAAAGAGAATGCGAGTAATCCATCACAATCACTGTGTTGTCTCTCCAAAAGAAGATGCAAACACATTCTATCCCGCCACTTATCTTTTCCCCACTTCTTCCTGCCTCTCTACAACATGTTCTTCCACTAATTGATACACTACACTGATAAAATCTTTGAATGGTTGGTACTAACTTTTGGTCTTTGTAAAGTCTTATATTAACCAAATAACTTTACCCCCCTTAAAATGCTTAATATTGTTTAACTCAAGTTTGGGGGGTATATTTTTGGCTCTTGAAAATAAAATTTGTCCTCAAAATTGTGAGCCAAAAATAAGTTGGGAGAGGATTTTCACTTTCAATTTTTGTTGCCCCCATTAATAACCTTTTCTCCCAAGTCTACAGGTTTTTGAGATTTAAAAGAAACAACAGTGAGGACACTGCTGCAAACAGGTTTGAGGGAGGTTTGTGCTTATTTACACATTACTTTGCATTATTCTATATATAAGCACACAAAAAAAATTTGATAATAAAAGTTTGAAAGTAAAAATTTACATATGAAAGATAGGAATAGTTTGAGAAAAACAAGAAAGTTAGAGGTTTTCTTAAACAAAACTAGTAATAAGTAGTTATGAGCTGTTGTCCCAAGGGTTAGTAAGATGAAGAAAATTTCCAATCTGAGGATAAAAATAAGTCTGAAAAATAGTCCCTATTCTAGAAGCCAAACATCTGAATGTTGATACCCTACTATACGGACATACACACATCTTGAAACTTGGGATATTAGAGGATACCTTGAAATGCTCTTGTCTAAAAGCCTTAGTATGAAGGAAAATAAAATAAAATATATGTGGTGAAGAAAAAAAATGAACACCGGTTTTGTTATCACCAAGGCAGCAATAAAAAAATATAGCGAGGGTGCTTCATCACCTAGTGCCTTAGACCAACTGGTTTGGGAGTCACTGCTAAGCCTTAGGTGTTGCAAGACGAGGAAAATACTGCTTACGCCTAATCAGCAAGCACATGAGTAATCGATTGGTTAGTACCTCAAGAAGTATTAACAGTCACATGAAAAATGTGTGAGCATATTCCATATAAATATCGATTAAAAAGTACTAAGGTAGATGGACAAGAGTATGATTGCTTGAATTGAATTCTCCGAGTATAGAGATGTCCAATTCACACACATAGGGTTATATGATCAATGTTTGGAGGAAAGATAGGGAGGAAAACTAAAGGCGGTGTTTTATTGAGGGATGATGTGATTTCTAACATTTTTTCATGACCATTAAGATAGGGCCCATAGCAACTGAAAAATTGGTGTAGTTGAAAACTCTTGTTTTCAAGTTCTTTCTTTTATAGTTATTATCTTTATATGTAACTTTCACCATCTTTCTTTTATTATTTGATTTTGTGGGTGTAATCCGCTGAAAACCCTCAGGAGATAACACTCCTCCTACTAGGGACACCTAGAGGTTTAACGGCTTGTTGCACGTGCTCAGTGCAATCGTGTTGCCTATGAAAGTGTGCTTAGCTTTCTCCTTTCTTTTTCTCCTTCTCTTGAATAAACTAGTTTGCTCAGGACGATCAAAGATAAGTTTGGGGGTATTTGTTCAGTTGATAAAACTGCATATTTAATATGACATTTTTCCTACTATTTCTATATAATAAAAGGTGTTTATTATAATATATGATACATATGAGGGTTTATCTGTAAAAATACTATTTTCATGTGTTTATATATTATAATTAACATTTGGTAGGAAAAAGTAAGCATATAATATCCATGTAACATTTGGCCCATTTAAATATGCTTACCTTATTAAATACCTTTGACCAATTCTTAATGGTTAAGTTAATATCTCAATAAAACAAACTCTGCTAATATTATTTGTTGAGTTATTGTGCAGAATTTTCAGGGCTGAAATCAAGAAAATCAAAGTTGGCAAAACAAACCTGCCTAATTAAGAAAGTAAACTAAAGAAATCAATTCTGGCAGTGACATAGAAAAGATTTTCAGTTTCCAGAGATTCAAAAGATCACCACGTGTCATCAAGATAAAGCTCCAAAAAACAAATCAAGTGATCTCCCTATAAGGCCGCGGTTCCGCCGCGTATTGGACGAGTTGGGAGTTGGGATTTTGCTGTTGGGATCTTAACCACTAGTTTCCAAATTAGGAAACTAGGATTTTGGCTCTGAGACTATAAATAAGAACCGAGAGGCTCTTGGAAAAAGTATCAAGCTGAAGAGATCACGAAGTGCATGACAGGCTCACGCATCCAGGCTGATCATCAACGGTTCATCTACCTCCTTAGAAGAGATCGAGAAGCAAACTAGCATTTTGTAATCATTTTCTAAGGAAACAAAGTGTAAATGAATTTTGTTGATAAATAAAGGTAGTTGTTTTCTTATTCTATCTCTTTGTGGTTTTAATATGATTTCTCTCTCCATCTCTTCTTCTCCCAACATGCGCGAGTAATTCTTCGCTTGTTAGGGTTCATGGGATTAGGGTAGGTTAATGGATGATGAAGATCCTTAAACTCTTTTTAAGTCCTATAAAGTTTATAAACTTTATCAAAAGAATAGTTAACATCCTAATTGGGCGCGCTATCAATTCATTGATAGTCACGACCACGATTAGAGATTAGATTAACAATTGTTTTGATAAAGGCAAGACATGAACGGAGATCCATGTCAAGATAGGGGTTAAGAGTGGGAACCCTTTTTCCCTCCAGAAACCCTAATCTACATGCATCACTGTCGTTCTAGTTTTAAATCTATTAAAGGATAAAAAGAGTAATCTTTAATTAATCATCCATAACTACTAAATCCCAATGAACCCTACAAGCCCCCTTTTAATATTAAACTTATCTCCGTAGTTAATCTGGATCTATATTTTGCATCCGTATTTAACGTAGATCTAGAACCTACAACCATTCTTCACCATTCTTTATTCTTCCTCCTTTCTTTCTCAACACGCCTAAAGTAAGATTGAAAGATTCAACGTTTCCCAGAGGATGACCCGTACTCATCTCGGTCTAGCTACACGCGACACCGTTACTGATTGCGAATACTACAAACACATAAAAAAATAGATCAATCAGCGAACGTCGTGACCGATTCGTCCGGTATACTTGCATTCCAGTCAAAGGCAACGCCGGTCAAGCTGTTAACGAACTGTCGAAGGAGGAGTGCATCATTGCCCCCAGTATTCGCACATGATTCTTTAAATTGGGCAATGTGCTGATTTGCATTTGCTGTTCTATCGAATCTTCTAAATTTATGGACAACATAGCCGCTGGGAAATTCCACAAGATCATATTGTGTGTGATACGGTCTCGTGCTACTGCCCATATGTTTGTGCGCCTCGGCTTAGACCACCAATATTTTAACTTTCTTGGTGACCAAATCTATGATCCATTCTTGCGTTAGCGGAATACTGTCATCAGGAGCCAAAACATCCCCAGAAGTGGAATATGGTCGACTTTCATGTGGCTCGCCCATATTTGGCTTTAAAGGGACAGGCATCGGCTGCTTCGGATCGTTATCACTCAGCTCATGAGTAGAGATTTGCGCTTGATCGGAAGGCACTCGAAAAACTTGAGCCGTAAGCTGCATAATGACATTCGTCAAGTCGTCAATTTTTGAGTAAAGTTTGGCCATCACCTTGTCTTTACTTCGAAGCTTTTTTCAGAGCTCTTAGAGGAGCTCCTATTCTGTGGTCCTTGGGTGGAAAGTCAGCTATTCTTCACTGTTCGAGCTTGATTCTACATAGGCTGAGGGATCCTTCTGCTTATCGGTCTCACCGAGAGGGTTTTCATTATCCTGCGGAGAAGGCTGATCTTGGGAAGTGACAGCCATATTCAAGCCAGATTGGGCTTGGGGTGAGGCAACCCCATCCTTGCTTTTATTATGAAGGTTATCACTGGGGTGTGTGCCCACCATATAGACCGTGTGGATCACACATCGGGACATTCTTTTATCACTGGCAGCTGATTTTATGGATCGTTGTCGTGGCCCTTCCTCTTTAGGAAAGGACAATCCACTAAAGACGGTTGGCCTGACCGGGTTCTTTAGTGGCGCTGATACCCCTTTTCTGGATTTGCCTCGCTAGTTTCGAGTGGCACGAAGTGCTCGGAGACTCCTGAAGAGAGGGTATCACACCTTTTGTGTTGGGACTTGGACACATCCTTTCGTAACACCGTTCGAATCGTCGTCTTCATGATTCTAGCTGGCATTTTTCTGAACCCGCTTTAATGGTTCAAAAGAGTTGCGAATCTTCATGGCCGAGACAGCCGTTGTCGCGGGATAACTCGGTTCTTGGAATTTTACAAAATTCAACTTGGCCGAAGACCGCGCCCTTTTGTTGGCTCTATACCTGAGCCGCTTCTGCCTTAGCTTTTCTGTTTTGAGCGCCTAGCGGGATTTTGCTCTTCAGGAAGCCTCTGTAGGTCGGTTGATAAAGAGTCTTGAAAATACATCCGATCGTACACTTTTCGAAGGTACCGCCTGAGCTTGCCAGTGACACCCGGCGTTTTCTTTTGTTTCAACGGCCTTGCCTCCAGCTGGGGCCACAGAAAGCTGTTCAAAAATCGACTTGAGCTTGAGTTGCGGTGCCTTCGCGACCACCACATTCGTCCTTCTGCCTCTTAAAGTTGGTTTGGCTACTTTGTGTCACGACCCGAAAGAGCACGTAACTGGCCCTTGAACCATATGAAGTCTATAGGACTCCATCTGATCCAAGTAAGCCAAAAGCCCAGAAATCTAAAACCATTTTAAGGATAAATAAAGAAAACTGGTTTTTAATAGGTAAAGAAAACATGCTTTGAAGTCAAGGTTTTTAAATAACTAAGCCGAATATGCATTGTTAAAAAAAGTAAAGTCCTTTCTAAAAATTTCGGCAGAGTTTCTTTTGTAAATACTGGCCCCGAATGGGGTACAACTAGAACAATGTATATATGCAATGAATAAAAAGCATCCCCAAGCGGGAGCTAGCTCTTCGTCTATCGACGGTCACAACCACGCAAGCAATAATATACAACGCCGAAAGGCGAGGGTCAAATCCAAAAGAAACTCAATAAGCAAGAAAACCGCAATACTACTAAGCGCGACTCTAAGGTCGAAATAATACATCACTAATGTCTAAGTCTGAAACAATAAACAAGTTTTGGTTGATGGAATTTCTAGATACAATGAATAATACAAGTACAATGGTGGTTCTTGATACAAAAGAACCCACCTACCAAAAGCAATTCACCCGCAAGGAAGCAGTGTGCTAGAAATGCCGCTATGGAACCTGTACGGCAAAACCTGCAAGAACTGTGGCACAACGGGGGTGAGTTGCCAACTCGTGAATAGAAAATATCTACAAGCAGAAACCGAATGCAAGACATAATCCTAAGTCAAAACGATCAGTATATGATATAAACCTCAAGAGTAAGTCTGAAGCATGATAAGGTGGCAATGTAACATCTAAACATGTAGGTAGTGCCAAATACTCGTGCCAGTGCCTCAGGTAATAACATGTCATAAGTATAAGGTATGTCTGCATAAAGTAAATATGATGAAGTATCAAATGGATATCAATACACATATATTAGCGTCCCATTCCACTAATATTGGTGTAAGGGTATATATAACAGCGCCCTCATACCCTGTTATATATACAAATGAAGTATGATTAGTGTAAATCCAGTCTATATGTGATCAAGTCTGTATAAACGTGGAACCCGTCCACCCGTCACCCAATGACAATAAGCATCATGCATGAAAATATGAGGATATAATCAAAATCATGGAAATCATCACGAAACCTGTGCCTAGCGTCGGCACGTAAATCCTCATCCATATGGGGCTCCGTCTGTGGTATCGACCCTCGGCCCCGGCAGTACGGGTCAGCCCATGTCCATCTCTCAACTCCGGTCGGTATCCTCCAGATATCCGCCGAGCTCAAATACAATCACCGGTAGGTAGTAGTCCCTCTGCCAGGCTCACCGTCTACTACACAGCGAAACCGTTCTCGCCCCGGGGTACCATACCGGGTCCACCATGTACCCGCAATCAGCCTCATCCGCCTCCTCGAATCGGGCTTCACATGTCGCTCTCAGCACCGAGAAAACACATGGTGGACGCACTGAAATATCATATCAAGGGTAACCGTATTTCTAAAACAATTATATATTCTCTTTTGAAATACCCACAGTTCCCCAAATCCAGAAATATCATGGAAACAACATATCTCAATGCGTATAATCAAAACATGATGTATGCGACATGTAAAGAAAGGTAAGCATATCAGAAGTCATGCAACATGGAATAGTAATGTGCACATGTCGAGGGAAACCGCTCTTTTAAAACGAATCAGTTTTGAAGAATATCTTGCGGTTCCCAAATCTCTAATCAAGTCAGAATCATCTATGTTTGTGTACAGGTATAAGTGTACAATATGCCATGCAAGAATCATATCATGAATGCAACAGTACTACAGTGTAGTGGCATGGCAATTATCGATGATGAAGTGTGTGAGCCGGCAAATAGTGTACGTGGAACATACGCATCATCGATAATGGTGCTGGTGTCCTAACAGCATGATAATAATATAGCAATAAACATATGCAAAGCAACGTGAATAGCATGAATATGCGGAAATCAATAATCAACACCACAGTGAAGAATCTACTATGCAAACTACAGATCTAAGTATCAAGTCAATCGGGGGAGGGATGGAAACCACCTAAATCTGAGTCAATATGTATATATAGTAGTCGGTGATCCCGCCTCAGTAGTATCGCGTACGATACAGTATATCATATGACATCCTCAAGTCATGAGTGCGGATCTATCATCAATATAAAGCTCGTACGGTAAATCGTCGTACGGCATCCAAATAGCTGGGTCCGGGTCAATATCACATTCCTCTCATCAGATATCTGGTATCATTATCATTATAACACATAATCTGGGGTACTGATCTAAGTCTAGTACAATCGATACCATCTATCACTGCGTGTGTAAGCACACGCCCCAAGGCCCGCTAGAGATCACATATCGTATCCCAACTATGAATCACATCAAATCACCGATCTCGCGGCACAATGCCCAACATCATCGACTCATCTCCAATGTCATCCAATATCATCAAACACAGTGCAAGTATAATGAATATGCAAGGGTGTGCGTGTAGGTGTAAATCTATTCTAGGGTTCGCGACTATGAACTACACTAGTCACTTCTAACCCTACACTATCCATAATACACCTAGCTATCATATATATAATATAACAACTACGGACTACGGGGGTGTTATACGCCATCCACCCGACTTCCCCCTATAGATATAATCTACTCACCTTGCGTCTTCATTTGTGGACGTCGCCACACGCTTGCTTGTCGTCCCGAAGTCTTCATGGGGTACCTACACATCAAAGTATCGTATATGCATATTAAAACCAAATCAAAGCTAACACGGCACACGAAACCCAAAACGATACGATAAGGGGCCTATAGGTTAGAACCTATGGGCACGCCTTCAAAACCATCAATCAATCCTCGATATCGTCGTATAAACGCCAAATAGTCGAGGTAAAACACAATACACAATTGCATAATTAAAAATATGGAATACGGAAATACGAATCCAAAACAGCAACTTAGGAAATAGGCTCCAGATTTCGTCCTAGGTCAAACTAGACAAATCTATATATACCAAGGGCCTAATCTACAGATAAGGGAACACCAAAACCAAAACGAGCAAGTTTGGTGGGGTCCAGGCCGCAAATTGCGGCCAAACAGAATAAATCTGCGGCCGGATCATGGAGTTAGGGGTTGGGGTCTTGGTGGTAGCTTCGTGGGTGTCTGCACATGTCACTGTCCAATCAATATAATTTTCAGAGTCTCGGGTTGATAGCAGATCCCAAATAACCTTCACAGATTTCATAAATTTTCCGATATCGGTTTCTACAAATCCGTATTCTGGGTTTAAGCTTTAGGTTTGGGTCTCAATTCATGCACTAGGGTGTTTATATACCCTCAACTGAGCTCAATTTCATATAACAACACAAAATTTCCTCAAACCCTAACTAGGTTTTCCTTAACTCCACAATATCAAACAATATCGGTTCAATCTAAACATGGGGGTATAAGTAATGCTAAAACTAAGCTAATAGTCCAGAAAATACCTCATTTGGCAACTCAAGAATTTTCTTGAGTTGCCCCTAGTGGCCAAAATCCTTACTTCTTTAGTTCAATGTGTAGATCTTGAGCTTGTGCACATATTTAATGAAATGAGAGTGGGGTTTTGGAGTTGTTTTCATGGTGATTTGAGGAGTTGAAGAGGGGAGGGAGAATGAGGTGCAGGAGCAGCAGCAGCAAGCAAAGAAGAGGGAGAGAGAAATGGTAAAGACAATGGGGGAATGGCTAAGTCTTGGTCAAAGAAGCCCATACCTCTCTCTCTCACCAAACCTCATATAATATTCCCCTTTTCCATTTTCTTTTTCTTTTCTTATTCTCTCAAAATCCTTCTCCCAAGAATAGTAAACCCAAAGTGAACCATGGCAAGAAAAATGCACAAGTGTGATAAAAATGATATGTGCATGTTTTGCACAAAAATGCTGAAAAACCGATTAGCGATTTTTAATCGCGATTAACACTAAATTAGCATTTAACTAATCATAAAAACTTTAAAATGGCATAATTCTATAAAATACCCTATTTTATAATTTTCCATAAATTTTCCAAAATTTTTCCCATTTATTTGTATTTAATAATACCGAAATATTAAAATATTCAATAAAATAATATTAATTTATAAAAATTCCCAAAAATAATGTTTTATTATTTGGAAATGTTACAATCTACCCCCCTTAAAGAAATTCGGTCCCCGAATTTAAATTTAAACCCCCAATACTAAAACATTTCAGCAAAAATCCAAATTGTCGGGGCTCCGAAAACATCAATACATAGCGAATATCATAAAAATGTACTGCTCTACTAGAAATCAATCCCCAAAATGTATATATAAGAATATCATGTGCGTCTAGTGCGCAAGGAATCAAAATCCATGTATGTGCCATATATGGACACAAAACAACATCTAGGTGCAACGGGTGTGCACGAAACATCTGTCATAGGCAACGCGTGTGCCTGACAGCAAAATCAGGTGCATATGACATGCACGAAGAATCCCGATTTAGTGCATCTGGCGTGCACCAAAATCGTATATCAAAACACTAAAGGTGCATGAAAACTATGCTGGAAGTGTAAATCAAATCACTGCATAAGATAGGCGTGAAATCACAATCAATAGCTCAAATGTAATAACTATGCGCAAAATATAAATACCTAGTAGGTGCATGAAACAAATATCATGAAACTCAGTCATCAAAACTAAATCATGCAAACAGAACGCCCAAAATACCGAAATCCAAGATGACGGATACGTGATAATCGAATCACAAATCATAAATACCGTCGTCGGTAGTTCCTCCTTCAAGGTCGAGAAGGAGTCGGTGCATCCAATGCTAGCAACGCAAGATATCTACTTGCCTCTTGCTCACGGTCTGGCATCCTCTGACTCTGGGTCCTTATCTTCTCTGCGGATTACCTATCTCGCAGTCAATCGGCTCATCGGCCCTGTCAGGTGTGCTAACGGGGACGATTCCGTTCTGGCACTTCTCTGGTCATCTCTCGGTCAATCCTCACGACCACTCATAAAGCTACATATTACTGGCGTCGGCCTCTGGCTCTCTGAATGTACGTCACTCATCTGATCCTGGGTGCAAACATCATTGCAGCAGTGTCCTGGAAGGAATCCTGCTCAAGATCTCTTCCGATCTTGCCTATGCCGAACTGTACGGAGGCTGGTACTCTTGCATAATCTTTTCTCACTCAATGGACATCTGCGTCCTTAGCACCACATTTCTCAGAATCTGGTCGCATCCCAACGCCTCTGTAAGCATATTAGGTCTCTAGCCTCGACGGGAAGTAATGACAGCTCGTCAGCGTCTCGCACGAACCTCATGTCCGCTTGTCTGTATTTCCGTCCACTTCGACGCCACGTCTCAATCTGCGCACTGCAATGCTCTCGGCTACGGTCGATCCGAAGTCTCTCGCATATCTCTTTTCTGCCGAATTGCCCGGAAGTCATCGTCCAATGCTGAAGCTAATTCTTGTTCCGGAATGGCTGCATACTCATCACGCCTCTTTCTGGAAGGTATATCCATATACAATGCCTCCGCGTGCGTATCGCATCTCTGATGTCAGCGGAGGGGAACGTCATCTCGTCGAAATCTCTAGCGAACTCTTTACTTCACTCTACTTCAATGTCGACTGATTCGGACTCATCTCATCGTGGCTGCATGGACCGTGCTCCAACGGCTATACTCGTATCTGGAGTCTCCCAAGCAATGCATCCCATCACATGATATCCGAATGATGTCGAATCGTCCGATCAACTCATCAGAACCTTATAATCCCCCAAGAGATCAACATCTTGAGTACAGTTTAATAGTATCGAGTACATGCCACAGCGTCGGTGGTCCAGCCGTAGAAGGGCAAACCCAAGCCTCACTAATGGCGCCGCGGAACTGCCGCAAACCCTAAGGTTCAAAGGCTTTCACATGGTCATTAAGTCGAGTTAGGGTTTCATTCTTCTAGAGGGTCCATAGAATCACCTGCATGTCTTTCCGTATACTTTAAACTTGGAAAATGGGCTCCTGACATTCGATCGTCTCTATCGATTCTCAACGAACCTGCGTGAAGTCGTCTCTAGCTGGAAACAATATATCTGATGACCTCGCATCGGTAAGCGAACGAACCACATGTCCTAGTCATTCATCCTCGGGTGACCAGCGACCGTCCATCATATCTCTAAGTATAAACTCATGCTACAGTAGCTTCAATCATCTGAGCGATATCTCGTTATTTGCAGCAACAACTGGCTCATTCGTTTGTACGCCGAACAACGCCCCAATCCTCCAGGAAAGGCAATACGTTGGCGGTCATCTCTAAATCGGTCTGCTCTAGATCTGAGTAAGACTCTCCGCACTAGAAATCTTCAACTCAACTGGGCCTGCTCCGGCGCATAAATCGAACGAATCACCTTCGTCTCTCAAATCGGGTAGACTAGCTATCATCTGTCTCATATCCGCCTGGAAGCTCCGGCAATCTCAGCTCGTAAGCTCCGGAAGCGACATCCTGTCAATCTCAGCAACAGCTGGTCCATCTGTCTGCACGGTAGGCGACATCATAATCTCTAAGGTATGCTGTACATCAACAGTCCTCTCTCAACTGGCAGCTCTAACAATGGCCCGATCATCTGGCGCAAAACCAAGCACTTGCCTCCACTAGAGGTCACAATCATCAATACTAACTCGAGACGTTCTCATGTCACCAGAAAACACAATGGTCGGCCCTCGTACCAGACGAGCTCGCCCTGACCGTAACCCTAGCAGCAGCCCAAACTGCGCTCAAACATGGCGACAGGAACCTCAATCGAGCATCGAAGAGAGCAGATCAATGGCAAGAGAGAAAAAAACAGATCCAGAGTGGATACATGATCATAAGAAGGAACAGCATCAATGAAGGTATGATCATGGAACTAATAGAATCGGGGATCTCAAATGGATGTATAATCATGGATATGAAGAGAATCACTGATCTCGAAAATATGTACATCCTAAAGTTCCTTAAGCGGAGTGGCGTGTCGTAAGTATGCCGCGGAACATACCCACGGTACGTCACTCTACTTTAGTCACCTATTCCATCAACCAAGGGTCATCCTACGCGACGAAAGTTCGGGTCTAATACCCCCCCTCGACTAAGTCTAAGTTCCGTAAGGTCAAGCCTAAGTTCCGTATATATATAAACGCCCTAGGCTCCACATAGTCAAACTTAGACTCGAACCAAGGTCAACCTAGCGCTCTGATACCAACTTTGTCACGACCCGAAAGAGCACGTGACTGGCCCTTGAACCATATGAAGTCTATAGGACTCCACCTGATCCAAGTAAGCCAAAAGCCCAGAAATCTAAAACCATTTTAAGGATAAATAAAGAAAACTGGTTTTTAATAGGTAAAGAAAACATGTTTTGAAGTCAAGGTTTTTAAATAACTAAGCCGAATATGCATTGTTAAAAAAAGTAAAGTCCTTTCTAAAAATTTCGGCAGAGATTCTTTTGTAAATACTTGCCCCGAACGGGGTACAACAAGAACAATGTATATATGCAATGAATAAAAAGCATCCCCAAGCGGGAGCTAGCTCTTCGTCTATCGACGGTCACAACCACGCGAGCAATAATATACAACGCCGAAAGGCGAGGGTCAAATCCAAAAGAAACTCAATAAGCATGAAAACCGCAATACTACTAAGCGCGACTCTAAGGTCGAAATAATACATCACTAATGTCTAAGTCTGAAACAATAAACAAGTTTTGGTTGATCGAATTTCTAGATACAATGAATAATACAAGTACAATGGTGGTTCTTGATACAAAAGAACCCACCTACCAAAAGCAATTCACCCGCAAGGAAGCAGTGTGCCAGAAATGCCGCTATGGAACCTGTACGGCAAAACCTGCAAGAACTGTGGCACAAAGGGGGTGAGTTGCCAACTCGTGAATAGAAAATATCTACAAGCAGAAACCGAATGCAAGACATAATCCTAAGTCAAAACGATCAGTATATGATATAAACCTCAAGAGTAAGTCTGAAGCATGATAAGGTGGCAATGTAACATCTAAACATGTAGGTAGTGCCAAATACTCGTGCCAGTGCCTCAGGTAATAACATGTCATAAGTATAAGGTATGTCTGCATGAAGTAAATATGATGAAGTATCAAATGGATATCAATACACATATATTAGCGTCCCATTCCACTAATATTGGTGTAAGGGTATATATAACAGCGCCCTCATACCCTGTTATATATACAAATGAAGTATGATTAGTGTAAATCCAGTCTATATGTGATCAAGTCTGTATAAACGTGGAACCCGTCCACCCTTCACCCAATGACAATAAGCATCATGCATGCAAATATGAGGATATAATCAAAATCATGGAAATCATCACGAAACCTGTGCCTAGCATCGGCACGTAAATCCTCATCCATATGGGGCTCCGTCTGCGGTATCGGCCCTCGGCCCAGGCAGTACGGGTCAGCCCATGTCCATCTCTCAACTCCGGTCGGTATCCTCCAGATATCCGCCGAGCTCAAATAAAATCACCGGTAGGTAGTAGTCCCTCTGCCAGGCTCACCGTCTACTACATAGCGAAACCGTTCTCGCCCTGGGATACCATACCGGGTCCACCATGTACCCGCAATCGGCCCCATCCGCCTCCTCGAATCGGGTTTCACATGTCGCTCTCAGCACCGAGAAAACACATGGTGGACGCACTGAAATATCATATCAAGGGTAACCGGATTTTTAAAACAATTATATATTTTCTTTTGAAATACCCACGGTTCTCCAAATCCAGAAATATTATGGAAACAACATATCTCAATGCGTATAATCAAAACATGATGTATGCGACATGTAAAGAAAGGTAAGCATATCAGAAGTCATGCAACATGGAATAGTAATGTGCACATGTCGAGGGAAACCGCTCTTTTAAAACGAATCAGTTTTGAAGAATATCTTGCGATTCCCAAATCTCTAATCAAGTCAGAATCATCTATGTTTGTGTACAGGTATAAGTGTACAATATGCCATGCAAGAATCATATCATGAATGCAACAGTACTACAGTGTAGTGGCATGGCAATTATCGATGATGAAGTGTGTGAGCCGGCAAATAGTATACGTGGAACATACGCATCATCGATAATGGTGCTGGTGTCCTAACAGCATGATAATAATATAGCAATAAACATATGCAAAGCAACGTGAATAGCATGAATATGCGGAAATCAATAATCAACACCACAGTGAAGAATCTACTATGCAAACTACAGATCTAAGTATCAAGTCAATCGGGGAAGGTATGGAAACCACCTAAATCTGAGTCGATATGTATATATAGTAGTCGGTGATCCCGCCTCAGTAGTATCGCGTACGATACAGTATATCATATGATATCCTCAAGTCATGAGTGCGGATCTATCATCAATATAAAGCTCATACGGTAAATCGTCGTACGGCATCCCAATAGCTGGGTCCGGGTCAATATCACATTCCTCTCATCAGATATCAGGTATCATTATCATCATAACATATAATCTGGGGTACTGATCTAAGTCTAGTACAATCGATATCATCTATCACTGCGTGTGTACGCACACGCCCCAAGGCCCGCTAGAGATCACATATCGTATCCCAACTATGAATCACATCAAATCACCGATCTCGCGGCACAATGCCCAACATCATCGACTCATCTCCAATGTCATCCAATATCATCAAACACAGTGCAAGTATAATGAATATGCAAGGGTGTGCGTGTAGGTGTAAATCTATTCTAGGGTTCGCGACTATGAACTACACTAGTCACTTCTAACCCTACACTATCTATAATACACCTAGCTATCATATATATAATATAACAACTACGGACTGCGGGGGTGTTATACGCCATCCACCCGACTTCCCCCTGTAAATATAATCTACTCACCTTACGTCTTCATTTGTGGACGTCGCCACACGCTTGCTTGTCGTCCCGAAGTCTTCATGGGGTACCTACACATCAAAGTATCGTATATGCGTATTAAAACCAAATCAAAGCTAACACGGCACACGAAACCCAAAACGATACGATAAGGAGCCTATAGGTTAGAACCTTTGGGCACGCCTTCAAAACCATCAATCAATCCTCGATATCGTCGTATAAACGCCAAATAGTCGAGGTAAAACACAATACACAATTGCAGAATTAAAAATATGGAATACGGAAACACGAATCCAAAACAGCAACTTAGGAAATAGGCTCCAGATTTCATCCTAAGTCAAACTAGACAAATCTATATATACCAAGGGCCTAATCTACAGATAAGGGAACACCAAATCCAAAACGAGCAAGTTTGGTGGGGTCCAGGCCGCAAATTGCGGCCAAACAGAATAAATCTGTGGCCGGGTCATGGAGTTAGGGGTTGGGGTCTTGGTGGTAGCTTCGTGGGTGTCTTCACATGTCACTGTCCAATCAATATAATTTTCAGAGTTTCGGGTTGATAGCAGATCCCAAATAACCTTCACAGATTTCCCAAATTTTCCGATATCGGTTTCTACCAATCCGTATTCTGGGTTTAAGCTTCAGGTTTGGGTCTCAATTCATGCACTAGGGTGTTTATATAACCTCAACTGAGCTCAATTTCATATAACAACACAAAATTTCCTCAAACCCTAACTAGGTTTTCCTTAACTCCACAATATCAAACAATATCGGTTCAATCTAAATATGGGGGTATAAGTAATGCTAAAACTAAGCTAATAGTCCAGAAAATACCTCATTTGGCAACTCAAGAATTTTCTTGAGTTGCCCTTAGTGGCCAAAATCCTTACTTCTTTAGTTCAATGTGTAGATCTTGAGCTTGTGCACATATTTAATGAAATGAGAGTGGGGTTTTAGAGTTGTTTTCATGGTGATTTGAGGAGTTGAAGAGGGGAGGGAGAATGAGGTGCAGGAGCAGCAGCAGCAAGCAAAGAAGAGAGAGAGAGAAATGGTAAAGACAATGGGGGAATGGCTAAGTCTTGGTCAAAGAAGCCCATACCTCTCTCTCTCACCAAACCTCATATAATATTCCCCTTTTCCATTTTCTTTTTCTTTTCTTATTCTCTCAAAATCCTTCTCCCAAGAATAGTAAACCCAAAGTGAACCATGGCAAGAAAAATGCACAAGTGTGATAAAAATGATATGTGCATGTTTTGCACAAAAATGCTGAAAAACCGATTAGCGATTTTTAATCGCGATTAACACTAAATTAGCATATAACTAATCATAAAAACTTTAAAATGGCATAATTTTATAAAATACCCTATTTTATAATTTTCCATTAATTTTCCAAAAATTTTCCCATTTATTTGTATTTAATAATACCGAAATATTAAAATATTCAATAAAATAATATTAATTTATAAAAATTCCCAAAAATAATATTTTATTATTTGGAAATGTTACACTTTGCTTGACGATGTTTCCATGATAGGAGCGCTTCCAGCTGGGCAGATTATGACTAAGCCGAATTGACGCGGAGGCTCGTTCCATTGTCCTATGAGATTCGCCGGGAGAATCACGTGTGCATTCTTTTTAACCACGTAGGTCACTGGAGTTGCATCAGAGACAAAGTTCGTCTTAGGAGACATGGTTGTTGAATTTGAGAATGTGGTTGAAACCTGTTAACCTACACGAAGAAGTATGATTTCAGTACGGAAAATCAATATATATATTTATTGAGTTCATGAACGTTGGACTCGAAATATGGGAGGAGAGATAAGGTCCCACCGAACGTGCCAGAATCTGTAGAGTGTTTTTCGTCACCCTATTAAGATAGGAATGCGTGCGCTTGTCAGGCATTCACAGATTCCCCCAGCTCAGGATAAGCTGAGCTTTATTGATTGTGGGGATCCAAGTCTCCGGTAGTCGTGGACAAAACTGCCGTTAATTACCACTCGCTTTTGGGGCGAGAGAATCTCTGATTAACGGGTCGAACGGGTCATGCGAACTCAATGTGAGATATTGGTGCTGGAAAAAAATGCAAAAGGGGCGTATTCATTTCATTTTTTGTAGAGCAAAACTATGACAAAAAATATTTATTTATTCAAAAAGAAAAAAATTACTTATTATTTTATTCACACACATTTTTATTTTTTATTTTGAAGATGAGAAGCGAGGGGGGCCCGCGGGGCGCGTGCGCAGCACATGTTTGCTAAGCACTCACAGAGCACTTACAGGAGAGGGGAGCTGAGCCCCGGTTTTGGAGTTAAACTCCCGAAAAAATATTGGAGTTAAACTCCCTAAACGTTTCGGACCGAAAGATTTAGATTTGGAGTTAAACTCCCGAAGGATTTATTTTGGAGTTAAACTCCCAAAAGATTTGGATTTTGAGTTAAACTCCCAAAAGATTTGGATCTTAGATGATAAATAGAGGTCCCTTTTCTTTTTCTTCAAGCCTTGGACTTCCCCAAAAATGGGGTTTTTTGAGATGATTTCGCCTTCTTCCTCCTCTTCTCTTTTGGGATCTTGAAGAAAAAAGGGGATGAAATTAAAAATCTTTTTTTTTCTTGGATTAGAGAGTAGATCCTCTCTTCTTTCAATAGGTTTTATGGTCAAAATTTACTTTGTCGGGCCCCGGTCCTTACTCACGGAATAAAGTGTCATACGGAACAAAGTACCACGCCAAACGGCGAGGGCCACCTCTTGAATCCGTAGGGGCCACCTCTTGAGTCCGTGGGACCCATTGTAGAACAATGAAGAATTTTTGGAATACATTCCGAAAGAAGGCAGATCTGAATTATAAATAGAATGATACCACTCTTTAATATAGAGGCGCCTTTTAAGTGAACCGGCACTACAGGAGCTTGAGAACTCCGTAGTTAAGCATGCTCGAGCCAAGAAAGTTCTGGGATGGGTGACCTCCTGAAAAGTGGTCCCTGGTCGGGTCCGGTTCGCTCCGAAGGACAAAACCGTACGGTTTTGGCAAGAGTGGACAATACCATATGTGTTGGGGGTGGATCGTGACACAATGGTATCAAAGTCGGTCCCTTAATAGTAGATTTATGGTTCGAGGATGATTCATTGTTCAAAGGCGGGGAGGATGTCGGGTCCCGGTCCATGCTCATGGAATAAAGTGCCACACGGAACAAAGTGCCATGCCAAAGGACGGGGCCACCTCTTGAATCCGTGGGGGGCACCTCTTGAGTCTGTAGGAACCACTGTGGAACAATGGGGAATTTTCGGAATATATTCCGAAAGATACCACTCTTCAATACATTCCCCACTGTGGAACAATGGGGAATTTGTACTATAAATGGAATGATACCACTCTTCAATACAAAGGTGTTTTTTAAGTGAACCGGCACTACAGGAGCTTGAGAACTTCTTAGTTAAGCGTGCTCGAGCCAGGGAAGTTCTGGGATGGATAACCTCCTGGGAAGTGGCCTCTAGTCAGGTTAGATCGCTCCGAAGGACAAAACCATGCGATTTCGGTCGGAGCGAACAATATCGTCTGTGTTGGGGATGGATCGTAACAGAATGGTATCAGAGCTGGTCCCTCAATAGTGCTCTGTGGTTCGAGAAAAAACCATTGTTCAAAGGAGGGGAGGATGTCAGGCCCCGGTTCTTACTCACGGAACAAAGTGTCACGCCAAAGGGCGGGGCCATCTTTTGAATCCGTGGGGGCCATTTCTTGAGTCCGTGGGACCCACTGTTGAACAATGGGGAATTTTTGGAATACATTCCGAAAGATGGCAGATCTGTACTATAAATGGAATGATACCACTTTTCAATACAGAGGTGTCTTTTAAATGAATCGGCACTACAGGAGCTTGAGAACTTCGTAGTTAAGTATGCTCGAGTCAGGGAAGTTTTGGGATGGATGACCTCCTGGGAAGTGGCTCCTGGTCGGATACGGTTCTTTCCGAAGGACAAAACCATTCGGTTTCGTCTAGAGCGGACAATACCATCTGTGTTGGGGGAGGATCGTGACATACTTAGTTTTGAAAAAGAGAGATTAAATCTCTTTAAAAATGAAGAAGAACCTTGAAGAGAGAGAGGAGGCTCAAAACCTTTCAAAGATTTGGGAGAGAATGAAATAGTTATCATTTCATCATGATGCCTTTTATAGACTTACAGCTTTTACATATAGCCTCTTGGACTTTACCAAATGGTACTTATGCCTTTCCCATACTTATGTGCTCATTTCTTTTTGCACATAAGCCATGGGCTTTTACAAAATTTGTTTCTTGCCCATTTTTTACATTTCTACAAATTACATTTACATTTATTTATTACATAATACTCCTTTCTTTGGCATGGGCCAACCCTTCCCTTTACTTGGGTTTGACTCGGGCTCGGATCTGTTTGCTTGAGTGTCGACTATGATTTTGACTTGGTCAACAGGGTGTAATTTTTTACCCCAACACCGCCTCCAAAAGAGAACTCCCCGGTCGCTCGATCATAGCAATCGATAAACCTACATATGGTAGGCCTATCTTGAGCCAAAGTTGACATCGTCAAATAGTGGCAGAACAGAGTTTTATTTAGCTTTTGTTTGTGTACCGTGTGAATGTGTGGTTTCAACTCATCCATGAACCTATTATAACGAGCGATGTCAACATACGTTCGAATGACGAGCGTATCTCCATATTTTCTTCTGCTGAAAAATAAAGTTTAACATTAAAACATATCTATCAGTTCTTTAAACTGAAAACTATAGGTAACTGGTTAGAAATTACAGGCAACCACTTAGAAGTTACAGGCTACTGGTTAGATATTAGAGGCAACTTTATAAATGTTATAGGCAAGTGCTCATTTTCATGCATCATCCAAACACTTGACTATAATATCAAATGATTTGCTTGTATTATCTTAGCAGCAACAAATGAAAATAAGCACTTGCCTATAATATCTATAAAGTTGCATGTAATATCTACCAAGGTTGCCTGCAATATCTAAACAGTTACCTACATGTTACAATTCACTGTAATATCAAATCATTTTCATGTCTAAGCAACAACAAGTAGCTTGATCCTGAAGAATTTAATTTAAATATATACATTTGTAGATATCACAGGCAATTGATTAGAAGTTACAAACCCAAAAATAAAAAATCAACGATATTCACAGTTTTTAAGAGAAGAACCAAGTTCGATATACTATGCAAGATCAACAAAAAAGGTCTCAGTTATACCTTTTTCCTTCCTCGGGAGCTATCAATTTAGCCGATGTTTTTTTTTCCCAATTTTGGAGCCACTGATTTCGCCGCAAACGGAATGACTCCCTCCTCCTTCTTCGATATAGGAGCTATTGAGTATGATGGTGATGAAGAGCTTTTCATGATGGAGGACGATGAGAGGTTCGGACGATGAGAGGTTCGAGGTGGCCATAGAAAAGACGGCGAAGGTCTGAGGAAGAGGCTAATTGACAACGAACTCAGCAACGACGATATTAAGGTTAGGGTTTTCGACGACAAGAGGTGATTGACGGGGAATCGGGCCTGCGGCTTGGGGAGGCAAGGTTGTGATGGCGAAGACGGCGGCGACGATGGCGAAGGCGGCGGCGACGACGACGAGAGACGACTTGGGTTCTCTGAGATCAAGAGGGAGAGAAATTTTGAAACGTTGAGTTGCTGGGGGTATTTTGGTCCATCCATAAATTTCTAATATCCAGGCCTGACTTGGTATTGAGTCAAGGGGTGTTTAAACAAAGATTCTAAACTGTAGGCCCCCTTCTTCCTATTTAGAAAATATAAGGGTCTTTTTGCCTTTCCTGGATTGGGCTAGGGGCTTTTCAACAATTTACCATTGTTTTTATGCAATCTTGAAAACGAACACGGTGGTCTATATAACGATCGCCGCATTAGAAGGCATGTTCTAATGCAAGTTTGAAACGTAGAATATCTTTCATCTATGCTTCATCTAGCCAACCCAGTTTACTAGCATTAGATATTTACAAAAAAAAATCAATCGATTTAGAGGTTATATAGTGATGATGCTCAATATTGGCGTCTAGAAGATCAGGACACGTGGCGGATGACATGTCCCAAGACCCAGAAGAAAGGGCCCACAGAGGACGACCAGGCCATCCTTGTACCCGACCTGCAAGCACAAGCTGGCCCTCCTCGGGGCCCCCTGCAAATTGGCCTCCTCGGCCCCTCAGCTCGTCCCGAGCTGCCACAGGACCAAGACTCTTCAGCCCTCTTGCTCGGCTCTGAGCTCCCCAGCCGAGGCCGCCTTCCTCGGTCCCTCCGACCGACCAACTCCACCACTCACAGGCGTAACCGCCGCTCCGCAAATCTCGCCACGCGCAGATTCTCCACTAGAAAAACCCCACGTTCCACGCCATCACGATCCCCATTAAGGGGCGATCCTCTCTTTACGTGGGTGTGACGTCGGGAGCGTAACTGCCAGCGAGATTCTTGTGCCTGCTGCTGCGTGCCGCCGCCGCTATATAAACCCCCATCATAGAGGGGTCAAGTAAGCCTTCTTGATTCCACTTAGCCGTTACTCTACTCGGATCTAGTACTAACTTGATCGTCGGAGGGTCCTCGGTGGTACCAAACCACCCCGGGACTTCTTTGCAGGTACTCGGCGCTAAACTCCTCAAATCACCAATCTCCTCAAAACCCATTGAGACCCACACGCAACAGAAGATCATCGCCGAAATCCAACGGGAGATCAACTTAAGACAACATCTGACGGAGACCCGAAAAGGACCTCCATCAGTTGGCGCCGTCTGTGGGAACGCAAACTCCACAAAAATAAAGTTGGCCTTCCGATCTCCATCCACATGGTAAGTAATCACCCTGAAGATCCAGGTACCAGCCTCCCCCTCATCGGAGGCGCGGATGAACCTCCTCCGGCGACCATCATCAACGCTCTCGCCGGCCGATAGACCGACTAAAGTATAAACGGCCAGGCCAGGGCCCCAGATCGCCGCTCTCCCTCCTCCAGAAGACTCTAACCTCGTCGGCGTGGCTGACCACCGGAAGGCTACGTCCCATGGCCACAGATCTCACAGGCCGATACTCGTCCGCTGGGCGATCATTCAACCTCCTATGGCGGAACCGAAACGACGCGACCCTGGCGCTTCGCCTCCCCGCACAATCGATGCGCGTGCTACGCGCACGTTCACCGCGACCGTTCCTGTTCTCGGGCGAAACCTCATGAAGAATCAGCCGAGCAACTACCCTGCTCGGTTATCCCTGGCAGGTAGCTTCCCTACTCGCAACGCCAGGGATGAAAGCCCTCGCCAAGAGGCAACCCAACAGCTACCCTGCTCGGTTATCCCTGGAGGGTAGCTTCCCTACCGCAACGCCAGGGATCAGAAAGTCCTCCCAGAGGCAGTCGAGCCCGACCCTCGCTCGGCTATCCCTGACGGGTAGCTTCCCTACCGCAACGCCAGGGATCAGAAAGTTCTCCCAGAGGCAGTCGAGCCCGACCCTCGCTCGGCTATCCCTGGCGGGTAACTTCCCTACCACAACGCCAGGGATCAGAAAGTCCTCCCAGAGGCAGTCGAGCCCGCCCCTCGCTCGGCTATCCCTGGAAGGTAGCTTCCCTACCACAACGCTAGGGATCAGAAAGTCCTCCCAAAGGCGGTCGAGCCCGACCCTCGCTCGGCTATCCCTGGCGGGTAGCTTCCCTACCGCAACGCCAGGGATCAGAAAGTCCTCCCAGAGGCAGTCGAGCCCGACCCTCGCTCGGCTATCCCTGGCGGGTAGCTTCCCTACCGTAACGCCAGGGATCAGAAAGTCCTCCCAGAGGCAGTCGAGCCCGACCCTTGCTCAGCTATCCCTGGCGGGTAGCTTCCCTACCGCAACGCCAGGGATCAGAAAGTCCTCCCAGAGGCAGTCGAGCCCGACCCTCGCTCGGCTATCCCTGGCGGGTAGCTTCCCTACCACAACGCCAGGGATCAGAAAGCCCTCCCAGAGGCAGTCGAGCCTGTGGATCCCTCGCTCGGCTATCCTTCAAGACAAAAGCCCTCGCCAAGAGGCACCGGGCGGTAACCCCGCCCGGCCAAGGGTCCTTGGTAGGCTTCTTACAGCCCCTCCCGTGCTAAGGACCAAAGTCCTCCAAAAGGCAATCGAGTTCTTGCTCGGCTATCCTCGGCTGGTAGCTTCCTACCACAACCGACAGGGATCAAAGTCCTCACCAAGAGGCACTGTGCAGTAACCCTGCTCGGTCCCCATCCTGAAGGATCAAAGCCCTTACATGAGGCAACCGAGCGGCTTCCCTGCTCGGTCAACTTCGGCTGGTAGCTCCCTACCCATGACGCCAGGGATCGAAGACCTCGTAAGAGGCATCCGAGCGGCTACCCCGCTCGGTCGTCCCAGGCTGGTAGTTGCCTACCCACGACGCCAGAGATCAAAGCCCTCGCCAAGAGGCAACCGCGCGGCTTCACTGACCGGTCATCCTTAGTGGGCTTCTTACAGCCCCTCCAACGCTAAGGATCAAAGCCCTCGCCAAGAGGCGCCGAGCAGCTACCCTGCTCGGTCATCCCCGGCTGGTAGGTCCCTACCCACGACGCCAGGGATCCAAGCCCTCACCAAGAGGCGCTGAGAAGCTACCCTGTTCGGCCATCCTCAGCAGACCTATCACGGCCCCTCTCACGCTGAGGACCGAAGCCCTCAACTGAGGCCGCCGAGATCCTTCTCACTCGGCGCATCCCCAGCGGGTATCCTCCTGCCCATCAGACGCTGAGGATCTCAAGCCCTCACCGTGAGGCCGCCGAGTTCCTTCCTGCTCGGCGCATCCCCATAGAGCATTCTCCTTCCCATCAGACGCTGAGGATCTCAAGCCCTCACCATGAGGCCGCTGAGATCCTTCCTGCGGGCATCCTCCTGCCCGGCGCATCCCCAGCGGGCATCCTCCTACCCATTAGACGCTGAGGGTCTGAAGCCCTCATCGCGAGGCCGTCGAGATCCTTCTTGCTCGGCGCATCCCAGCGGGCATCCTCCTGCCCATTAGACACTGAAGATCTCAAGCCCTCACCGCGAGGCCGCCGAGTTCTTTCTACTGGGCGCATCCCCGGCGGGCATCCTCCTGCCCATCAGACGCTGAGGATCTGAAGCTCTCTTCACGAGGCCGCTGAGCCCCTTTCTGCTCGGCGCATCCCAGCGGGTAGCTTTCTACCCAACAAAGACAAGGATCAAAGTCCTCCTTAGAGGCAGCTGAGCGGCTTCCCTGCTCGGCTATCCCTGGCCGGTAGCTTCCCTACTCGCAACGCCAGGGATCAAAGCCCTCGCCAAGAGGCAACCGCGCAGCTTCACTGCCTGGTTATCCTTAGCAGGCCTCCTACGACCCCTCCAACGCTAAGGATCGAAGTCCTCCTTAGAGGCAGCTGTTCATATCATAATATTGCATTATTATATTCCCCATTCTTATGTATTTTACAAATAAACAGGTGCTTTTGACCCATGTCCTCTACATAGTACAGGTTACAGGTTCTTGGATCTAAAACAGTGAAAAAGATAAAAGACGATGCAAAAGTGGAACTACAACCAACAAATAAAAGGATCTTGATCAAGCCTACAGAAAGATCAGTTCAGAATATACAAGGCATCGCAAGATTCAAGATTTCGTGTTGAAGCAACGGTTAAAATCCACTACATTATTCACTGGAGATCTGGAGAAACCTAGAAGCCAATTTGAGAAAAGTACTGAAGAAATAGGAAGCCCAAAAAGCCCAGAACAAGCAAAAAAGTTTTCAGCATATGATCTTACCATTGGGCCACGGAACCACGGCCCAACCCTTGCTGCGGCCGCGGTTCCGCGGCCATCTAGAGCATGTTGTGAAAATATTTTTTACCATAATTCTTGGCGGCTTTGACTGGTCTTTCTAGGGGTATTTTGGTAAATGCAGACATGCGGCAATTGTAAACCTAGGGTTTTCTATGTCCTATAAATAGAAGCCCAATTCCTTGTATTTGTTCATGCCTCCTTTCATTAATAAAATTCAGAATTCTTTTGGAGAGCATCAATTTGTAAGTTCTTAATTTATTTTTCTGCCCTAGGTTAAATTTCTTATCTGTCCTAGGTAATTTCTATTCCTTGCCCTAGTTAGATCTTTAATTCCTTGCCCTAGATAAATAGTTAGATCTGTTCTTAAATTCCCTAATGAGCGAGTAGTCTCCTCGCTTTTTAGGGTTAGCTTTGGGGAAGGTTTGAGAGATGAAGATCTCTCACCCCTTTCTTGCCCATCACATATAATTAATAGGACTCCATGCATACATGCACATACCGCTCCCTACGGCATCCTATCCCATGAGGTAGCGGTGACATCGTAGTATAAAGGCCCGGTTGAGCGTGTTTTCCATGGAGGTTAGGGTAAGGATTGATAAAGGAAGGACAAGAACCTAAGAAACATCTTTCCAAATGGTTCTAATCCCCTTTATTAATAATTACCATAACTCCTAATAAGATCTTAATATGGGTATAGAAAGCGGTGAGATTTATTGACTTTCCAAACTTAACCTAAACCTAACCCTAGCAAGATTTAGATCTAGATTAATTTATTTTTTAGATTTAATTGATCCATTCACACCGTTTGGAATTAACTCGTTAGAGTGATTAGGAAATTCACAACATCCCTGTGGACCGACCCGTACTCACCGGCTAGCTACCAAGCGACGCCGTTCTTGATTGCGGTTACTACATATCTTTTATTCATATCTTTTAAAAAGCGCAAGCACGCTAAATCTCTATCAATCAAATGGCGCCGTTGCCGGGGATGGCGTGTTATTTCCTTTTTGCAATTTCGGGTTAATATTAAATTAAAAAACCATAAAAACTGAAAAATCACAAAAATATAAAAATATATCATCTGTTATTTTTGAAAGGGTATTTTTGTGAATCTTTGCAGGATCGACGGATCTGGAAAAATCCAGAGTGCGAAACAGAAAACAGTAGATCATAACAGAAAAGAATTGGACCAACAGAATACCAGAATTTTTTCAGAGACCTGAAGCCTCAACTCCGCTGCCTTTCCTCCGCGCAAGCCGCCTCCCGCCGCTAATCCGCGGTCCTTCTGGCTCTTCATCGCGCGAAATTTTCACTGTTTGTTTCCTTTTTCCCCCCTCTGCAACCTAAAATATATCTTTTGTCAAATCTCCTGCAGAATTCTTTGCGCTTAAAAATCTTCCCCCTTATCAATAACAAATCTTGTGCAGGATTCTTTGCGCCGCGCATAAAATAAAAAGATTTGATTGCAAGTGATTTACTATTTTGCATATCTTTAATCGGACTTTAAGGGGCTTTTGACCAATTCGGATTGGGTGGGGATTTCATCACCCTTCCCAGGACCCCAGAAATCACATAAAGCATTTGCATTGACCAATCTTTAATTAAAAAAAATACTAGACTCAGCCCTAAGGACTTCGAGCTCAATAGGACAGAGGACTAGTTATAAGCATCGGCCGTTAATCCTAACCTGACTTTGCGGTGTCTAGGCAAGTGTGTCTAAGGCAAGTGGTTACTTAATTAGGATCGCTACTTGTAGCGGGGAGCCTTCCACTCACCTGGCACTTACCTGGCCGCAATTGACGGTGACGATGCGGTTTGAGGTCCTATTTCTAGCCCTTTGGAACAGTTAGGAGCTGTCTAGCTGACCTAGGTGACCCTAGATCTAGGCCTGATTGTGCATTTCTGGTTGATTGCATTTGTGTCTAAACCCTTTATCGAAAATCTTTTTTGCAAAAAGTTACAAATAAAACAAAGGGAAAATTTTTATAAAAAGACTTGTAACTTTTGTCGCTAAGAAATCCGTGCACCCCAATCTTCTTTCTCTTCTCCCTCTTACATCATGGGTACCCCACCTCATAAATCTCTTGCCGAACTTTGGTATCATGAACCTAACTTTGCCTCGTACGTCAATTGTTTCGGTCGATTTAAGGAAGATCCCTCCATACCCAAAATTTCTTTGAAAGATCAAATAAAAACGTCTAGGAGAAACAGTTCGACATTGCAATCCACTTTGTGTCAACCATGTCAACCTTCACCACCTTCTTATATTGACACCACTTTTTCGAGTCCTATTGTAACTCCTAAACAGATGTCTATTGCTGAGCATATTGCACAATGTCGTAGTCGATCTTTCACTCCTCTCCACACATCCAGTTCTAGGGATCAACAAGTCCATTCACCTTTTTATCCAAATGTTGATCATATTCCGGTCCAACCATCCAATTCCTACCAGTCCTACCCGACTTTCCCACCTTCACTAGACATTGCTTCTACACAGCCATTTGGGAGTTTCACGTATCAAAACCATTTCGAATCTTTTACCAAAACCCCTTCACAACCCATGTCTAGTTTGGAACAGTCGTTGGAAGCTTATATTTTAGCAACAAACAAAATGGTGAGGAATGTGGATGCGTCCATGGCCGCCCTTATGCAACCTAGTGAACCGGTAGCTAGTTTCCAACTAGCTCCAAAAATTCCAATGTATGAGGAGGCGGTTGGACAGAGTGAGAATTTGAGAGGAGCGAGTAAGTTCTACACATTTCCAAATCAAACCTACCCATACCCAATTGAAGCCCACAACTCCGGTTTTCCATCGATTGTCCCAAATGATTCACAAGTTGAAAATAAAACATCTAACGAGTTGTGTGACTTTGTAGCGCTTGATTTGCCAGATTGTGAAGAATCTCTTTCGAGTGAAACCACAGCTAATCCTTTCGATCTTTACACCTCCAATCTAGAACCTGAATTGATAAATATCCATGCTTTTGATGAGGTGTCAGAAAAAATTGATTTTCACTTGATTGAGGATATAGACGCCGAGAATATTTTGGATGATGAACCCATCGATTTGATTGAAATTTTATGTCCAATTCATCATCCCGAGTCATTAAATGTTTCTCCCGAACTTCATATGCGACTTGATTTTGATGATAATGGCATGGATAGGCTAAATTTTGAGGAGAATATTGAGGAAATTATTGATGAGGAACCAGTTTTGTTTGATGAGTCGGATTTCCCAATTCATCATGTCCCTTCCACTGATTGTGTACACCCTCCTGAATTTTTAACTGATACCCTTCCTTACTCACTTCCCTCCGTCCTCATTCCGACCTTGCAAGAGACCGTTACGCTTTCATCTCCAATACCAAGTTCGACGTACCCATGTTTGCTCACGAATCTTAAGGGATTTAATCTCATTTTTCCGCGGGTTGATAGATTAGCACAATCGTTTTTTACACATCGGTCATTACAAATTGTGCTAATTTATACACTCCACCCCCACCCTCAAGTTCGTATTCCCACTTTCTTTGGTTCTACTAGTCTTCCTTTAATGATGCTGAGTGTTGATGAATCACAATCCGATATTTTGAGTTCGGTAATTTTCAATTGGACCTTCGATGACAGTTTCGAAGATATTTTCGCCGACGAACTCGCATTCTTAAACGATACGAATTTTGTGATTAATCAACCTCCACTTGAAGAAGTAGAACCACTACCATTTCTTTTCCCCTTCCGCCATTCTTCTCCTCCACCGAGACCGTATACTGCTTCTATCTCGACACGGTCTCGTGTGCTTCTCATCTCATTTCTCTACACCCCATTCTTTCACCAACTCTACCATTATCACGATAGAATTTTTGAATGGTTGGTGCTAACATTTGGCTTGTGTAAGGCCTTGCTTAAGTTTGGGGGGAACCTTGTTGTATATATATTTTGTTTTTTCTTTTAACAAAAAAATATATATATATAAAAATAAAAAAAATTGCAAATAAATAAACAGAGGAGTGCCGACATTCTCAACCCTCTTGGTATAGCATGACAGTGAGGACACTGTCAAGTTTAAGTTTGGGGGTATGCTCGGTAAGCCTTCTTCCTTCGCATTCATATGTACATATTTTTGCATTTGTATACTTATTTTTAAAAACACATAAAAATTGAAAATTTTCAAAAATTATAAAAATTAATGTATTCAATTTTGACCGTATTTGACTTGAGTTTGACAAATAGGTTAACTAGCTAGGAACAACTAGATCTTAGACTTAGTAAATTAAAAACCCTAAAAATAACCTTCCTTAAAATTTAACGGTAAAAAGTATATGTCTTTGTAGTTTATTTAGAAATAGGCAAATTTTGAGTTCACTTCTTGGGCTAAGTCGAAACAAAGGAAAAGTATTGATATTTTTAGAGTATAAGTTTGAAAAATAATTCCTAGCTTAAGTCTAGATTCTGAAAATGTATACCCTACAAATTGCACAATCACGCACCTTGAAACTTTGAATAGTAGAAGAGACCTTGAAATGCTCTTGTCTAAAGTCCTTAGTACGATGGAAAAAAAATATATACAAGTGTGAATAAAGAAAAAAAGAATGAACACTGGTTTTTGTGATTACTTAAGGCTGCAAAAATAGAAAAATATTTAGCGAGGGTACTTCATCACCTAGTGCCTTAGACCAACTGGTTTGGGAGTCACTGCTAAAAAGCC